>OX453089.1:15051856-16251856 GCA_949708635.1 Hirtodrosophila cameraria | reverse complement strand
CCCATTGAACCGAAGTCAAGTAGCCAATTTACATGCTTGTTTTTAGAATCTGAACTCTGTGTCATTCGCATTAAAGTGCGAACAGAAATAAAAACTAAATTATAAATCTACTAAAAGTAAATATTTTTATGTGAGTTCCAGGTGAGCCAAAGCTGCATCAATTATCAAGTAAATAAAAAGATATAGACCACGCGACACCGTCTTTTTTGAGGGTAAATCCCAGTTCAAGTCTGCACAAACAAACCAAAAAAAAAATACTATGTAATTCGAGACCAGTTAAAATGAGTGGACAAAGCTTTCGAAATCTAGTTTGGTAAATATATCAAACATATATACATATATATATGTTTGTATTTAAACCAGAGTAAACCAGATACTCAATACAGACACAAGATCATGAAAATTAAAGAGGGAAATGCATAAAAATTATTACAACATAATAAAACACACAAAACAAAAACAAGCTCAGTCGCTCGATGGCGAGAAGGGGAAAAACCAAGTTTATAATTTTTCACGTAAGTACGTCAATGTTTTTCCTACGAATTTTGGCATGCTTGAGCCCCAAAACAATTTAAACGTTAAACAAACAGCTGTGTAGAGTCTACGGATGAGGGGCAGCGGGCAGCGAACGGTACACATTTGCATTTTAAACGACAGCAAATGTAAAACCAATCCAGACAAAACAAAAAAAGCTTACAAGCAGCAGCTCAAACATATGAACTGAAAATTGCTTTTGCCGAATTCAGTTGAAAAATGATAAAACAAAAAAAAATCCGGTTGATCTGGTAGCACTGCTGACACTAAGTAGAGTGTAAACTGCACCACAAAGACCTTTGACTCAGGCAGCCCAGGCCGACGTCAAGTGGTGTGGCATGATGTTGTTGATGACGATGATGATGATGATGATGATGACAAGTGGCCAAACGTAGCATGCGAAAGCTTTTTGGTCGCAAAGCTCCTTAGTATAAAAGTCGGTTAAACAGGGTAACAGCTCGCAATCAAAGCTGTGCTGTCGTACGCATCAGACACGAAGCCCCACCGCAGTTAGTTCAGCAACAACAACAACAACAACAGCAAGTGAGTACGAAGAGAGTGCATAAATGAAAGAGTGACAGACGTAAGCTGGTTGCTATACAATGCCAGAAACAAACAAAACAAAAAAAAAACAAGCTGCGCATGCGCTTTGTAGCTTGCAGCTGTAATTTGATATCGATTATTGCGTAAAGCGATTGGCAACACTTGCGTGTCCAAAAAAACTTAACGGTAAAGAAAAGCAAAAAAGAAACAACAAGAGCGACAAGTTTCGATTTTTTTAACTGCGTTTGCATTGAATTTAAATAAAAGCTTAATCACCCCCCTTCCCCACGTCTAAGCCGACTAAGTGACGTGGTCGAAAAACGTACAGAAATTGTGAAATCTGTTGTTATTAAGAGTTATACATTAATTAGTATGCATATGCCATATATGCCAAAGGGGGCATTAATAATGCATGAAATGAGCTTAGCCCAGAAATGAGCCGACCGCGAGAATCATCATATCATATCAGTTCAATGTCACTTCAAAAAGCCAGTTGTCAAGCCAATGAAACTTGTAGAAGCAGACTTAAAGACGCCCCATTATTTGGCAACATACATATACATACTAAGAAAAAGATATAAAAATAAAAAACAAAAACGAACTGATTTTTAATTGCAGCTTTTTAGCGGCTTAAAAAGCAATATTGTGCGCACTTGGCAGTCATAAAACTAAACATGATTATGAACAAAGTTTTTGCTATTTGTTTAGCAATTACTCACATTATTTTTTGGGTAAATTTAATGTTTATTTTGTATCTGTTTACAGCCCAAACAAGATGAAAGCTTCGCTGGCGATATTGATTGTGTGCGTGTTTGCCGGATTGGCAGCCGCTGGCCCACAGGGCCGCCAATATACCAATAAATTTGACACTGTCAATGTGGACGATGTGCTGAGCAATAATCGCATATTGAACAACTATATCAAGTGTCTGATGGAGAAGGGTCCCTGCACGGCCGAGGGACGCGAACTGAAACGCCTTTTGCCCGATGCCCTCGAATCGGAGTGCTCCAAGTGCACCGAAGTACAGCGTCGCAATTCCAACAAGGTGATTAACTATCTGCGCGTTAACAAGCCTGGAGAGTGGAAGCTGCTGCTGGACAAATATGACTCAAAGGGCATCTACAGGGCAAAGTACGAGAAGCACCTTTAAGCATCAAACAAAGAATCCAACATTTTTGCATCAAGTTGTTTAAATAACCAAAACGTACTCGTTATTTTAATTCTATAAAATAAAAATAAAAAAGTTGAATTTTTTTTCATACCTATACACTTTTAACGCAAAATTTTATTCCAAAATTGGTTGGTTGCAGGACTTATCATTAGGTTTATGGTTTGGACTACAACTTTGGGCCATCAATTGCCACGGTGAGACATTTGTTATTTGGATTCGTTAATAAGATCAATGGCCCTAAAGTGATTGGCCACATTGATCGTCCAGTCTGATTGTTGTCCTGCGGTAAATTCCTTCTTAAAACGATAGTTGCATATAAACACCTTGTCCTGATACTCGGGCATTGTGCTAAAATAAAAACAAAAGTTAGTTTGAAAGACGTTTACAAAGCTAGAGCAGCAGTGTTGGGCTCTTTATAAGTAAAAGTAACTAAAAATAGTTGCTCATGCATTCATAATTATTCTCTTTGCTCGGTTTTCTTTGGCTGTTACTCATTGAGGCTTATTTGGCAAACAAATTTGAATACGTGAGTTTCTTTTAGTTAGTGTGAGATTAATTTGTCAACCAATTGTTTCTATGACATCTATATCTATAAAGATATAGTGGTTATATTTGTACGACATTTGGTTAGTCTCGAGTTATCTTGAGGAAACTCAAGGGTATAAAAAAAGTCGTTATGCGAACAGCTTGGAAAGCCATTAAACCAGCAGTGAGCTAACAAAAAGAACTAAAAATCGAAGCAGATGTCAAAAAAACAAACAAATCTTAAATCCAACAATTTTTAAACTATAAAAACATTTATTAAAACAAATAAAATATAAATGCACAAGCAATGTGGATGACAATTCATGAGTAAAGCGACTTTCCGTTTAGTTATATTATGGCAAAGTTATGGGAGTTGAAAAGCTGGGCAGAACGTTCGCATTCATAAAACGAACCCGGGGAATATTGGTTCGAGCCGTAAGTCGACATAAAGACTATATTTTTATGAGTAGTTCGTAGGGCAGTATGTGATCAATGGAGGCACAAATGAAGATCAAAGTCAAAAGTGGGATAATTCATAAAGAATTACAACAAATTCGAATTCAATATTTTATTTGTGCCAATGAATGAGTAACATATTTCTAAATTATCAAGAATTAAATCAAGTTTTTATTAAATTTTTAGTGAGAAAATTCAAGAATGAATTAAAGTTTTGATTCAAATCAGTATTTTATCAAATGCAATGTTCGAAGGATACGTTGCTTCAATTCAATAATAAATCATATCCTTACAGCTCTTAAACATACCCAACACTGCCACTGGATTCACTCGTAATACTCACCCCATATTCCAAGGTATCTCCTCGCCGCGTTCGCGCATCTCGGATAGACCACGCATTACATGAAAGACCATTGTGATTTCCACCCAACGCTTTTGCAGCTGATCATTGGCATCATCGAACATGATGCCTATTTGATAGGGAAATGTTAGATAAATATCACTCTCCTTGATTTCCAATTGTTTGCGTTGCGTCATCGATAGCTTCTGTATGACCGGCTTTAGCTCCGCAATGGCATCGGCAGCCACCAGATCCTGCAGCGTGTTCAAATCGCCGCCCACCAGCCTGGAGGATACCACCTAAGCACAAGATTTAATTTGTATTATATATATCAAAGGATTCTATTTGCATACCTGCAACGCCTGCTTGGCGCCAAATATGAAATCTTTGATCTGAAACTCGCTATCGAAATACGGACGTATGATAAACTGTACTGTTATCCAATTTTTGATTGTGTTTAGCGCCGAGGGCCACACAATTTCCGGAAAGTCCATCAGGCGGGGCAATTGATTCCTGCTGGCCTGGTTTTTGTTCTGTTCCGGTGCATGCGGCAGCGTGGCAAAACAACGCATTCTTGTCGTTGTTGTGTTTGCCATGGTTAGGCAGCGCCTAAGAGTGTGTTGCATTTTAACTACGTTTTTTAATAACAATTTCTATTTTATTTTGATTCTTTTGCTCTGAAATCAGCTGTTTAGGCCAGTGTTGTCGTGGCGCCATTTTGCATGTTATGCAAGTGCTGTTAACACACTGTTATAATTATTGTGAACTGTTAACAGCAGTATATGGTCATACTTTTCATAGCAGCCAGCTTGCTGTCAACGCACACGCTCGAAAATGGCAGTCACTTCCGTCTGTCAAATTTTTCTTTCTTTCCCAGCCACGACGAGCAAGGGTCGACAGCATGAGGTGAACAACAATTTCATTAATTTGTGTGTTTTGTGTGCATTTGTTGTGCTAAAATATGTGAAAAGTGCACATCAGTGAATGCGTGACATGCGCAATCTTGCACATAATAAATGCAATGCATTTTAATAGTAAAATTTGTGAAATATAACCTGAACGTGCGGCCAACATATACACACACACACACATACTCTTACAAACTGATGGCACGCTGTTTTACTAACTTGATATATAATCTATTTTTGCAGTTCTCTAAAACTCCAAAAGAGGCTCGCAGCCTCGGTACTGCGATGCGGCAAGAAAAAGGTTTGGTTGGATCCTAATGAAATTAACGAAATCGCCAACACAAACTCGCGTAAGTATATTTTTGGCTTTTTTTTGCATAAGATTCGATTCGAATCCATACATATTTTGCAGGTCAGAACATACGCAAACTGATCAAGGATGGTCTGATCATCAAGAAGCCCGTCGTGGTGCATTCCCGTTACCGTGTGCGCAAGAACACCGAAGCTCGCCGCAAGGGTCGCCACTGCGGCTTTGGTAAGCGCAAGGGTACAGCGAACGCCCGTATGCCCACCAAGCTGGTGTGGATGCAACGTCAGCGTGTGCTGCGTCGGTTGCTTAAGAAGTATCGTGATAGCAAGAAGATCGATCGCCATCTGTACCACGACCTGTACATGAAGTGCAAGGGTAATGTGTTCAAGAACAAGCGCGTACTCATGGAGTACATTCACAAGAAGAAGGCCGAGAAGCAGCGCAGCAAAATGCTGTCCGATCAGGCCGAGGCCAGGCGACAGAAGGTGCGTGAGGCACGCAAGCGCCGTGAGGAGCGTATTGCCACCAAGAAGCAGGAGCTCATCGCTTTGCATGCCAAGGAAGATGAGATCGCTGCCAAGGCTGCTGCTACTGCGGGTCATTAAGTCGTACGCTTTGATTTACAAAGGCATTAATGATTAGTAATTGTTTTTCAAGTGAATAAAACCGTCATTTTAGTTTGGCCGAAATGATTTTGTACAAACGTGGAATCCCTATTGGTGTTCTTAATATATAAATACCCAATTGAGATCTTGCATGCAGCATTGATTTCGTCGCATGGCGAAAATGTCGCATATGGTTTGAAACACGACTAAATTATTTATCGGCCTATACAGCTGATAACTGATCTTATGCCAATGTGGAATACCAATTGTTGCTTTTGATATCCCTATATAGCCAGGAAATGTTATCAATTATGATCATGCATGTAAACAGCTTTGTGGAGGGCATTGATTTCATCGTATTGTGTAAATATCGCATATGCTTTGAAAATAGACTTAACTATTTATCGGCAGCTGCATCTAAGAAAGGATTTAATGCAAATGTGCAATCCCGAATACTGCTCTTAATATCCATATATAGCCAGGATATGATATCAGTTAATATCTTGCATGTAAACAGCTTTGTGATTTCATCGTATTGTGTAAATATCGCATACGGCTTAAAACTTGAGGAAACTACTTGCAGCGGAGAAATGATTTCCAACGGAATTACAATTGCTGTGCTTAATATCCCTATATAAACAGGAAATGTGGTTATCAATGGAAATCCTGTTTGCATTTAAAATGATGTCGAGAGATTGTTTTCGTCGGACTGTGAAAAACCACACATGGTGTTGAACTCGACTAAAGTATCGGCAGCGATAAACTGAATTCAAGAACCAATTTGAATTTTGATAGAGCGCGATGACCATCGATATGCGACATCGATTGTGCTTGCAAATATAAATTATCGCTTCAACTACTCAGTCTATCGGTAAAGCATCGATGCTTTTGTTTATTATTTTTAACGCTAACCGTTACCGGTCACACTGCCCGCCGCTCATCTCATTTTCAAATCAAAACTCGTTCGTAGCGGTTGTTCGTCGTGTCAGGCAGCGGTTGTAGCAGCGTTGCGCGTGAAAACTGTTTAGAATTTTTGACATATATAAATAAAGCAAATTAATAGATTTGATCAGTAGTACCATACATCAAAGTCAGAGTCTCAATAACTAAACAAATGTGTGTGTGCTTGATAAATATTTTGTTATAAAACGGCAGCGACTTTTCAAAACCAACGCAAATCGCTTTCGAGTTCAATAAAAAGCAAACGTGTCCGTCGAACAGAGAAGCAGCAGCAGCAGCTACTAAAAGCTAGTAAAAGCGATTAACAAACTCTACATGTAACGAAAAAGTTTTGCAGATTTCGTAATAGCAACAATTTGCTAGCATATAAATACGTATATATATATATATATACATTCGATCGTCACGCAAAGAATATACAAATAATACCAATACAAATACAAGAAAATCAGCTGAAGGCACACAAACATAGAAAGATAGAGAGATAGCCACACGGACAGCAAGTGAAAGTGCGCGTGTATGTGTGTATTAAAATCAAAAGAAATCTTTTATATCAATTACTAAATTTTTGAGGTGTCAGCAAAGAAAAAGATTGTCAAAAATCAACAAATTTCAAAAAATATATATACAACTAATAGAAAAGTAAAAATACAGCACAATGAGCGGATATACAGACCTCACCAAACTGGAGACTAGTCGGTAAGTGTAAGATTTATGTGTATGTGTGTGTGTTTGTATCCGTGTGTCCAGTTTTGGGCTGGGCAAGCGCGAGTTTCTAGTTAAAATGTGTTTAAATTCAATTTAAAGCAGTTGCTAAATTGATGAAGATGGACAGGCGGGTAAAAGGTGTGCAAAGAGCTGATGTTGAGAAGCGGGGGAGGGGGGGTGTAAAACAGCTCACACAATTTCGCTCACATCATATTTTGTGCGCTCTCTCAATTGCGCTCTTTCACTGGATGGCAGAGAGCAAGCACACCGCACCCCTGGGCAACACGGCGTTTTCTCTTTCGTTTGCAAACAACAACAAAAACACAACCAAAGATACAAAAAATTTATCGTACGATGCGAACGGCCGTTGCAAACATACAAGAAAAAAGAAAAATAAAGCAAAAGGCAACGCTGCCTAATATGACACAATCGTTGTATGTGTGTATATGTATGCATTACTGTAGGTGTGCACTGTACAGCTGTGTTTGTGTGTGTGTTGTTTAAGCTAATAAAATCGCATAGCTCTGTGCACTTTCCTTCTGCTCCTCCTCTCCCATCCATATCTCTTGCTGTATCCGCTTTATCGCACTTGCTCTAATCAGTGCTTTTGGCGCTTGCATGTCATTTATCGATAAAATAAACTATTACTCATTAACATTATCGCTATGCGAAAAGACAAATCAAATAATTATGAGCAACACGGCAATGCCTCAGCTATAAAAACAAACTATGTTCTGTGATTCACAAGCCTTGCCAATTGACGTAGGCACATATTTATGTTCAATACATACATATGTACACATATATACATATACATGTTGGCGACGTTTGTGTGTCAAACGCTTACAACAAAAATTAATGCAGCGGTGCTTTTTTGCCTTGGAAATTGTTCAGGGTCCGTATTCATACCGTTTTTATTTTTATTTTATATAGAATTTGATTCGTATTTGACAAATTATGCGTATAAATGATTCGCATGTTAACCAATGAAATATGTATGTATATAATTAATATCGATCTCGATTTGCCTATTTATCGATTATGTTGAGCTGTCAAATGCGTTGGAGGTCATTCGAGGCCAAATAGTAAATAGCATAAGCAACAACAACAGCAGCAACAACATTTAAACAAATATGTATATTGGTCAATTTGGCGTTTGTAAAAAAAATAAGAAAAAGTGTTGCTCAACTTTGCAAATATTGCTGGCGAATAGCCGCAACAACAATAACAAAAGTGAGAAATAACAACAACAAAAATAACAACAAAACGGCCATCATGACTGGCGTCTCTTTATCTTTATCTAACACATCGTACAGTTACAGCCTGCATCGCAGCCTCTCCCTCCCTCTCTTGCTCCCGCTCCCGCTCATCCTCTTAATGGCTTCAAAAAACATCACGCCACATAATAAAGAGAAAGAGCCAAGAGCAGTTAAAGAGAGAGCAACTAATGCCGCTCTTGCCACAACACACACTAACACCCCGCTCGCTGCCCGCGCTGCTCCACAATCAAAACATCGGCTGTTTTCTGTGTTGTATGCCGCGCTGCCGCTGCACTGCTGCTGCTCAGTGCGCATGTCCCAAAAACCTGAACGGACGCGCGTCGCGTGCCTGCCTCACTTGGCCCACTTCACATCACCTCACTTTACACAGCTTGCGGCAGCGTCAGGTGTTGTCAGCAGGTGTCCAGTTTTGTCTATGACACACGACAAAACGTCACACGATAATAGAAATTAAAGTATAAACAGAATAACCCAACTTTCCGATGATAAAGCTTTAGTTTTTAGCCCTGCTTTGCAATTGGTCGTTTCTTATGGCGTGTTTTGAATCTAACGCTACCGCTGCTTCTGTCGCTGCCGCTGCCTCTGCTGCCGGCAACGTCTTCATTCTTGCGGCACAATTGAAAGCAGTGGCTGCTCTGCTCTTGCCATTTCCCATGGTTAGCCGTCTCAACAAAAGGTCAATAACGGCCAATTGAGCAACTTGCGCCGCACCCGCAGCTTCCTCCCCTTTTTGCACCTTTTTTGATGCTGGCATTTGTCCAATCTTTTTTCAAATGCGACATTTGCTATAAATGGATCGCCTGATTTTCAACTATGTGTAGCATAAATAAATAAAATATACTACATAAATATACTTCATTCATTGTCAATTGGCAATTACGTGCTAGTACAAATTTATTTTGAATGAGGCAGCGGGCGCAGCAGCGGACGCAGCAGCAGACGAAGCAGCAGCGGCAGCCGCAGCTAATTGTTGATAAGATAATTGCACGTCTCAATTTTGCATAAATTTGTTTCATGTATACCCTATAATATACCCAACCTGCTCAATCTATATTCTATATACCCATAATAAAAATGGGGGCGTGACGAAAATGCACATCTTAATAAATATACCCTATAAAGCAACGGGTGAATAAACTTTTTGGGATCAAACAATATAGTCCACACCCAACTCTACCCTGTACACATTTAAAAATTTGAAAAGGGAATGGTTCATGAGGTTTAGCTTATAGTTAATACATCGTCTATAGTCAGGTTAATCGGTTAATGTTTCCAACGCAGTAATAAAAAGATCTTAATTCAGAATATTGTTCGTAAGAACTAACTGGGAGTGTTCAAAATAAAAATAAAAAATTTAAAAAACAAAAAATTAAAAAAACATATATAAAATTTAAAAAAAATAAAAAATTTCAAAAAAAATAATTAAAAAAAAAATAATTTAAAAATAATATATTAAAATAAAAAAAAAAAATAATATTTTTCCATTCAATTGTTGCAACAACAAGGGGGAAAAACCCAATTAAACCAATAAATGTGAAAAAAGTAGGGGATGACTACAATCTCAGAACTAAGAAAATTTTCAACAAAAATAAGGTTAGGAAATGTGATTTAGTTGGAAACTAAACACTACAAATATAAGATGAAAATTTACATATTTATTTAAACATTTCCAAGCGACAGGACGCAAATTACACCAATTACAAAAGAAGATAAAGCTATGAATTTTTGTTATTTGTTTTTTTTTTGGCAAAACAAACAAATATCACTTCTCAAATGAATAATAGTATTATTCAGAGGGAAACAAAAAAGCAGGGTGTCTCTTAGTCTAAACTAGTTAATTTGAAATAGTTTTAGATGACGTTTGGTTATGCCATACAAGCCATATTCAATTAGCTCAATTAGTCAGAGGTATAGAGGTATGCATGGGAAGCTTTCTTGGTATGCATGCCGTATTAGATATTATATATATAGATATATAGTTATATATATATATATAGATATTTATATATAGTATACTGGTAAGGCAGGGCCAGCGGAAAAAAACCTTGACACATGGCTACAAACATTGACGATATCAGGCACTTTGTCGAGCAATCAGTCGGTCAGACAGTTGAGAAAGCACGCGGCACTCGCGTGTACTGCAAGCTATATTACATTGAAACAAACTATCAATAGTCTAGACACCAAATAGTTGTTGGCGCTTTGTGCTTGGGGTTGGGGTTGTGGTAAGACTAGCAATATGCGCAGCTATTTCAAACTATATTTATATCAACTTGTACCCAGACAAGGGCGGCCCCAAATCACGCGGCGGCTACCAAACGCAACGCGTGTAATCTTCGTCCGGCCAGACGCTGCAGCAGCACTTATCAGCGTGGCAACTCCAGCTACAGTCTGCGACACGCGACAGACGACGACGACGTCAACGTTGCGTTGATAAGCGTCATGATCTAAGAGACTTGCCGGCGACTAGCGAGCTTTATAGCTAGTCAAATCGAGCTGGAAAAGCAATGATAGTTTCAATTTCGATTTCGATTAGATTTTCAATTTGAAAGAACATTTGCTTATTCGGCGTGATTTCTTATCCATTCCCATCTCTAGTTTCGATTGCAAAGGCTATTGCATCTATCGATAGTATCGAGAGAACGAGTTAAACTATTGATTCTATCGATAGCATCGACAGAACCAGTTAAACTATTGATTCTATCGATAGTATGGACAGAATTCTAATCAATATTTGGAAGCGCAATGCAATTAAGGCAATTGATGTGGCTTAAACTATTGATTCTATCGATATTATCGACAAATAAGGCTATTTGAACAGATAAATGTGCCCGGGCCTCTACGGATGGATTCGATAGTATCCATAGTGACTCCAAAGATCAATCGATACTATCAATAATGGCTGCAAAAATCAACGCTAACATCGAATCAGCATAAATTTGATAATAAGTTAACGTGTTTTAGAGTTAACTAAGCCAACGAATAAATGCCAGCTCAACAATTGTTGATATCTACCGTTGTTGCGACAATGTGGAGGAAGGGGAAGGGGGTAAAAGGAAGTGGCTTGAAATATGTGCAAACTACTTAAAGTACTTAAAGCTAATGAGGCGCTTGTATAACTTTCCCATGAGCTGCTTTCGAAGCGTCCAGACAGACACGTGGCTTAAAAGCGCTTGACCCGAAACAGAGAAGGGGTGCCGGAAGAGGAGAAGAAGCAGAAGGCAAAGAAGAAGGAGAAGCAGAAGAGGTGTGTGTGTTCAGAAATAGAAATCTGCGCTATAAGTACGACAAACGACAGGCGGATCGAACTTGACTGGTTTTATGGTCTCTATTTTTATACAAATTGAATTTGCGACGATGACGACGACGTCGTCGAAGAAGACGAAGAAGAAGCAAAAGCAGCAGCATAAGAAGAAGACAACGCAAGCGTCAGGTTTATTTGCATAGTTAGAAATCAATTCGTATTTATCACTTTTGTGGGCTGAGATCTTGTCGGAAATGTTATAACATAAAAAGAACAAGGGGCAGACTTAACGACGACACGTTTAAGGTTTTTCTAATAGTTGTTGTTGGGTTTTTGTTTTTTTTTTTTGAATGGGCTAAAACCAAATGAAACCAGCCAACTCATCATTTAGCAGACTGGTTAATCATTTGGCTCTATTGTTTTGCATTTTAACTGTTTTTTTTTGTTTCTATTTCTAACTCGTGCCTGAATTTTAATTTTAATTAAAAATATTCTCTACTCTTGTTCTGTTGCAGGAACTGCCTGCGTCGCATTGCGCGCCACGATGAGCAGCAGTTCTCCAAAGATAGCATCGTCAATGTAATGGAGAAGTTTGTGAAAACTGTCAGCATTATGGATGATACCATACTGGTGCCATGCAGGCTCATGGATCGTCAGGTGGGTGTCTATATACATATGCTACTTAAAACTTACATCCTCTATAAAGCACAACTTTTTGCATTTGATTTATTATTGACAGATCGGTGATAGTACTGATATAATACCTGCAATGGGCAAGGATACAACCGCCAATCAGCTGACACAAAGTTCCAGTGCGATGGGCAAACGTGGTGCGGCGCATTCAAAGAATGTTCACGATTTTCTTAGCGCCTCGGAGCTGTTCAATCTCTATAATATGCTCAATGCGCTGAAGAATGATTTGCTGTGGACAACCAATCAAGATGATGAGGCGGAACAGACGGAACAGGAGCTGCAACAGCAACAACAACAACAACAACAGCAGCGCCAGCTCAGCTCCAGCTCCAGCAGCAGCCAAGTCGAGACCAAGACTGAATCCAACACAAACAACAATAACAATAGCAGCAGTCGCAGCACAGCAGGGGTTAAGGGTCATGTGCGTTGCAGTTCGACCGCCTCCATGATGTCCACCACATCGGTGAGCAATCTAAGTGATTCCGATTCGGATATATCGAACGAGATCGATTCTGGCTTAGAATCGGATGGCAACAAGAGCGACAATGCGCAGAGCAGCGATGGCAGCGATATTATCGATGCCTGCCAAAAGTCCAAATCCGCGGGCGGGGATAAGGCCACGGATCTGGCGAAACGTTGTAAAAGACATTTGAATGGTCTGTACCAGTGCCTGGAACAAATGACAGAGGCGGCCAATTATTTGACCGCCAGATACCAAAGTGATATTGGACCCGTTTAGAGGAATTCGGATTCAACTCTTTATACATATAAACATATATATATTCTCTACTAAAACTCTCGGATGTGTTTTAAAACAAAAACTTCTTACTATCTTTCGCGGGCGGGTCATAAAAATTATGTAAAACACAAAAAAAAAAAAAAATTGAAAAAAAAAAAAATTAATTTCAAGCGGTTTTTTTTTTGTTCATATGAGGTCTTTATTTCGATTGTTTATTGTTTATTGTGAAGGGGGGGTGCTAAGTATGACATATTGTAGAGGAGCAGGATTGTATAGGATTGTATAAATGATGATAATGATAACTGTATGTATATTTTTTTGCGTTTAAGCCATTTCAAAATTAACTATTTGTATTTGTAACTATCTTTTGGGTTGACGGGTAGAAGAAGTACAGAACAAATGAAAAGTGTGAGCAGCCTGGGTATTGGTATGATATATATATCTTATAATATGTTAATGATGATGAAGAAGAAGATGAAGAGCATTCCTTTAATACTATACACACGCTGCACACACAAATCACACACACACACACATTAGATATGGGTGTGGCCTGGCCTCACCCAAAAAAAATATGTATGTATTGTATACTCAATTAGATGACCCCCCGCCTTGACCCATACGGTCTTTTGGTTTGGGGTCTCTGCAAACAGTCAAAAACAACAAACAAACAAACAACAAAACAAACAAAAATGTTATCCTATTATCTCTTTCATTATATTCTCTGCCTCTGTCTGTCATTTGATTAATATTGTATATGTTATGCTATAATTTTAGCTATAGTTTCTTTATACAAATGCTGTTTAGATAAGTGCAAATAATGAAAATCAAAATCAAATTATAATTACAACAATTACAATTATTTCGAAAAGAACAAGAAATATAATTTCGAAACAACAAATATTATATGTAATTGTTTGTATTCTCTCAGCAACTGTTAAGCCCAATAACAACATGCAGTGTGCATATACACACACACAAAAAAACACACTACACACACAACACACACACACATTAAGAAGAGAGTCTTCTCTTCAAAAACACTTTGCATGCTGCTGCTGGGGCGACGCAGTCTTTAAACACAAAATAAAAAAACAAAACTGTTAATGAGAATTATTTATACATAAATAAATAAATTTTATTTAGAAAATATATTACAAAAAACTATTAAAAAAAAACCATTGTCTTTACTTTAACTTTTAGCATTTGCAGCTATGTTCAAAAATTGCCGATGAAGCTGAAAAATATTATTGATCGATGGCCTGTTGGGTGCAAATTCCAATTGGTGGCAACAGTTGTCGGTGGCAATGACCATCATATAAGTCTTGTGTATAGATTACAGTCACAGTAAACATTGACTACAACGTGCAATTAGACGTTTTATTAATATGGCTTTATAGCACATTCAAAATTTTATGATCATTTTTTGTTTGTCGTGTAAAGTACATTGGGTCGCCAAGATAATACAATTAGGCAAAAGTTAGATACACACACAATCAATTTTAAAAATATATATATATATTCGAAATTGAATAGAAAGTACAGTTACGTACATATCAAATTTGCTGACCTAAGTTCTAGAAGTTTCTGAGATAGGCGCACTCAACTTATTGATACTTATTTATGATTATAGGGTATAAAAAGTTTTTAGTGTCTGTCTCTATTGACTTAGCTTACAGGTTTTGCAAGCTAAAGTTATAAAATATTATCTAACTAAGCTCTTAATTTCTAAACAAAGTTGGAAAATGTTGTAAATCAGCGTCATTATTTACTTAATATATAATTATTTGTTTATTAACTGGAAATTATACGTGAGCTTTCAAGTTTCTTAGAGTCTGGCAAATTATACAATTTTTATGATATTTGACTAAACTCAAATGAATTGAATTTCAACATTAGGCTTATTTACTGTCTGCAACACGAAAATCAAAATAAGCACTATCTGCTGCTTAGATAGGGTTCTAGAGAATGTTGACTTATGCAGAAATCGAAATTATGATAAGAAACTATTGAAAATAAGCAAAAAAATGCTAATGAAATTGCTTGTCACATATAAGATTATGGATTATTATACTGAATCATGCTAGAAAAAAAAAACACAGAAAAACAAGCAAAACAAGTGTGGGATTCAAAAATATTTCCACTGTCAAGTGGTTATTTCTATTTAAGGACTTATAAACAAACAAAAAAATACGCCCACGCTTTTGACTATTGCCAAGAGCTTTATCAAAATCAAATGTATAATATATTTATTATAGGTAGTACATTTGATTAAGGTTTATTGCATGTTGTTTATCTAGGCCAACTAAATTGACACTTGAGTTTGGTTTTTTCGCGGACATGGCCAGCAATATAAACAAGAAAAAAGACCGACCATATCTGACATAAGAACAGCTACAAATTTAATGAAGCCATGAACTTGTTTTCAAGATTATCATCAGACACTGTACTTGAGCGGTTTCAAATGAAGCAATTGGAACGTGCAACAGAATTGTTGACTGGGTTGGGTTGGAGACTTTTTGGGGTGTTGTATTCCTAAGAGTTCTGACCATATTCAATTAACGCCTCGGGCCAAAATCAATTTCATTAAAAGGCTTCCGTGTGAGAAAAGGCCAGAAGAACACTATTATACAAAAAAAAAAAAAAACAAAAAACTAAAAGTAAAATTGATTATATTAAGAATGACATTATAACGACGAGGCTGAGTACGGAGTCGGAACCGGAGTCGGAGTTGGGGCCGGTGTTAAAGCCATTTGCAAATTGCGACAGTTTCGTTTATCATATTTATATAGTCTATAAATATTTGCTTCTATAGACAATGCCTCAATATTTGTAGTTGTAGCGTCTGCTGCGCAGCTAAACTTGTTTTGAATACGATTCTAGCTAGGCGGAAATTGAATTAGAAACGCATTTGTTGTTGTTTTGTACCTTAACTGAACCGTTAGCAGCTTCTTTAAAACTATAGGCAAAAGCCGGAAACTATATGATCTTGGCATAGGTAGCGGCAATATGAAAGATTTGTATTGTTTATGATGAGATTTGATTTCCGTTTATTGACCCCTTCGTTGTGCTAAACCTTGAAGCTGGACAAGATTTGGCAGAGGCTTCAAACCAGTCAGAACTGCGTTACAAAAGACCAACTGATTGATGAGACCAGCAGAGAGAAACATATATAATATGATTGAAAAGTCTTTGTTAATATAATAGCATTAAAAGCTTTAACTTTAACATGTTGCTTAACCACAAAAGAAAGTTGCTTCTGACTCAGCAATTTGTTGCTTAAGCAATCAGTTTGAGTTAATGTAAACATGTAATTGTTATGCCCTCAATTTGTTATTATTATTTAAAGAGGGGTGTGTGTGGCGTACGGGGCACTGTCACGATCTGTACAAGGTTAAAAACTTATAGCTGCAATTAACCAAGGTTCGCAAATTCTTGTGCCACATGCTAATGGAGAATCTCTCATATGAGTACAATCGGAAATGAATATTATCACGTGTGAATACGAGTGTGAATGTGAAATGTGAATGGCTGCCTGATCGCTGAGCTGAGCTTGACAAAACAGTCAACAAAATAATACCCAAAAAATATATATATATAAATTAACTTACAAGTTGCGACATGAGACAACAAAAAGAAACCTGTTGCAAATTTGTGGCTCAACTAGAAGATACTCTTTGTTTTTTCAAGTAAAATTCGCTTAAAATTTGTTAAGGATTTTAGAGGATGAGGAATCGAAGCTATTCATTTGAGAAATATGTATGCTAACCGGATTTTTGAAGCACGAACCCACATGCTAAGAATTTTAGCAAACACAAGATTTATTTTATATTTGCAAAAAAAAAACGATGTTTTATTTTTTGTTTCCATATGCTTAGTAACCCCACAGCCACTATTCAATATTAGCATTAATTTCCCAGATTATATTTACGCATTAATTATTTAAAATACCGTATTTAAAAGACATTAATAATGGCATTTCAAATAAATTTAAACATTTTTGTATGTGCTTAACACGCGGCATATTGAAAATACTTCCGTTTTATGTTTGACCCCAAGCTTGAAAAGCGTGACCCCCGTCTGTGATAAGGCGGAAGTGTGCCACTATGTTTTAAAAACTATAATTATTAACTAATATATATATTTTCCGTTAAGCGTTTGGATTGAGCCAAGTGATCCAATGCCTTAGTTAAGAATTTGCTTCCTGCTTGCCAAATTCACAGCTGACAGCATTCATATTGATGATAACGATGATGATCATGATAATGATGATGATGTGTATTGTTATGGATTGTTATGAGTATTCATAGATGTACCTGTGCTATGAGTTTTGGATTCTAGCCATAAACGAGATTAGAATTCCGCATTATTCTGTCATGTAGCATGGCATGGGCCACGCCCCCCCTTCATTTATTGAATAATTAGAGCCTAGGCACAAGTGCGCAATGATTATGAAGAGCGAGTGAGAATAGATAAACATATGTATAGGGTTATAGTATTGCTAACACGCTCCTATATATCACATTAACAATGTTAACAATACAAAACTTGTGGCATGAGCTACGTATCTGCCTTTTTCTTTCTGGCTCGAGCTCCGGCTCTGACTCTGGCTTAGAGTCTGTCTCTGGCTCTGATGGGTTGGCGGCCAAACGTTGGTTCATGGCTAGCCAGTGGTACAAAGTCCGAAAACTCGAAATTCCACACATTAAAGCCAACCAATACACAGATACGCCTTTACGCTCTTACAAATCGCTAAATCATGACGGAGACGCAGATGCCGATAGTACATTCATTCACGAACATTCTGTGACGGTAAACCCCACCCCCCCTCCTGATACAGCGTACAAATACTAGTAGCACTTGTATAACAACAATAACAACAATCATCAACAGATTTCCTTATTTATGAGCTTATAAATACCCATGTGTATCTCAAGTGCTTGAATCCGGAATATCGAACGCATTTCTGAAGTTCAGTCTTTCAACTCAATGTGAAAACAGCACTAATTAAGCACTCGAAATTAATTAGCTCTACGTTATACTACAACCAAAAAATTTAAAAAAAAAAAATCACAAAAAAAAATAATAAAAATAAAAACGAAAACAAAAACAAAACTCAAAAATGGCAAGTGTGACGTCAGTTGCTTTCGGTAGGTTTCCCAGCAATGAGCATCTGATTCAGCAGACACCAGACTGGATATCGATTAACTCTTTTTTGCCTGTGCACACTGCCCCCCCTTGGGTCGAGAAATCCTACTGGTAGGCCGGTTCTAGACAGCAACTCAGCATGAACTGTCTGAAAATCCCACAAAAATCGACACTAATTGGAGTTGCGCCGGCTACTGTGTGTGGTTTACATTGAACTTTGAGCCGGGAAAGTACCAGTTCTTAAGTTTGCTGCTACAGTTATATTTTTATGCTGTTCAAGCAAGTTTCGCATATAGAGCATTTATATGGATTTTTGCGATTCAGAACCTGAATAGCAGCTACGCAGCGGGTTCAGCTTTTAACACTGCTCTCTGCTCTTAAAATTTTGCCCATTATAGCATGACGCAGCTATTTAATTCCATATTTTTTTTGGTATTGTATTCCAGACAGGTTAAATCTATAGCTTAACCTCATTTATGGGCATTTTGTTGTTGATGATTTTCGGCAAACGTTGCAAAAATCGGCCATGTTTTTTGAAACTGTAATGCGTAATTTAATTACATATTTCTATTGCGTACAATTTGTGCGGTTTTACCTCGGACAGAAGTGGCTGACGAAATCTTGAGAACTGGTCAGCCAATTGGGGCCGACCCAAACCTACAAATACTGTCAGCAAAAAAAGTTTAATGCTTAGGTTTTTATTTTAAAACATTGAATAGTAATGAAAATATTAACCTTCTGAAAACAAAAAATAACATAAAATAAATACATCAATTAAAACATAACAATTTATTATATTTATATTATATTTTAATAGAAAAAGAAAGAGCAGGATCAGCTAAAATGTACATCAGGCTAAGTAGTTTCCGTACACGCTCTTTTTATACGTTAACGTTACGTTACGTTACGTTACGTTACGCTAACGTTTTATCTTTAATAATACTTACTATGCCTTCAATTTGATTTTTCGGTAACATTTTTATAGAAATAAATGTAAGCTAAAATTCATAAGTCTTGCCCTGCAACCAATGTGTTCGTTTACTCCTTTGGCCCACTGTACACACATTTGGGCGCTTGGGGGTCGCTTCAATGCTGAGCATTTTGCATTGGGCATCGACAAAGTATTTGTTTATTAAACAAATTGCTGTTGTTGTACTTATTGCTGTGGTCTACAAAATGAAGACAAGTGTATGTGTGTGTCGATACGTGCATATATACAAACATATGTAAATCGTGTAGGTGCATATATGCATACACATATTACATGCTTACAAGAAGAGGCGTCAAAGCTTGCAGCGCAGAGCGCAACAGCAACAAAACAGCGAGTCATTGGACTAGTTTCATAACTACCAAAACAACAACGTTTCTGTCTAACACCCCCATTCCCCATTGCCCCTTGTCAACACACTGTACCGCCATGTACATGCCGCTGCCCACCGCACCTGCTGAGCGCACGGCGCAAGCGCAGCGTCAACCGCACGGTTTGAATCTGAATGCCAAGCGTTGGGTATGACCTTCATGGCTAAAAACATCAGAGCAAGCAGCGACGCGGGCAGCAGCTGCGACAGCGACGAAGCCAACAACAGCTAAAGTATCAGTTTATGGCCAAAAAGCAACAACAATCAACAAAAACAACATCAGACGCAGCAGCAGCAGTGGCTTTAAAACGAAAAAGACGTTAAAAAGCAACAACAACAGCACAACAGAGAGACAACATGTCGGCGACAGACAGAAAGCTTTCGAGACTCACGCATACATTTTTATGCATGTACTGGAGCTTGAAATCGAAAGCTACTGCTGCTGCTGCGATTGCGAGTGTGATGATTGCGTCTACGTCTGCGTTGCAGCGTCAGTGCAAAAAATGAGTAGTAAAAGCTAAGCTTAGGAGTAGTCGACTGCAAGTTATGCTGCAACTGTAATCTGTTATCGATTATTGGCAGGAGTATCGAAAATATACCAAAGCTGTGTACAACATAAAGCTCACAGCTATGTAACTTATTAAACACATCTTAAAAGCTTAAGTAAATATAACAGTATAACAGCAGTATTTAACATACGAACCTTTTAGCCTAATATACCATTTCCAAGATCTGCTGTGCAACAGGGTATGCTTGGAATGCTGCGAGTTTGAGGTATTTACTCGCAGAGCTTTTAATGCAGCCCCTCCGCGCTGATCTACCTTTTTGCCTCAGCCAGGGGCGCAATTTCGAACCAGTTTCGCATCCTCCATTCTCTACAATCAGATTTGTACCTATGTGCATGTATATACCATAATAGGTCGCGCCTCCAGTCGTAGCACTCCAATTTAAAACATTTTTCTGGTTTTTTTTTTATGATTTCAGCGTGTTCCAATACAATTTATATTCCAGTCGGGTCTGTCTCTTGCGCCCCCTTGCCGTCCATTTGCATAATTATCAATAAGAAAATAAAACTAGTTGATGCGGTCTGTCTGCTAATTTTCCATTGTGCTGCTTTTCTGGGGATTTTTAGAACATTTTTTATATACTTTTTTTTGAACGTAAAGACAAAATCACTGCCAGGCATAATAATGAACAAGACGGGTCTGAAACTGGCGCCGTTGATCTCTGGAATTTCCACTTGTCATTAACAACAGCATCCACAACAAGGGGATTGTCAATCATGAAAGACAGCACCTCATCAATTAGGCACTAGGAAGCAAAAGGAGTTTAGCAGACATGTATAACAAAGATTGGTCCTTTATTGTTGTTCCTAGTACATAGTAGGGCTTGGGTAAATATAAGTACACACACTATCGATAGTATCGATGGTATCATCTCGGCTATTGAAATTTGTATATTCCAAATAATGATTTATATTTCCTATACATATACATATACATATACATATACTATCGAAACTGATGAATGTGGCAACAATCGATAGATAAACAACACTAGTCAGTATATATAAAAGTTTGTATATCAAAAAGACGACTTCTTAAACCTTATAGGGTGTAATATTGGGCTATTTATATGACACTTGATAAAGATACATTTTGTAGTTTGTGAAAAACAATTTTGTTTTTAAGATCTGAACCTAAGCTCAATAAATATGAAATATTATAATTGGGGCTATGACTAATAACACCATACAACTACAACAAAAAATAAACACCGGAAATAGTATAGATTTCTTATCAAAACACAGACAGTCTTATCTGTTTGTTTATATGTTTTATAGTTCATACAATGTGTAGGTATTTAAGTTTATTTTTGTATATAGTGATTTCTTTGTAAATGTCTTATCAAAAAGCTCGTTGGATTGTCTTAAGGTCGCTTTCAAAACACCTAAATTAAAGAATGTCAACTAAAAAATCAATTATTTAAAGTACATAAATTACTTAGTGTGACTGCTAAAGTCGCAGTGAAATGGGAATTGCGCATCAGTCGTTTAACTAAAGTTCAGTATTTTGCGGGATTCGAATTAATTTCAATGTTCCCGGGTGTTGGACTTTGTCAGGTTCTTCAATATACAGTCAAGAGTCGCGCATGGGTGAAACTCATTACGTAAATGAAGGGAAACCTGGTATACCAGACATCCGACTACGCAAACCGAAACAAATTATAATTTAAATGGGTGCAACTACATGGGTGAACTTAAGATCAGGTGTTACGAGTACTACGTGTAGAACTACTACAATGATTTAATGAGGTAAATCATAAATACGTTGACGTATGTACTTACTCGATATGCAGTTTACTTTATTATTTAAGTCAATTTGGTTTTCATTAAGTTTATTATCACGTTACATTATTTGCTTATATTATGTATGCTATATGTTTAGGTTCTATAGCTTCTATATGCATAAAAAATGAGCACACAACACAATTACATAATTAATTGTTTAGTTAATTAATTAAAAATACAACCTCCACGCCGAATTGGAAATCAGAATAAAATTTGCCAATATACGCACAACAAATTGAAACACTGGATAATCAATATTTGAATTAAACGCTATTCATTGTAATAACTAAGGAAACAAAAACAGTTAAACAATTTGTATTCTACAAACAATTTGGCTAAACAATCTTTTTTGGATGGATATAATAATTGAATTTACTTAAAGTGCTACGTTTATAATATGTTTAGTAATTGATGTAGATACGTATAAATATATGTGTAGATTAAGTGAAATACTACCAAGTCTAGTAATGAGCAGAGTGTTTAGTTTCAAATACTACGTTTATGCCATGAAGTTCACGAATTTGTTGTTTCTATTTTGTCAGAATTGAGCGATCTGGCAACGCTTAATTATATAATGAGCTTGTTAAGTTGGCAGCAATTGAACTTCTCGTGAATTGAAGCTGAATTGATGATTGATAAACGTAGTATAATTATATTTAGAGTGTATTCCATGTGAGATATGCTCTGATTTGATGATTCCAAACATAACCACACATGTAAATAAGTATAAGATGAAATATAACTAAAGAGTATTATCAGTTATGATTGTGATCTTCTCACACATCTAAATTTAAACGTAAGTAGTACTTGGGCTAGTGAGAGTATATAGTAGTTATGTATAAGTTGATGTTTTACTAAATAGTTTGCAGTGTTTTCAACACATTTTCGACTGGGGGAGATTTAAGTAGAAACTGTAGAGTGGCATAGAAATGCAATATTGCAATTTCAATGTTAATGAGAGAACTGAAATACAATTAAAACTAGAGTAACTTTACGCTGATGAAAAACAGGAAATTATTAGCTACAGTTAAATAAATGTATATATAAAAAAAAAAAAAAAACAATTTACTCACTACAGACTAACGTTTAAATTTATGTAATATCCATTATTAAATCTATATATATGTAAGTATATGTTGATGCACCAGTCCATAATTTTCTTGCCTTACAAACTTATGGATACGATACGCTTATCTAGGCTCGTTTAGATAGTTATTGCACTCAATTTCCGTTTTAGTCTGAGGGTTATCTTTTGGACTTGTTAATCTGTAAATCGTAGAATGTACTTATCAAGCTAAATTGTTGATGATAGTTGTTCTATGTATGTATGATGATTATGATAGTTTAAGCTTCAAGGATTCAACTGTCAGTCAGTGCAGCTCTTCTTTTTTCTTTTTGTTAATGATGATGATACCAGCATACTAAACTATTCTTCAGCTAGTCCACTTAGCTCATAGCTCTGATGCTCCAGACTCCGCTTCAGTTCCACAATAGTGCTCACTATAAGCTGCTGCTTGCTTCCGCACTCAGCAGTCACATCCTGCATGGAGCTCTTGGCCGACACGGAAGCCACCAGCTTGGATTGTTGACGCTTGCTGGAATAACCAATCGATTTGGGCCGCTCACACATGTCTGCGTATGAAATGAAAATTATATAAAATGTTTATCAATTTTAGTTCGAAATATAATATGATACTTTAAAATAATAATCAAGCTTTTCAATGCTTCCATGCGTAAAAGTGAGACATTTCAAAAGGTCTTTTTTGCACAATTTTTAACTTTGTAAGAAATGGACTTTCTATAGGCGACGGTGGACATCAAAATTTGTTTAGAACGATATTCAAAAACGTTTTCTTAGAGGTTTTTCAAAAGCATTTTTTTAACTGCCAACTTTTAACTGAATATCAAAGTTAGAAAACAACTGGAATTCTATTCTATCGAATAATATATGTACAATATACTGAATAGTCTTCAGTTCCATTCAGAACCAGCTTGCGGCCTTGTTTTGAACACATTTTCATTTTTATTTTGCCCACCTGATGATATTCCTACGTATCAATTGATATGAATAGAATAATATTTGAATAATATTTGCATTGTCATTTTAGCCAGCACATATTAAAAAGATATTGATCTGTATGCTCGGTTTAGTTAATTAATTAAAAGTCAGCTGCGAGATAAGCTGAGTGAACTTATCAGATCAGATAAATTTGTGTTTCTTACCCAACTCCAAGTCAAATGTTTTCTTAATCCGCTCAAAGGAGCTGCTGCCCTTGTATACCTTCCGCTTCAGCGGCTCACTGTGTGGACAATAGAAGTTATCCTGGCCCACATTGTGATTGTTATAGTCTAGATTGTTGTATGGTTGCTCCTGCTGCTGCTGCTCCTGTGGCAAGTAGTTGTGATTGGCCACATCCTCGCTGCTCTGCCGCTCCACGGCAATGATCTCCAGCTCCGAGTCGCTGCCATTTAAGCTCTGCAGCGCCAATTGGCGCCGACTGCTCCTGGGACTACCTTGCAGACGTCGTCCATTCAGCTGCAGCTGTGGTGAGAGTGGTGCAGCATTTGACTTGCGTGGTGGCAACTCTGGTGGCGCATTCTGATTTATAAAGTTGGTCAGATGCGTCTTGCGTGGACTGCAGCGTCCTGGCTTGGGACTGTTGGGTGGCGATGCCACAGCCGAAGTTTCAAATTTGAGCAGCTCAATGCGCTTGTTGATGGCCGCAGCCAGTTCGTTCTCCAGCGGAGGCGTTGGTGGTGTCTGCTTCTTGGACTCCACCTCGCTATGCTTGAGCATTTCCACGCGTTTGTTGGCCAAAGGATTGAGGCGTCTGGGACTGGCGACGGGTGTGTCACGTGGTATGCTGTAAAGCAACAGTATTAGAGTTTGTTTTGAGTTTTCAATTAAGCTAATCTTTACCTTTGCAGGCTGTTCTTCATAGATTCCAGCAAAGATTCCGCCTCCATGATGAGCTGCTTGTACTTTATATCCGCCTCCAGATCAGCCTTGAGCAGCGCCTTCTCGCTTTCCGCTATGGTCATGAAATGTGGCTCATTGACGCTGCCAAAGATTAGCGAATTTGAGCGATTTGAGAGCGGTGAAGTCTTGTAGATGCTGCCAAGCATAGTTTAAGGATTAAACAAGGCTCTGTACGCCACCAGTATAGCTTAACTTACCGCTCCTTGGGACCCAGCAGCTGGCGACGCAGGCAAACGGGCGTGCCACCCACGCTGCGGGAGCCACGTGGTTGATGATGATCTTGGCTCAGCTTCTCCCGATTCTCGCAGCTCTTCTTGCGCGTTTTGAGGAAGCGTTTGCGACGACGCTGCTGCTGCTGGCTACAATCCTGCTGCGGCTCCTGTGTGCTCTTGCGACGCGAACGCGTTGAGCAGCGTCGCAGTATCAAGGGACTGGCCTGAGCTGCTGCATTGGGATAATAATGGCAGCTGCCCAGATTACGCTGTAGATCCTGTCGATCCAGCATAAGCTCCTGCATCGATGACGTATCTATAAAATCAATGTCCAGCAGCTCATCCGTATCGCACTCATCGCCCGCATCCTGTCCAGTATCCAGTTCCGAAACGCAGTCCGTAGGATCCGAGTCGCTGCTGCAAAGTGGAAAGTAAAAGTCCTTTAAAGAACTGAAGCAACAGGCACTTGACAGACTGTGTCTGTGTCTGTGCGTGTGTGTGTACAAGTACTCACCTAAGTATGTCGGTCTCCTTCTCATAGACATAGCTCTCGTCAAACTTTCCTATCATCTCGTTAAGTGTCGCCTCATCGTCGCTAACCAGAAATGCCTCCACCTGCTGCTGTTGCTGCTGCTCCAAGTGCCGTCGTTTGATGGTGTGCGGTGCATGCAGATTTTCCACTTCAGTCGAGGACGAAGAGCATTCCGAGGACTCGGCCCCAACTGCTGACAACTTGTTGGCATTGTTGGGGGTTGCAATTGCCATTGTTGTTGCTGTTGTTGTTGCTTTGTTTGAGCGCATTTCCAGCTCATTGCCTGACTTAATGCCCGAGGATGTGGTGGAGGTGGTGCTAGCCGCATCCATATCCTGCCGACTGCCAGGCATTAGCTGAGCATGCTCTGCTGTGTTGTACCAGGGATTTGTTCGTATACGGGAACGCTGCCTGGGCGAGGGAGCTGTGGATGAATTGCATTTGGGAGTGATTTAAGTATTTTAATTGCTCATTTAACGGTTAAAGGAGTTAAAAGACTATCCATGGCATTATCGAATATATCGATTGTGTTGCTTTGATATATATCGATATTATTGATAGCTCAATTAAAAAGGTATATTCAGGACTGTTCTCATTCCCATTCCGAATTAAATATTCGGAATTTGAATTTGTAGCTTTTCTGAATTTCGAATATCAATGAGAATTTGTTGAGAAAATGGGAATAGGCCTGATTGTTTTGGTTTTTAAACTAGATCTTAATTTCAATACTATTGAAATGCATGAAAAATTATTGAGTTAATATTACTAATAATAAATAAATAATCCAAGTTTGCCGACAATATCGATAGTATCGATATTTTTCCAGCTATTTTCCATAATCAATACTATCGAAATGCATGAAGAGAACAATTAATGACTTAATATTGGTAATAATAAATAAGTAATAGATCTTGGCCAATAATATCGATGATTTTTTAGTACTCATCGATGGTTTTTTCTGGATATTTTTTAATCGATACTACTGAAACCTAAATTAGATAACTTATCAATCATAAACAACTATTGATTTGATAAAGCAATAAAAATAAAATTTGTTCAAAATCACACAAGCACAATCGTTAATATCAATAGTAGCTATCGATTAGTTAAACTATCGAATGGTCAAAAAATATCGCTGATATGCTTTAAGCTCTACCAGATACTCACATTCAAACAGCTTGTTTGCACCTTGACAGGAGCGCTGCAGGGCCAAAGGACTTGGATTTGGGTCAAGTGTGTTGCCGAAGTTGCTCTTGGGCAACGGATCCATGGGTGACATCTCCTCAATGCGGTTAAGGCCAAATTTATAGCGTTGTGCCTCAATGGCCAGCGAGTTGATGGATCGACTGGGAAAATAGTGGGTGCCGGTGCGCATATTGATATAGTACTCGGGCGCAGGTGGATTGGAGCTGCTGGCGGCGCAGGGCGAGGTGCCATCGGTGGAGTAGCCCGTGGAGTAGGCGCTCTCCGGCGAGGACAAGCTGTGTGGTCGCGGACCGGGCATAAAATTGCCACGTGGCAGGCCACGTGGAGCACGCATGCGATTGCCCATGCCCAGTTGATTGGTCACCGATGGTGGCGGTGGCGGCGGAGGTAGACTCTCTATGGAATCGCACAGCTGCGCAGCAGCCAGCTTGGAGGGCAACAGGCGGCCATAATGCACATGATGGCTCTGTTTAGATTGTGTGTGCCGTTCCTCCTCATAGACCAGCTGCAGGCTGACCAAGTTCTCCGAGTTTGGACGTTGGTAGTCCTGCATCGGTGGCTGTGGGCGCAGCAACAGCGCGCCCACCTCCTCGTAGTCCACTTCATCCTCGGCGGGTGGCTGATAATCGTTAGAAGGTTCAATGTGCTCCACTTTATAGCTGGCCTGTTTGGCCGAAGAGTGCATGGAAGGCTCCTTGGAACCGGTGGACCAGGATAGCGACGATATGGACGAGGAAGAGCAGTTGACCAGCATGGGTGACTTATCCGCACTGGAACTGCAGCTGTCCTTGCTGGGCACGCTCAGCTGCTGCAGCTGTTGATGATGCTGCTGCGTATGCTGCTGCGAATGCTGCTGCTGAGGTGGAGGCAACGATTGGTGGCGTTGATAGCGATGTGGCGCATACAACAAATTATCCGACTTGGGCGAGGTTATGTTGTGCACATCCTGATCCGGTGACTGCCAGCCATAACGACTGGGCGTCTAAGTATAAAATAAAGATATTCAATCCGAATCCTTTAGCTAGGATTGCTGCTACTTACATGACACTGTATGGGCGACACCTCGCGTCGTCGCACAGGACTGGCAATGCTGTGGCTGCCACTGCTGGTCAGCACAGGACTCGTCGTTGACTTTAGATTGCTGCTCTGTGGCAGCGTGCCTGCCTTCTTGGCATGGCTGCTGCTGCTACTTCCTCCCGCACCGCAGCTGCCGCCTTCCGCCTGCTTATGCTTATTGTTCTTCTTGCGAGGACGCACAATGTGCGTTTCCATCCAGGAGCGCAGCTTGGAGCCAAACATGATGATGATGGCGTCTCTCAAACAATATGTTTAATGTATAAATGGACGGATTGTTGTTGCAAATATTATCTGTACAAAGGAATGGTATTTGTTGTAGTTTGTGCTCTTCTCAAAATGCAATCGCATAATGTCTCTGACAATGGGCTTAACTTGGGTCTGTGCCCAAAACTGACTCCTGGGGCCACTTTGCGTTGATAAGAAAATCCATTTATGACAGCACAAAAGCCGCTACAGCCTCAACGAGCGAACATAACAATACCCTTGCTTTCAGAAGGCATTCTAATTTTGTCATTAAATGTGTTATGCGTAAAGCAAATA
This sequence comes from Hirtodrosophila cameraria, assembly GCA_949708635.1. NCBI lineage: Eukaryota > Metazoa > Arthropoda > Insecta > Diptera > Drosophilidae > Hirtodrosophila > Hirtodrosophila cameraria. The sequence continues at coordinate 16,223,437 of OX453089.1, read as the reverse complement.
AAGGACATTCCGCAGGGAAAGCAGTTTTATTCAATCTGCACATTCAGGCGTGTTCCAAATTCCACTAACGAATGAATTACACATAAATAAGTAAAGCATATTTTTAATATTGTCTAAAGATTATATGAACGCACTTTTCTCCGAAAAGTATGCTACACATTTCACTGTGAAATTGATTCGAAAGTGGAATTCAACACAAACTTGACTATAAAATGAATAAGGGTAATAAAGGTCAAAGTTCCTAAAAAGGAGTTTAGGATTTTTCACATTTCTGACTCCGATTGAAACATTGTTATTATCTGTTCTGAATCTAGGACATCAATCGGCTTAATGCGTTCAAAATTAAGTTTAAAAAGTTTTACTTCTTAAGCAGTGAATTGAGAAGTATTCAAATTTATCTCTAAAACGTAAAACCAATTGATATTTTAATTGAAAATTGAAAACAATTCGGAATAAAACGTTCTCAGAAATGGGAACAGGCGCATATCTGATCAGAACACAGATAATAAAAATAAATTAACATTTCTGCAAGGGTATTCGAGAACCCTCTTCTGTTTTCTTACTATAGTTTTATAATCAACGGTATATCATTTTGTTTGTGTCTGTGTATGTGTGTTGGTATTTGATGCGAAATTACCTTATTCGCAAATGTCTGCTGCCTCATAATATCCTTTACGCCTGTTTTTATTGTGCGGCACACAACGCAACGAGATGAAAGGGCAACTAACGGTATATGCCAAGCACATATACATTAACGCGTGCATGCATGTGTGTGTGTGTGTGTATACGCTACACAGAAAAGCGATGTCGACGTCCTGTTTCTGTGTGTGTGTGTGTGCGAGTTTGTTTATTTTTTGTTGACGTTTTTTAGGCGCACACAGACACTTGCACGACGAAGCCTTTGGAATGTTTGTGTGTGTGTGTGCTTTGGGGGTTGTTTGTAAGCTGAGATGCACGTCTAGTGCCGCTTCAAGGACTCATCAGGACTCATGCTGTGCGCCGTAAAGTTACTCAACTTTGTGTGGGTGTGCGAGCGCGTGTCTGTGTGTGTGGGTTGTCTGTGTGTTCGGTTACCCTCCCCTTTTGCGGAAATCAACTTTGCTTGGGTTGTAAATCCCACATAACTGTAAATTTTTATGTCAAGCTATTTTCAATTGTTGTTTCGCTTAAACTGCAACGTGAATATATTACTCGTGATTTCTTTATGGCTTGGCTTTTATTACGCGTTTTATGTACATACAATGTCTGCATGTATTTCGACGATTGAATTGCAGCTTTAGTTTTTAGTTAAGTTTTTTTTTTGATTGATTTTTATGCAAATTAATTGAAACGGTGCCGGGCAAACGTATAGGTTAAAAAGCAGAAAATGTGGCGTACTTCTAGGCTGCAAGCGATTAAGGATATTTTTCACATTTTTTACACTGTCTGATATAACTTATGTATTGGTATGTGCTTGTGTCTCGGCTTAAGCTTTATTTTATTTTTTGGTGGTAGCAGTAAATTGTGCGGCTGTAACGGTGAATGTTGTGCGGCGAGAGAGCGAGAGCGACTGCCGCCGCTGAAATGAAAAAAGCAACTAACGGAATGCGCAGCCACCAAAAGCGTAACAGAACTTTATGTTACCAATTATGAACTTCGTAAAATGTATCCTATCAAAAATCTTGCCAATTCATTTTGTTAATTGGAAAATTGAGATGGATATGAAATAAAATTCGAATTTTATATTTTTGATTAAAATTTCCCAAAAGTATGCAACATGTTTTTAAAAGTTAGTTAATGTTACGAACTATCGTTTCACCGCCACGGCAAGCTATCGATACCACCACTATCGATTAACCTAATAACAGCTTTTGTTAGTCTGATATTTTAAAGAATACAACAAAATGGTAACGCCAGCAAAAACATGTATAAAATCAAATATTCAAGTGGATTTTTGCGACTTGTTCGCTGGCTGTTTTTAAAAAGTTATTCGCCGCTAGGCGCTGTTTGTGGGCGCAAGCTTGTGCCATTTTGCCGCCAAAGCAACCAACAGCAGTTTAACATTATTCTGTTAAAACGTAACCATTTTTGAATTTTCTGTTAAAGCGTGTCTCTTCTTCTATTTGCCCAGCTGTTTTTAGCTACTCTTCTTCTTTTCCCCAAATGTTTTTTCTTCCTCTTCGTTGTGAAACAACAGGGAACCAACAAAATTTTCGCAAATTTAGTTTCGTTGATTTCTTTTTAAACCATGCGGTGCTACTACGAGGAGCTTGGCGTCGACCGTGACTCCAACGAGAGCGACATTAAGACCGCCTATCGAAAGTTGGCACTGCGCTGGCATCCTGATAAAAATCCGGACAGCCTGGCTGAGGCAAAGGAACGCTTTCAGTTGATTCAACAGGCCTACGAAGTGTTATCTGATGCCCAGGAGCGTGCCTGGTATGATAACCATCGCGAACAGATCTTGCGCGGCAAGAACTCGGAGTACTCGGAGAATTGTCTGGATGTATTCCAATACTTTAGCAGCTCTTGCTATAAAGGATATGGCAATGATGCACAGGGCTTTTATAGTGTTTATTGCGATGTTTTCAACAATATTGGTGGTGAGGACATTGAGTTTATGGACACCGATGATGAGCTGGTCATACCAGAGTTTGGCAATGCGGACAGCAGCTACGAGGATGTTGTGGGTCCTTTCTATGCCTACTGGCTCTCCTATAGCACAAAAAAGACATATGAGTGGCTCTGTCCATATGATGTTAGGGAGATCAAGGAGCGTTTTATACTGCGCAAGGTGGAGAAGGAGATGAAGAAGATTGTGCAGAATGCGCGCAAGGAACGCAACGAAGAGGTAAGCAGCAGCTGCAGTAAAAATCAGTTTATTTATGGATGCATTCTTCCTTTTTTGCAGGTGCGAAATTTGGTTTCATTTGTGCGCAAGCGAGATCGTCGTGTGCAGGCCTATAGACGTGTGCTCGAGGAGCGTGCCGAGGCGAATCGGCAGAAGCAGGAGGAAAAGCGCAAGGAGCAGTTACGTCAGCGACAGGAGCAGCTGGCTGCGGTGCGTGCCAACAAAGTTGTCAACGATGGCTATGAGGAACAGCTAAGGCAGCTAGAACAACAGTATGGCAGCGAATCGGATGACTATACGGACGAGGATGATGATGATGAGTTTGACGATGATGATGAAAATGACGCAGCAGCGACTGCAGAAAGCGATGACAATGCAGACGAATCGGAGCTGGAGCTAGAGTATGTGGATGATTTGTACTGTGTGGCATGCAACAAGTCCTTCAAGAATGCCAAAGCGCGCGCCAATCATGAAGAGAGCAAAAAGCATCGCGACAATGTGGAACGCTTGCGTCAACAAATGGAAACCGAGGAACAAGAATTTAGTAAACAAAATGAAGCTGAAGATGGCCTGGAGAAGCTACAACTCAATGACAATCATGAGACTGATGAAAATGACCAAGCTGAGCTTGCCAGCGACGAGAACACAACGACGCAGACGCTCAGCAAACGCAACAAAAAGAGCAAAAAGTCCAAAAAGGCTGCACCAAAGGTGCTCGTGAACAGCGAAGATGATGATAGTGATGTTGATTCAGCCGTCCAGCCGGTAGATTTCCAGGCGCCAGTTAGCAACAGCGACGACAATGATGTCGACGATTGGAGCAACAGCAAAAAGTCAGCAAAAAAGACCAAAAGCAAAAAATCAGCTGCCAGCAAACAAAAAACTGATGCAGAATCAAGACCAACAACAACAGAATTGAAGCCGCCGCAGCCACAGTCCAAAGCAGCATTAACAGCTGCAGCAGGAAGTGACGATGAGGCAGCTGTGCCTGGCCAGCATACTTGCGTGACCTGCAAGTTAGTGTTTGACTCAAAGAATAAATTGTTTGCCCATCTGAAAAAGACAAACCATGGCGTCTATATACCCAAGGCAAAGCCCAAAGTGGAGGGTAAACCGCCTGGTAAAGCCAAAGGCAAGCGCAAATGATAGATTGTCCTAGCTAGCATATCCTTTTGCTGATTGATTGGCTGTTCCAACGTGTTTAAAGCTTACTTGTAGAGTATACAAAATGTTAGTAGTTTATTTATGCTAATGTTAACAGTTAAATTCGAAATTAAATTAAGTTTACACGCCCAATGCAATGTGTTTCCTTTGCTTTGCTTATGCAAAGTTACTTTTTGTAGAATGATATTTTGTAATATCATGAATTTAGCATCAATTCATGATATTATTGAACTTAATGCTTTTAAACCATTTTCTTTTTGTGAGTTTGTAAGAGTTGCATAATTAGACACTTTTAAGATATCATGAATTTCCTTGCAGTTACAGTTTTATACATATGTTACTAATTACGGAATGCATACAAGCTTGCTGCCTGACTCGACGCACCGTCGCACACGTGTGCGCATGTTGGAGGATTCCGCTTTAAGGCTGATGCCGGCGGCGGCGAATGTCAGCAATATGCCCAGGATGGCGCAGTAAAATGAGATGCCTGTGCGTAAGAAAATAAATATTTAATTGGTTTAGAATATGCAAGTTCATAATACTTCTACCATAACTTCTAGAATAGAGATACATACAAGTCTGTTCCGATTTCCATTTTCTATAAGATATTGCGAAAGTGAATTTCCCATAAATGTTTCCATTATCACTTTTGACAACATTTTGCGGATTGAATTCACTTGTTATTTATCAAGTATTGAAAAACTTGAAATTGTGAAAGGATTTACTATTTTAGATGAACAGGAACATTGAAAAGAATTTCAATTCCGCAAATCTCCTTCTGTCAGTTTCATACATTTGCAGTACTTTATAACTTTTTTACTCATTTTTAATGGGAGCAGGGAGTAATATCAAAAGATTAATATTTTATTCGAAAAGAGGAATACAAACTCAAAATCGATTCGGAATGAGAAGCTGTCGGAAATGGAAGGCCTGTATATAACTGAATTGTTTGTTCATCAAACATTTACTTATTTCTCAAATTTTCAACTCTAAAAATGAATCTTACCAATGCTGCAGTCGGCTGGATAGAAGGGTTCCGCCTCCAAGCCGCATAAACGCTGAACGCGCGCTGCACGCCAGCCCAGCGGATGCAGAAAGAGCGCCAGCATAACGGCTATACCTGTGTGAAAAGAAGTACTTCAAATTAGAACAGTTGAAACTTTTAGATGGTACACGCACTCACCTGCTAGCACCTGTGCACAGGCTGTTATATTGTGTATGCTCTTGCCAAAGACGGATTGACGGCAGCAGGTTAACAGTGTGGCAGCCACGGTCATGGAAAGCAGTGCAAAGCCCAAGGACATGAAGAACATGGCTACCTTCCATTCTAAAGGATAGACGCTGCCATCGGTGGCAAAGCCATCCAAATCAAAGCGACCACAATGATAGCCGCCTGACAGCTGTTGCATTTGCTTGCAACGCGTATAAATGCCAACGGAGGGATAACGTTGTTGTTGACCCGTAATGCCATTGGGCGTGGTGGCATCCAGACTACTACGCGGCCCAATCAGCCACTTGGGCGTGACCAAAGCCACTGCAACTAGCATATCGGCTATCAGGGTGCACAGAAACCAGACTAGACTGACACTTGTGATGATAACGTAGCACATATTTTCGATTCTAGTTTCGAGTTGCTTTTTTTGGGAATAGTATTCAAAACGTTGGAAACGTTCGCTCAGACTGCGTCAGCACTTGCCGGATACATAATTGTCTATGTGCGGGGCTTCAGAAGCATTTGGCAGTGCGTGTTGTTCTACGCACACACACTCATGCACACACATACACACATATATATACACACCCACAACCACCACCAACAGCGCACTTCCTTCCAGCTGACCAGCCCAAAATGGTATTGTTTAATTTATATGCTTTCAACTCTCGCCCGTTGTCTGTTTTATGTTATTCATTCACCCCACCACACACACACACACGTACTCACATACACACACAGCGAACGCAAATGAATACTGTTGAACTTTATTGTTGTTGCATTTAAAGCTTAAATTGCAGCTGGTTGGCGTTTTTTTTTCATTTCATTTTTTTCTTGTTGGGTTTTCTCTCAGCATACGCTTTTCACGCGTTGCTTTTCAATTTTGCAACATTTTGTTGCAACTTCCTTTTGCGCAGGCGTTCTGAACGTGCCGATCGGAGGCCAGCAAAAAGACTGACAAACTCTGCATGAATGGCGCGCATTGTAAGCCGTCCCCAAAAGAGCAGTCGAGGCGCATGCCCAGGCCAGATGTGTGTTTTGTGGGTTCTGGCGGGTGGGGAGCAAGAGGCGGCGTCGCGACTATGGCATCGGCGGCGGCAGCGGTGGAAGCTGTGGAAATCCAGACATTCCAGACTAGCGCACCAAATGTTCTCCCATTCATGGTGTAATAGTATAAGATTGTGTCTAGCGAACTTGCTCTCATTTTTGTGGTACCAGTTGGTAGTCAAGTTTTTGCTACGCAAAGGCGAAGAGGCTTTTTCAATAGGTCATTTTAAAGACTAATTTTTTTTTTGGATATGGAATCCATTTCATTTTTCTAAATCATTTATTTATTAACAACTCAATCGTATTTACTAAAAACGTAAGCAAACAAAACTATCAGCTTAAATCATGTCTCTATTAAGCTCTCAGATTAATGAAGTCAGCATTTAGACGATGATTTAGCGTCAGAAATCTTTAATTTTTCTTCTCAAAACCAATTATCCTATGTAATTGGAAAATACGTTTTTGATTTACATACATGGATCAGAGCTGTAAAAGAACTATTCAGTTTCAAATGAGTCTACGAATCATTCTGGCATTGAATCACAAATAATTTGAATTCATTCATTTGATGAAAATGAGATTGAACTAAAACATGATTTCATTCGAATTGAAAAAGTGATTTGAATAAAAAAAGACTTAATTCATCTTCTCAAAAAAGGAATCATATTAAAACTTGATTTGATTTTTAATTCAAAAAAGAATTGTATTAAATAATAAACGAATGCCAATTCTTTGATGTAGTTGGAGTCTAGGACCATTTAGTATTTAACTTACGTTTGTATTTAATTTTTCAAAATTTAATAATTGCCAAATTATGTATAACCATAATGTAGCTGTCGTAGTCAAGCACACCACCCTACATTAATACACTATGCTCCCATGCACATACTTCCCATTCTCTCTCACTCTCTTTAACTCTTTCTCCCTCGCTAGTTCGCTCTATGCAGTTTGCTCTCTTTGTGCTGAGCATGCACACATGTTGGAGTTGGAACTGTGTGACCCCCTATCCAAGCCCCCCACACCCGCACACCCCTTTGACAGGCAATGAGTAATAGGCGGGCGTCTATTCGACTTTGTATGCAAATGAAGCAAATGGAGGCTTATCAGTTAGCGCCCTCCCCCCAAAACTTATTTGAATGGGCGGCAATTGCATCATTTACCATGTGTACACAATATAATTGTAGCTGTTGATCGTGACCGGGCAAAATGAATTGAGTATACTAAGAAAATAACACTTTCACTCTTGTTTGTAGTAATTTTTTTGCCGGCTGCCTCATTTAATCTCAATCATTGCAAATCAGTTGAAGATGATGTCGGCTTTGCTGCTGCTGTGGCTGCTGCTGGTTCCAGTCAAATCCTATCATCATGAGTATCGCTACTGGGAGCTGAATGAACCGCCGGCTATTTGCTCCGAGTACGAGATGTTGATTGTGAATACGCATCAATGTGTGCGTCGTTGCAACATTGTGTGTGTGCGTGGCGTTTGCTTTGAGGATGGTCCATGTCCTTGTGCCAATCACTATCAAAGTGCCCAAAAGGATGGAGTAGCCTGCGCCGCCGAGTGTTTGCCGGGCTGTCAGCAGGCGGGCGGCTATTGTGCGGGCTCAGAACTGTGCATCTGCCGCAAGAGCAAACATCACTACTACGATGCACGGGCACGTCGCTGCCGACATCGACGTCACCGGCTGTTGGACCTATGCGGCGGGTAAGTTATGCAGACACAAACACGATCCTAAAGTGATTCTCTATGCTTTCGCAGTCGTTGCACTCACGGCAGCTGCTCATCCGATGGTAGCTGCATATGTGCCCAGGGTTATGAAATGCGCAACACTCTCCTGCATGGAGCACAGTGTATGCCCATCTGCGATCAGTAAGTAATCATCCAAAAACGAGTTGTTCAGTTTGGCTAATTGGTTTTCATCTAACAGCAATTGTGGGCCCAGAGCCTATTGCTTTGCACCCAACATGTGCGCCTGTCGGCATAAACATTTCCACTACGCCTGGAACGGTGTCTGCATCAAGGATTATTGAAAATGAAGTTAGGAAAACATTTTTTTGTACCGCATTACTTATCTTACTGTTATATAATCTTTTGTTAAGCGTTTTTTTTTAGGTCTACCAATGTACGAATTTAATTATTAACTGTGGCTCATTAAGGAACACCTGTGAATTTTGTAAAAAATAATTAGCAGTTGGCTTATTAAAGTAGTTATGTACAAAGTTTTCAAAACTTTGCTTGGTGAGTCAAAGTTATATTCTTATTTTTGAGCAAAGCTCTTTTAAAACGCATAGGCCGCATGGTTTCTTAAAAGCGCAATAACAGCGAGAGAGAATAACAGAGAGAGCGGAAAAGAGAGCGAGCACGCTTTTTGTTTTCTGGAGGCTATGTAACAAAATTATATACCAAATTTGTTATTGTTTATAAATTATATTTACAGTGCGGCAAAGCTTACCGCCTAAAATATTAAATAAAATATTTTAATCAGTTGAAAAAAGTCAACGTGCCTCCTTCATCCGCTCTGCAAACTTATATGCGTACGTGTGGTACAGTGGCGGCGCTTTAAAAACAAAGTTCTTCACTTTTTAAAGGGGTTTCGACCTGTCCCCCTATGCCATGACCATGCCTTTATTTGTGTAACCAGTTTAAAGCACCCCCTTAACGTACTCTAAAAAAAAGGTTGATAAGTTTTAGTTTAATTTATAATATAGATTCTATGTGTTTGTACATTTTGTATATTAAAGTGTGCTAATTTGTATCTTAAGGCTAGCGTAGGGTATTTGCATTTTTAACAGTTTGCCTGGCTAATGTTAGATAAAGAAAGAGCGAGCGGAGGCGGCGCGTGTGGCGTGCTTGTTTTTGTTGTTGCAGAGGTCTGATGCCCAGTGTTGTTATTGTAGACGTCGCCGACAGCAGCAAAGGCAGCAACAACAGCAACATTCGTTCTCCAATGTTTTGGGCCTCTGCCGGCTGTAGCAGCGACGCGCCGCGACGTCTGCGTTCAGTTGGAGTTTTGCTTTCCACTGGTGCGGTACAAATTTCCTGCTTGGCGTATTTTGCTGGAGCTTGCCTCTTCTTCATTCGCACCTTTTCTTGCTGACTGAATTTTAAAACGTTGAAAGTAATTTGCAATTTTAAGCAAGTTTTTAATTAAGCGAAGTGCATTGCAAAGGAAAATGGGCCAAGTCAAGGTAAGTAAATACCGGAATTGCACACATGCATACAAATGCAATTGTGCCTGCACATGCACATACATATATACATAAGTATATATAAGTGTACATACGCATATGTACATATGTAGACACCTTATGTACATTTTGTATATATATGTTTTGTTATCCTTTGACAAGTTGGCAGCTCTTTTTGCTCTATAAGCGTGGGAAAATTTATGATTTTACTTTGAAATGATTAGAAATGCGTGTATGTGTGTTATAAAAGTGTGGGTGTATGTATACATGTGTGTGCACATGCTAATGTTATGTAAGAACAACAGAACTATTTTACTTTTAAAATGCAACAATTTATTAACAAAATTATATTTGAGCTGATTGAAAAATTGTATCTGTCAGTCGTAGCGTGTCTAACTCGAATTATTTTCTTGATTAGAACAATTTAAGCAATTATTAACTGACGTTTATATAAACATGTGTATGCATGTTTTTTTGTTTGATATCGAAATCATAAATAATCTCAAAAAGACGTAGCTGCTGCGCATTTTATAAGGCACTCACGTCAGCCAAAAAAAAAAACGTTGAACCATAAAAAACCGTAAATACATTTGTATATGTACATACATATGTATGCATATATGTGTTAACTTAAATAATAAAGTTGGCTAACAAAATACAGAATGCAGCAAACCGGTTAATGCATATTGACACACCGCCTAACACATTGTTTGTTCATTTCGTTTTTGGCAACAAAATGTTATAAATAAATATAAAAATAGGCGGGGTGGCATCTAAACAGCTCGTGTGTGTGTTGATATTGTCGTTGTCGTAGACAGCTTATCAATCGACCCCCTCACAGCTGGGGGCTTCTGGCGTGCGTGTGTGTTAGTATGTGTGGAAAACTTTTTCTAGATTTGTGATAAGCCGAAAAGATTATTTATAGATTTGCTGCAGTTAATTTCTTAGGCCAGTTTTTATCATGTACATTTAAAGCTTTACGCTCCAGTTTATGATAGAACTGGTTAACAACTTAAACTTATTTACAATCCCTTATCAATCACTTTTATTTTGCAGAAAGTTTCATCTGCTCTGAGCAAATTGTTCGTTTGCGGCGCCTTGAAGTACGGACAGCCCAGCAATTCAATCTTGGCCAGTTCGAGCAATGGATATGCCAAGTTTTGGTGCCGGGCAACGACGACACAGAAGCTGCCGCTGGTAATTGCCACGCGGTATAACATTCCGTTCTTGCTAAACAAACCCGGCGTTGGTTATTATGTAACCGGTGAAATCTATGAGGTATGTATGCTTACATATAAGCATATAAATAGGCGTTAACTAATCATTTAAATGCCAACAGGTGGATGATCGCATGCTCAAATCTTTGGATACTATTGAGGATTGTCAGGATGTATGCACGCGCGAGCAGCATGACATGAACATTGGCGTGGGCGAGGGGTATGCTTTTTAATATACAAGATTAAATTGATATTAATAAACTTTATTTCGCTTGCAGAACAATTCCCTGCTGGGTTTATATGCTGCAGAAGTATCCTGAGAAGCTGCTCTCACTGCCGTATTTGTCCAGCTATGAGAATAGCTCAACGCATCCTTATATTATGCGCCATCGTCGCACACACAAGCATCCTGCTCAGGATGATCTCGCCTACGAAGCTCAAAACTAAATGTGTGTGTTCCAAAGGTGTGGTCAATTTATTATTATTACCAATAGTTGCATTTTTAGAACGTATATATATATATATATATATATACACATATATGACACATACAGACTTAAAATATTAATATGTACACGCTTACAGGTGGAGGTGTACATATTATTTAATAATATATATTATTAGATTTAGCGAACATAGTTTGTAATTTTATAAGCTTCGAGTAAATAAAAGCAATTCAATTGAACAAACTGTTTGGAAATTTAATGGCAATAAATAAACAAAACTTTATTTTATACAGACGCTCTCAGTTTAGTTGAAGCAGCTGCAATATAAACAAAACCAATTTAAATGTAGTAGGTACTCTTTAATTTTGTTTATTAAAGCTTGGTGACATCACAGAAATGCTACCTCTATTTTTATATTATAAACAAAAAATATATATATTTGTCATTAATATGCATTGTAATGAAGTAAATAATAATGGCACAACTAGCACTTTTTTTAAGTGTATACAAAAAATAAGTTTTTCAGCGTTAACAGTGTGGAGCAGCTCTGTTAGTTTAACATAAATATGTGTTGTCAATGTCATGTCGCTTTTTGAAGTGAATGGCAAGCTGATTAGCCCAGATGCATCAAGATGATATTTAAACAGGTGGTGTTATGCAATTGGGTCAGCTACCAGTTGACATGACATGCTAATAAAAAATTTACCCATTTGTTCATACAAGTAGAACGTATACAATTAAAAAAAAATGTTGATTTACCATTTTTGTTATTTTCAAAAAAACAAAAACCGTGATTATTTCAAAAACTTCTGGATCCGTCTGGATTACCGTATACCGAAATCCTTTATCAAACCTCGGTAAACAAATATACTGTCGGCATGTGTTGTATACGCTTGACAGCTGTTAAGTCGATGTGACAGTCTTAAATTGTTTTGCATCACTTAACATAATTACAGCATGACTTGTACAAAAACGCAATCTTGAAGCGAAAAAAATGTGATTTGATAAGTAATTAAACACGTTCATTCTGAAATGCAGAAAATGTCGCAGTGTTTGCAAAAAGTTTTTGTGTATGGCACATTGAAAAACGGCGAGCCAAATCATCACTGGCTAACAAAAAAGGATAATGGTCATTGCCGTTATGTGGGCGTGGGTACAACGGCAGTTAAATTCCCGCTAGTAATTGGCACGCGTTACAATATACCATTTTTGTTGGCCAAACCAGGCGTTGGCCACAACATAACTGGCGAAATCTATGAGGTGGACGATAAGATGTTATCAAACCTGGACGTGCTGGAGGATTATCCCAATTACTATGATCGGGAGATGCAGTCCATTTTGACGGAAGAAAACAAGTGAGTAGCAAAGTAGAAATTGTTAATCCAGGCTATAGTATTCTATGATTGTTTGATCTAGCGCTATGAATTGTTGGGTGTATTTGATACGTAAATATCCCGATACGATGCTATCGAAGCCTTTCCTCAACGTTTATACAAACACAACGCAGCAGCCGTATTCCGAGAAGTCAGTGCGAGATCCAAAGATAGCGTCCAAAGATGACATGTCCTATTGAAATAAAAATACTGAAAGAAAACTTCTTTACAGCTATGCGGATAGCCAGCCGGAGGATATTTTCGAGGATGACTGCTGACAAGAGCTTGGGGAGTGGGTGTGGTAAAGGACAAAGTGCGTATGGCTTTTAAAAAAAATTGTATCGTTTATATAAACGGATTTCAACGCATGGCTATTATTCATACTCTGTTACATTGATTCCATAATTCAAAAATGCAAACGAAATTAACAATATATATGTCGTTTCGGGAGTAAAAATAGTTCGAAAAGCCTAGAATATGTTTACACTTATGTATATGCGTACAGAGAAAGAACCCGGTATTAAATATTTAGCTGAAATTCTTGCGTCCAGGATTAACGCGCGCGCTTCAAGCTTTGGCGAACTGGAAACACGCTTAGCAGTGGCAACTGTTGGTAGTACATAAGGATGAAAACGGTTGTGTTGTTGCGTCGTTTTGTTTGTTTGATTTTGTGGCGTCGGCGTCGGTGTTGTTGGTGTCGGTGGCGATATGCGGCGGCAGCAACAGCAGTAGTAATAACAGCAATTGGGCGTGGCCTAGCTGTCCGCTTCATCGTCGAGCGACTGGAATCGATTGGTGGCCGCAACGGGCGCAGCGGTTGCCTCCTGCACGCGCTGAAAGCGACCGCCATGTCGGACTTCTTCAAAGGCGGGTTCATTTTTCTTCTTGCGCTGTTCCTCCGGCCTTGCTGCATTCAGCGTTGGGAAGAACTCCGTGTTTGTAATATCTGGCGCTGCACGACGCGTGCGTAGACCGCCGCCCATGCCAGAGCTGCCAATACCACTGCCGACTTGCTGCAATGCAACAAGAATTGGGGGCACAAAGTCCAATTAAGTAACAGTACAAAGAGTTATATACATATAGTTAGATATAGATACTTACGCTATAACGTAACGCGGGTGAAATGTACACTTTCGATGATGACTTCTCTGTCTCCACCGGCACCGGTATCTGAGTCACCTCCTCAGCAGGTATTAGCTTTTTCCAAATACCATGACCGACACGCTTATTGTTTGGATCGTTATTAACATAGCCATCGCTATCCTTATCATCCTCATCATAAGTTTCGTCGGATTGCTGATTATGATGATGATGTTGTTGTTGCTGCTGCTGCTGCTGCTGATGATGATGATGCTGTTGCTTCTCATTAATGGTCAGCTGGCCAATCTTCAGGCCGCTGTAATCCTTGCGCTGCTCCTGCTCAAACTCTTTCCACTCCTCCTCCACGGGCGGCTACATTTACCATTCACACAAAATTCAACAAATTATTATATTATATATGCTGTTATACAAAAAAAAGCGCCTAAGAACGTGCTTTAATTATCAATTATGTTAGATTACCTCAATTACGGGCTCCGGCACTTTAATGTTGCTCTCGTTTTCACCGCCAACTGCTGGTGGTGGTGCCACGCCGCCAGCCGCTGCAAATGTCGCTGCTGCTACTGCTGTCGAGGTATCGGGTTTTTTGACAGCATTGGCCGCCACCTCACGTTTTGTGCATTCTTCCAGGTTCTTAACGAGCTCGTCGGCTGTCACAAATTTGTTGCTCTTTGTTTTGGACCTCTTCTTGTCCTTTTTCGCAAAGAAATCGTCTAATTCGGCCATGTTTGCAATAAATTTTCGCAATTCCCCAATTCCAAATTGTAATGAAATCCAATCGCACTCGCGTGAGGTGGGATATAAAAATAAATCGCTATCGATAGCGTCTATCGATGTTTGAGCCACACGTGGTCAAAGCTAACAAGACATGCGGTTTTCACCGTTTACCGCAACAATTTTACACATTTACTTCTTAACGCTTATTCGCTTATAATTTGCAGCTCATGAATTCATTGCGTTTTGCATTATTTTCTCATTAATTACAAACAAAAGTGCAACGATGATTTTCGATAGTTCTAGGCGACGATGTCTACGTATGCATTTTGGGGCTGAGTCAAGCGAAATGGTGATAATTTAAATACAACTAAATATTTTTGAATGAGAGCTAAAACAATGTTTTTGTTTTACTAGTAGTAAAACAATATTGACACAAGTCAAACAAAAATGTATTTGTTAGTTAACTTATATGTGCACAAGATGGCAGCACTGTCAAAGCGACTATTCGATTGTCCTATCGATCTGTGCTATCGTTTGTTAGCCATTTGGCGGTTAAATTAAGAGATGGCAATAAATAAGCGCGCAGTTTAAAATTTGCACAGCTACTTAAGCTGACAGTGTTTGACAATTTCATAAATTTTGACTGATTTTTGCGATTTGCGAACGCCTGGCTGGAAAATAATTATAGATTATTAATTATGAATAGGAAATTGGCTGACCCACATTCGATTTTTTCAAAAACTTAAGATCGTTTGTCTTACAGTGTTGCAGTGGCGTTGTTGGCGCTGGGTTTTAGTACATATCGCTTTTATATACTGAGCTGCGAAACCAGCAGCCGTATAGAACTTCTTTTTGTTCAAAAAGTATAATATCGAAAACGGTATTTTTTCAGGAATTTTGTGTTGCGCTCGTTTCTTTATGTATAACGCTTTTTAACAGCAGTGTGTAAATAAGTAATTTGTTTTAGTTGATAAACTTGATTGGGACTGTGAAACAAAACGATGAAATGACAATTTTGGCAAAGATGACTTATTTCGACTCTCTAATGTGATTCACTTCTACTGAGTTTTTTTTTGTGACTTTTCCAGACAAGCAACAAATTTACGTATTTGGCATAATTACGTAATTTGGTTTGGTGGTTTAAGGTTATAAATATGCATTTTATTGGCATAATTCGCAATGTTTGCCAATAGAGCTTCAAAAATTTGCATGATATATTGATAATAACGTAATTAAGTTGAATAGGGACAAGAGAAAAAACGCAACGAATGCAAATTTGCCAAATTGGGCAATAACATAAAAAGCATACCAATTGTATTCGATTTGCAAATTATAATTTGTGCATCATCCATATACCATGACTAATTACCAATAAATACAAATGTATGTAAATGCAAAACAAAGCTCATAAAGAGCCATATCTAGTGCTCAAACAATGCATACAAATTTCGCAATTACGCTGTCAAATGATGTTTGCAGTGCATAAATGAACCATTTTAATGGACTAAACAACAATTAGACTAAGAGCTATAGCCGTAACAAAACTTCCTTTAGGCACAGGTGGCTTTAAAGTTCCGCTGAATTTGCTTAGCGAGAGCATAATAGTTATTTATTTCAAATAGCATACAGGTGCCAGCTTGCCACATCCACCGATCCCGGCTGAATGTTCAACCAGTTAATAAGTAGACTCACTTTCAATGCGGACTCCAGCAAAAGCCAAAGCTGTTTCATTCATATTGACAAGCGAACAGCTAGACGCGGTTCAGTCTTCTTTTGAACGCCGCACTGCGCACAACGCTGCTCCAAGCAACCCAGCTACAAGCTTCAAGAGTCCAGCTTAAAGCACCGATCTTCAATATCGTGCCTGTGGCATTTGATATAGTGCGCATAAAATTTGTAATATACTAGCCGACGCGCTCGTTTTCTCTCTGTGTGTGCGTGTGTGTCTGTGTAACGTGTTTTGTTTTAGGAATTAATTAAAAAAACGAATAAAAAAACAGTAAATTTCTGCAAAAGGTAATTAAAACATTTGCACGCATTGCACCAAAAATTCACAATGTTTAGCACCTTGTGTAGGCCAAGTTAAGTGTAGTATTTGTTTACATTGAACGAGCTGTTTTTCAAAAGCTGCAATTTTATTCAATTGCTCTTTAAGACCTCGGTAGTTGAGACTGTCTAATAATATGATTGTTTTTATTATTGTCTTGCATTGGGTATCATTAGCAAAAAAAGCAAAGAAAAAACACAAAAAAATGGCCACAACAATTTGAAACATTTTGGGCGCCATTAGCTGCTCAACGAAGCATTTAATTGGAAACAATGCTTGTTATTAATTATTTCAAAAATTTTCCTAGCTACTTTTTTACAATTTTTTTACCCTTGTATGATCAAGTTGATCTCTGCTTGGGTCACGAGTCATGTCAGGGACAGGTCAAGTACTTGGCTGATGCTGCTGGCTTGACATATATCTGGTTTTTATAACCTTTCATATGATACAGCCGAAACGGGTCAGCCGAAACGATTCAAGATATCTTAACTGAACTCACAAATATTAAGTGTTATCATACTCTTTACATTTTGACTAATTTTGAATAGGAAAGATCTTCGACAGCTCGATTCTAGCTTTTAAATTATTCATTTATTTATTTCCGCTAGGCAAGCCCTTGACTTAACTTAATGTGAATTTCGTTTATCTAAATACCCTTTGTTGCATATCTCTAAATTTAATAGTAATAATTATAATAACAATAATAAACTTGGTAAGATTGGCGAACATATACATATATCGAAATTGATTTCAAACATAAGTTTGCTCAGCTTTCTTGTGTTTCTCCAAGGCTATTTTTGTTTGTGTAACACACCAAATTTAGTTTCAATTTCGTGTTTTTAATACATTTTTTGGCAAGAGTATTTATAATTTATCTTATATTCGTTTTTTTCCACTGCTTCTGTGTCAATGGCAATGGCTACAAAACTTATTTACATATTGGAGGTTGTTTTTTGTTGTGTGTGTGCTTTTTTTTATTCAACAGCATCTCATAAGACCCCCTAAAGGGATGGCAGCTAAGAGTCAAGTATTGGCCACGGCGACTGTTCAAAATTGTTAAGTTTGTTCGATTTCATGGCTTAATGCTGCCAATTGGCTATTTTTTCTACTTAACGATCTCATAGTTTTTGGCAAAATGTTGTTTTTACTTTAGCTCATGGTGGGAGCCACGTAAAGCAGGTCAAACGCATTTAAATGTATAATCTTTTTTCATCTCGTGACCTGCACCTAAATTTGAATTTTTTTTAAATGATTAAGCTCATTGATCTTTAGAAGTACGTAGTAACATTCATAACTGCATTATAATTACAAAGTGTAAACAAAACCTTTTCCGTCGCATTTGAAATGATTAAGAAATGTTACTACTAAGTAAACTAATCAAACCGGTTTAAAACACATTAAAACTTGTCATTTTTTAATATTACCAGTTGCCCACAATACATAAAACTGTGCCATCCATATAGAGAGACTTGGATAAACGGCAACACCAGCTAAGTTAGCAAAACTTACAGTTAGTTAATAAATGCATGGACTATGCCAACATGTTTAGAAGATACATTCAAACAACGTTTGTTCAAAAACGATTGCTAGTTAATATTCGAAAACGTTGGCAATACCCTTGAGCTGTGCAGTCTGAATATTAAATATCAAGTTTGAGAGGGGATTCACTTTACTGTGATACAAATTAGAAGTATTATTATCTTAAATACTTCATAGCACGAACAATAATAGTAAAATGAAATTAAATTTGGTGTAGGTTTATAATCTATAATCTTTTTTAATTGAGTTAAGAATAGGTTTAATTTTTTTTTGCATTTTTCATATTAAAATCCAATGCAACATACAAAGCCTTCAGCTCTTGAATATTATTATTTAAACGATGCTAATAACGTACATACTGTTCAGATAATGGCTGTCAAGTCAAGAAAAACATACTCTTAAAAAATTATATTGCATGCCACAGTGCGCAAGTTCGTTGCCTAAGTCTTTCGTTTGCCCTCTGCCGACAAAAAGTTTGAGTTTGAGTTTCAGTTTTGGTTTCAATTTCAGTTTTATTTCAGCTTGTTTGGCATTTTCCACACACTAGAGTCTCTGTACGAGTATGTGTGTGTTATGCTTATGATTTTTGGTTTCAGCTTTGAACAGCTTTGACTTGGACTAAGTTTGAGTTGGAAGAGTTAGCTATATCTGGCCGCAAATGAATTGGAGCTGTCTTAAGGCTTGCATAAGTTGCACGCGAGTTTTCTTGTTGCTGTTTTTGTTGTTTCGCATACAAATGTGACGCATGCAGGCCGTAGAAGAAGACTTTAATTGGCAATAAACATGGAAATGAGGCAACTCTTTTCAAACTAAAAAGTAAAACAAAAAAATTAAGATGCAGGCGTGAAATGTGCATCGATTGTTAACTTAACTGAAGCTGTAATTTTGTGTAGCCAAGTTCACAAGCTGTCTAGCAGCAGTTGACAGTTTCTAGTTCAAGGCAAGATACATACATATATATAGTAATGTATGTTTATTGACTATAGTAGCATACGATGTTGTTTTTCTTGCCACGCTTCAATTGCCAAGCACTTTCCTTAAGCGCTCAACTGAGTAAACATTTGTAGTCATACTCATATAAGTTTATCTACGCCTTTTACTATGGTAAATATGTGGGCATGGTGTCAAGCTGAGAAGCCCGAAAAACCCGTTCACTCTTGCATGAAAACTGTGACAACAAGTAAAAGTGATTTAATTAAGCAAGCAAGACTTCAAGTTGCCCTATATATAGTGCCAACACGGCTTACAATAACTAAAACAATATGTTTTGAGCAACTGCAGTATTTATTAGCCGATCGTTATGCAATCTTGCAGCATAGATATTTAAAATATATGTTTGCGTAGCTACATGCCAAAATTTACTGACTTTAGCTCTTATGGTCTTTGACTTTGAAGTGTTCAAACAGACTCGCCCTTTATGTGAGCATGGTTATTAAAGCTAAGTACATATGTACTAGAAAGACTTGGGCCTGACTACACTTGGGCATACCCCAACTTGATCACAGGGTATTTAAAAGAAAAACTAAGCGGCTCTCAAGCTGAGGCCGTCTGAAAATGTCACGTTGTGACTATGGCCAAAGAGCAAGGCAGTTTTATGAGACACGATTTGGGTTTAGTTTAGCCCAAAAATATGCACAGTGAGTTAGAAAACACAACAAGATTTGGCCAAGTGTAACGCAATCTGCAGTGCTGGCCAAAAAGTTAGAGCCGCAATCCCCATTGTGCAATTGTGCCAGGCGATTGCAAGGCGGCTATCAAAAGTTGCAGGTTGCAAGCGTTGTTGGTGGCATGCTGCATGCTGCGTGTGTTGTTGCTGTTGTTGCCAGTTGCAAGTTAGTATTGCAGCTTGCAACACTCTTTTATAAAAACAAATATCAAGACACGTTAGACGAGCTTTTGGCGGTCTGGTCTCCTGGCTCGATCATATTATTGCAACTGCGTCTGCCAAATGGTCGCCGTTTGTTGTTGCAAATATTGCTAATGTTGTTGTTGCTATTGTTGTTGTTGCTATTGTTGTTGTTAAGCTGCTACAATTGTATTTCTATTAAGCCAATCAGCCAGCCGTCCAGACATTCGCTACGTCTTATTGCATAATCGTAACTCAAATGCAAAGAAATGCGAAATCGACGCCGCCGCCGCAATCAAAAATTGAATCCAATTGAAACCCGTTTCTATTGAGTGGCTCCGACTCTAACACGGTCCTCAGCTCCGATTCAGCTCAGCTCAGCTCAACGCAGCTCTCTTTTTGCGGCTCAGAATTAGCCCAGTTTTGGCCAGCTGCTTGCGACACTTGCCGTTTTTCTTGACTGCTTGCCGGGAATGTGGCTACTCGACGATGTGTAATAATTAAATATATATGTCAGAAACAATAATAGTTAATTGTTTCAATTAGAGACAGAGAGAGAGAGAGAGAGGGACGCAGGCAAGAAAATGTAATTGCTTCCCGCTAAAATGGCTTCTTTCACAATTTTTGTTTTGTATTTTGTGAAAATCATTCCGTGGAACCCGTATTCCACTCTGAGCTCTTAAAGCATTAAACATTTGTTGAAACCATTTTTCTAACATTCAATTTGCAAGGACACGAGGAAAGTTGAGATCCTGCGCAATTTTCGAATTCAAAGAATAACCTTTCTAAATCTTTAGATTCTTTATAAGCAATGCTTCGAGTTAGATAATAAGGTAGTTCCCGTTTATCTCTCAACAAGACTTTTCAGGAGTAAATTGTTCCCATTTTCTATTTGGGCAAACAGTTGTGGGTTGAATTTTCTAACTTGAATTCATAACTTTATAGACGGTATATCGGTGCCACATTTTTCAAAGACTTTAAGAAAATCAAAAAAGTTTCCATACCATGCTGATTTTTTATTTTAAAAACTTTCTCCTTCTGCAGCTTCAAAATGATTGATCTGTCACCAGTGCAAGAGTACTATAAGGATAAGACCGTGTTCATAACCGGTGCCTCGGGTTTCATGGGCAAGGTGCTGCTGGAGAAGCTGCTCTATTCATGCCACTCGCTCAAGGAAGTGATCATTATTTGCCGGCCCAAGCGTGGCAAAACGCCAGAGACGCGTCTCGACGAGATGTTCAAGCTGCCCATATTTCAACGCATCAAGGACGAGCGACCACATATGCTGAAGAAGGTGACCATCTATCAGGGCGATGTGACCTATGATTGTAAGTGGCATATTATGAAAGTCATATTCTACACATTCATATCTGATTTCCTTTTTTACTTTCAGTGCTGGGTCTCAGCGGCGATAATCTCAAGCATGTTTTGGAGCACACAAATATTGTGTTTCATATGGCTGCCACACTGAAGCTGGAGGGCAATCTGCGAGATGCCATTGATATGAATCTGTTAGGCACACAGCGTGCTCTGAATGTCGCCAAGCAAATGAAACAGTTGGAGGCATTTGTGCATCTATCGACGGCATTTTGCAACTGCGATCAGGAAGTTATGTATGAAAAGGTCTATGAGTTTCCACACAAGCCCGAGGATCTAATGCGTCTGGCCGAATGGATGGATGTTAAAACATTGGATGCCATTACGCCAGATCTGTTAAAGCCCCATCCCAATACCTATACCTATTCCAAGCGTCTGGCTGAGCTGCTCGTACGCGATCATTACGAAACGATGCCGGTCATCATAGCGCGTCCAAGTATTGGTAAGTCTATCTAACTGTTAATGACCATGCTTATAAGCAATCCTCTATATACGTATAACTATGGGGCTTTCAACTAGTGGGACCTGCTGCCTTAAGGCTTGTCTCTTTTGCTTGGTTGCTTGGTTCCTTAATCATGTCTTTAATTTTACGATATTTTATGTATTTGGTTTTTCTTCTCAATATTTATGTTTTGTATTGCCACACGCTGTTGGCTATAAAAGTTGCTGCTATCTTGCCTTTTTGCTTTTGACCAAATGCAATTAATTTGTCTCAGCTTTTCCTTTTAACCAGCTGCAACTTGCTGCTGATCTCTCTGGCTTGGTGCTTAAATCATAGCCGGGTCAACGGATTTTTCCCACTGCAGGCAAAATGCAATTGATTTTTTTTTTTAAATGCGAATGATGTTAAAACTTGATATATAATGCCTATTGGTCATTATTCATTTTGATAGCCACCCCTTTAGTTATTGTGAAACTGAATACCGTTTGATTTTGTATGCCTACATTTACACAAGATAGGCGACCTTTTGACTGACCCGATGCGAGTGTTTTAATTAAGAAGTGTTATTTACTAAAAAATTCAAAAATAAATCGTATTCTCGAAGATTCAATACTCTTGAATACGATGTAAGCAATATTTAGTTTTAAATTTATTTATAATAATCCCCTATTGTAAAACACCTACTTATATGGCGATCGTCCCAAAAGTAGTTGTCAATGAATCTTATATAAAAACTTAATTCTTAATCTGTAATATTTGATATAAACTGTACTAAGTCTTAGCAATATTCAGATTAAATCTTTGAAGTACTACCATCTTATTAAAAATATTTCTAGCTGACCATTTGAGAAATCTTTTTGCTAATGTTATAAGAAATTGTCAAAAACAAATTCTGTTTTTCATAAAATATTCTTATTTTTGTTGGATCATCTTAATAGTTATTTGTTTGCTGTCTTGAATTACAAGAAACAATTTGTCTAAGCTTCAGAAATATAACTTTGAAACTGAAAAACTAAATTTCATAGAAACAAATATTTGCCAAACAGACTATACCGATTGTAATTCTAAAGAAAGTGGATTTTGGGAGTGTAGAACATTTTTTTAACTTACAAATTCAGTTTTTGCTTTGAAATTACACAAAACTTTTAATTGCTAAGTGTTGTTTGGTCCGATTGTAATCAAATTTGGTCAGCAATAAACTGAGAGATGGACATGGCTTTTTCGACTCGGCTGTTGATGCTGATGAAGATACTTTATAAAGTCGGAAACGTCTTTTTCAATCCGTTATACGATTCCTGACAAAATTATAATACGCTATGCAAGTATATAAAAACACAAGCTGTTGCTTGTTGTTGTAAATTGTTGTCAAGAATTTAGAAGCCAAACATTAGATGCTGAAAACAAAACAAATATTTTGTTGGCCTGTGCTGAACTTGAGCATTTAAGTTATTGCAAAACTTGAAACTTGAAAACATACCGAGATTTAATTAAATGTTATTTTTGTTATACAAAACCAAACATAAGCTGAACTTAATAAGTGACTTGTGTGTAGCACAGTGTTAAGTCAATTAGCTCGTCTTTGGTTCAGGGATTAACCTGCTTTCAAAGACAATTTGACTATATAAATATTGATAGATTGATCACACTGACAGCGTGTTAAAAATAAAGTTCGTAAAGTTCAAATCTTTTAGCAAGCCCAAAATGGAATTGGTAACTGTTCGCTTTGGGCCAACAGTGTGTGAAGTTGCCCAATTGCAAGACACACTCTTGACGCTATTGTGGGTGTGGCTCAAAGCTTTGGTTAACTTAAATGCTTTTTGCCGCCTGCTAATTGACAGTTTTTAAATGCTTGATGCTTTATGTGTTTTATCTGCATCTTGAAATTTGTAAAGCGTATCTCCTTGACGTGTGTTTATACGAGGGTTGCCTGAAAAGTAAGTGTTACATGCAAGAAAACAGCATATTCGCTCGAAGATGGGCTGTGCATTTAACTTTCTTATTTATCATTTTTTAAGCTCGTTAATTTTTAAATGAAAAAATAATACATTTCAGAAGTGTTTTTATTTTTTTAAATTATTATGTTTGTTTATTCTCGCCTATAACTTTCTGTCCGCCCATGTTATATACCTAGTTATAATTTCTGCGTGCTTTGTTGACACCGCCTGCTAAGCACATGAAACAGACCAAATTGCAACAAACAACAATTCAAACAACAACATCAACAACATGTGTAAACAGCGCTTCGAAAGAGCGTGCCAGCTACAACAACAAGATCAACGACAACAACAATTACTACACATAACCATAAACAGAGGCGTGTACGACGTACAATATACTCGTATATACTTATGTTGATGTAGAGGTCTGATTTTAGACTGCTTGTAACCAATGTAAAACTTGACACACACCAAGCACACACCACTACACACACACACAAACACACAGACAAACATACAACCACATACACATGTTGATGTTGTCCTTGACCAAAAAGTTCAATGAGCATGAAATTGAAATTGAAAAACAACAACTCAAAATTGAAATTGATAGTGAAAACAGCTAAGAACGACACACCCAGCAACGCCACCCCCCGCCTTCGCCTCTGCCTACGCCTCTGCCTCTGCCTGCGCCTTTGCTCCTACACCTCCTCTGCTTGAAGCACCTGTATTAAACGAGTTGCAAAGCTCACCCGCAAAATGTCCTCTGCCTTTTGTCCAGCGGATAAAACTACTCACGCACAAACACCTACGCCTCTGCCTACGCCTACGCCTCTGCCTACGCCTACGCCTCTGCCTACGCCTACGCCTCTGCCTACGCATACGCCTACGCCTGCGCCTTCGCCTTATCTCCCGCTGCTGCTGCTGCTGATCTCTGTGAGATTTTTGGAATTGAAACCCACAATTCTCCTGTAGTTTCACCATCGGCATATGAGCCCGTGCCCGGCTGGGTAGATAACCTTAATGGACCCACGGGTCTAATGGTGGGCGCTGGCAAGGGCGTCATTAGATCCATGCTCATCGATACGCGCTACAAATCGGAGGTCATACCGGTGGATTATGCCATCAATGGCCTATGCGTCATTCCATATCAATTTACAACGCAGAGCAGACCAGAGGATGTGCCCGTTTATAATATCACGTGCGCCGATCATCGCAAGATGCAATGGGGCGAGGTAATTGAGATGAGCAAAAAGATTGGCTATCAGTATCCAATGGAGGCGGGCCTCTGGTATCCGGATGGCTGCATAACGACCAATAAATTTCATCATAACATCAATGTGATGCTCTTTCATTGGCTGCCCGCCTATATGATCGATTTTATGCTCTTCCTATTGGGCCAGAAGCGTTTGTAAGTTTTTGTTTATCGTTTTTGGCGATTTGTTGTAAACAACATGTGCATCGACTACAGTTTTTTGTGTGCCTTCCCCTACCCCTCAAACCAATCACTACTCAAAACCCTACTACGCTTAGCATGATACGTGTGCAGAATCGCATTTCGGTGGGCCTGGAGGTTCTACAATTCTTCACCATGCGCGCCTGGTACTTCAAGTCCGACGCCTATGCCTCGCTCTGGGATATGATGACGGAGTCGGATCGAAAAAAGTAAGAAACGTTTATAAAAACGTATTAAAACGCTGATTTGATCGTTCAAAACTAAACAGCTTTAACATGGACATGGATCCTGAGGAGACCATACCCATGTATATTGAGTCCTGTGTTCAAGGCGGTCGACAATATCTGATGAAGGAATCACCCGAGTCATTGCCACGTGCGCGTCGCCAGCTCAAGCTGTAAGCGCTATCAATGCTAAAAGAAAAGATATATTGCAAGTTTTTCCCAACAATTTCTCAATACCTATTCACATTTTAGGATGTATCTGTTGGATCGTGCGTGCAAGACGATTATCATTGGTTTCCTAGGGTACTGGACATACGGCTTTGTCTCGCGCCTTATGGGCGTTTGAGATGGCAAAGTTTGGTTTCTATTATGGCCAAACTTAACGCGCTTTATCAATATTGCTTAGGTTTGCTTTCTTTTGGGTACAAAAACGTCTTTTTGGTATTAAATATTTTAAGTGTTTTAATAAATAAAAAAAGAAAATATATAAAAACGGTTCGACAACTTTAATGTGTTCGTGTTCGAGTGTTGAGTATTGCACAAGTGCTTAAAAACATTACCAAAATTACAGCCATAAACAATGCACAGACAACAACAAACACACACACATATTCGAAACCCCAATTCCTAAATACAATGAATACATTTAAGACACTCACTACTTACATGCACTCACATACACTCACTATTCAAAAACACTCACTACTCAAAAACAATCACACCTAATTGGCATCGGTTTTCATCCAGCAACAACAATCTACAATTATCATGGGCATCTTTTGGTATGTAAATCCAACAACTTCTTCAAATCTTTCTATATGCTAATCGTATTTGGAAACTTTCACAGTTTCTCCAGCTGCTTATGAGCCTCTAAAGGGCTGGGTGGATAATCTAAATGGACCCACTGGCCTCATGATTGGCTGTGGTAAGGGTGTCATACGTTCCGTGCTGGTTAATCAACAGAATAAGGCTGAAGTCATACCCGTGGACTATGCCATCAATGGACTCATTGTCATACCCTACGAATTTAATAAGCAAGCCAAGCGACCCGTTAATGTTCCGGTTTATAATATAACCAATGCGGATCATAGAAAGATGACCATGGGCACTGTCGTTGAGATGAGCAAGCGCATCAATAAGCAGGTGCCATTTAATGCTGGTCTTTGGTATCCCGATCCTTGTGTCACATCCAATGAACTCTATCATAAATTCAATGTGGCCATGTTTCATTGGCTGCCCGCATATCTTTTGGACTTTCTCATGCTTATACTGGGACAGAAACGTTTGTAAGTGTACCTAAATATGTTCACGGAATTTACAATCTAACGTCTTTTGTTTTATATACAGCATGGTACGCGTTCAAGATAAGATTTCAACGGGTCTGGGTGTTCTACAGTTCTTTACTCTCAATGCTTGGTGCTTCCATTCCGATAATTATGCCTCACTTTGGAATAAACTTGGTGAAGAAGACAAGCTCATGTAAGTTGTACTATATATAACAGTTGTACCAAGAACATCGTTACTCCTTTTTTGTATACCTAGATTCAACATGAATATGAGGACCAAGGAAACTGAGGAGGAATACATGACCAATTGTGCAAAGGGTGCACGTAAATTCATACTCAAAGAAAAGGATGAGGATGTGCCCAAGGCGCAGCTGCACATGCGCATGTAAGTTGTTTGCAGAGCTGAAAAATTATCGGTAGTATCGATAAAAAAAACTAATAAAACTATCAACGCAAAATGTTGAATAAGGCTGTTTCGATAGCAACTTTAACTATCGAAACGATCGACGATACATATGTTGAACCATGCTTTTCGATAGTATTCAATAATCGATATTATCGATAAAACAAACAAAACTATCGACGCAGAATATGTTAAACCAGCCTGTTTCGATAGTATTGATACGAAAAACTATAGATAATGCATTTTTAACCTGGTTGAAAATCTGATCCTTTCACTTCCCCTTTCTTTTTCAGACAATGGGTCGTTGATATCGTTTGTAAAACTCTCATTGTGGGTTTCTCGCTATACTACCTGCTGAAATGGACGGGCGTGTTGGCAATGTTTTAAATCTTGCTAGATTTGCAACAAATGTGGGCACTGGAATATAACTTAGTCAATAGAATTAATCATAGTTAAAAAAAAACTTGTAGTCAAGGTTATCCAAATATAAATATGCATTTAGGTTTTTGTATACACATATAGCCAACTGATTTTTACTCTGATTTATACAATACATACGCTATGTGGCTATTATTGGAGCTGTATTAACATTTATTCCGCATGTACAGTTACGCCAGCTGTGGCGGAACCGTTGCCCGGTTGGGTGGACAATATGAATGGACCGACAGGTGTATTGATTGGTGCCGGCAAGGGTGTCATACGTTCCATGATCTGCAATGGTGAGCTCAAGTCTGAGGTAATACCGGTGGATATAGCTGTCAATGGACTCATTTTAATACCCTATCATACCAGAAAGTTGAAGCAAAAGTGAGTGTAAGAAACATAATTGTACACACTGTATACTTAGGAAAGTATTCGACGAATCTTTCAGGTCCATGCAGATACCTGTTTATAACTTAACAGTTGATGATGCCAAGAAGCGCACCTGGAAGTGGATAATGGACGTGGGCCGAGAGTTGGGCATAGCATACCCTTTCGAGGTGGGCCTCTGGTATCCAGATGGCAATATGACATCAAATAAATTCTATCATACCTTCTGCACCATCATGTTCATGTGGCTGCCCGCCTATCTTATTGACTTTCTGTTGGCCATCTTTGGACAGCGTCGCTTGTAAGTTAACTCTTCTGAGAATTTATTAACAAAATGCTTACTGGACCTTTGTCGATTTCAGCATGGTTCGTGTGCAAACAAAAATATCAGTAGGACTGGACATGCTGCAGTTCTTCACAACGCGCAACTGGGATTTCAAGTCGACGCACTTTGATCAAATCTATAATGAAATTTCAGAGGAAGATCGCAAAATGTACGCCAACTGATGTTACTACATATTACATAGTACTATATACTAGTTGACATGGATATGCTAGATTGCGTCTAGTTCAAACAGGTTTTGAATATTGGCATTATATTTATATTCATCACATCAGCGCACTTGTATCAAATTTCATCAACATAGTTCAATTAACTGCTGAACTATGTCTCTGAACCAATCTTGAAACAATTTTAAGACTCTTTCGCACAATTTCAACAGCTTTAAAATCAACACAGACGACATAGACGATTATGAATATATGAAAGTAAGCATTCTGGGTGGACGTCAATACGTAATGAGAGAGCCCCTAACTTCATTGCCCAAATCTCGCATACAGCTCCGATTGTGAGTAAATTAAATAAATATAAAAATATTTATCGATTTTATAGTTTTTGCTCTTTTAATTGTAGCATGTATGTATTGGATCGTATCTGCAAGACACTTATAACAGGTGGATTTGTATATTGGGTCTCTCAGAGGCTAGGACTGATTGATCTGGTGCGTTATGGCATTGAGGCAGCCAAGCATTGAATGATTGAAACACTGGAATAATAACCATATATGGGATTAGACTTGGTTCTTGTTTATATACCTTAATTTTGCTTACAATCACATGTCAAAGTTCTTATAGAGCTTAGGGTTCAAATGTTCTGGTTTTATATATAAATATTATCCATAAAAATAACATATTTGGTATTACATTGATTATCTTGTTTTAATGTTTTGTGGCGCGATGTGGAAGTTTTTTAACTCAAAAAACCAATTGAATTTGCGATTTGATAAACCTTTCTTTAGAGACACTTGGTTGAAAACTATTCGAAAATAACTTCAACAAGAAACAAAAGTTATTTTTTGAGTGCCGAAGACATATACCCTTGCAGAAGTTTTTACATAATAACCGATCCTGTTGACAGCTATAAGATATATTCGCCCGATTTTGATAAAACTTAGTTAGCATGTGTGGAACATAATAAAATTGAGTAATGGGGTTGTAATATCTGAATAAAAACATCAACTCACATTTTAACAGATTGTTTCTATGGTGGCTATAAGAAATAGTCTTCCGATTTTGATGAAATTTGGTCAGTCATACTGGGACTTGGAACTTGGTGCGTTTGCTAGAGATAAAATACGAAAGAAAAAAGTTTTTCATCCTGCTCATTTTCCACCCGCTTTAAGACATATATATTATGGTTTGGAAGAAGATGTCTTGAATGCGATACATGTTTCGTGACAAAATTATTATACCCAACGTAATAAAAAGGAAACTATTGACGAATATTTGGACTTTACAAAACTAGAAGAAGCATTTTCTTCTGAGTTGGAATCCTTACTGAACTAAGTCACGTTTTCTAAGACCTGTTTTTTATGACAACTTGAGCCATGGGTTCTATGGAAGGAGGAGGTGACACACGCTCTTACCACGTTTCTCCAAAGTCAATTACAATTTCCAAAAAAAAAGCGTTTGCGACGTTACAATCTGTAAATTTAAAATTTAGCTGCCAGCCTTAAAGTATGCTAACTTTAATCGCTAAAAAACAAATTTAAATGTTTAAAAAACTTAGTACATGCTTCTTAATAACTGACTTTACAGCTTGCATAGACTACTTATATGCTGGGTATATCCTAGACGTATAATTTCGATTAGCTCTAAAAATTCAGATATACGTATTTGAAACAGTGGCAAAATCGACATGAGTTGTAAAAACATAAACTAATGTAAAAATGGAGAAACTACAGAAAGCTAGACTCTTACAATTATATTTTAAATGCACAGGCAAAGCTTGCAGGAAGCTAGGAACGCAAATATTTTGAAAAATAGTTTTAGCCAATTTCTCTTATTTTAATAGTACTATAAACTTTTCGCCGATTGATCGTTGATTATTTATAGTATTTTCGAGCCGAATACTAGTAGTATTGGAGAGCCTAACCTCCCGCCTACGAATGCGCAATTTGAATAATCAAATAAACAAGGTATTCAGTCAACATGCATATTGCGTTGTCACGGAAATATTTATGTCGTTACTTCCAGAATGGCCACAAAAAGACGCAGGTTATTTAAATAATTTTCTATTAAGTTTGTTAATTTATTCGTAAGTAATTGATTTGTTGTCTAAAAAAACAAGGTGCATTCGAGCAGACGACTACTATTAGCTTTACCCTAGGCACGAGTGTATACTAAACTGCACTTAATGACCCTACATAAGACTAAGTACTAGTATATATAAGCATAAAGCACAGATGCTCATTATCAGCCTATCGATATTTTGAAAGAACTTACCTCGCACAATCAAATAATTTTTCTATTTTACAAAGCCATTGATTCTACTATTCACAATTTGCTTAAGCTTCATCTTAATTTTTATCCCACGTTAAGTCCACTCCTAGTTATGGTTACTTAGCACTTTGTTTGTGACTTTATATACTATATATAGTATATAGTATGTGTCTCCCATAATTCCACTTATCTGTTCAAATTACCTCTGCTTCTCTTTCTTCATCTCCAAAGGCCAGCCTCTCACGTACGTGATATTCGTCGTTATTGATGTCAGTTTGTCGGAGCTCAACGTTAAATCGGACATTTTGCTTATAAATAGACGTTACCCGGTTTGACATCCACCATTTGAAACTCAACTGTCGGCGTGTGTGAATTGAAAACTATACGAGTTCCGTGTATTTTTGTGCAATTTTTAAATGACACTTAAAGTGTCGATATCAAGGACATTTTGAAAAAAAGACATTTCGAAAACTCAATAGTATTATATTCTGTGAGAAATCAGTGAATAGTGAAGTGTGGTATTTATTTGAGAAAGTGAAAAAATAAGCATACCAAAATGATTGTAGAAAAAGTGGTGAGTTAAATTGGTTTGCAATCAAAATTCAAGTAAAATAATTTTAAAAAACTCAGCTATTTTTTTAAAATATTTGAAATGAACAATGGAAAACCCAGCACAAGTTCTTATTTTCGTGAAAGGTTATTGAATCGCACAATTGGAAGCAGAATATAAACTAAAATAAAATAAAATTGATATATACCCATATATAAAAAAAAGAAAAAAGGAAACAGTTTTATTCGTTTTTATGATTCTAAAACTGTAATTTAAATTTTATTTATTTTCTTTATGTAAAGAGAAATATAAAGAAAGAAAGAGAAAAAATTGAACATTATCAGATCAAAAGTACCTGCTATTTAAACTTGATATTGAAAAGACTTTAACAGAAACCTCATTATTATTATAAACTTTAAATTTATTTTTATTATTAGCTCATAGCACGTACGCTGAACCATTGCACAAAATCATGAGGAAGAAGGGGGATATGGTTTTTGGTTTTTGGTTTGGGCTTAGGCTTAGGCGTGCGAGAGTACCAAAAGATGCTGATGATAATTTATAGAATTAGTGAGAAATAATCATGTATATTTATTAGTGGGCAAGTGTTAATTGTTGTGTAAATACGCCATTTAACCGCGAATTCTGTCTATCGAATACTACATGCTTATATGATACATGATTATAATAGATAGATATATAGTTTTGGATAGTTTTGTACCCACGCGAGGGCGGAAGCTGCGCTTGAGCAGCTTTTGCTGATGCGTCGGGTGGGTAAATATTAAAAGACAGATGCCAAAATGTGACGCCTGCCCAGGTTGTTGGACTTGGAGCATATTGTTGTGCGACGTCTCCTTGAAACTTCCTAATTGCAAAAATTTGTGCATAGCCAAAAGCTTAACTAGATATTTATAATCAATCAAGTAGTTTTATTATTTAACTTCTGATTTGGGAGTTGAAGATTTAGTAACTCCTAAAAAAAACAGTCATACTCATTTCAAACTCTACATCGAAAACAACAAATTTTTTATAAATTCTAAACAATAATCTCTAGTATACACGCTAGGATAGCATGTCGGAATATTGGGAACGCTATCTACGTCCTGGCCTAAACCAGGTCAGTCGCAAGCTAACAGAGTGGCAAGGTGGCAAGGTCAATGGCTCTTTACTTTGGAAGCGCGTTGCATTTATGGTTGCCACACCAGCCATTGGATTGTGCATGATCAATGCATACAGCAGCTCTCGGGGCGGGGAACGGGTGCGTCAGCCTTTTGTCAAGTATGAGCATCTGCGTCGGCGCAACAAGCGATTTCCCTGGGGCAATGGGGAACGTAGTCTATTTCATAATCGCAAGAACAATGCGCTTACTGAAGGCTATGAAGTTTAAAGTTGGGGCGCGGAAAGGAATGTTCCTAATTAAGTTATTCATTCCATATTTGGTGTTTATTATTTATGGTAAGCAAACATTCTCATGCTTCTTTAAACATATATTATAATAAACTCTTTAAAATCTCTGTTTAGGTTATATTTTGATAAGCGAAGCATACAATGCCAGATATAAGCAATGTCAGAAATGGTCGAATGTACTTGCACAGGAACTGTAAAATGAATTCAACTCGCTATATCAATAAAATTGAGCCAGATACACGCACACACAGCAAACATATATGCAGTTATCATTTGTTGTGCCGGTGTTTAAATTCATAGTTTTTTCTTCTGGGATTGGCCAAAACAACTTTCGCTTTCAGGTCACAGTTTTATTATGTTTTTATCTAAATTGCCAAGTTATGCCTGTACTTGTGTTCAATACTTATTTTTCATTTCTTTAATGCATACTTTTTATTCAAAATTTATCATACAAACAACTATGCGTAAATCTTTTACGACTACAATGTGCAATTGACCCTGAGTATTGTATTATTGTCTGCGTGTGTGTGTATGTGTGAGCATGTGTGAATGCTCAAATGCACATATGTATGATTTTGTCATGCCCTTATATAGCGTACTATAAATCAGTCATGAAATGTGCAACGTTTAGAAATGAGAACAAATAATTGACAAAAACATGGTATTCGGACACTTCTAAGGGTTATATTTTTATATTTTTTATTTATTATATTTTTGTCTAGAAAACGTTTTTACATACTATGTATGTAA
Source organism: Hirtodrosophila cameraria (assembly GCA_949708635.1). Lineage (NCBI taxonomy): Eukaryota > Metazoa > Arthropoda > Insecta > Diptera > Drosophilidae > Hirtodrosophila > Hirtodrosophila cameraria. The sequence goes on along the minus strand of OX453089.1, from coordinate 16,190,288 downwards.
AATTTCCATACAGCAGAAGTACAATTTCTGACAGAAAAAAGTGAAACATTGTAAAGTATAAAAAATCAAGTTTCGTTTTCATAGTTTTTACATTTAATACCTATTTAACAATAGGAATTCAGGTCCAGCTAGATGAGCTTAGAATACTGGCTAGCTGATACGACAAAAAGTATTTAAAAGCATATTTTTTTTTTAAATTTCTAAGGAAAAATGTACATTATATTATTTATGCATAAAAGCATTTGGGAAAATGACATAAGGATCCTTCAATAAGGTTGACATTTAAATGAATGCAAAACTGAATTTTTGAGAATAATTGTTAATTTTAAAAATAAGCAAAGCTACTTTTAAAATTTGATTAATATATATGAATATGAATAAAATACTTGGAGAGTATTAAATCTTCGGCGTGACAAAGCTATTTGCGGTATTTTTAGTTTCCTGTTATTTAATGAAATTCGGCTAAAGGTCTTCTCACTTTTGTGGGCCACAACAAAACAGTTGACAAGCGAGTGCTCGTACCTAATTGTTTTGGCGCTTTTACTGGGCTAAAAACGGAACAAAGCCAAGTCTGGGAAAAAAAGGCCAAAAGTAAAACGTGCGCCCATGATATTTGGCTGACGGTGATCATCATCAATCAAAACAGCTTCGATGTTTTTTGTTTTTGCTGTGTTCTTGTCAACAGTTGTAGCCATGAGCTCTTGCACAAAGCTAGTGCAGAGCAGAGAACAAAAGATACAAATGTATCTTTTGCTGTAAATGTAGTGTCCTTGCTGCAGTTGATTGTGGGCAAGCGAATTGTGCGTATTAAACCAAATTTCTCACACACATCAACACATGTGTGGGCAATGTGTGCATCGCGCATACGACGTGTTGTCCCAAGCAATTCACACCGTTTGGCAGGCACTTTCGATGATTTTCGAGTTTTTTTGAATTGATGAGTGTTTACAAAAACTTACGACATGACACGAGTTGGTCATAACGATGTTTAAGCTCAACTCGCTCTCAACCGCAAGCGAGGTTCCCAGTTAATTAAATTCAAATGCATATCTGTGTATGCATGTGTGTGTGTATGCGCACGTAAACAGTTACACATGAATATCTGAGAGATATGTATCTTAACGCTATTAATTTGAAGTGCGTTCGAGGGCCAATTGGCAGGGGGTTTGGCAAATATTTTACGCACTCAATTAAATTGCATAAATGACAAACAAATTATCGTAGGGAATCCACTTGCACATTTTTTCGTGCCGTCCCTTTGCTACTTTACACTCAAAAAACAAATATAGATATGCAAATTTTATAAAAATTTGTTCAGATCATAAAAAAAACGTTTTTTTTTTTATTTTTCTTTTTTTTACATTTTTTTCTATTCTTTACAGTTGGAGCGTGCCACCAAATCGGAGCTGTGCAGCGTACTTATTCTGATAATACTCTCTCTGAGTATCTATAGGTTCTACACACAACTACAAACGTATCTCAGATCGGTGTTGTTATCCCTACGCTTGTCCGGACCACCATCTTTGCCCTTCTTAGGCAATTGCCTACTGATCAATGAAAAGGATCGTAAGTATTGTAAACTAAGCTTAAAAATATTACGTATACGTAACTCCTACGCATTTTGCAGTGATGAGAAAACGTGCAGCGAAGGCCTTTGATCTATATGGCTCGCTAGTGCGCATTTGGGTGCTACTGTTTCCATTCTTTGTGGTGCTGCAGCCAGAGGATCTGCAGGTCATACTCTCATCCAGGAAACACACAAACAAGGTGTTCTTTTACCGGCTTATGCACAATTTTCTGGGTAATGGACTGATAACCAGTAGTGGAACCAAATGGAGTACGCATCGTAAGCTTATACAGCCGGCTTTTCATCTCAGCCTGCTGGAGAAGTTTATTGATACATTTGTGGATGCTTCGCAGTCGTTGAATGAGCATTTGGATGCCTCAGCTCTGGAAATGGACATAAACATAGCCAAATATGTGAACAACTGTGTCATCGATATACTTAATGGTGGGTTAAGATATTTCTATCAAAGCTTTCCTAATCTTTTATACCATTGCAGAGGCTGTCCTGGGCGTGCCTATAAAGAAAAAAGGCTTGGGTCTGATGGAGGATTCACCGTTCCGCAAGGGGAAGCTTATGATGCCTACGCGCTTTGCACAGCCCTGGCTGATGCTCGACAGCATCTATCAGCTAACATCGTTGGCCAACGATGAGCTTAATCAGAAGAAGCGTCTCAATGACTTTACCCGCCAGATGATCAAACGGAGACGCGAAATCCTGGCCAATAACAACAGCGTGGAGCGCAAGTGTCTGTTGGATTATATGATTGAAATCTCTGAAAGCAATGTGGACTTTACCGAGGAGGACATCATCAACGAAGCGTGCACATTTATGCTGGCTGGTCAGGACTCTGTGGGCGCTGCTGTTGCCTTTACCATATTTCTGCTTGCCCAGAATGCTGACTGCCAGGAGCAGTGCTACGAGGAGCTGGAGCGCATTTTCGAGTATAGCAATCGTTCGCCCACCATGACGGATTTGCGAGAAATGCGCTATCTGGAGATGTGCATCAAGGAGGCACTGCGTCTGTATCCCAGCGTGCCGCTAATCGCACGCAAACTAGGCGAGGAAGTGCGACTGGGTGCCTACACATTGCCAGCGGGCAGTAACATCTTTATTTGCCCCTACGCCACACATCGCCTGGCGCACATCTATCCCGAGCCAGAGAAATTCAAACCGGAACGTTTCGCCACCGAGCATGTGGAACAGCGTCATCCCTATGCCTTCATACCCTTCAGCGCTGGACCGCGCTATTGCATTGGCAATCGATTTGCCATAATGGAAATCAAGACAATTGTATCCCGCCTGCTGCGCAGCTATCAGCTTATGCCCGTGCCCGGCAAGACCACATTTGAGGCCACATTTCGCATCACTCTGCGCGCCTCGGGCGGACTTTGGGTGCGACTTAGGCCTCGCCAGCAGCACAATGATGCAGTCTAGTAGACTATGCATGGGAGTGCTTAGTGTAGGAAACGAGGTCAGGCCAAAAGGGTTGAGAACGGTTTTAAAATCTGTGTAAAGCAATTTACATGGAACTATCCTAAGTCAGAGAAGCGTTGAGAGAAGCAAAGCAACAAACAGTTAGAATAAATATAGAAGTAAATAATTATTATCTTCGTTATGCTTCTACAAACACACTCTGACATTATCCTTACAGTCACAAACTGTGAGAATTAAGAGAGAAGAGTTTAGAGGGAAGTAAATAATTATAATCTTCGTTATGCTTCTACCAACACACTCTGACATTATCCTTAGAGACTTCAAACCGTACCTCGACAGCGACTGGCTTCGTTACATTAACTTTAATTAGTATGGTAAATAGATATATGTATATAAATCGATACAATAATTTAAATATGTAGCTTCATCTAGCCTAAGTGCAGTGCGTGTTGCCTGTGCCTGTTTGTTGGGTGCATTTTGGATTCGGATTTGGATTATTATTAGTTCGCATCCATATATATACATACTATATATGTATATGTATATATGTATATACATATGTATATTCGAGTGTTTCGTACAGCTTTTTCATGGGTTTTTGTTTAACACACACATAATAAAATAATGAAGATATTTGCAATAATAATTAAGTGAAATAAATCCGCTTGTAAGCGACATAAAAGCTAGGACGTGATATGTTTCGTTTCGTTGAATCTATTGATGAGACTGCGCGCACGTGACTCGTACCCGTGCCCGTGTCCATGTCCGAGTCCGTGACTGCTCCCATTCCCTTTGACGTTGCTGTTGCCGTTCCCATTCCCGTTACTATTCGCCTGCCGCTGTGCGCTGGCCACCGTGTGCTGTTGGGCAAGACGCTCCGTCGTCTCACGGACGCGACTGCTCAGCCGCGTTGGCGTTGCGGAGCGCTGGGGCAGGGGAGAGCTGGGCATCGATTGGGTTTGTGTTGGTTTCGCTTTAGTGCTGCTGCTGACAGTTGCGGCGGCTGTGTAAAGTCAGAAAGAGAGAAAGATAGGTTTGAGCTTGAGCACGTTGGGATTATGTAAATTGTTACGTTTGCTGATGCGGCCCACGCTCGCGACCTTGGCGATTTGGTGGGGTTGAGGGGCGAGCTTTATTGCAGTTCGGTTAAGTGCAGCAGCGGCAGCAGCAGCAGCATTTGATTGCTGAAACTTGTGCTTAAGCTGGGATACCTTTGACTTGGACTCGCAGAGTGGCTTGCTTACATGCGGCTTCAGTTTCTCGCGAGTGCAGCTGTCCTCCAGCGATTTCTTGCGCATCTTAATGGTATTGGTAAAATCGGACAACATTATGGGTTCACCTTTGGCAGGCAGCTCCAAGGTTAGAGATGTAGGCGACGTGGAACTGTCAGCAGCTTCGCTGCTTGCCTTCGCTATCTGCTCCAGCTTGGACTTGGCCAGCGTTAACAACAAAGTCTCCTGTGTGCCCAGGCTGCCATTAGAGCATTCGCTATAGCCAGAGTCGCTGCGTTCGCTGCATTGCGACTTGTCACGCAGCTTGAGAACGCCAGCTGTCTTGCGCTTATCCACATGTGGCATCTCTACACTAAAGTCATCCTCCTCTTCGTTCAACGAGGCCATTTGCGTGCTGTTCACAGTCGCGCCGCTCAGCATGCCCAGGCCAGAGATCGAGGGACGCGGACTGTTGCAGGCGCCCATGGCAATCGCAGAATTCCGCCGTGAGGCAGACAACGTGGCCATGCGGCCCAAAGCGCGTATAGCATTGCCAGTTTTCTGTTAAGAGCGGCGAAGCAAAGCAGGGCGTTAAACATATAAAATGGAGCAGCAGTTAGTTTCGTTAGAGCTTGATGTTAACTGTTAGCTGTTAACTGTTTACTGACCTGCCACTTGCGTCGTATGATAAACTTCTTGAGCTTGTCTGTGCAGATTTTATTATTACTGAGATTCTCGTCATGTCGCTGACACAGCCACTTGGATTCAAGGCATTGTTGGGCAGTCAGGCGCGCCTCCTTGCGATGCACGAGCAGCTGCGATATGAAGTCCTTGGCCTCTTGTGAGCTGTAAGCAGTTATGAATTTAGTTGAATATTACACAGGATTAAGCATATATGCAGCTACGTACACGCAATCGAAGGCCTCATCGTCGTAGTCGTAATCTGCACGCGTAATATTTGAAAAGGTTTCCACATCCGTGTCGCCCATGAAGGGTGACAAGCCAGAGAGTCTGTAGCATAAAGAGAAATCATTAAGTTTTTCATTATTATTTCTTTATAATCATTTTATTGATTATTAAATACTACTTACAGCACATAGCAAATAACGCCCACACTCCACATGTCCGACTTGAAGCCAATGGGTTCGTAGCTGATGATCTCTGGCGGTATAAACTCGGGTGTGCCAAAGAGCACACGCACTGGCGCCTTTGTGTCCAGTCGTTGGGCCAGTCCAAAATCAATGATTTTTATCTGATGACTGGTGCGTGTGTGGCACATAATGTTCTCTGGCTTCAGATCTAAGTGAACCACGCTCTGGCCGTGCATATAGTCAACGCCCTCGCATATCTGCCGCAGAAACAATATGCAATCCAACTCCGTTAACGTAAAATCATCGGCCACAACGCGCTCAAACAGTTCGCCACCAGTTATGCTGTAAATTGAAATAGAAGCTTTAGTTATAGCATTAAAGGATTAGTTTAGTTTTTGCGATACTCACTATTCCATGACCATGACAATTTCACGTGCGCTTTCAAAGCTAGCGGCCAGCTGCAGCAGCTTGGGATGCTGCAAGGAGCGCATTATGCTAATCTCCTCAAGAACTTTTTGGCGGTCACGCGACTTAATGCATTTTATCACCTTGGCGGCCAGCAGCTGCTGCGGCTGTGCGCGTTCCTGCACCTTGAAAACGACACCAAAGCGTCCCTTGCCCAGTTCCTCGATGATGTCAAAGCGTGATTTGAAATCACCGCCAGATTGCACACTGACAGCCGACATGCCATCTGTGATGGTTGCAGCTGTTGCTGTTGCAGCTGGGCGTGTTAGTTGCACCCACTCGCTGACCTGACTGGGTGCACTGCGTCCGTGTATGTTTTCGGCACGTACGCGAAATCTATATTGTAGCTGTGGCAGCAGCTCCTTGACGGTATAGGCCAGCGTATCCACGACACGTGCCACCTGCTGCCAGTCAGCGTTATCCTTAACGCTATCACAGTCCGACAAAATGCAGCTTTGCAGCTCAATGCTGAAAGAGTGAAAAGTAAAACTTTGCATTCAAACAATCGATTTACTTGTACTTACATAAAGCCTGTAATCATGCAGCCGCCATCGTAGGGTGGTCCACACCAGGCCACTGCCACTCGATCCGGTCCCAGCGACACGCTTGGCTGTCCACTAGGTGGCTCTGGTGGTCCCTCAACGGCCACTGAGGCGGCTGCTGCCTCGATGCCATAATCGTTCATTATTTCCGCCGTATATTTGCCGCTATCATCAGCCGAGATGTCTGTTATATAAAGCGTCGATTGCTGGGTCGTTGTGCGAATTGTCACATTTGCGGACTCCACAATTGCATGGCACTATAAAGGGCAAAAAGTGTATTAGTATTGTTATTGTTGTTGCTGTAGGTGCTCTGTACAGCGCCCCAACCTTCGACAAGCGCACTAACCACGTACATCTATGGTGACGCCTGGTTTTCGCATTTGCGGTTAACAACAATTACGTACCTCAATACCGCAAACTGATCGTGACACAGTCAAAAGTCGTACCCAACTAAACTACGCATACCTAGACAAGACCTAACTCTAGCAACATTTAAACGTGCCATATGACCATAGCAGGCAACGAGATAGTACTGGTCAGAGGCGGCTTATTTAGATAAAACTAAGATATTGTGATATGGATCATGGGCATGACAACAATTGCGCTAATCTTCCAAAGGCTATGTACGTCATTTTGCCTAATTAGGCCACGCGTCAAACTCTAAATCTCGTCCAGCTTTGACAATGTACAAATTTGGTAAAAACAAAACCGGAACAATTTGCATAGAAAATAAATTGCAGCTATATAATATTCAAACTGTCAGATCGTACGACAAGCAGACCAGACAAAGATTGATATAGAAATATAGCTATCAATTAATTGTCTTGCGATTGTTTAAGCTATCGATAGTATCGATATATAAAATGTATCGATGTTAAATGAATCGAGGATAGTGAAGCATTTTAAATGAATCTAGTAGGGTATATGAAAAGTTTAGCTGGAACATAACGAATATTACCAGTATCCGATACTAGGTATGTACTACATAACTATACTATAACTATGCAAATTTGGTCAGCATGTATAAACTGTCCTTAATCTTAGATAAAGTGAATTTGGTTAAGCTATCTTTTAAAACAAAAAAGTTTTTCATACAAAAACCTATTTTTCAACCGATCGTTCCCATGACTGCTATGAGCTCCTTCAATGCGTTACACATTTCGTGACAAAATTATAATACCCTCTGCAGGGGTATACAAAAATTCGATTCATTTGATAGTGTTATCAAATGTTTGTCGGCTCTACTTTCTAGTAATCCTTCAATACGTACCGCCTTATACCAGATGACTTTGGTGTTGGGGAATGGCTCATAGTGCACGCTTAGCTGAACATTGCCGCCAATGAGTGCGGTGCAATCTTCCGGCCGCCTCAAGATGCAACTGCTGGAAGCCAGCGATGTGTTGTTGCTGTCGTTACTGTTGTTTCTGTTATTGTTGCTGGCAATGGGCAGGACAAGGAGGCTGGTATAGCTGTGTGTATTGGGCGTGCGTCGATCTGCCAGCGGATGCTTCAGCTGAAGACGCAGTTCACCGCTCTGGGCCAACTGGACGTTACGCAGTCGCAGCAAGCGTATGCCGTTCTCCGGATATGACTCCAACTATAAAATGAAGAGAAAGAGTTTAAGTGTGTGTTAAGTGTGAAAACAGCTGGTGAAGTGCAAATACTTTGAAGGCGATACAATGACAACGTTTAGGCAATGAAATATGAGTGTGCATGTGTATAAATATATGTAAGTATATATAACTGAACAATTGAATTGACAGCAGCAACGTGAGGCGCCAACGGCCAGTGTTGAACTGAGAATGACGACGCACCAATTAATAATATTATTGAGAACATTTTTAGCACAACAAAAAAGCCGAGCAAGGCCCCAAGCCTTCGCTAGGTCACTCGGGATTGTTATGGGGATCGTTTTCGGTAGCTTAAATAATATATATGTACTTGTATTTGCAAGTATGTACATACATATGTATAATATACATAACTTTCACGTTCGCTCTCAATTTCATTCGCGCGCGCAAACACAAGCTTATCAGTTTGTTGAATAAGTTACATAGATACTATATATTATCTACAATGTCTATGTGATATTGATATGCGTATCGTAAGCTGCTAAGCCATAATACTAATTACACGTTCCATACCTGTGACATCTTGTCACGCCCTTTCTGTTCGTCTTGGCTAACTATTGGAAAACTGTGCCGAGACAACAGCTTGGGCTCGTTCTGTCTGTGCCGCTTGAAAGCTATTCGGCGAGTGGCTGGCTGGCTGCCTGTTGCTGCTCTCCGATCGAGCATCGATTGGATTCGACACAGCCGCAGCAATGTGACGCAATGCGAAGCGACCCGAGACGCGTCACTAACATCGTTTGCATGCGTTGCGCATGCCACAGCTTTGTTTTTTTTTTTTTTTTGGTATATTTCATTTTATCTTTTTTCTTATACTTTTATGTATGACATATTGAGTTGTGTGTATATACAAGTACATGTCTGTGTATTATTATTATTATTGTTTTTACCGCACACCACTTGGTGTTGACAAGGTATGAAAGAAACGCTTTTGTTTTTTATGTCTGTGGTTCCGAAATAGCCAGCGGCAAGGCAGCTTTAAGTGCTCTATTGGAGAGCAGGCAAGCGAAGCCAGGCGCAGCATTAAGACAAAGATTGAGGCCAAAAGGCGTGCACATAAATTGCTTCATTAAGCCCTAATATAGCAGGTAAGAATAAAGATCTTCAGGGACAGATGTCGCTTATACAATTGCAAAAACTCGATTTTTAAAGATTGCTTCAATTTTGATTAAACTTGACAAACAAAAAAGAAAACAAAGAAGGTTTTCTTACAAAAACTCAATTATTGACCGTTTGTTCCTATGACAACGTGACCTGATTCAAGAATTTATATATACTGTATGTTGTTTCTCTCAATCTGCATCGGATATTTTGATAAAACAAGAGTATACAAATACTTTTTGAAGAATCTCAGAGTATATAAACTTCGGCATGCCGAAAATAATATTTGGTTTAGGTTCAAGTTTTTTTTTGGCTGACGCCTTACGCACCGTCATGTTAAGTGAGTCATCCTCGATGAGTTTCCCATTGAGATACCATGCGGTGTCCGCTTCGCAGGGGAAAACACGCGCACAGAAGATCGCTTCCGCTCCAGCGGCGCATACCACCGGCAACGGTGTCTTTAACAGCTGTAGGCTTTCATCATTCCGTGAGAGATCACGCTCCAGTATGCACAGCTCGCCGCTGCTGCTGCAGTCGCAGTCGCAGTTGCAGTCATCAGCATTGGACGTGTACACCTGACAGCTGTATATGCCCGAGTCAATGTCAAAGGCATCGTTAATGCGCAGACAGAGACAACCATTGCCATGATCGATGTAGCTGTAAGTAATATATAAATCAACAGTTATTTAAAATACCTATAGGCTCGAATGCTTACTTGAACTCCTCGCTATCGGGCAGTATTTCGCCATTGCGCAACCAGACGTAGCTGTAGGGCTCCATGCTATCTATGGCACAGCAGAGATCGATCACCTCGCCCTCCACTGATTTGGTGAGCTCTGGCAAGGGCTCAACAATGGCAGCGGGGCGACGTTTAATTTCAGTACTTGGCTCATGGAATTTGACATCGATGGAGCTGATTAGGGGATCGTGATCGCCGCTTATAATGCAGGTGTAGACGCCCTCATCATCTGTTGAAACGTTATCCACAAATAGCTGCGCCTCATCCTCCTGCAGCACAATCTGCACCCGTTCTGAGAGTTCCAGCTCAACGTTATTGTGATAGAATCTTACCGAGGGTACGGATGAGCCGCGAAAGCCGCTTGCCAGCGCCATGCGACCGCCAATTGCTATTAAATAAATATTGACATTAATATAATATTTACATATTCACAACTGTTGTCATTTATTTACCTGTGGATGGGCCCATGATGCGTCGATATAAATAAGCATTGCGTCGCGATGAGGAGGCGCGTACGCTACGCGTCGAGGGTGACTTTGAGTAGCGTGAACTGCTTATCACATCCAGACGAGCTGTGGCTTCTATGCGTCCAAAGTCGTTCTCCAGCGTGATTCTATACAAGCCCGCATCGTCAAAACCAACCTCATCAATCTCAATAAAACGCAGATCGTCCACTTCCTTGATTGCTATGCGTGTGGTTGGCGTGACAATAAGGCCATCCTTATCCCAGGTGGCCCAGGGCGAGGGATGTCCAGTCATGGCACATTGGAAGCGCACACTGTCGCCCTCCTCAACGACACGATTGTAGGGAATGGCTAGGAATTTGGGCGCTGATATGCAGCGTGCATCGCTGCGTCGTCGCTCCACAGAGCCCAGATTCAGATCAATGCTGCTGTTGCGGTACGAAAGTCTCATTGGTGAAAAGCTACGATTGGGCGTTGAGCGCGGTGTGGAACGTGGCGTTGAATGGGTCGATAGCAAAGCGCTGGGCCTGGTCAATTGCCGACTTAGCATGTTATCTTTCTCCTCCGGCACATCCACAATAATACATGCCGATGAGAGCGTGCGTCCCACCGAATTCTTGGCCATACATGTGTACTCGCCCTCATCCTCGGGATAAACGCGCGGTATGCTGAGCGTTGCTTTCATGCCATCATACGACATTATGTAGTCTCGGTCACTGGGCAGAACATGTCCATCCTTTTCCCAAATGATATAGGGCTCCGGCATGGCCTCCACATGACACTCCAGCGATATGGCGTCTCCATCGCAGCAGCGCAGATTGCGCAGGTTGCGTACGAAGCGCGGCAGAGTTTCAATATTGCTAAACATAATATTGCAATATTGTAAAATATTTGTATATTAGCGAAAACAAGTACTACTCACCCATGTCTTGTGTGTGTACCCTTGTCCATGCGATTTTCTTTAAGTATATCTGCAAATAAAATATAAAATTAAATTTTGGCGCCATTCAACAGCATAAATATGCTGTTGCTATACAACAGTTTTGCAGCGCTAAACGTGTTGAGCAAAGCAACTCTGTGGCCAGCATGCCTGCAGCCCTGGTATAGCTATTTATAGCAACGGTGTATAGCAGCCGTTTAGTCGGCTAATTTTAGCGTCGCGTTTGTTGTATTTAGATTTTATTAGTGAATTTATGTAATTTATAAATATGCGCGGCCTTATTATTGTGCCCATGGACCTGGAACCTGGTTTCCGCAAGGCAGATATGCACAGCATGCCCGCAGTGAGCAGCGCCATGGTGTTTAACTTATTCACAGCAGCCGCTGACAAATCAAAACAAATGTAAAGCACACTCTTTTTTCGCATACATACAAATTGTTAAACATTTAAACAAATTACAGCTGTTCAGATAACAACGACCTGTTGATAGACTATGTGCACCTGCGACGGCAAGCCGAGCTATGCGAAATAAAAGCCTTGGTATTCTCAGCCGCCGACTTTGCCAATACGGAAACCCATGCCAATGTGGGCCTCAAGGTCACAGATGCGCAGTGCATCCAAGATGCTCAATGCAGCCTGTGTGCTGATGTGGGTAAGCAATTGTGACTTAATTTATAGCTGACAATTGAATTTATTTAGTCTGAATTCATCTGCAGCTTGTTGTGCGCATATTGTGGCATTTGTGTTTTGGCTGCACAACAAGACAACGGACAAAAAGCCTGCTGCTGTGCTGGAATTCTGGGGCAATGAGCTGGAAGCGCTTGTGCAACCGGAACCCACAAAAGCCATGCGCATATGTGACATGGTGCCCAACCAGGTGTTGCGAGCCGAATGTGAGACTGACACCGATACGCCTGTTGATGAGCACGTTTTTCTAGAGTCTGTGCTGGAGGAGCTGGCCATATGCGGCAGAGACTCGGCACTGTATCGTCAGTGTGTGGACACAACGGATGAGTTCGAGTCCATACTTGTGCACCATGTGCTGTTGAAGGCAGCGGAATATAACATATACGACGTGCATAGTTTTTTGCAGCACATGGAGCTGCAGGCTAACAACGGTCTCTTTGACAGTTTCAGTGATGTGACCAAGAGTCAGTACAAGTCAAAGCTATGGATAGAGGCGCAGTATATGCGTATTCGCTGCTCCATGATGCACATGATAACCATACGAAAAACACAGGATGAGGACGAACATATTTTCAATATGCTATTCTGCAAGGGACGCGACGAGAACACCGAGGAACGTGTACAACAGAAACAACACAAACGTTTCATATTGAAACAAACGGAAAAACTGGAAAACAAGGAGTATCTTGAATGTGGTCTACTGCTCCATGAAAGCTATCCCTATTTGTGTGCTGCGCCAGATGGCATCACGGATGATCATATTGTTGAAATCAAATCGCCCAAGACTGAAGATGACTTTGAGAAGTATCTAGAGGCACGCGAATGCATAGCGCCCAAATATATGGCACAAATACAGATACAAATGTTTTTAGCTAATGTGAAGAAGGCGCTCTACTGTGTGCTCAGTCCCACATTCGAAACGAACGGCGCCTTGCACTACGTTTGGGTGCAAGCTGATCCTGAATTTGTTGCCAGCCTGCTAAGCATGGCTGATGAGTTTTGGAAAGATGTTGTCTACCCACGTCTCGTTAGCATATATCCACAAACGTTATAAAACAGAAACAGAATAAACAAAGCTTCAGCTAGCTAGTCAATAGATTAAGATCGAAACAAACGAAACTCACCTTTGGCGTAAATTTGCAGTGATATTACAGCCTTGGCCTCGCCATGACAATTGCTGGCTATAACTGAATAAGTGCCGGTAAAGTCCAATTTGGCGCTGGGTATCTCCAATCTATACTCCGGCCCCTCGCCAATACGTCGAAAGTGTGGCGCGTCCTTGTAGTATTCCGGCTGCAAGCAAAAATTAAAGTGTACAAAAAAAATTTATACAAAAAAAAACAGATTATTTGTAATCTTAATAAATGAGACTTGGAATGCTTCAACAGCTAATGCAGCCATAAGGACTGAATGAATGAATCATGTGAGTCGTATATGATCTTTATTTCTTTTTTGTTTTTGTTATCGTAATGTTTTTGTTGTTGTTGTTGTTGTGCACAGTCTATGGCCATATAAGCACAAAATTTAATTTCGAGACTGTCAATAATAAAACTGGTATATGAACTCGTCTATCTGTGTGTATGTGTGTTTGTTTGTTTGTTTGTGTGTGTAGGCTGCCCACCCTGACCTCCTGCTTCCTTGGTACGATCAGCGGCACGATTGTGGCTAATAATTTTGCTCGTTTTCTGTTGTGTTGCCTTTTTGGCTCTGGCCAAGAGTCTAATTGTTTGTATCACATACAAAAAACTAAAAAAAAAATCAAGCATGTTATTTGATATGGGTTGAACTTGAATTAGCGTTTGACAGCAGATCGGCTTTATAAGAACTAAACTGCCCATGTCTTTCTGTCTGTGTGTAGCATGTGTGCCGTGTGTGTGTGTGCGTGTGTGTGTGTATGTTGTATAACAACTGAGATTGAGCGCTACGTGTGACGCAGGTGTCTGGTAATCCGAGTAAGATTCAACTGCAGCTGCAATTGCATTGTTATACTTTTGCAGAGTGTATTCTAAAAGCTGTCAACTATTGAGCAGGGGCGGAGGGGGAGAGCGCTTTTAACGCATAGGGTATATGCTTGATAAGAAAAACGCGTTGAGTTAACTTATGTCTATCTAAGGCCAAGTTTTGAAAATGTGGTATAAAAACTTGGTCCAGAAAGAGACAAGTGCCAAGTCTGTCAAACTCAGTAACTCGGAATTTTTGTTGAAAAAAAATCTATTATTTTATAATAAAAGCTTTTGATTCTTAGCTTGCCAATATGTGAAAATTATAAGATACAAATTTAGTTTAGATAAAGAAAGTGTTTTAACAAACTTTCGGTATTTTTTTTTCTTAAATAAACCATTAGATTAAGTTTTGATCCCAACAAAGCAAATAAGATAACTATACTAAATTGCTGATATATGCAACATTTTTGTATAGATCTGCAAGTTTATAATATCAACGGCATTTCAAATAAATGTAATCTTGACACATACATTTTTGAAACTTTAGATTATAATAAAGGTAATTACCTTTGCTTTTCTTTTAACTGCCTCTTGAAAACACTTTGTTCGTTCAAGCGGATCAATTAGAAATTTTTAAATTTATCCGCACGAGCAACTGTTGCAAATTTGATATTGTACTTAACTGTGACAACTGTTTAGCGAGTTCACAGACTTTTTAATATATATGAAAATAGTGCGGAAATATTTGTATTTATCAACTTCCTGATACGAGTAGGGCCCACAGAACTAACTTAATTTATCTGACTGTTCAGTAGTTTCTTTGGCGTTGGCGCACTTGCACTTGAGTTTTATTTTATTATTTTCTGATATTGCAACGAGATACGAGTGCAACAAAAACTAAACCGACGACAATAATGACGAATGCGACCCACATTCGTTGGCGCCGTGAATGCAACTGGCTGAGAAAAATGAAATGCTGCGCAAGCGCTACTGTCGATGCAGTTGCTGACGTCACTTGGCTTAATGTATGGAGACGATTTGGATTTGGCTAGACACAGCGAACTGGGAATCATATCGATGTATTTTTAGATCTCTTCTTTGTTGCCGATTCAAAAATAGAAACAAACTTGATTGTGTTCGTATCAATATCCATACTCACATTTAGAAAATCACGCAGCCAGACAACATCGGGTTTGGGATCGCCGACCACTTCGCAGAAAATGATGACGTTGTCGCCCTCGTAGGCTTCACTGGAACGCGGCTTGACCACAAACAGCGGCTCCTTGGAATAGCTGTAGTAAAGTTTGGAAACAAATGTAAACTTTAGTAAACGCTGGACAGGATTGGTGCATTACTTACGGCATGTCACTAGTCTTAATGCTGGGTATTTCTAGAGCGCGTTGCGGTGTTGCAGTTGCCTCGTTTTCCTCAATGGCCACGCGACAAATGGTCTCCACCTTGCCGACAACATTGGAGGCGACGCAAACGTAAATGCCTGCATCGCGTGGCGTGGCCTCGGCAATGATTAGCTCCACATAGCCAGTGGAGTCGAGTGTGGCGGATATGCGTCGACTGGGACGCAGACGCATGCCATTGCGATGCCAAGTGACGCCCACGGCGGGATAGGCTTCCACCTTGGTAGACAGACGTATTTCATCGCCCTCACGGAACACATAAAACGGATCGAGCGGCACATAAAAGTCCGGCGATATATAGGCGCGTATGCCCTTGTCCACCACCAGACAGCTGTGGCAGGACACCGAGCCCAGTTCATTCTTGGCCGTGCAGGTGTAATCACCGCTATCATCCAGCAATGTGGCTGCTATTTCCAGCGTAAAGAATTGCCCATCGGCTGTAATAAGATGCCGCCTGTCGCAGCTAATAAGCTGCCCATTCTTGTACCAGAGTATCTCCGGTGCGGGATAGCCCACAATCTGGCAGGTTAGGCGCACCGGATAGGTGACCTGTACGCGACGATCTCGCAGACGCATTGTAAAAATGGGCAGCGAATCGCCCAGTTCAGCCGGATGGCGTCCATGTGCAATTTCTTTAAGTCGCGAGTCCGCCTCGTACAGCCTGGGATCAGAGACGACCTGCAGGCGTGCAAAGGTGGACACGCGTCCCTTAGAATTAGTTGCCTCGCAGGTGTAGCGTCCCGAATCGAGCTCGCTGACTGTGGCTATGGTAAGAGCACAGGTGGAGCCAATTTGGCGTATCTTGACACGTTCCGAGCTGCTGCTCAGCTGTATGCCATCCTTGTACCAGGTTATTCGCGGACGAGGTGCGCCACGCATGTTGCATTGCAGCGTGAAAGAGGAGCCGAGCAGCGCTTTCACCTGCCCAGGTAATATCTTGACAAACTCCGGCAAACATTCCACGCCGCCCACCTGCAACGGGGAGCTGGTCTGCACTGCAGGACCCCAGCCGTAACGATTCTTGGGCGTAACACGGAAATGATATTCCAAATTGGGCTTCAAGTTGAAGGCGTCAAAGGAATTGATCGGAGTCAAACCCATTTCCCGCCAGTAGGCGCCACCCTCGTGGCCCACAATCCATGCCTCCACCTTATAGGCAATGACAGGAGCAGAGTTTGCACTGACGGGCTTGCCCCAGGACAATGATATGTGCGTGGGTCCAGAGTCAACAACCAGCGGTTCGGTGGATATGCAGCCAGGTGGATCTAAGGTTGCCAAGTGGAAAAGAATCAAACACAATACTCCCCGGAGAAATATATATATTTTATTTGTTTTTTTTTTGTGTTGTGTTTTTTTTTGACTACGTAAATGTATAAGCTGGATTGCTGTGCTTTATATAATACGCTATTTATATACCATAATAAAATAATTAAATAAGTCAATCGTTCAGAAATACTAACAAAAGATAAATACACGGATAATTTGTTTTTGTTTTGGTTTTTGTTTTGGGCGTTCATTAATCTCACAGGAAATTGCTTTTGAGAAGTTTCTTGATTAACGGCACAGAAGGCAAATAAGTTGAAGTTGATGCGATCTGCAAAATATATGCAATACCGTTCGTCGGCTATATAATCATTTGAAAGGACTAAAAATCTAACATTGAACTGTACAAAAAAGAAACAGACGAACGGAACACAAACGAAAGTGCACAAAGAAGAAACAGACGAACGGAACACAAACGGCAGAAACAGAGGAATGAAACACAATATCTATATACAAGAGAGCACACCGCATAAGGAATATGATCTACGATACACATATGTGTTTTTTTATTTGGATATATAGCTTACCTCTGAAATATGAAGTATCACTGTAACTGTCCAGAGGTTGGCCCCAGCGTGGTTGCGTTGGAGTTTCAGAGCGAGCGCGTGGGTTAACCTATATGTTTTGTTTTGGTTTTTTTTGTAGTCAGAATGATATAATTGTTTATTTTTGATATTGATTGAACACATAGAGAGAAAGAGAGTCGGGAAAGTAGACTTAGAATAAAAATTTGTTGCTTTTGAGGGAGGCATTTAAAATTTGCGCAAACAATATAAACATAATTAAATAAGCTTTATTCTTTCTTTTTGGGCGTTTTAATCTAGAAAAAGCAAAGAGAAAAGAAATAATAGCAATAGTTAGTTAGCTAAAGCATTAAAATAATAGCCAAACATTTAGAAACAGCGACAGCATAGATAGGACAAACGAATAAAGATTAATATAATCTGAATAATTAGAATAACGAACCGTAATAGTGACGAATATTCTGTCTGTTCCAAAGTCATTGCGTGCAATAACAAAATATGTGCCCGAGTCGGAGATCTGCGACTTTGCAACTGTGAATCTGGTATAGTCATCAGATACCTCTTTGCTTACGCGATCCGATTGGGTTATATCCTTGGTGCCCTTCATGAACACCACTGTAAAAGCAAATGTGTTGATCTTGTTAAACTAAAATTTGAAAATTTGAATTCGACTATAGAACTTACGCTTTGGTTTTGGATCAGCCGCAATACGGAAGGATAGCGAGAAGGGATCACCTACAGCGATCTTCATTTCGGTCTCAGGTCTGGAGAGGAAGAGCGGTGGACGTTCGTTCTTCTCAGCGCCCACAGCCACATCAATATTCACATGCGTCTCAATGCGTCCAAAGGCATTCGAGGCGAGGCAAGTGTATGTGCCCTCATGCTCGGCACCAGCATTCATGATGGCCAATGTATAGACGCCCTTTTCATTCATGGTCTTTACGTTCGGTCCGTCCAAAGTCCTGCGATCGCGTAGCCATTTGACCTCAATGGGCGTGCTCGATTGCATAAACTCAGCCGAGATGGCGGCGGTGCCGCCATTGCAGACGGTTTGATTGCCTAGGGGCGTGAGGAAGTGTGGCTTATTGGGATCGCGATGGAAGAAGCCGTAAGTTTTCTGCATTGTGAAGCGTTCGCGACCCACAAAGTCCACCTGGTGGGTCATTTTGTTTTGGGCACCTTCGTTGGTTGCATTGCAGGAGTATACGCCAGAGTCCTTTTCGGTTGGGTTACGAATGACAAGCTTAGAGTAGCCATCGGCCTGATCAACCTGTAGATATTTGTCATCGTTGAAAATGATATCATTGCCCTTCATCCATTGTATAGTTGGACGTGGCTGGCCACGCACGCGACAATCCAGAACCAACTCATTCTCATTCAGAGAATACGTGTCTGTAAAAAGAATCAACGATTCGATTAATTCAAGAATTTCTAAATAAGTATAAAGCGGTTAGAACAGCGAAACATATAATGCAGGCGTGTGTGTTTTGAAAGGATCAGCTGCTTCTGCTGGTGCTCATCTCAAGCTCTGTGAAATACCTCGAATTGGCTGCGTAAAGGTACTTGGCATGGATGCATCCCTAAAATGCTTATAGACGCGCAGCTGGGCATGACTCAGACTCTCGCCAAAATCGTTGATCGCTGAGCATGTATAATTGCCGCTGTCATCCGCGACAGCAGCAAAGATCTCCAGCGAGGCTTCACCATTCAGATAGAGCGTCTGGTAACGCGTATCCCTGGGCAATGGCTTATGGTTTTTCAGCCACTCGATGTGTGTGTTCTCATCTCCAGAAACGCTGCACAGCAGACGCAAATTGGCGCCCTCCGAAACAGTGCGATCATGCAGATAACTGTGGAACAGTGGCTTGCATTGAGCAACGGAGCGTAGGACGCGACTTCCCGCACGCTGCAGTTCACCATTGCCATTGACATAGCTACGTTGGGAGTCATCAAGCAGCTCACGAGCTTGAGACTGCGACTGTGACTGTTTTAATGAAATGTTGTCCTGATCGTAAGTGATCAGGCGTTTCAAATCTGCGGCGCGTATGCAGGTGCTGATTGAATCGATGTAATCCTCATGCTCGGCATAACAGGCAAAGATGCCACAGTCGGAGGATATGGGATTGCGTATGATCAGCTTGCGTTCGCCGCCCAGCTCCTCTACAATCTTGTAGCGATTGTTGCAGATTGTATGATCATCACGCATCCAGCTGACATTAGGACGTCCATGTAGCTGACAGCTGAGCACGATTTCATTCCGCTGTGCATCAAAGGATTCTGTAAATTACTTAATTAGTAAGCGGCAAAGAATAAAAAATTGGTATGGCTTACTCTTAATGCCTTCCAGAAAGCTTTTCGGCAGTCGACCACTCGTCTCCTCCAACACAGTCAGCTCTCCGGCGCTCTCCACAGTCTGCTTGCTGTTCCTGACGACACATCTGTAATGTCCGCTGTCCTCGGCACGTGCATCGTAGATTTCTAGGCTGATGGCACCATTAATATTATAGATCTTGTGGCGCGCATCCTTGGTAATACGCTCGTCGTCCTTTAGCCAGTTTACTTCCTCAATAAAGCCCGTGACATAGCATATTAGCTGTGCCTTATTGCCGCTACTAATGGTCATCGTCTTCAGGCTGGTCTCCAGGCTAAGTCGCAGCTTGGCTTCTCGTGCCTTTGCCTTGGCCGCCGCGGCTCCATTCTCAACCATGGCGCTTGGACTGGACTCGAGTCGCTTAATATCCTGTTGGACATTATCTATTGCCTTTTTATCAACGGCTCGCTCTCTTACGTAGTCTGTGGCTTGCACGAACTTGCTGATTTTCATCTGGCCATTTTCGCTCTCCGCATAGCATGTGTACAGTCCGCTATCCTGGCTGTTAAAGGACGCAATCAATAGCTGTTTAACGCCATCGTTCTGATCCACAAACTGATACTTGGCGGTATCGAGTGGCAGCAGGGTATTGTCACGCTGCCAGTAGATGTGTGGCTTGGGGCTGCCCGAGACCTTGCACTCGAGCGTAAGCCGATTGTCTTGGGAATGATATGCATCTGTAATGTGTCGACACGAAGAGACAAAGCACGAAAAGAAAACATAAGACAAAACAGTACAAAGGGAGGTAAAATTGGTACCTGATTCCTAAAATTAGTGCTTAAGTTAAATCTAAAACTGGAGGTATCAATACATAAGACTAACAGTTCACCTTAACGTTTACGTGGACACAATGATGCACGGATGACACGGTTGATGAACAACTAGTTGGCCTACCTTTGATGCCCACTGTGAAAGTAGGATTAATAACCTCAACCTGACCCGTGCTGTAAACGAATAGGTTGCAAGTGCTTACAATTTCATTCTCACTGCCTTTAACGCGCAGCGTATATTCGCCGGCCTCCTCTTCCGTTACACCAACCAAATTGAGCCAAGCAATGCCATCCTGCATGGACATTTTGCTTTTCGGCCCAAAGGTAATTGGCTGATCGCCGTGGAACCATTTGGCCGTTGGGTCCGGTCCATCGATGTTAACCAACCATTTGACATTGCTGCCCGTCTTGACGGTACGATTGGCCAGGAAGTTTCTGAAGTAGAGACGTTTCCTTAGATCAGGTGGTGGTGGCACCTCACGGCCGCTGCTTGTGGGCTCCTCATCTTCATTTTTGGGCTTGCGGACACGCTTCTCAATAGCTTCTCCCTCAACTGCTTCACCCTCAGCAGCACCCTCTTCGCCGTCGGCTGGTTTGAGTGGTGGTCTGCCCTCTCTGGGTGGGGAAGTGGGTCGCACTCGGATGCGCGGCTCCACGGTAACCATGTGCACAATTTCAGATTGACCCTCGCGATTTTCAGCCTGGCAAACGTATTTACCGCTGTCAGAGGGCTTTGGATGGCTGATAAACAGCTCGGCGGTGCCGTCTTCATGATCAACCTGTTGATACTTGTCACTGTTCTCGACCTTCACGCCATCCTTGAACCATGTGACCGTCGGTGTGGGCAGTCCACGCACATGGACGTCCAGCTGCAGTTCGTTTATCTTGCCATGCAGCGTATCCTTGATGTTACGTGTAAAAGTAGGTGACACATCTCCAGTGCCTGGATCCTCATAGACTTCTACCCTGCAGGATGTGGACACATCACCAGTTTCATCACGTGCCCAGCACTTGTACACGCCATTGTCCTCCGCTGTGGCCTCGTTAATCTCCAATAGGCAAAGACCTTCACTATACCGTCCTCTAATTTTGGGACTATTTTGAATTGGCTCTTCGTTCTTGAACCATTTCACCTGTGGCTCCTTAGCTTCCAGGAAGCAGGATATTTTCACCTTGGATCCCTCGGCCACAACACGATCCCTCATGGAGGTGCTAAAGTGTATGGCAATATTCTTCTCGCGCCGCTTGCTCGACATACTGGCTGTATCCGATGCATAGTCCGTGGCCGAAGATGCGCCCTCATCCTCACCATCTTCCTTTTTGCGACCACGACGCTTGCCCTTGGCTTCTTCGCTCTCACCGGCTTCTTCGCCTTCTGCTGCAGCTGCGGCAGCTTTGGGAGCTGGCTTGGCAGCTGGCTTTTCAACCTCCTTTGGCCGCAAGAGACTCTTGTCCGCATGGAAAACACCATGAATGTTATCCGCAATATGGTGAGCCTTGCCCTCAAAGAGCACATAATGTGCAATTTCCATTTTTCCAGCACGGCTCTCCGCCTTGAGCACATATTTGCCCGAATCCTTGTTGTCCGGTCGGTCAATGATGAGTTCACAGGTGCCATCCTGGTGTTCGATTAACTGATACCGTCCACCGCTTTGAATCTCAATGCTGTCCTTGAACCACTGCACCTGAGGCGTGGGCTGACCCCGCACAGCTGTTTCCAGTATAAGCTCATTCGAATTCAGATGATAGGTCTCTGCAGGAAAGATGTTTGGGCAGAGGCATTAGTGGTTACATAAGCACGCAACAGAAAAGAAAACCCACAATAACAACACAGTACAGCGCCAACGACATTGCATAATCTTGATAATCAATTGGATTGCACAATTCACTGTAGCTTTGATCTATTCATAGATTAGACATCTGCCGAGGCGACACAACGCGATAGACTAGACAAGTTTCGATTCGAGATGCGTTACCTTTCAGAGAGCGTATAAACACAGGCTGTACGTCGTTGTTGACCTTCGGCTGATAGACATGCAGTGTCGCCGATGTTGTGATCTTGCAGAACTCATTCTGTGCTACTATCGAATAGGTGCCGGAATCTTCCGGTTGAGCACTTGTGAACTCCAGTACGGCCAATCCATCACGATTCATATTGCGTACTTTGGGTCCATAGGTTACATTCTGATCATCCTTCTGCCATTTTATGGTTGGCTCCGGTCCACCAATAACCGCCTGTAGCTTGACCTTGGATCCCTCGGCCACATACCGATTGGATAAGTTGACCGTGAAGTAGAGCATTTGTTTGGGCGATGGATCGGGCAAACGGCTACGACGCTCGTAGCCACCACCCTCAGCCTCATCAGCGTCATCTTTTTTGGGCAACTTTTTGGTCTTGACCTTGCCGCCTTCAGGGGCGCCTCCATCCTCCTGCATGAGCGCTGATAGTATGCTAGAACGGCGGGACGAGTGTGTGTCGACGACAACCGTGTGGGTGGTCGACTGACTGCCCAACTTGTTCTGAGCAGTGCAAACATAGACGCCGTTGTCATTCACTGTTGGCTTATTAACGATCAGCTCGCAGACGCCATCCAAATGCTCGATTTGGACGACACGATCGTCAAGCACAACGGGTAGCTGATCTTTCGTCCACGAGATGACGGGACGGGGATTGCCGCGCACCTTCGTATCGATAATCAAATCATTTTGGGAGGAGTGATACACATCTAAGTAGAAGAAGACACTTCAATCAATTGATCTGGTCCGCCAAAAAAACAAAAACACACATCTATTTGTGTACATGGTCGACCTCAATCGAGATCTGCGGTTGGTGGACAACAATTAGTTCGAATTTGTGTCAACGTTTGGCTGATGTTCATGTTGGCGTTGTAACAAAAAAAAAGAACGAAACAAATGAAACTTGACAAAACAAACGCAACGGATACAGATGCTGATGCAGATACAGATATACGAAAATACCTCGCAGGGGCAGGGCAAAAATGGGTTCGGATTCATCGCCATCAGCTTGCGCCGCATACACCTTGAAGTAGCATGAGGTTTCAATTTCGCTTAGATCGTTCTTGGCGACACATTTGTAGATGCCCGAATCATCGGAGGTGACTTTGAGAATCTGGATAATGGCTTTGCCTTCTTCGGATAGGTTCTTTATGTTATCGTTCATTGTCACCCATTTATCATCCTTCATCCAGCGCGTGTTCGGCTCTGGTCCAATTACCGTCACTGCAAATTTAACAGTAGTGCCCTCCAAGGCCATACGATCACGCAGTTGGGTAGCAAATTGAAGTTTTTGCTTGGCCGGCACCAGTGGCTGTGGTGGCTCACGTGCGGCCTGGACACGCTGGTTCTCAGCCTCAATCTCGGCACGTTTTTGGTCTGATTCGGCCATGGACTTGAGAGCCGCGTTCATGGCACCTCTAGCCTGCTTCAAGCTGTCTAGCTGGATTCTATCGCGTGCATGGAATATGCCGGGCACATGATAGTGCAGATTCTTAGCCACCTCGACGGTATGATTGATCTGAGCCTCACCAATGGAGTTATTGGCCCTAAGGGTATAGATGCCGCTATCTCTGTTGCCCGGCTTGTAGATCAACAGCTTGCAAACGCCGTGAGCCTCCTCAAGCATGGTGAACTTATAGCTGGGCTTCACCTGGAAAGCGCCACGCCACCAGGTGATAACTGGACGTGGTACACCGTGCACGTGACCCTCGATGGTCAGCTCATCGTCACGCATGTGATAGTATTCTAAAAGACATTAGGAAACTCAATGAGGCATGCATTTTTATACAGCAAACTGCTAGGAAGATGTACCTTTGATATACTGTATGGAGGGAGGTTGGGGTTCATCCTTAAATATTTCGTAAATAGTAACAATACACGATGAGGTAACCTCGTCATTTTGGTTTAATATCTGGCAAGAGTACTCGCCGGAATCCAGTATGTTCGTGTTGCACACTTCCAGCACCAAAATATTATTGTTGTTAATAATGCGATGATTGGCATCCCGCTCGAGCTGTCTGCCATCCTTAAACCATTTGACAGAGAGCTCGGGTCCATCAACAGCACAGGCCATGCGCACACTCTGTCCCGCTTCAGCGGTGCGATCGGATAGAAAATTGATGAACTTGGGTAGACGAGCCTGTTCGCGTCTCCTTTGCCAATCGGCATCACGTTCCTTCTCACTAACACGCTTGGCCATGCTGTATTTTCGCATCTGCTGCATAAACTCCTCACCTTCGACGGCGGCGATGCGTTGCCAGCGCTCTTCCTCGTGGGGATCAGGACGTGTATATTCATCGGAAGAGTTACTGCCACGACGTTTGGCAGCTTTCAGATCGACAACCTCATCTTCTTCCTCCTCATCATTGTTCTCAATGTCCTCGTCCTCGTTATATTCAGTGCCATCAGCAGCTTCAGTTCCTTCGCCATCGCCCTCGTCAAAACCAGATGGCTCTTCTGCATCTTCATCGGCTTCCGCTTCCGCTTCGGCTTCGGCTTCAGCCTCCTCAATGGCTCGCTGTTCGGCTTCGAGTCTCTCCTGCTCTTCTTTTTCTTCCTTCTGACGCTTTTGGCGCTCCTCAAATGTTTCACCCTTGGGCTTAGCACGATTTGCCGCCTCCTCGGCTGCTTTAGCTGCAGCCTTGGCTTGTTCCTCCATTTGAAGCACCATCTTACTCTTCTTTGGAGGGGGCTTTGGTCCAGCTTGCTGCGCCTCAAACATTTTCTTGCTAGCCTTTTGACCGCCACCGATTTCCAGTTTCAAGGTCAATTTTGGACTGGGGGATTTTTCCTTCTTCTCCTTCTTTTTGGGAGGCGCCTTCTTCTTGCCCTTCTTAACTGGCTCATCGTCATCGAAGTCCACACTATCCTCCCTATCATCGCCATCACCCATATAATCTCCATCTCCCAGACCCAAGGGACTTTCTTCCTTGTCAATGGATTTTCGACTACCGGAACGTGGCTTTCTGGCCTTCTTTTCCTTTTTCTTTGGCTTAACCTCTTCGAGGATTTCCTCCTCGTCGTCCACCTCTTCGTACTCTTCAACCACGTAGATAACCTCTACGTTGGACACGTCCATTACGGCAGCGCGATCGATTACCGACAGATCGGATGTTATGTAACGCACGGGTTTCTGCACATCCATTGGCTCGGAAATGTCCATAACTAGAGCCCGATCGAATACGGCAATATTACACGTTGTCTGGATCTTAATGTCCCGACCCAGTTCGAATGGAGTTTTCTCTTTCTCTTCGCGTTTCAGGAATGGCGTTATGCTACGCCATGTTGAGGGCGTGGCACTGCGACGTGTCATATACAAAGTGAATGGAGTCTGACTCCGGCCGTGTATGGGCGTGGCACTGCGTCCGCGTAAGCTACCCGGAGTGGGCGATTTTAGTTTACGCTTCTTTTGCGCTGGCACCTGCAGCGTATCCTGGGCTGGGGTCGCCTCGGGCTCTGCGGAAGCCCGTGGCTCGATATCACCGTCCGTTTCACCCATGGTATGTTGTTTATCTTTTCACAGGATAACGTGGGAATGAAAATTCGTTGGGGAAAAAACCGACAAAAATTATATCCGTTCGAGTCGTATATGTATAAATTAATATATATATATATATATATAACCCGCAACGGTTCGATCGAAAAAGTTTCTAGGACGTCAGACGTCCGTTCGATGCAAAAGTAGTTTCACGACTGTCCGCATGTGGTGAAAAGTTCGAAAACACATTCCTTCTCGAATGAATCCTAATTGCCAATCGATTGTTATGCTTTAAAAAAAACTATTTTTCAGGAATTTCGATTTTGCACGTCGTTGTTTATATATATGTATATACTTATTTTTATAGCTGCAACTAAATTGTTGCCAAAAATCATTTAAAAAATCTATTTAAATGCAGTACACATTTAATTAATGCAGGCAGTAAATTCAATTATATAAATGACCAATCGAATTTGAATGGTTTATAAATAGCGGCGTCTACTAAACTTAAAGATAATATAATGCATTTATTATCTTAGACATATCATAAACCGAAAGTGTTAGCCGATTGACGTTAATCTAAATTCCATTAACTTAGCCAAAGAACTTAAGAACTAAAATATTTATTCTGTGTATTGTAATTTTACGTATATTTTATATATTTTTACTTCCTATTTACTAAGGAATTTCAGGTGCTTAACGTCAATTAATTGATTCATTTGCAATCAATTTGACGTTAATTGAGTTAGCAAATAATGCATTTAATCATTGAGTAGCATAAGTTGAAAATAAAACTTACCTCGAATGTTGCGTGTAAATATTGGCGGTGTGCCAAATTTGCTTGAAGGTGCTTCGTATATAGTCACAAGACAGCTAGTTTCGACCTCTCCATTTCGATTGGACGCTATGCATCGATAAATGCCAGAATCATTCATTTCTGTTGATTTGATTTCAAGGCAGGATAGACCATCGTTCAAGGTTATTTTGTACTTGGCATCGCTCACAATGGGACTAGTTTGTTTGAACCACTGCACTTTCATATCGTGACCAGATATGCCACATGTTAATTTAAGATCACTGCCCGTTGCTGAATTTCGATTTGTGAGCATGAAATCGATTGCAGGTGCACGCTTCGCACTACGAGATTCTTTTCTTTCCTTGTATTCAGACTCCATGGATTTATAAGTTTTTGATTGAAGACTTACAGGGTCTTCTGATTCCAGAATACCCATTTTTCCAGCAAACTTCTTACTTTCGTCAACGTTTCGATCTGCTGCATCATCAGCCATAACAATATCTTGTGACATCTTTTTGGTATCAGCTTCAAAGTGTTCTTGTTTTGAATTATCCAAGTTCTGCAAGTCTGCTCTCTCTTTTCTCTCAGAATCCATTTTAGACGAAATCTCTGATATTTTTCCTTTTTGAACTTTAATCTCAGAGTCCTTTTTCTTAAGATCTTCTTCGCTAACTTGTTTCTTCAATATTTTTGCCTTTTGCGCCTCTGATTCAGTTTCTGATTCTTTAACATCACTACTTTTACTTTCAATTATCTTTTCTACAAAAACTTTTTTAGCAAAATCTTCAGATACTTCTTCCTTTTGAGCCTTCTTTCCAGCATCTTTTTCTGCCTGTTTCTTTTGCTTGGTATCCAGTTTTTTATCTTCAATAGATTCTTGTTCCAGAAGCTTTGCCTTTGAAGCCTCAACTTCAGATTCCTTAACGTCAGGTTTCTTAGTTTCGGGGATCTTTTGTTCAGAAACTTTTTCAGCAACAACTTCAGATACTTCTCCCTTTTGAGCCTTCATTCCAGCATCTTTTTCAGCCTGTTTCTTTTGCTTGGTATCCAGTTTTTTATCTTTAATAGATTTCTGTTCCAGGAGCTTCGTTTTTTGAGCATCAACTTCAGATTCCTTAACAGCAGGTTTCTTGGTTTCGGGGACCTCTTCTTCAGAAACTTTCTCAGCAACAACTTCAGATACTTCTCCCTTTTGAGCCTTCTTTTCAGCATCTTTTTCAGCCTGTTTCTTTTGCTTGGTATCCAGTTTTTTGTCTTCAATAGATTCTTGTTCCAGGAGCTTCGCCTTTTGACCCTCAACTTCAGATTCCTTAACATCAGGTTTCTTAGTTTCGGGGACCTTTTCTTCGGATATTTTCTCAGCACCAACTTCAGATACTTCTCCCTTTTGAGCCTTCTTTTCAGCATCTTTTTCTGCCTGTTTCTTTTGCTTGGTATCCAGTTTTTTGGATTCAATAGATTCTTGTTCCAGGAGTTTCGCCTTTTGACCCTCAACTTCAGATTCCTTAACATCAGGTTTTTTAGTTTCGGGGACCTTTTCTTCGGATATTTTCTCAGCAACAACTTCAGATACTTCTCCCTTTTGAGCCTTCTTTTCAGCATCTTTTTCTGCCTGTTTCTTTTGCTTAGTATCCAGTTTTTTGTCTTCAATAGATTCTTGTTCCAGGAGCTTGGCCTTTTGAGCCTCAACTTCAGATTCCTTAACATCAGGTTTCTTAGTTTCGGAGACCTTTTCTTCGGACACTTTCTCAGCAACAGCTTCAGATACTTCTCCCTTTTGAGCCTTCTGTTCAGCTTCTTTTTCAGCCTGTTTCTTTTGCTTGGTATCCAGTTTTTTGTCTTGTTTATCTTCAATAGATTCTTGTTCCAGAAGCTTCGCCTTTTGAGCCTCAACTTCAGATTCCTTAACATCAGGTTTCTTTGTTTCAGGGACCTTTTCTTCAGAAACTTTTTCAGCAACAACTTCAGATACTCCCTTTTGAGCCTTCTTTTCAGCATCTTTTTCTGCCTGTTTCTTTTGCTTGGTATCCAGTTTTTTGTCTTCAATAGATTCTTGTTCCAGGAGCTTGGCCTTTTGAGCCTCAACTTCAGATTCCTTAACATCAGCTTTCTTAGTTTCAGGGACCTTTTCTTCGGACACTTTCTCAGCAACAACTTCAGATACTTTTCCCTTCTGAGCCTTCTTTTCAGCATCTTTTTCAGCCTGTTTCTTTTGCTTAGTATCCAGTGTTTTGTCTTCAATAGATTCTTGTTCCAGAAGCTTCGCCTTTTTAGCCTCAACTTCAGATTCCTTAACATCAGGTTTCTTTGTTTCAGGGGCCTTTTCTTCGGACACTTTCTCAGCAACAACTTCAGATACTTTTCCCTTCTGAGCCTTCCTTTCAGCATCTTTTTCTGCCTGTTTCTTTTGCTCAGTATCCAGTTTTTTGTCCTCAATAGTTTCTTGTTCCAGGAGCTTCGCCTTTTGACCCTCAACTTCAGATTCCTTAACATCAGGTTTCTTAGTTTCGGGGACCTTTTCTTCGGATATTTTCTCAGCAACAACTTCAGATACTTCTCCCTTTTGAGCCTTCTTTTCAGCATCTTTTTCTGCCTGTTTGTTTTGCTTGGTATCCAGTTTTTTGTCTTCAATAGATTCCTGTTCCAGGAGCTTCGCTTTTTGAGCCTCAACTTCAGATTCCTGAACATCAGGTTTCTTAGTTTCAGGGACCTTTACTTCGAACACTTTCTCAGCAACAACTTCAGATGCTTCTCCCTTCTGAGCCTTCTGTTCAGCATCTTTTTCAGCCTGTTTCTTTTGCTTGGTATCCTGTTTTTTGTATTTAATAGATTCTTGCTCCAGGAGCTTCGCCTTTTGAGCCTCAACTTCAGATTCCTTAACATCAGGTTTCTTAGTTTCGGGGCCCTTTTCTTCAGAAACTTTCTCAGCAACAACTTCATATACTTCTCCCTTTTGAGCCTTCTGTTCAGAATCTTTTTCAGCCTGTTTCTTTTGCTTGGTATCCAGTTTTTTGTCTTCAATAAATTCTTGTTCCAGGAGCTTCGCCTTTTGAGCCTCAACTTCAGATTCCTTAACATCAGATTTCTTAGTTTCGGGGATCTTTTCTTCAGAAACTTTCTCAGCAACAACTTCAGATACTTCTCTCTTTTGAGTCTTATTTTCAGCATCTTTTTCTGCCTGTTTCTTTTGCTTGGCATCCAGTTTCTTGACTTCAATAGATTCTTGTTCCAGGAGCTTGGCCTTTTGAGCATCAACTTCAGATTCCTTAACATAAGGTTTCTTAGTTTCGGGGACCTTTTCTTCAGAAACTTTTTCAGCAACAACTTCAGATACTTCTCCCTTTTGAGCCTTCTTTTCAGCATCTTTTTCTGCCTGTTTCTTTTGCTTGGTATCCAGTTTCTTGTCTTCAATAGATTCTTGTTCCAGGATCTTGGCCTTTTGAGCATCAACTTCAGATTCCTGAACATCAGGTTTCTTAGTTTCTGGGCCCTTTTCTTCAGAAACTTTCTCAGCAACAACTTCATATACTTCTCCCTTTTGAGCCTTCTGTTCAGAATCTTTTTCAGCCTGTTTCTTTTGCTTGGTATCCAGTTTTTTGTCTTCAATAGATTCTTGTTCCAGGAGCTTGGCCTTTTGAGCCTCAACTTCAGATTCCTTAACATCAGATTTCTTAGTTTCGGGAACCTTTTCTTCAGAAACTTTCTCAGCAACAACTTCAGATACTTCTCCCTTTTGAGCCTTATTTTCAGTAACTTTTTCAGCCTGTTTCTTTTGCTTGGTATCCAGTTTTTTGTCTTCAATAGATTCTTGCTCCAGGAGCTTTGCCTTTTGAGCCTCAACTTCAGATTCCTTAACATCAGCTTTCTTTGTTTCAGGGACCTTTTCTTCGGACACTTTTTCAGCAACAACTTCAGATACTTCTCCCTTTTGAGCCTTCTTTTCAGCATCTTTTTCAGCCTGTTTCTTTTGCTTAGTATCCAGTTTTTTGTCTTCAATAGATTCTTGTTCCAGGAGCATCGCCCTTTGAGTCTCAACTTCAGATTCTTTAACAGCAGGTTTCTTGGTTTCGGGGACCTTTTCTTCAGAAACTTTCTCAGCAACAACTTCAGATACTTCTCCCTTCTGAGCCTTCTTTTCAGCATCTTTTTCTGCCTGTTTCTTTTGCTTGGTATCCAGTTTTTTAACTTCAATAGATTCTTGTTCCAGAAGCTTCGCCTTTTGAGCCTCAACTTCAGATTCCTGAACATCAGGTTTCTTAGTTTCAGGGACCTTTACTTCGGACACTTTCTCAGCAACAACTTCAGATACTTCTCCCTTCTGAGCCTTCTGTTCAGCATCTTTTTCAGCCTGTTTCTTTTGCTTGGTATCCAGGTTTTTGTCTTCAATAGATTCTTTTTCCAGGAGCTTGGCCTTTTGAGCCTCAACTTCAGATTCCTTAACATCAGGTTTCTTAGTGTCGGGGCCCTTTTCTTCAGAAACTTTCTCAGCAACATCTTCAGATACTTCTCCCTTTTGAGCCTTCTTTTCAGCATCTTTTTCTGCCTGTTTCTTTTGCTTGGTATCCAGTTTCTTGTCTTCAATAGATTCTTGTTCCAGGATCTTGGCCTTTTGAGCATCAACTTCAGATTCCTGAACATCAGGTTTCTTAGTTTCGGGGCCCTTTTCTTCAGAAACTTTCTCAGCAACAACTTCATATACTTCTCCCTTTTGAGCCTTCTGTTCAGAATCTTTTTCAGCCTGTTTCTTTTGCTTGGTATCCAGTTTTTTGTCTTCAATAGATTCTTGTTCCAGAAGCTTCTGCTTTTGAGCCTCAACTTCAGATTCCTTAACATTAGGTTTCTTAGTTTTGGGAACCTTTTCTTCAGAAACTTTCTCAGCAACAACTTCAGATTCTTCTTCCTTTTGAACCTTAATCTGTTTCAATTTTTCGCAAAAATTTAACATTTGTTTGGTAATGTTATGAATTTTTTCCTCTACGGTTACAGTATTCAGTTGTCCTTGTTTATTTTCAATATAGTCATACTCAACTAGTACAGCTGCTTTCATTTCTTCAATGTCAGACTTTAAAATTGCTGTATTGTCATCCAAAAGGTCATCAAGTATCACAAATATTTCCATCAAGTTTTGTTGCAAATCGATCATCTTTTCAGACGATTTTTCAATATGCAGGGTGGAACTAATTTTTTCTGCAATGTTCTCCAAATTAACTAGTTTTGGTAAAAGTAGTGAAGGTTTAGCAAACATTTCAGTATCGTCAATAAGTTGAACAGCGGCTTTAGTTAAAATAACATTTGTCTTAATTTCTTTAAGATAACTGTGTATTATATTCTCTGCAGCAGTTGGACAGGTCTCTAGAAGTGATTCGATAAATGCTTCAATCAGTTCACTATTAGATTGATCTTCTGGAGATTGGCCATCATATGTGTGAACAATATGCTCTCTGAGCTTGAATATAGACTTAGCGACCTTTTCAGAATCTTCTGCGTTTTCAAAAATATCCTCGCACTCAGTAATAATAGCCTGCAAACCTGTATTGGAAGGTTGTGATTCTAAACTGACGACTATACTTAAGAGGTTATTATGCAAAGTCTGCTTCAATTGTTCTTTCTGTGCTTTCTCATCTTCCGCAACGGGTTTGGAATAAGCAGTGTCAAGTTTTTGTTCTTCAATAGATTTTTGATCCAATATTTCTGACTTTTGAGCCTCAACTTCAGATTCCTTAGCATCAGCTTTCTTAGTTTCAGGGACCTTTTCTTCGGACACTTTCTCAGCAACAACTTCAGATACTTCTCCCTTTTGAGCCTTCTGTTCAGCTTCTTTTTCAGCCTGTTTCTTTTCCTTGGTATCCAGTTTTTTATCTTCAATAGATTCTTGTTCCAGGAGCTTCGCCCTTTGACTCTCAACTTCAGATTCCTTAACATCACGTCTCTTAGTTTCAGGGACCATTTCTTCAGAAACTTTCTCAGCAACAACTTCAGATACTTCTCCCTGTTTCTTTTGCTTTGTATCCGGTTTTTTATCTTCAATAGATTCTTGTTCCAGGAGCTTTGCCTTTTGACCCTCAACTACAGATTCCTTAACATCAGGTTTCTTATTTTCGGAGACCTTTTCTTCAGAAACTTTCTCAGCAACAACTTCAGATACTTCTCCCCTTTGACTCTTCTTTTCAGCATCTTTTTCAGCCTGTTTCTTTTGCATTGTATCCGGTTTTTCATCTTCAATAGATTCTTGTTCCAGGAGCTTCGCCTTTTGAGCCTCAACTTCAGATTCCTTAACATCAGGTCTCTTAGTTTCGTGGACCTTTTCTTCGGATATTTTCTCAGCAACAACTTCAGATACTTCTCCCTTTTGAGCCTTCTTTTCAGCATCTTTTTCTGCCTGTTTCTTTTGCTTGGTATCCAGTTTTTTGTCTTCAATAGATTCTTGTTCCAGAAACTTCTGCTTTTGAGCCTCAACTTCAAATTCCTTAACATTAGGTTTCTTAGTTTCGGGAACCTTTTCTTCAGAAACTTTCTCAGCAACAACTTTAGATTCATCTTCCTTTTGAGCCTTAATCTGTTTCAATTTTTCGCAAACATTTAACATTTGTTTGGTAATGTTATGAATTTTTTCCTCTACGGTTACAGTATTCAGTTGTCCTTGTTTATTTTCAATATAGTCATACTCAACTAGTACAGCTGCTTTCATTTCTTCAATGTCAGACTTTAAAATTGCTGTATTGTCATCCAAAAGGTCATCAAGTATCACAAATATTTCCATCAAGTTTTGTTGCAAATTGATCATCTTTTCAGACGATTTTTCAATATGCAGGGTGGAACTAATTTTTTCTGCAATGTTCTCCAAATTAACTAGTTTTGGTAAAAGTAGTGAAGGCTTAGCAAACATTTCAGTATCGTCAATAAGTTGAACAGCGGTTTTAGTTAAAATAACATTTGTCTTAATTTCTTTAAGATAACTGTGTATAATATTCTCTGCAGCAGTTGGACAGGTCTCTAGAAGTGATTCGATAAATGCTTCAATCAGTTCACTATTAGATTGATCTTCTGGAGATTGGCCATCATATGTGTGAACAATATGCTCTCTGAGCTTGAATATAGACTTAGCGACCTTTTCAGAATCTTCTGCGTTTTCGAAAATATCCTCGCACTCAGTAATAATAGCCTGCAAACCTGTATTGGAAGGTTGTGATTCTAAACTGACGACTATACTTAAGAGGTTATTATGCAAAGTCTGCTTCAATTGTTCTTTCTGTGCTTTCTCATCTTCCGCAACGGGTTTGGAATAAGCAGTGTCAAGTTTTTGTTCTTCAATAGATTTTTGATCCAATATTTCTGACTTTTGAGCTTCAACTGCCGATTCCTTATCATCGGGCTTCTTAGACACTTCTCCCCTTTGAGCCATCTCTTCAGCATCTTTTTCTTCCTTTTTCTTTTGCTTGGTATCCAGTTTTTTGTTGTCAATAGATTCTTGTTCCAGGAGCTTGGCCTTTTGACTCTCAACTTCAGATTCCTTAACATCAGGTTTCTTAGTTTCGAGGACCTCTTCAGAAAATTTCTCAGCAACAACTTCAGATACTTCTCCCTTTTGAGCCGTCTGTTCAGCTTCTTTTTCAGCCTGTTTCTTTTGTTTAGTATCCAGTTTATTATCTTCAATGGGTTGCTGTTCCAAAAGATTTGTCTTTTGAACTCCAGCTTCTGAGTCCTTGACATTTAGCTGCATCACCTCAGTAAGCTTTGCTCCAGAATCTTTCTCATCAACGACTTCAGACACTTCTCCTTTTTGAACGTTCTGATCAGCAGGTTGTTGTGATTTATCTGACGCTTGCTGTTGCATTTTTTCGCAAACATTTAACATTTTTGTAGTAAGATTATGAATTTTTTCTTCCAAAGTTATTGTGTGTATTAGTTCTTGTTTATTTTCAATGAAGTCGTATTCTTTTAATGCAATGGATTTTATTTCCTCAATATCAGTTCTTAATATTTCGGTCTCTTCATTTAATAAGTCGTCAAGTATAACGAAGATATCCATCAAGTTTTGCTGCAAATGGATCATCTTCTCAGAGGATTTTTCAATATGAAATTCAGAACTTATATTCTCAGAAATCTTCTCGACG
This sequence comes from Hirtodrosophila cameraria, assembly GCA_949708635.1. NCBI lineage: Eukaryota > Metazoa > Arthropoda > Insecta > Diptera > Drosophilidae > Hirtodrosophila > Hirtodrosophila cameraria. The sequence goes on along the minus strand of OX453089.1, from coordinate 16,155,669 downwards.
TTAATGAGTTTTGGTAATAGTAATGAAGGATTAGCAAACATTTCAGTATCGTCTATAAGTCGAATAGCAGCTTTAGTTAAAATAACATTTGTCTTAATTTCTTTAATGTAACTTTTTAATATATTCTCCGCCGCAGCTGGACAGGTCTCTAGAAGGGTTTCAATAAATGCCTCAACCAGTTCTTTATTAGGTTGGTCTTCTGGAGATATTCCATCATATGTGTGAGCAATGTGCTCTCTAAGTTTCAATATGCTTTTTGTCGTTTTCTCAATATCTTCCAAGTTTGCCATGATATCTTTACTTTTATTTACAATCGATTCTAAGCCAAAGTTTTGTGCTTGAGATTTTAGAGCACTACATAAGTCCAAAAACTTAGCGTTTAAAGTTTCTTTGAGTTCTTCGCTTTTATCAGTTATTTGGGCTGACGCTCCCTTCAATAAATTATCAGTCTGTTCACTGTGTTTGGCATCAGGTTCATCTTTTGATTTTTTTGTGGTAATTTCTTTGACATCTTCTTCCATTTTTCTTTTCACCTTTGTTTCTGGTTTTTCCTCTGCAACTACTATTTGCTCAACGGTGTCTACAATCATTTGCTGGCTCTGCTGTGCAGCTTCCTCCTCCTGATTCGCTTGAAGATATGCATTAAGCTGAGTTAACTTTTCCTTCAGATTGCTGATTTGTATCTGTACAGTATCAATGAGTGCTAATTGTTCGGATGTGATCTGTGTAAGCTGCGGCTGCGAAATGATTTCATCTTCAATTTGTATGAGTGTTGCTTCCAATTGTTCTAATTCATCTGTATTTTCATCTAGAAGCTTAACGCTCAGAGGATCATCGTTTTGCAAGCCATGCTCAATTTCAGTTAAAAATGCTTTGCCAGATGATACATTTTCAATTATCATGCTGATGTCGATTGGCATTGTGGATGCGAGAGGAACTAAAGATAAGCTTTTTATCTCGGCGGATATAGCATCAATTTCTTGCAGTAGTTCAATTATGCGAATGCCGTTTTCATTATTTTCAATAAAGTCAAAAACTGCAACCAGACTGCTCTGGGTTTTGAGTAGACCGCCAAGTAAATCGTTGTCTACCACCTCGCTGACCTCATTTAAGGCCCTGAATGTAGCCATTAGATTTGTTTGTAGATTGATCATTAAGCTCGATGACTTTTCAATATCAACGCTAGGCAAATCAGCCACCTCTTTTATAGATTGTAGCACATTTTCAAAGTGTGTTTTAAGAATTCCTAACGGCTGATGTTGTCCAGAACTGTAAGCCACAAAGTTATTGAAAGTAGTTTCAATTTTGGCATACATCTCATGAGCTAATTGCGTCTCCAGCACAGGCAGGGAAAGTAGAATGTCTTCAAAAGCGCTTTCCACATTCTCCAAGGAGTCGACCAATCCTGATTCGTATGTATGCACCAAACACTCCTTCAATTTGAACATGGTGCGTGCAATTTTCGCCTGAGCCAAAACAGTTTCCTGTTGATCGCTATCCGAGACGAGCGCTTCTTGAATCTTTTTTAGATCAGAGTTCAACTGTTGCATAATTTCAGACACCTGACGCAGTTCCTCATTGCTGTCTGTTTTGGTGATTTCCAAGCAGGCTTCTAGCTGCTTAATGCCACTTACCACACCTTGTTGTATATCAAACACTTCCACTTTGGGCATGGCTTCAATGACAGCTGCCTCCTGGATAGCATCATCCTGAACAGTTTGCTTGTGACCGCTTGTTTTCAAATCAGATATATCCTGTGTGGACATGTCGATTGCCTGCTCCAGTGCTTGAGTATCAATCTGCTCGCAGTAGTGTCGAAGATCACGCAACGGTGTTGCTAATTTTTGTAGCTTGGATAATTCCATATCCTTTATACTTTCAGCTCCACTATGCGCAATGCATTGCTCCACCTCGAGTACGCAACGTTCCAGGCTACAAAGCGCTGCTGCAAAAGTGCCAGGATCACTACCTTCCGAAATGGATTGGGCAGTTTCAACAATGTTTGTTTCCTGCACCAGAGCAATGCTGCTCTGCAGCTCCTGCATTTTGATAATAGCCGCTTGTAGCTGCTCGCCAGCATCGCCACGCAAAGAGGCTACGTCCAGATCCTCACAATGTGACAATACCGATGCAATGCCATGGTTAAGGTCAGCAAGTAAAGCCTCTGCAGGTTTCTTGATGGCTTCCAGTTCGACAGCTTTCAACTTTTCTTCTTCTGAGTAAATCTCTGGTTCTGTAGGCAGCGATTCAGCTGCAGACTTGAGCACAGATATGTCATCCAGTGTAGAAAGATCTTCGATGGACAGCTTCAGTGGCTGAACATTTTCGAGTGCATGTATGAAGCTTGAAAGTGGACTGGATATGGCCAGTGTGTTCCATTTAAGTTTTTCATCTAAGGATTCCCTTTGCTGGGCCACAATATCATTGAAGTTATTTAATACATCGTTGAACTCATTATTATCTGCTGCTGGATTATCCAAAGTCTTGGCTAGATCAGCAAAGCTTTTGCCCATCTCAAATAGTATACGTGATGTGTTTGCTTCATTAGAATTGAGTGTGGTTTCCGACTCGCTAAAGGTGGCCAATCCTTTTGCAATTTGTAAAATGCGTAACAAAGCGACTTGAGCTTCATTTGCTGAAGATTTAATCTTAAGAGCTGTTTTTGGATTTTCGTTGATTCTGTTCAAGGCCAACTGCAATGTTTCAATATTTCCAATCGCCTCGTCCAAAGAGACTTTCGTCTCCAGAACTTTTCTCAATGCACTAAATGATTTGTCCTGCTGCGCTGCTTGCTGTTCATCCTGTTGTATCTCCTGCTGTAGCATCTTAAACTCGTGCTCTTCAATATCTATGATAACATTGCGTATGATATTGCGAATGTTTTCAAGGGACTGCAGTGCCTGTTTATCTGGTTCTTTTTCCCGCGCTGCCAGCAGCAGTCCATGTCCCTTTTGCGTATGCTCCTGTAGCAGAGTAAGCGGTTCAATCAGATCTGCCAACGAGCCAGAGGTGTTCTTCACCTCCGTCTGGCGTATGCAATAGTTAAGCTCATCAATGGGACGCTTTAGTTTTTCGAGTAGCTCAACATGATGCCGGGCTATATCTCGATCCAAAATGGTGCCAATCAGGGCAGATAACTCGTCTTTTAGATTCTGTAAACGAATCTTAACATTGTCGCTAAGACGATCTGAAATTCTTTCAACATTCGTTTCAAAGTGCAAAACAGCCTGAGCAATGGACTGCAAGAGTTTCTGTGTGTCTGCCAAGTCCAAAGTAGCTTCCTCATTTGCTGTTTGACCGCTTCCAAGATCCTGACCCAATTGGGCCAGACCATTCTGAATTTCCTGTAGCGGTGGCACCATCGATTCCACCGTACTGACTGTGAACATGCCAGCTTGGACGCTGTCCGATTTCTCATTTAGTATTAGCTCCAAGCCCTTGTTGAGCTCGAAGAGCGGTGGTGTTACAATATCCAGTATGGCCATGTTAATCTTTTGTTCCATGGATTCGGAGCCAGCTAGCGATTCTGTCTTATCCTCGATGGATTGTAGTGTGCTTTGTAGCTGCTTGATGGGCTCCACAATACTATCCAAGACCTTCTTGTGCACCTTCTTGTAGATTTCTTCTTCACTCTCCTCCATTGAGAGCTCCATCTCAACGCGTTCCAAAGCTTCTTGTATCCTTGCTACGGGCTGACAAATCAGCTTCAAAGCGCTCGCTTCGCTTGGTAAATTGGCCTCCGATATGGATGCAAAGGAAATACTTTCTGGCACGTCTTGCATCTTCTCCACGGCCTCTGTAAAATGCTTGGCCGCCTCCAGCTCCTGGGCTTCCTGCAGCAGTGCCTGCGATCTAATTGTGCCCTGTGTAATATCCAGCCCCTGATGTATATCATCAGCAGTTAAAATGATTTGAGCCCGCAGATTCACCGATTCAAACTTCTCGCTCACGATTTTCAGCTCCTCCAGCGCCCGTTTCATATGCTCCGCTACGCTGTCGATAATGCATACACTGGTCCTTTGGATTAGCGTCGCACCAGTCTCATCGATCTCGACGCACTTCTCAATCACCTGCAGACCCATGTGCAGCTTGCGTATGTCATCATCCATGGATTGGATTAAGGCATCGATTTGAGTTTCACCCGAGTAGACACGCAGCTTTGATTCAATTTGCTTGATGGGCTCTATTATATTTCGGATAATGTCAATGCTTTGATCAGCTGCAGCAGGTGTCATCATCATGGTAGACTGCTCCAGCACCTCAGTCTCAACCACTGTCAGGTGGTTTTCAATAACTCTTAATAATTTAGCTAATGGAACCAATGCCATTAAATTCTTATTGATTTCCGCCTCATCGGTGACCGCTTTCATATGTGAGGCTGGAGTTACCAACAAGCCATCACCGACAGCGCCCGAAATGTCCATTAACTTGGCCTCATCCTCTGTGGTCTTGGATGAATCGCTGTCCGTGGGTTTCTTTGACTTCTTGCGTTTTGGTGGAGCGGCAGCTTCGCCATCAGCTGGAGATAGCGATTGCTCTGATCTTTGAGCTGTGGCTGCCTTCTGCGATGTAGACATTTGTGCACTGGCAAAGGTTTGCAAGTCGGATGTCTCCTCTTCACCCTGGCTACCCGAACCGGAGGCCTTCGATAAACTAAAGAATTCATCAGTCTCCGTAGGCTTTGACTTTTTTCGCTTTCTAATTGGTGCCGTTAGCGAGAGTTCCTCTTCCATTTTATCAAAGGATTCTTGCGCATATTTCTCAGTTTCCTTATCGAAGATATCCTCTCTGCCAGAGTTGCCATGCACTGTGATCTCGTTTATGGATATATCATCCATATCAGCCTCTGTGCGCAGATCCTCATCGTGTGTAAAATACTCGGGATCTATGTCAATGACCACAGCCTCCATAAGCAGCTTGCCGGATTGTGATGTCTCCTTGACAAAACGCAGTGGTGGCAACTCAACAATATTATGCTCCGTCACGTGCTCCGATATTTGATCCGCATACATTTCGACAATCTTCAGGGCTTCCTCTTCGGTTAAATCGGGTGTCTCGTATAGCGACACAGACACTTCCTTGCCGTCAAATGAGAAGGAGACATCGCCCTTCTCATCTATGGTGATGTCGCCAACGGGCGTCTCATACAGCTGTGATGTGCGCTCCTCCTGTATCGTGGATAGCGAATAGTTTCTTTGTAACTCATTCTCATGCTGCTGCTCAGTCTTCTGACTACGCTGTGCATCCTCAAAGCCCAGAATTGAGGCAGAGCTGGCGACCACGCCCATGCAGTTTCTGGCCTCGCACGTATAAGTGCCCAGACAGCATGTGCCGTCCTGTCCAGAAATAATGCGGTGTATGTCACCAGGCTTCAATTCAACGCCATCCTTGTACCACTTAAGCACAGGCTGGGGCACGCCAATAACCTTACACTCCAGATTAACGGCACCCTCATCCGTGAGTACTGCACGCAGGCACTCCAGAAACCGAGGCTTTTTGTAGTGCCTTGGGATTTGTAGCTTCAGGAAACAAGAGGTAATGCTCGTGCCAAAGTCATTGACGGCGACACATTTCCATTCAGCCTGATCGACAAACTCAACGGATTTGATGTCCAGCAGCCAGTCTTCCTTCTCGCCCTGATAATGATTATAGCGTTCATTCGGATCGATGGGCAGCTCATCCCGAAACCAGCTAAGAATGGGATCTGGCGTGGCCTTGACCACAACTTTAAATTGAAACGGCTCGTTGATTTTGGCATCTGTGCTCTTCAGACCTGTCAGAAATTTAGGCGCTTGATTCTGATGAGTGAAAACCAAACGTTCCTCTTCAGTCAACTGATTCTGTATGTCCTCTACGGTCAGCACAGCGGTGCTATTCGTTTCACCCATGCAGTTGCGTGCAATGCAACAGTAGGTGCCCAGGGAATTGGTGCCTGTTAGCTGATACACATCGCCGGGCTTTAATTCGTGACCATCTTTGAACCACTTAAGCACTGGCGTTGGAAAACCAACCACCTTGCACTCGAATGAGACCAAACCCTCCTCAGTTAGGACTGCACGCAGACTCTCCATGAATCTGGGCTTGCGATAGTTTTTGGGAACTGCAAAATAAATTGTTTAATGCATAATATTTTTCTATTATTTGAAATACTATACGCACTCTCCATGTTGACCACACAAGCTGAGATGCCAACGCAACTCTCAAAGCTGCTGACCACGCATTTCCAATCGCCTTCATCGCAGCATTCCGATGGCTTGATCTCAATCATATAGACGCCCAGGCCATCCTCAATCAGTTTATAACGCTCGCCAGTGTCCACACGTCCATCCTTGTTGTACCAAGTCACGCTCTTGGGCCAAGGTGGTACCACAACTAAGTTAAATACAAATATAAAGTTATTAATATTACGTATACGTCATGGTGTACATATTTTATTAGCATATGAAGCCTAGTCACTAGTTGAAATAACAGAACAAAGTAGGGTCCGTAACGGATATGAGTATTTTTATTATAAAAATCAAATCAGCAAATAATTATTATAGTTTATACATTTGTTCATCAAAATAATAAGGCTATTAAAAAACAAAGACTTTCGTATATTTCAATAATGTGTAGAGCCAATCAAAACACTAAAAAACAGAAGAAACATAATGCATGACTAATACAACATTCTGCATGGCAATCTGCTCCGTTCTGTCAAAATTTGAATATCATTCCTAACAACAGTTTTTAAAAAAAGATTCGTTTTGCAAATGAATATATCTACTCTTGAAACAGAGAGAGAGTTAATAATAAAAAATTGTGTTAATCACAGAGAGAGAGAGAGGGAGAAAGACTAGAAGAGGGAGCGCGCAGAAAATTTCACTCATTTTGCAATTATTGGTTTTGTTTTGCTCGATTCATTTGGCACATCGTCTCTTGCCCGAATGTTGTTGACCCACCTCAACAACAATCTTAACATACCCCAAGCATTCCAACTAAATTCATTAAGTTCAAGTTTTTAGAGCACGAGCACACAACATAAAATAGAAAGAACAAAAAAATAACAAATGCCGCTAGCCGGTCGGCCTGAATCGTGGATACACATATAACTATATAAATATACGATATATAAGTATTAATGTATATATATATAATATAGCAACATTTAGAGAACTAGCTCGAGTGTGCGAGAAAAATAAACAAATATGCTTCTATTTTTTGGCAATTAGCCAGCTGAGCTGAAACGCCAACGCGTCGAGAACTCACCTTGACAGCCGAGTATGATGGTATCACCAATGCGAACGCTCATGTCCCGCAGCTCATTTGTAAAGATCGGCGGCGGCGCATTATTGCAAACACTGAGAAACAGAGGAAATGAATAGAGACATTGAAGGGAATTGAGTAAAACCTTTCAGTTATAGAGATACTCACTTGTCAGCTGGCTTGAGTGAACCCTCACGACTGCCACGGCCCACGACATGAACCTTGGAACTGGAATAGGTAACGCCCATGCAGTTCTTGGCCTCGCATGTGTATGTGCCCAGCGATGTCGGATCATCAGCATTGGCGGTCAGTGCAAAGATATCACCAGCCTTAATCTCCTTCGAGTCCTTGAACCAGCGCAAATGTGGCGTCGGCACTCCCACCACCTTGCATTCCAGCGAAACGGTGCCCTGCTCGGTAAGCACTGCACGTAGCTCCTCTACAAACTCGGGCGTCTTGTATGCCTTGGGCACCAGGACATTTAGTGTGGCCAGGCAGGAGTTGCGTCCACCCGTATTCTCGGCCATAAGCATCCATTGGCCGCCATCTTCTAGTATGACTGGACTCACTTCCAAATAGTGAAATGTGCCCTCGTTTATCTCAGTAATGCGATCGTTTTCACAAACACGACGATCATTTCGATACCAGGTTAGCTAATATGAACAAAACATACATTATGTATATGTATACATACGTTGATTTAGTTGGATAAAAGTACAACCAATCCTCAGCTAATATATAGGGGGCTGATATCGAAAGAATGTGTATTTAAAAGATTGAAAAGATATTCCGAACTATTCTCTCAGTTTTTAAGTCAACTTGAGAAAATTTGCCTCAAATGCTTCTTTTTTCTGCAATCAGAATCTGCCGAATCGGACTACTATAAAGTATAGCTGCCGTAAGAACAATCAGTTATTTCAACACACAAATTGACTATTTTTTATCAAAATCGAGCGATCATATTGATAGCTGTCACAAGTCGTTAAAAAATTCTGTTTTTATATGCAAAGCTTTTCTGGAAGGGTACGACGAAGATAACTGTGCTTTCTTGATTCTTTATGATTTCATAAAAATTGATCATTGAGAATATTTTTTTAAAAATATACAAAGAGCAAGATATTTTCCTTTTTTCAATGAATTTATCAGACCTGTTCCGAATTCATTACGTTTTTGAAAAGTAAAAACGAATGAACTCCGAACGATTTACGGATTACTGTTCTGATTTACGATCGGAATGGTTTCGTTTTCTCTTTTCCTAAATCTAGTTTATTTTTCATCTGGTAATTATATGCTGAATCGAGAACAGTCACGTTTGATTGCAAGTTTTAGGATTAACCTAACGGCTTGAAAACTTTTTTCAGTTGGGCTCTAAGCATATTTTAAAACAGCTTTTCAAACAACAATATACCTTAAGATCTGTTGAGCTGCGTATTTCTGTAAGGAGGCGCGATCGTGTTCCCACTTTGACGGACAGATCAACCAGGCGTCGAAGAAACACGGGCGGATCCTCACCCGTTGATCTGTCCTCGACGATGAGTTCGACATGCTTCCGCACGACGTCGTTGCTTTTCGTACGGGCAAAAAGCGTATAGTGTCCGGCATCCTCGCGCTGCACATGCTCCACGGCCAGTTGAACGGCATTGCTCGTTTGGGTGATCCGAAAGCGATCGGAGTTCTCAATGGGTATTTCGTTGCGGCTCCTGTAAAACAAAAATGGATTACGTAATGCAAATGGCCAATGGAAGTGTGCTTCCATTAAAGAAACTACAAAATAGTATATAATGCAATAATCGACGGGTTTACCTTTTCCTATAGACTGACGAGGCAGAGGCTGAGGAGAGCGTGCCGTGAATTTGTTTGTGTTCATTGCATTTGCAGCATTTCGAGCATCCGTTGCCCATGATGTTCGATAGATTTTAATGCTTCTTTCTAAATATTTACTACACACACACACACACACTATTACGCATACACACACAGGCTGCGTAATTGAGTTGAAATTAATAATCAAAAATGTTTGTATATAGAAACAAAGGCACGTGCGCACATTAATTAAAACTTCTTAGCACAAAAGTCATATATTTATTTTGCCATTATTATGATTATTATCAAATAAACAAAACAACAGCAACAACTACAACTACAACAACAGTCAAATAAACTAAGCCAATCTAAAATGAAATATTACGAAAATATTTCAATCGAAAACAAGAATGTTTATAAATAAATGCACATTTTGGCTTTGTTCAAACTGCTCGACTATATTAATTGTATTTTGTGTTTGTGCTACACACACACACACACACACACACATACAAAAAGAAAAACAAACTGATGAATATTGTGAAAACTAGACAAAAAAGAATTTTCTTATTTGTTTTTAGCAATTTATTTTAGGACGCGTATCTCACGGATGCCACGCATTTCATTTTCGTACGCTAATAACTTGTTGTTTCGTTGTTCTCTTAGTTTCTGTGTTTATTTCTGCTAAGTATTTAGACAAAAGACAACGAAAATTCAAATGTTTCGTTTATATCGTTGTTGTTGTTATTGTTGCTGCTATTGTTTCGTTGTGCCTTCTTGTATTTATTTATTGCAGATTTGTTTGTTCTGTTAATCTAGTGCCTTGCAAAATTTATTCTATCTTATACTACACACACTGTGTCTGCGCGCTCTGATTATGTAATTTTCCATTTTAAATTGAAAACGATTTTCAACACTTTTAGGGCATTAAAATTGAAACATTTTTGACGCCAGCCAGTCTTACAACACATTCAAGACACTTTTTCTCATTGTCGAATTTGTTAATGTAGCTAAATTTAGCAGATCACCATCATTTCGGGGCAGTTGGGGGTGGCAGGTGGAGCCCACACACGCCTTTTGTTATGCGTGCACTAGTTTTACACTATTACAAATACATCAACTTCTGGGAATTCTCACAAAACTTGATTGATTGTCGGTGCACAGTTCGTATACATATGTGAATATCACGTATACGCAGCGTTTTCTTATAATTTCAAGCACACATACATACTTATTTATCTACACACATATATACACGCTGATAGACTAGACCGTATACAAAAAATGCTGCTGCCTTTTGGGCAACGGATATATGTTAATGCGCCGATCGTCAAAGTGGAACTGGCGAGCCGGTTGCTTGGCTGCTTGGTTTGCCTTCGCTTCGCTATTGCCCAAGAGATTGGTCAGAGAAAGATGAGCGAAGGCCGCCCGCAATGCTCAGTAATCGAAATTATGCTCTGGGCGCAGTCGCATCTCACACAGCCGTATCCAACTCAATTATTGTATATCAAGCATGAAGGAGAAAATCATATGTTAATGCGCAAAATTTTGGCATTATGCACAGAACCGGTGAATCATGCACACTTACTATTTTACTATTATAAATATATATATATATAATCTTATGCTGTCTACGACTTACCACTCGAATTTGAAGGGCAACAGCTCCGGTTCGTCCTCCTCATCGCAATCGATTTTCACAAAGAATGTGGCGCGTTCATTGGGTATGCAGCGTATAAGCGTACTGGAGTTATCACTAAAGGTAATCCGTGGTGATTTGTGTGACATTGAAGATAAGATTGTATCATTGCCAGGAGGTTCTGTAATAAGCACAAGCGAAAGATCCATTAGTAACGATCGTTTAGATGTTAAATTATGTAAATGATCTTTATATTTCTTTAAGAACTCGGTTACTCCCTACTAATTTCCTTTTACTCCCTGTTCCCATCAAAAATGGGAAAAAGGGAGTTATAAAGTACTGCAATATATATTCTTGATCAGCATCAACTGCCGAGACGAACTAGCCATGTCCGTCTGTCTGTCCGTATGAACACAGATCTCGGAGACTATAAGAGCTAGAGACACCAAACTTGGCATGCAGGCTCGTGTATACCATACGCAGATCAAGTTTATTTCCAATTTCGGATGCACTCCCCCTCACCCCCGCAAATCGCAAAAAAACTCCGACAGTCACAATTTTAAAGATAAAGCTTTGAGTTTTGGTACACATATATGTTTAATCAATGTTGGTCGGTTCAAACAACATCAACATCAAAGATATGGAAGAAACATTACCCTCTCAGCAGGCAAAAACAACAGTTTGACATGCACTGGTCAAGTTAAGTGCGCTGCTTGATTGTGTTGCCGCTGAACTGCTTGAAATGCAATTCGGGAGCAGGGAGTCTCGTAGTCGGGCGCACTCGACTAGAGCATTCTCACTTGGTTTATTTCGTATTTTGATTGGAATGGGCGGAACTTTAAACAAACATGAGCTGTGTTTAGTTATTGAGAAGCTGCATTTAAGAAAAAACTCTAATATTACTTGAGATTAAAGCACAGACAGTTGAAAATGATAGCATCAACTCCTCCGTTGTGGCCGATTAAACTTGAAGATGCTTTTATCTAGCTTTTCACTTTTTTGTGGTTATATAAAACTCCAAACATGCTCCGACTTTCAGAGAATTTAACTCTAAAACTCATAAGATTCAGAAATACATTTTTTGCAATTTAAATGCGCAGATCTTCACCGGCAACAGCTCGCGAACTGTCTACAAAATCTGCACTAAAAATAGTTTAAAATATTATTCATACAGAAACTATACTAAAATATTCGCATGAATATACATATGTACATTGTACACGTACGCGAATTTATTTACATATATATCACAAGATCAACGAAAACGTAAAAGAACATCTCGATACTGATTAACTAATATGTAATAATTATTATGCATAAATATTTATAATATAATTAATGCCAGCGGTTTTATTTAGCCCACAATTATGAAAAGTTTTGCATAGGCAATTCCACATTACGTAACCGCACAGAGGCCGCCAGACGGAGACGAAGCCCGTGCGTTCATAAAAATACACACACTTAATAGAATCTATTGTCTGTTCAGAAAAGAAAAAAAAAATGAAAATGCCGCTAGCTTTCCCTTGGACCCGGTCGTTGTCCGTGTCTGGGGCTGCTTACCTATTACTGCGGCAGCGGCTGTTCCCGGTGTTGTTCCTTCCATGTTTTAGCTCTAGCTAATCGCTTAGCTATATAATTAGCCAAAAACAGGGCGAACTTAACATGGGCGCACACACACGCGCGTTGGGATCACAGGACTTTTCACAATTTTTAAATAAATTCTTTTTTTTTCACTTAGGATTAGTAGATTTGCAATTTGTTAGACTTTTGAATGCGGCGTGTATATTGAAAAAACGATTTGTTTTTTATATTTAGAACGTTGTGCACACAAACATGGAGACGGCGGCGTCAAAGATTTTTCAAACTTTTCTTTAGCTTTTTTTTGTCGTTCTTGTTGGCTGAAAATTTGAATTTTCGTAATTATTTTGAACACAAAGGGTAGCTAAATATGTACATATTTATTTATATTATGTATATGCATATAATTTTGGCTCTTTGCACTTTTCAAAATGATTTTTGAATGCAGCAGAGATATACGTATGCTACTTCCAACAGGCCGACAGACACACACACACGCACACACTCACATAATTGACACATTCGGTGAACAAAAAAATTTCTATATATAAATAATATATACAAGACAACGTTGAGGGCGCGCGCACCACGTCCAGCAGACACCTCCTGGATCTCCGATCGTTTTTCTCAGACTAAATTAAAAAGCATCGCATCTGCAAAGTCCATGCCGATGTTGCTGTCGTTGTCGGAGAATTTTTTGGGTGCCTATCTCTATAGAGAGTGTGCTCTCTGATGTTTTATTTTCAAAATATAAATAAAAGAGCAAAACCCTTGAAGATGAGTAAAATATTGAAGGCACCTGAATAGTTTGCGCATGTTTTAATACTCTATAAAATAATTATTATCTTGTACATAAAGTAAAAATCTCTTTTAGTTAAATACATAGTTATTAATTACTAGTAAGTATATTAATGTTGCACCTGACCAGGGTAAGGCAACACATGTCCACATAAGTAAATACACACGATGATCAGGCTGATTGTTGAGTTTGAAAATTGGCCAGCAAAAATCAACAAGTCGGCGCGGGAAGGGATTAGTGGGAGCTAATGAGTTTGCACTTGTACTTTTACATTGTTCGTTTAAGCTATCATCCTTTAGGATCCATTGCAATGCCTCAGACTGAATAGAAATGTGAATTGAATTTGTTGCGACAGGATGGCTCCGTAAACGGCGAGAACCAGGCCAATGAGAAGCGTCCAAATACAGACTGTATGCTCTTAAGGCGCGACTTTTTGGCCCAACGCGCCTCTTCCTTCTTCAGTTGCTCAATGCCCTGTGTAATGAGAGATTCCAACGTTAATTATAAATAATTGAAGCCATTAGCTGTTTGGCCAGACCCACCGTTTGATCATTCAGTATGGCATTTAGCTGGGTGGCTAACATTATGATGGTGAATATGCCAAACATAAGACCCTCGAATGTTAGAAAGAGCATCAGAAATATTGTCGCCGGCGGTGAGTACGGTGAGCAGGTGCGCCAATCATTTCTCACGCACTCCGCAAACTGTGTCAGCACTAAGAAGAGCGTATGCACCGAAATGGATGCTATATAAAACTGTAAAGAGCAATAAGCATATTATTGTAGCATGACCCGGAGCAACAACTGCAACTACAACTACGCACCGTAAATAGTACAAAATATTTTTGATTGTTCTCGCCAACGCAGTTGTTAACCCAGGGACAATGGTGATCCATCTTACGTATGCAACGCTGACATACGGAGCAATGGTGAGCACGTTCTGGCTTAATGCTGCAACATTTTGGGCACTTGTAGAACATTTGACCCTCACGATAGCCCATTTGTTCGATCATCTCCTTGGTGGCATTACCACGCGGCACAGCCCCCTGAAAGAAAAAGCCAAAGACATGTTTTAAAAGCCGACTTTATAGTTTAGTTGAAGGCTTACCGGATCCGAGAGCATTGTGCGCAAGTGTGATACAAATGCGAGGAATGCAAGCGCTTGGAATATAAACATATTTATGGTACTGAACACAGTATAGCTGCTATAGCTAGGCAATAGTATCAGTCCACAGACAACAAACTCTGCAAATAATATGAGCAGCCATGTCATAATCACGCACACAATTCCACAAATATCCTGCGAAATATATGTATATTTAATAATAAAACATTTATCATTCAACTGCAGCTCCCTACGCACCTTCACACACCAGGCTCTGTTCCCAAGGCAGCGATTGTGTTGATCGACGCCACCCCCGCCATTGGCCAAGGAGGAATACGAGTAGTGCATCTTGGCGCCTCTTTGGACACACAGTATTTAGTGCGTTGTCAGTCCACACACACACGCACACGCACTTATGTTAAGCAATGACGCATTGATTTATAATTTTATAGATAACACGCAGCGACTGCGGGTTATTCGTTTATTAACAAATTCGGCCAAACTTGGCTGCAACAGCTGTTTGAGCCAAAACAGTCGATAAGTTGCCGGTGTTGGCTAACGCATCAACAGAAGAGCGCGAATTAAACCTAATGCCAGACTGTGAAATACCCTGACCCTCACCTAAACATTCTTGTTTATAAAAGCAAGCAAATAAAAATTTGGTTATTTATCTAATATGCAAACTAAAATAAAGTGAAATAATACTCATTAATTACTCTGCTGTAGTAAAGTTCCAAATTATCATTAATATATAAAATAATAAATATTTATAACATTAATAAAAGTTACTATTAAAAAAATAAAACTTCTGCTGACTACCCAGGAAACCATGAGAGTCTTTGCAGAGCTCTTAAAGACTCTCATTTTGGAAGGGTCAATTGGGAATCCTAAAAGACTCTCTAAATTAATTTCAGAGTATTGTTCGGAAGAATTTATGAATCTTGTAGCACTTTTGTATGTGCTCAATTGCTCAAAACTTAAAAATACAAATTTATATGTTTTATTAAAATAAACTTACTATGGCTTAGGTACAGTTAATCGTTTCATAAAATCGTTTTCATTTACAACTTAACACTTACACAAATTCAACAGATTACATAAGCATGCAAACAATATCAAAATAAACAAAGAATGCAACACCATACATAGGCATCTATACATTTTTAAGTAAATACACAATCAGGTTATTTGTTTTAAGCAGGCGTCAGCTTAGCTGCGGGCTCAAGCAGCGCCCATAAGCCAGCCAATGATGATATTGCACCTAGAATGCCTATAGTTCTTGGGGTCAGGCTCGTGTAACCCAAAGCCGTCAGAGGTATAAAGAAATCGCAAGCATTTTTTACGGTATCCACAACCACACTTTTGTGGCCCAACATCAGCATATAGGATTGCAGCGCCAAGCGTTTAATGTCCGCTGGTGAATTGATGCTGCTTGGAATCTTGCAGCGCGATATGCCGCCACTGCAGCCAGCTTTGTGAAGATCTACTGCGCGCATTATCTCGTAGAAATCTCGGCATAGATTCATAACGATTGAAAACAGCCAATAGTTGTTGGCGATCTTAGACCATTTCTTTGCATTCACCGTCGTTAGTCCTGTGCGAGCTAACCAGAGCAGATGATCAGCAAGCAGGAAGAGAGCTTGGGAAACTTTGCTCAATGTAAGTGTAACACGTATCGTCAGATCTGGTTGGTGTATGGCACGTAGACTGGCATAGAAGACATCCAAGCCCTTGCCAAATCGAAGCACTATAATAATTACATCAGTTTAGACCATTTCATACAAAAGAAACAAAGGAACTTACGTTTGCGGAATGTGCTCAAAATGTATTCAATTGTCTTGAAATTGTCCACCAATGCTGGTTGAGAATTTGTGCTCTCCAATGAATCCCACATGGCACGCGATGCATATTGGATAAGCCTGGCAATCTTGTCTCTGCCAGCTGCTTGATTATTCAACTGCACCCATTTATCCATATTTAATTGCTGACCTAACATAAAAGTCCAATTGAAATAAATAAAGTCCAAGGTGCAATCGGCTCAGGACTGCGCTTTGGCGTTGCCACATTGCATAAGCAGGTGAAAACATATTAAAAATGGCATACTTTGTGCAATATCTGGTCACTCCCTTGTTTATATTTAAATAATAAAATATCGATATCAGCTTATCGATAGCACGCTGGAGTGATAGTGCATGCCACGTCTTTTGACACGGGTTTTTTCTTGATAATAATAAATAAATATTATTTACTATACGTTAAAAATGGCAGTAAGTATATAAAGCGTGTTAACTTGATATTATGAATGAAATTGCATTTGAATTGCAGCCACAACCAAAAGGCAAGCAGGGCACAAAAGGCGCTAAACAAATCGTCGAGGAAAACAAGACAACATTAACATTTTATAGAAACATGTCCATTGGCTGCACAGCACCTGCAGTTTTGCTCAGTTTTCTAGTTTTTGAGATCACAAAGCTCACAGTGGTGAGTTAAACAAAGTCCTGTCCAAAGCAAGCAACAAGTGCTTATTAGTTAATATCGTTATAGTTCATGCTGCTGGTATCGCTGCTTATCTTGGGTGCCGCTTACCAATTTATGGTCTTCATGTCTCGGGCAAAGTACTCGGAGACTGGCGCTCTTGTGGACTCTGGAAATGACTTGAATATGGAAGGCGGCATTGCGGAGTATGTGCATCCTATATCCATTATGTATACCCCTCTTACAATTAACACTTTACTATTTGGCTAACACAGGAATGTCAAGGATCTAATCATACTTACCTCTGGCACAGTGTTATTGGCCCTGATTTCCAACTATTTCTGGCTGGTTTTACTGCTGGCTCCAGTTCGTGCCGCCTGGATGCTCTGGGGCACGGTTATACAGCCCTGGCTGGCGCAGCGCAATGCCAAGGAGGAGCCCGAAGTGGACGAAAAGAAGCAACGCAAAATGGATCGCAAGATGCGTCGCATGAGATAAAAGCAAGGGATACTCAGCATATGCTCAGTATAGGTTGCAGCCGATTATCCTTATAAGCTACACACAATTTATACTCTTACGAGGCTGCTTTATAATTTAAATGTACTTTTTAAATTAAGATTTTACGCTTAGATTGCGTTGGTCAATAGCTGACCAATGCGCATTATGTGTGTGGGTATTCAAATTTGTTGTTTTCCAGATTAAAACCGAGACAGGTGTCTCTAGTCAAAGAAAATGCAGTTGGTTTTGTTTTGTTTGCTTTGTGTTTTGTGCGTTTAATTTATGTGCCAAAGTAAACAGATTTGTTTTTGTATAGCAAAATCGTCCGATTAAATATCTACCCCCATATTCGCTTTAAAATTAAATTGTGGGCTGGCACAATATTGAATAAGAAGCAGCCCAACAATCCTTTGGAATGCCAAAACTCAACCTATGCGAAGGGGATCACAATTTCGATTTGACCGAAATATTTTGTTCAATGTTCACCAGGCCAAGTGCTTTGTAAATATACTACATGTAATATGCATGTATATATTAAATGTTTATAAATAAATGTGCATTTGAGTGCAGGAACTGGTGCAATTCTAATTAGTGCATTTTCCACTTCTTATATCAGCGAGCATGGTTTTAAAAAGAGAACAATAAAATCAAAATTGTAGACAGAAATTAAACAAAAATTAAGCATTTTGCAACAATTTATTCTTTGTTGACAAAACAAATTTGCATCCAAACTAAAATAAGTAGGTATAAAAAATATCAAATAATAATGACAAGTGTCGTTGTTTGGAGCTCAAGATTTCACTATTTTGTGTATTTTTTTGTGTTGTTTTGTTTTGTTTTCAGTTTCCAAAAACCCGGCTATAGCCTATAGGAGCGTCAACAATAAACGATTGTAACTTAATAGCTTAACGCTAGTAAGTATTTAGTATGAATGTAAATGCAGGCTTAGTTATGAAACTGTAATCATATATGTATGTATTTAACTAAGAGATAGAGTGGGGGTAAAAGGGTTAGGGACAAACGAAGGAAAGCTGAGCTATATATTGTAAAAGAATAGAAATAGATATAGATATAGAAACTCAACTACACAGCTAATGGAGTGTGTTCTTTTTGTGTGTGTGTGTGTCTGATTGTGGAACATGCGGCCATCATCCATGCTCGCCACAAGCAGTTGGTTAACATCTGTGCTTAACTACAACAACATCCAACAATTTATAATATCAATGGACAAGATGATCTCCTCCTTAGTTGAATTGCTCGGGTATAACATAGGAGATATCGTCCCACGGATGGCGATAGAGACCCTGCTTGAGTCGCTTCTGATCCATATAGTGACCAATGAAGCCTATGCTGCGTCCGAGCACAAACAATGAATTGATTGCACCCACATTGATATACTCCTGTGCTTCCTCACTGCAAATGATGCGGACAGTTAGCAAATGAAAAAACTCAATTGAAAGTATTAAAAGAACTCACCTGGTAAAAGAGCCGCTGTTGCGCAGCATATCGACAAAGGCAGTGGCAATAACGCCATCCACATTCAATATCAAGTTTGGTTTCTTATTAGTGGTGATCTTCTCAACTTCCAAAGCATACTTGAGGAGCGGACACTGTGGGAAGTTCTCCATGACGAACTCCTTGATAATTTTAACACGAACATCGGGATTGTTAATTGATTTAACGCGATGTCCAATGCCCAAAATGAGTTTGCCCTCCTTGCGCGTTTTATTGACAAACTCCATGGGATGTAAGTTGGTATCATAGGCCTCCGAGAATTGCCGGGCCGAACCATCAAGTGCACCTCCAAAGCGATCGCCCTGCAAAAACATTACAGATTATCGTTAGATGCCACTTTGAAAAAATCAAATATCTGATCACTTACGATTGTCAGCAAGCCGCTGACGACTGATGAAACCAGATCCTTGCCAGCACGTGCGCACACAATTGTATTGTGAGCGCCGGAGACAGCTGGTCCATGATCAGCGGTAACCATGAGGCACATCTCAAAGAACTTGCACACATAGGGAGGCAGACAGCGCTGGAACCAAAGTAGCGAGATGACGCCACCAATGCCAACATCCTGCTTGAGCACCTCACTGATGGGCATGCCAGCATAGATCAGCTCCTGTCCGCGCTCATCACAAATGGAGGTCATAAACGAAGCCGGCTTGCGAATCAGGCCCAATTCACGGGCCCATGAGTAGTCCATGGGCACAGTTGGTGGCGGCACCTCCTCACGCGGCACAATGCGTCCCGTCTTGACTAGCTCGCTGTACACATGATGTATGAGTTCACCCAGCGTATCGAATGAGTCTGGCACATAGGCACCAGCTTCGCGCAGCGCCGCGTTCTTTGCTGTGGCCGTCTCACGGTCCGAGTTGGCACAGGATCCGGCATGACCAAATTGCACTTCCGAGGTGAACATGCTGGCACAGGTGCCAATACACCAGGAAACCAGCGGCTTTGTGATGCGTCCATCCTTGAGAGCAGCGCACACATCATACTCCTCTGTGCCGCCCACTTCGCCCAGCAGGACAAGAAGCTTTGCTTCCGGATCGGCCTGGTAGCGAAGTATGTGATCCATGAATGTGGAGCCCGGATATCTGTCACCGCCAATGGCAATGCCCTCAATGACACCATCTGTTGCCTTTGAAATGATGTTGTTCAGCTCGTTGGACATGCCACCCGAACGGGAAACATATGCTACGCTGCCTGGACGATACAGCTTCGAGTGCAAAATATTATCAAGCATACCGCCCGTGTTGCCAATCTTAAAGCAGCCCGGCTTAACACCGCCGACAGTGGCTGGTCCAATAATGGCCACACCCTTCTTGTTGGCCTCAATGATGAGCTTGCGTGTCATGTTTTCCGGTATGCCCTCGGCAATTATGGCCACCGTGCGTATTTGGGGAAATTCGAGAACCTCAAGTGTAGAATCGTAGGCGGAACGCAACGACGCAAAACTGACCATAACATCGGCGTCCTTGTGTTTGTGTATGGCGTCGGCCATCTTCTTATAAACCGGAATCAAAATCTCTTTGTGGCCCCAGTAGTATTTTTGCTTGTGATCGCCCGTTAATGGGTACACCACGGCCACCACCGAGGGTTCATCGCGTCTGCAGTGGAAATAAGAAAAGAGAATATAAGAAAAATCGAGAATTTATAATAACAAAGTCACTTGCCTGCAGATGAAATCAAAGTCAAGCATCGATTGCACCGCACGCGCCTGCATACCCCAGATAATTGCTTTGGTTGCATTCGAGAAGAACTTTCGATTTAAAGTCGCGTTCGAACCATTGCTATTGCTCTGCTGGTGATTATTGGTGGCGTTGTGACCATCGCTCTCATCTGCCGAGATAGGTGGTAGTTTAATCGATTGTGTTGTTGACGAGCGGAAGGCTTTAAAGTTTCGTATTCCCAAATGAGTGGTGTCGATGCCGATCGATATTGATATTGATATTTGATATTGATTACATTATGATGATGAGCAATAGAGAGAGAGAGAGAGCGAGCAAATAGTCGAGAGAGAGTATAGAATTTTGACATACATATATACACATACATAGACAACATTCAATACAATTACATTACATTACATTACATTACGAGGACGAACGGTGACGCGGTGTTGGTGCGAGGATATGCAATAACGATGTGATTTTGAATTTGGTTTGTGGTTGGTTTTTTTGGTTGGGGATTTCAGTTCACATTTCGAGGACGAGGTGCGAGTTGGCCAAACGAACGTTTCATAAATTTTTGGTTTTTTTTTATGGTTTTGTGGATTGTGTGGTTGTTGAATTGTTGTTGGTTGGACGGAGGGCGATCAATGCAAATACATACAAAAGAAATACAGAGAAAACAGTAATATAAATACAGGTCCATAGCAGGAATTAAAAAACAAACAACAAAAAACAAAATAAGAAGGAAAGCTATCTTCGATTTGCCGAAGATTAAATATCCTTGCAGAGATCCTTATTAAATTATTTCCATGCAACTGTTTAAAACAATAAAGTCAATTTTTAACTGATCCTTCCAATGTCTTTTATATGATGTAGTCATCTGATTTTGTTCACATTTGATTTAATGTGTGATAAAATTCGCAATTCAGATTTTGTTTATCATACATAAACTATATTATTCAGATATAGTACTCTGACATTAATCAAAATTTGTCAAACATTTAAATTAAAAACTACTGATATTGGTCAAATATCTTGGGCAACAACAAAGTTTGATTCTTGATCAATCGGTAACAATGATATAGTGACACGATCTGTTACATGTAACCCAAGTTTGATAAGCTGCGAGACTAGCTTGAATAAAAGCAGACAAACGGATATGGTTATATCGACTCAACGGAATACATAATGCGACAAACTTATACTACCCTCTGCAAGATTATAAAAAACAGAGTATTTACACACAGGGAATAAATGGATTGGTGGTTATAAGGGAGCGTTGGTTGGGTGGGATTGTTAGCACATTCCAAGACTTTAGTTTTTTGCCCTACCTTCTGTATCAGTTGCTGAAGCTGCCTTCAGATCAGCCTGTGCCTGCTGTCCACCAGGTAGCAGAAAATTGGCTGTGGAGAACTCGACGCTTGCCACTTCTGGTATGGGACGCTTGCCCAGTGCCATGCCGCAAATGGCGGTCATGTGCGTTTCGGGTCCAAAAACGTGCAGCGGAATGCCCAAGGTGCCACCAAAGTCACGCATGCGACGTAATCCCTCCTGATAATTGGGTCCAGCACGTCGCACAAAGATTGATACATTGTGTTCAACCAGCTTGGGCTGGAACTCGCGCAGTGCGGTAATGATGCCTATCAATGAAAATGTGATTTAATTAGAAATAGCTGATAAGATAAGGGCTTTGGCTCTGTGTCTCTCCGGCTCACCTTGGAAGGTCGCTGCAACATTTGTAAAGTTTGCAATACCGCCGCCTGTAATCAGCACCTTGCCATCGGGATGCTTGGGTGAAGAGGTCATCAGGTTAAGTATAGTCTTGGCATATTCGTACGTCTGCTGTTCAGATGGTGCACCGCTGTATTCACCGTAATTGGCCAGCTCTGAGGCGCCACCAAGATCGCAAATTGTATCAGAATAGATGACACTAGCGCCACCGCCAGCAACCATGGTCCAAATGCGTCCATTTCTATTCAAAATGGTCAACTTGAGCGAGGCACCGCTCTTTGCATCCAGATCTGCAATGTATGCCTCCTCCGGATAGGCATCGCGGCCAAAGGGTGGCGGATAATCAAGTTCGCCCCATTTTGGACGGCATATGAAATCGGCAGTCGAGTCCAGCTTGGCTGCCAAATCCAATATATACAAATTGTCGGACGTCACCACGATTGGATTGATCTCCAAATACGTGAAATACAAGTCGGCAAATGTTGCATATAACCCATATATAAACTTGGCAATGCGCTCCTTCTTGGTCGCATCTGTTATGGCCTTCAATAGCTTGGTCTTGACATCAGCCATCGATAATTCACTATCCACAGGGACATCCAGTTTCACAGCCTTCGCATCCACATCGCCAATATCGACGCCACCGAGATGGTAGAACAGAATCGTGTCGGCCGAACGATGCGAATAGATGCATACGTACATTTCCTCGGCCTGTATAGATAAGTTATTGAATTATATGCATATTTGTAAGTATTAAAGTGTACACTAACCTCTGTGTGTGGCAGAAATGGCTCGATTATAAAGTTGCGCAGCTTGCCCACCGCATTGCCAATCTTCTGATCCTTGTTCAGTCGCTCGCCAATCCATTCCTTCACCTGTTCAAAGCTCTTCTTAACACCAATTAGGCCCAGTTTGCCGCGACGCTTGATCAGCTGATCGGGCTTCACCACAAGCGGCTGCAACAACACAGAAAAAATTGAAAGCATGATTAGATAATGAGCGTTATTGGTTTTTATGGTGACATGTTAGGTTTAGCGTTTATTGTTTATTAAATTATTGAATGGAGATGTATTAAATAGCGTTAAAAGTGTTATATTCTTCTAAATTGTTAAAATTAGTTAAATAGCGGTTAAAACTGTTCATATTTCCAACAAGTTTTCATTCCAAAACCTTTTCGATTTCTGTTCTGTTTCTGTTTTCAAAAGAAATATAGCTCGTTTTCGGCTTGATTACTGTTTTATTGACTCTTAACAAACTTAATTTGCTTTAAGTTTTCATTTCATCATTACTTATCTCTCTACCGTGAGCACACTTATTATTACTTATCAGTCTCATGCTAATTACTTGCTCTAAATCATACAATGAACCTATTGGGAAGCAAATGCATCAGCAAAACCCAAAAACACCTCTAGCCCCTGCTGCTGTCAGCAAGATCAGCTGTTAATAGGTTTGAAATGCGAGTTGCGAGCAAGCGACAATCGCCAAGGGTCAGTTGAGAGGCTGCGTCATTGACAATGACAATACGCACACACACACTTGCTAACACACACACAAATACACACAATGCTTGACAACACACAGATGCTTATTAGAAGATCGTACGAGTGTAAATTGAGAAAAATAAAAATATCAGAGGGCAACGCCTGAAAAGCCTCAGGCGATTGCGTTGACTTTAAAGTGTAATTGCATGTTTACATATCTTTTAAATCTCAAATCTCAACAGTTTGTATACCCTGTAAATAGCAATAATGAATGAAGAGGGTTTTAAGAACATTATATAATTATTAAATATGTATTTAGTTGATCAAACACAGTCAAGAGACGTGTTAATTTAGCCATGTTGGTGTAGAACTTATAATTACGTACTTTAGAGCTGCTTACAGGGTAGCTGCTAGTCGAGCATTCCCAACTTGTTTTTGTTGCTTTAACTTTAAGATTCCATAGTTCCCGCCCATACAAAACAATGAAATTTTGCATTATGCTAATTCTATGGGCTGTTGATTTGCAAGTTTGAGTTGATAATCACGCCACCCGACAATCAACAAGCAACAATCAACAATCGACAAACACACGCACACCGTTCGAGTTATTAGATAAAAAATAAAGTGTGCTATCAAAACAAATTTCTTCGCGCCAATCATTTAATTGATTTGGCCACCTTTCCGGCCTGGAAACACATACTTATAAATACAATTTCAGCGTATACACAAACGATGTGTCAATCAGATAAAACAAATATTTCAATCCATAGTTCGAATCAAAACAAGAAAGAATAAATAAATAAATTTACGGAGCACCGAATATTGAATACCTTTAACTGATTTTCTAGCCTGTTTCCATTATCAATTCTGATTAAAACATTTGAAATCGAAAATTTAAGCTGTTCGGAATATCGAATAATTAAAAATACGGCTTAAAAATGCGGTTCGAAATGAAAAGTTCTCGGAACTGGGAATTATTATTTTTCGCTTTTAATGTGCGGAAAAATGTATAATGTATACTTTAGTCAAGATTTTTCGGATTAAATTCACTTGTATTGAATTCTCATTCTATTGTTCTCTTTCGCTAATATTTCACTTGCTTATTATTTTGACTATGGCGAAGATTTTTCGGATTTAACTCACTCACGCTTCTGTTTTTTATTAGAAAGCACAGAAATAATTTCTTCAATATTTGAAATAAATCCAAATATAGCTAATAGGGTATAATTTCTTAAGTAGAAGCTGCTGAGTTGTTTTCCATGGTATTATGAATCACATATACTATTGTCTAGGGCAATTCCTTCGACTTCTCAAAGCACACGGTTCATATATCAACTAATCGTGACGCTCAAATCAACTTGATCTTATACGTTCTAGCTTTCAAAGCATTTTACATATGCAATCGCCAAGTAGAAATATAAAAAAAAAAAATACAAATATAGAAATAAAGTCGGACCATGCTTATCGGTTAAATTTTGGGAGCCATGCGGCGAATAGATGCCGGGTATGCGGCGCTTAGTCACGCTTAAATGTAGTGGCCTCAGCCGGCTTTTTGCCAGCAGCAGCAGGGTCAAGTTCAATGTGAGTTTGACAGAAATTTGGATTTGTTTGCTGGGGTGACCCAGTTTTGTGTTTATTTGATTTGATTCGTATGGAACTTGGTGTAACACTTACCGTGGTCAGCAACCAAGGATGGTCGACGCTCAATTTGGACCAATCCGTGTCAGCATTGGCTGTGGCAAAGCGGCAGGTGGCTGCGCCTGCACCGTGTTGATGGAGATGACGGTTGAGGATATCCTTGCCGGTGGCTTCTGTGATCGCTTTCGCAGACATGCTGTATAATTTGACGGGGGGTACTGTAAATGAACACAAGCCACAATTGTATGTAAGTAAATATATGTTATGTATATATATATATAGACTCTGTATACAAAGTTTGAGTTGACTTTGGCTTTAGTAAGTACATTGTTAGCTGTACTTTCAAACTTTGATTCTATTTACTTAGAATTGATTAGAGACGCGGTTCTCTGTTCTATTCTGTGCTTGTGTGTACACCAAGTTGTTTCGAGCACCTGCGTTAAGTGTGTGTTCTTGTCTCTTTTAAATGGCTATGGGTGCGTTTTATTTATTTGTTTGTATATTCGTATATTCGTATACTCATGCTACAATCACAAACGGGTGGAGCATCGACAACCTGCGCACTGTCTAGCCTCAAGTAAACTGAAATTGAATATGCAAGCCCAAAAGCGATGAAGGCAAACCCGAGCCCCAACTCAAAACTCAAACCAAAACCCCGAATCTCGACACGAAGACAATTCGTACGCTGCTTTGCTGTTCGTTTTCTAGTTTGTATTTTATGTTATCGTTAATGTATTTAGGCGGCATTTACACTATAAATCTACTTCATGAACTTTTTGCATAAAGTTTAAAGGTGCAAAGTTGCAAGAGTTGTTGCCCGGAAGTATTTTCGTGCAATTTGCAGTTTTACATTCTGCTTTATAAAAATAAAACTTCTAATGAAATAGGAAAAATGAAACAATAACATATATCTTGCGAAAGCAATATGAGACGTGATAAGGAAAGGAGTTTATAAAGTAAATTCATCGTGTAAACGCAGTAAAAGGTTCAAGAAGTAATTAACCTGTGTAACCTGAGTTAAAGTCATATTTAAAGTCTTTTTTTTTAATTTTAACAACAAGTGACAAAATTACGTTAGAAAGATCACTGTGGAGGGCAGTCCACGCGAGTGACGAAGCATCACGAAGTGTGCAAAAGGTGACTAGCATTATATACAGCAAGAATGCAAGATTTGCTTATACAGTTTTGAAACTATTACATATAAGTATTGCTGAACTTAAAATTAAAGACTGACATTAAAAAAATTATGTACTCGTAATAGAATAACGATTAAAGACGTATTAAAGATGAGCAAATGTTTCTGCTATTTTGCTTTAAATTAATTTTTATTTAATGTCGACTAAGGAAAACATTGAAATTTGCAATAGTTAAAATTATGATTTAGTAAAAGATTTTACATGCAATTCCCCGATTCAGATTATAATTGATTTCAAAAAGGTGTCTACCAAGTCTGACACACACAAAAAAAAGAGTTATGCATACTAAATATGAACTAAAAATACAAGTTTAAACTGAATACAGCGGCGTACAATGGGATGAAACCGGTTTAGCGTGTTCAAGAGCGAAATTTAAAAATTGAATTTGTGCAGGGAAAAGGGCAGGTAAATACACAACTTTCACCCAAAAATGTTATGGATAGGCTGGTAAATAATGCAGGTAAAAATGTTACGTTGACATTGATTTGTGAGCAATAAAAGTTTTTCCTGTTTTCAACAACAATTGATCGCACAGCACGGTGTAAGAACATAAAGGTGGCACCATGCAAGTAGCCAGTTACCAGTTGCTAAAAAGTCATGTACTTTTGCATGCGAACAATTGGTAACACTTAAATTTGAAAGAGAGCCGTGTCGCATGACACTACCTAACATAATTACAACGTGGTTGTGAGCGCTGTTTCTGTTTTAAATTTGTGTTTCTAATTTGCACACATTTTAGGCTATCGTTAGGCACTGGAATATGGATATGGGGTATGGGGAATATGTGTTGAATGACTTTGCAAATTAAAAGCTCCCGTTGACGTTGTCGTTGACATTGTTGTTGTTGCTGCCAAGTTGCTAATTTACATGAGAGGCGCGCAATTGTCGAAGTTCACGGTGAATTTCGGTTCTGACGTGTATTTGTCATTTTCTTTTTTATGTGTAAGCTAAGGCCAAAGGCTGGAAGTTAATTTAGGCAACGTGCCAGTGAAAGTGGGTAAAAATCAATAGTGATGCAATTTCTGTTTCTTTTCTCTCTTTTTCTTGCTTATGGATAGCAAATGCGTCGTTGCCACACAAATTCGCATGGATTTGACGTGTGCAAGTGTTTGTATGCATGTATGTATGTGTGTGTGTCTTGTCCCTTTTATGTTTATTTGCTTAAAACTGCATGCATTGCGTGTAAGGATTTATTTAAATGAAATGCATGTATATAATATAAGCACACACTTTTATTTTAAACTCACTTTAACTATTATATATTTTACAGCTGCTTCACTTTTTTTTTGTTCATTAAGTTTTTAACACCGCAAACTTTCTTTTCGACCTGAGACACTTTTATGCATTTGTATCGTGAGTTATCGATAACAACGCTACGTATTATGCGACGTTACGCCAGTGTGACCACACATAAAATGCCTGCGCTCGTGACAGCTGTTTACGTATCGAACAGCTGATTGAAGTTAATGCTCTCAAAATCGAAATCAGCGATAATCAGCATAAGCGATATTGAGTAATATAATTAAAACTAGTACTTAATGTGAGACTCGAGTGCCGTAATTAACAATTACGAATCAATATGTATATTGCGCAGCACAATAAATTATACACAACAAGGATGCACACATGCTGGCTGCTGCAGCTAGTCCTTGTCCTGCTCCTGACCCTGAGCGCTGCCCGCGGCAATCAGCAAATGGACGATAGCAGCAGGGACAAATTGCTAGCTGGCCTGCACTCCAGATTCATCACACTGGATGAACCGCAGACGCTGTCCGAGCCGCACACGCGCGAACAAGTTGAATTGTTGCGACATTTGAGCTTTGTCCCGCCCGCAATAGACTTTGGTAAATGGTCGGTGGGTCAGACGGTAACGCAGATTGTGACGCTCTTTAATCAACACACAAATCGCACCGTACATTTAAATTCGGTGAATGGGCCAAGTGCAGCGTTTTATAGCAGTTTCTTTGGCACACACGAGGTGCCGCCACAGGGTAATACAACATTTAGCGTCGTTTTTTTGCCGCGTCAAGTGGGTGCCATATCAACGGGCCTGCTCATTCACACATCCTTTGGCCGGGCGGAATTTGAAGTGCGCGGCGAGGGCAGCGAATGTCCGTATCGCTTAAAGCCGCTGGTGGGCATTAAAGCGCCGGTAAATGCAACGCTTACGCCCGAAATACACATGTATAATCCACACGAGCGACCGCTGCAGATACTCGAGGTGAGTATATAGACACAGCTTCAAATATAGCATTTTATCAAACGTTTATTTTTGTAGGTCTACAGCAGCGGTGGCGAGTTTCAGCTGGAGCTGCCTAGCGGCGGCTCTGAAGGACCACAAAACTTGTGGGAAATACCACCGTATTCCCTAAAGCCAGTCATACGCATTTCTTTTCATGGCCGCACCGCTGGCAACCACAGCGCTTATATACGCATTAAAATAGCTGAGCAATCATCTGAACATTTAACTGAGCATGAGAATGTGCTAGTCATACCCGTTGAATTCGAAATATTGCCAAAACATGGCGCCTATGCGCGCAATCCATTGGCTGACTTTGGACGCCTGGTTACAAATCAGTATGCGGACGCATTACGCTTTAAATTGGACATGCAAAATGAACCTGTGGATGCAGCTCAGCGCAAGCTAATAGGCAATTATCTGCGTGATATACCTGGCCTAAGCTTCGATGCGCACAATGCCAGCATTGTGCTCGACCCCAAGTTGTTTGAACAGAGCGAAAGTATCAATGATTTGCTCGTCATCAGCACCGGCAGCGAGGAGCAGCAACCGTTTACAGTGCTTGTGCGCGCTGAAATCTTTAAAGGTGGCCTGTCCTTTGATCGGAATGTCACAATATTCATAACGCGTGGCAGCAGCAGCGGTGAGACGCCGCCGCCGCCACTGGAAATGCAACGTTTGTTGGTTGTGCGCAATAATTTTGCCTTTCCACTGATGATCTACAATCTAAGTCTGACACGGCCCATTGATAATGCGCTGCTGGAACTGTCTGCGGTGGAGGAGGAGCTAATGCTGCAGCCAGGCCAGTCTGTGGAGCTGTTGGAGCTGCGTTTGCTCAACGAGCACGCCACATTTAAGTCAACGCTGCTTATCGATACCAATGTAACAATATTTGAGCTGCCGTTGATTGCGTGCAGCGGTCGTTTGCATGTCTCTACACAGCCGTTCTCCTTGAATCTGCCCAGTGATAGCGATTATGGCTTGGAGTTGGATTTAGGCACTGTGCCATTTGCGGAAATGTCACGTGGTGGCTATATCATCTTGCGCAACGATAATCCCATGCCAATTAAGATCACCAACTGGTACTTTAAGCCGCCAAAGAGCGTCTACTTTCAAGCCACATTTTTGGGCTGTCTGCCATTGGAAACAAACGAGGAACTGGAAGCAGCCAATGGCACAAGATTTCAATTCTGTGGTCAGCTGGATGAGGGCGATCATGCAGTCTTCATATTAGCCATACAAACTTATGTCGCCGAGCCGAGTGCGGGCACGTTGAAAGTGTGGACGCCGTATGAACTGATACGCAGCACGGTGCGCTTTAAGCCCACGGTGGGTCAGCTGGACATTGAGCAAGATCAGCTGCAGTTCAAGTCATGCTTTCCCGGCAAAATATGCTCGGCAGTGTTGAGCATACGTTCCACTTTTATGCATCCCGTGCATGTAAAGAATGTAATGTTTACACGTGCTGGTCTGCGCTTTAAGGACTTCAATGCAAGGGGCACAACAATTGCGGCACAAACATTGACTAAAGTAGGTCGCATTTACTTTGAGCCGTCGGCGCTTTGTGGCAGCAACTGTTACATACGGCCAACTTTAGATGAAGCCGCCGTCTTTCCCATGTTGAAGTCAGATGGAAGCGGGCAATCGAATAACAATCTGTTATACGATGGCGTCGAGTTGCGTCAACGCACCGAACTGTATCGCCAATTCAAGCGACAGCTGCACACCATGTCCCTGACGCTGCACAGCGAGGAGCTGCCGCCGTTGGAGCTGGACTTTGGCATTGCCATTGAATGGCCCAAACTGGTGCAACATCAGCCGCTGCCGCCCACGCCCGCCATTGAGATTGGCCAGCTGCAGCGCCAATGGATAACGCTGAGCAATCCAACAATGCAACCGCTGCTGCTCGACTATTATCTATCCGATCCGGCCTTTGCGAGAACCACACAGCTTTCGCTGCCAGGCGAGGTGATCGATGTTAGCAGCAGCAGTTGCTATCTAACTGATCATCCTGTCTTCTCGCTGCCCGATTCAGCTATTGGGAGTCCTGTGCTGCTGCCAGCAGGCGCAACACTTACCATACCCATACAGTTTAGTACACAGCAGTCGGATAAATACTGCACCCTGCTCCATGTGCGCTCCAATTTGACGCTCTACGAGGCCGTTTGGCTGACCGCACGCGCTGTGCAGTCGCAGTTTCGGTTTGGCAACCGTCGTCCTGGCTCCACCACACCGCTGCTCTTTGAGCTCAATGCACAGCAGTTTGAGCGCTGCGATGGCGTTGTTAATGATTTGGATCATACGATTCTGGCCACGCGCAGCTTTACGGCACGCAATGCTGGCGTCTTGCCTATACGCATCGAAGGATTTCTCATTGGAAAACGGCATTGCGAGGGCTATGGCTTCAAAGTGCACGATTGCCAGAGCTTTGAGCTGGGCGAGAATGAAACACGGCGAATTGAGATCAGCTTTGGCACTGACTTTACCGCCTCGCGCGTGCAGCGTACTCTAACGCTGCTCACGAATCTCAGCTATGATATTAACTATCAGCTGGTTGCTCAGCTGCCGGCGGATAGCGTGGACCGCTGTGCCGCCAGTCTGCCGCGTCCACCTTGGGAGCCTGCGTTGCGCAATGCGGCGCTTGTTGTGCTCCTCGCCAGCTTCTGTTTGGTGCTATTCGCTGCCATCTTCGATGCGCGTGCCATTATGGCGCAGCAGAGTGCTTATGATGCGGCACGCTACAAGGGACCTGTTCAGCCAACCTTCAATTTGCGCAACATTGTCAAGATGCAGGTGGCCGAGGAGGCGGCAGCTGCAGCAGCAGCAGCCGCCGCAGCTGCTCTTAAATCGGAACAATTGCAGAAGCTCAGGAATGTGCAGCTCAAGGAACTACGCAAACGCACAACAACGTCGGCAACTGGCGTTGATAAAGTGATAAGCTCACGTAAACCCAAGTCCTGGACACCATGGAGCTTGGACATGACAACAGCAGTCGCCATTACGCAGCCAAAGCCACAACCACAACCCACAAGTTCGCCCAAGCCGAACAAGAAGCCCACAACTGTAACAACGACGCCGCCGACAGCTGTACGTGCGCCAAAGAAAGCGAAGCAAACGACGCCCGTTGGTGGTGCCACGTCTAAGCCAAAAGTGGAGCCAGTGGTGCCGGAAACGCAGGAGAAGCGCATCAATGCAAAGCCAGATAATATTTCGCCGCGGGCAGCCAAAACAAATCCCGAAACGCCCAAGGAACGTGTGCTCAAGGAACAAAACGGCAGTGCCAAGAAGCTGGGCAAGACACCTGGTCGAGAGCGACGCAAGGAGCAGAAGGCAACAACACTTAATGGCTCTGGCAAAAAGTCAACGGAACGCAAGCAACGCAGCAAGCAGCTCAACTTCAGTGAACATACGCTAGCAGCTGGTGGCGCCTCGCCGCTAAACACGCCAGATATGGATGTGGATGCAATGATCACCTCGCCTTGGGAAACCAGCAGTCGTGTGTCATTTCGAGATGTCTTGCAAACGAAGCCTTTGCTGGACGTTGATAATGCTCTGAACTGGAATCCGTCTGCAAGCGATTTGGCCAGCAGCCAGTTGGGTCCAATTGGCAGTCGCAAAAGCTGCGCACCGCTGTCAGCATCATCACTGTGGGATCCACTGATGACACCCGAGACGACTGTGGCCAGTAATTCGCTTGTGAACTCACTTTTCGATATATCTGTGCCGCCAGTTTTGGACATGAATATGGATTTGCCAGCCTTAAATGGTTAGTACGCAGTTTTTAGTTCCAGGCCTTAATCTAATTCCAATCTTTATTCATTACAGACTACTGCAATCTGTATGAAAGGGAGCAGCCACAAACCCAATGGGAGCGCAATGAGTTGATACTAAAGCAGCAGCTGCTGCTCAAGAAACTGGAGCAACAACAAAAACAACAGCAGGAGCAGCAGCAGCAACAACTGATCCAGGACAAACTATTACTCTTGTCCAACATGGACAGCAACAATTGGACAATGAATCATGCATCGCAAACCACATCTTGGACACCACTTGGCTATGACGGTTGGCCGAACCAAGGAACCGCGCGTACATCGCCAACGCATACTATAACACCAGGTGTGGGAGTTATACGTCCGCCGCCGGGTCTTGAATCGAATTACAATAATAACAATACCAACAACAACAACAATGGTCAGTTGCCAAAACCCAGCAACAATGGAAGCAATAGCCATATCGATGCATTGGCCACATCGCAGAACGCACAAGAGCGGGCACAGCATACAATGCCCACCCAATACGATCCATTTACCTCGCCAAGCTCAATCTGGTCGGACAATTGGCGCCAGCGCAACAATCATATGAACTGAATGTGAATCAAAAGCTCACTGATCAAATTTAAGCAACCAAATGAAATTCTTACTCTATAGACACTTTAGGTTATACGCAAAAAACGATGAAACATGATCTTTTCCAATTTGACATTTGACTAAATAAACGCAAAGATTTATGACTTTCATTATACCAAATTCAGTCAAACTTTACCGTATTCCTAAAAACAAACATTTATTTTTCCGACTAAAAACTATTTTCTGATGCTAAATCCATGTTAACCGTCGACAAGGGGGGAGACGAAATATAAGTTAGTACATTTTAAAAACAAGTAAGAATACTCTAGTCGAGTGTGCCCTACTACGAGACTCCCTGCTCCCAACTTGCATTTCAAGCAGTTCAGCGGCAACACAAGCAAGCAGCGTACTCAACTTGCACAGTGCTTATCAAACTGTTGTTTCTGCCTGCTGAGACAGGGGAAATAAGTTTTTCCATAACTTTGGTGCTATTTATCCGATCGTGCTGAAATTTACACATCAGAAAGACATTGATTAAACATACATGTGTACCAAAAATTAAAGCTCTATCTTTCAAATTGTGGCTGTGGGAGTCTTTTTTTTATGGGAACAGGGAGTAATAATTAAGCTACTCCATTACAAACCATTACCCTTGAATAATGATGCAAAAACTGAAAAAAATGTAATTCCCAAAAACAAGATAAGCAGTTTTTGCGATTCCTGTGACTGAATTAACACATAAAACTCATAAGCCCATGCTTCGAATCAAATCCTTGGGTCAGGGATATCTAAAGCCAGGTTCACGATGCATACCTAAAGATGAAGTATTGGTTTGAAACGGGAAGGATGATTGAAAGTTTAACCAAATATAAGGAAACATTTTAATTGAGTATTAAAGAGTAAGCATTCAGAGTCATTATTGTGTTGAGCGAAAAATATACAAAATTGTTTGAATTATCAGAAAAATGTTTTATAAAAAGAGAAGTTACAATTACAAGAATCAAACAATTATTTTCATACACGGTGGATCATATAGAACCCAAAATGGCTATACTGGCTAATTGTCTACGGTAAATTTTGTTCATATATGTATGTAGTTGTCATAGTATAAATTTAGCTAAATCCGCTGCAACGAAGACTCAGCAGTTGTCCTTGTATGAGATGATGCCCTTCTCTATAAGGTCTGGAACTTCGACAGCCAGCCAGGGTGCCAGACCTAGGGCCATGGCATGTGCAATACCAAACTTGGGCACATTACGAGCCCACAGTGGCTTGAAGTGATCCGTTAAACAAATCTTGCCACCCCGATACATCTTGGCCGTTTTACCGTCCAGCTCCGGCAGCGCTATCTCGGGCGCCGTCGTCGGATACGTCACTGGAATGTCGAACTCCACATCGAATTCGTATCTGAGCAGATTGTGCATGTACCAGCACTTGCCGAACCACTTGGTGCCCTCTTTGTTGGACTCCAGGCGGAACCAATCGCTGCCAGATTGCTTGTTGTTTTCCACATACTTTAGGATAATAAATTAAACGTTTAATTAATTTCTAATCATAGATATTTATTTTTTGCTTACCTTTATCAGCGCTTGATATTCCTCCTTCAATCTCTGCACCCAGATATCTTTCTCACGTGGCCCGGCTCGTATCTGTAGCAGTGGAATGCTGCTCAGTGTTTTTCTGGTACTATCGTCGACCATATTGCGCTGATTGGAATAGTTGCCCGTCCACCTGGACTAAATTATAATTAGTTATAACAAAAAATACAACAAGTGTGGGTATGTGTGTGTGGACACGTAGTGTGCGTGAACATAACAAAAAAAAAAGAAACTAAAAAAAAACAATGGCGGTCAGAACAGCTGATTAAAATTCGGTGCATGAAGCTGAACAGAAAGCTCGTTGCTATGGCTAACACAAATATCGATAGACAATAAATTTAAAAACGATCATTTTTTGCCGTTAAAAATAAAAACGTCTGCATTTCAATTTGAATGAAAGCCCAACGTTTTTATAGTAGCCCTCCGTCAAAGTTACGTGGCTGCATGGTACAAGTTGAGTCGAAATCGCTAATAAATAGCGCAGCGCAGCTGCCAGCCAGCCAAACAATATTTACCCGCCGCGAGATAAGGTTTACACACTTAGCTCAAAAAAGCGCTGAAAACTTGCAGACATAAAACGTGCAAACAGTGATAGTCTGAAACTAAATAAACAAGTAATTAAGACAAAACACAATACAAAAGGTGCCTCGTTACGCATTTTGTGCATTCATTATTTAACTTAGGTAAGTGCAAGAATTTATTTCTATTGAATCACGATTGTTTTTGTAGATGCATCTACGTATTCAATTACACTAGGTGATTTTATGAATATATGTACAAATGTTTGTTGAATGCATAATACTAATTCTGTCTAAAGTGCATAGTGACAACAAAAAAAAATAATTTATTTGACTTTGGATATATTCCATAAAAAACATATGTTCGTAGAATCAAATGCAGTCAATGAATAGCAATAGTTCTGTTTGACAACAAAAAAAAAAATAATTTGTATAATTTTGTGGATATATTTCATAAAAAAACATATGTGTGTAGAATGAAATGCAGTCAATGAATAGCAAGAATTTTGTCTAAAGTGCATAAAGACTAAAAAAAAAACGGATTTGTACAATTTTGAGCACAAATTTCATATAAAACATGTCTGTAGAATGAATAACAATCGTTGTCTAAAGTGCATAGTGACAACCAGAAAAAAATCACATAGTGTGTTTCGCAATAAACAATATGGGATTCACTCATAGGCAAACAGTCTGACCCCAAAGAATATTAAAATCCCAAAAAATATTCCATTGGTAAACACGATTTTACCAGAATTACGTATTTTTAAATTAAAAACAAGACAAAAACATATAAATTATTTACTGTTTGTCATGCTTAGCTAACTATTGGCACAGATTGAAGATGCTGCCTGCAACAACAAGAACAACAAAATAACCAGCAAATACAGGCTGCTGGTACCTTTGAACTGATAATGCCAATCCACTGATAAAGCACAAATCCACTTTTGAACCGACGCAAACCAGTTTGCTTGATAGACACGATCAGCTTGGAACAGCCGTAGTGTTGTCGTTCATCAATATAATAAACATATTAATTTATTTGCTCCGCATATTGAACCATGCTCTATATATATAAGTATGTATATTGTACCTACATATAAATATAAATCGTAACCAGATTTGACCTTAATGTGTGCTGATAACACCAAGTCTGTTGTCTTTACCAGTTCAAGATGTGTTCAGCGTTTTTAAGTAACCGGCTAGAACCGGTTTCAAGGCTTCGCTTTCCATCCAACGCTTTTCAATTAAACAAGCTACAAATTGTTTTTTAAGCTTTATAAAATGATTACGCCAAAAAAATCTGAGCACGATTTCAATGCTGCGCATACGTTTAACACATTTAAAATAATGGTCATAGGGCACTTAATCAACACTCCAATCCACTGCTGGTTGTCTCCGTTGTAGAACCTGCTGCTGCTGTTCTTTCAGTTCTTTCCGTTGTCTTGCGCACACTGACGGCAATTATTGTATCGTTGTTGCGTTGTCGGACCTGATGCTGATGCTGATCTCGATACTCCTGCCACTCTTTGAAGTGCATTTTCTTGCGATGCGCATGCATATTTGCATTTGAGTTGAATGTTTTTGGGCAATGCGGACAGGTATACAGCACCTCGCCCGTATGCGTCGTCATGTGCTCCTGCATTAAACAATAGTATTTAGTATATTTATTTATACATTTGTGAATCAGACGTTTTAAAGAACAGAACTCACGCGCAATTCATTTGGACGCTTAAAGGCCTTCTCGCACATTGGACATTGATGCGAACGTGCCGTATTATGTGTATACTTAATGTGATGCTGATGTGCCTGCAGGCTAGGTGATATTTTAAAGCAAACCTCGCACTGCATTGGCTGCAGATTCTCGGCCGTGTGCATCATTTTAATATGACGCGCCAGCCCATATTTGGTTGTAAGCGTTGATTCACACAGCTGACACTGGATTACCTTCTGCGGCACACCCGTATGCTCCTCCATGTGACGCACCAAGGCCTCACGTCCACGTATGGACTTGCCACACACATCGCAAATCTTGTCAAATTTACGCAAATGCACCAACTTCACATGCTGCTGCATAAGATACTCGTTGGGGAAACTGCAATTATAAATACATTTTGAAATGAGCATAAAAGATATTGGCTAACTGTTTTTTACGTTTTGCTGCAATTGGTGCATGCTACATGCCACTGCTCTTTGGGAATGTGTGTCAACTTATGTCGCTCACAAACGATAGAGCTGTAGAAGCTCTTTGTGCATTGATTGCATTGATAAAGTCGTCCACGTTGCTTTATATCATGCATGCGCATGTGCAGCTCCAGACTGCGCCGTTGGCCCATGACACGCTGACAAATGTGGCACTTAAATAACTCCGGATTCTGATGACGACGCAGATGATCCACGAGCACGCCACGCTTTAAGAACTTGCGGTTGCAGCACATGGCAAAGCCGCGCTGATTGTGCTCCTTGCGTGTGTGTACTAACATTTGGGAGAAGTCATCCATGGGCATATTACAAACTGGACACTGAACTTTATAATGCTCCCTAATGTAATCATTGAATTCTTGCGATTTCTTCACATTATGTATGCCGCCTCCTTTCACCTTGCTGACCATTTTTAATTTCGCTCCGCCGCGTCGTTTTTTTATTTTGCGCACTCTTTTCTGTTTTGGCTTAAGAAGTATGACATCAAGTTCGCTTTCGCAGGCACTTTGAAATTCTGACATATTTTGCTCCTCCTCCTCGTCTTGCTCGTCTTCCTGATCCTCCAGCACATCGGCTATGCTTAAATCGGCCTCCGGAAATTCAATTTTAATCTCATTCAGATTGATCTGCTCCAGCACGGCTTTAAACTCGCTGCTGTCAATACCTGTTGCTGCTTCAGCCAAGGGCAACTGCTTCCGCGGACGTCCACGTCTACGCTTAACTCCAGCTGCCACACTATCACTCGGCGTGCTCTCTTGCTTTACCACATTCACATCCAGCTCCAGGGCAATTGTGTTTATCCCTTCTGCCATGCTCGTTTCCGCTTTTTGCTCCTTCTTGGCCAGCAGCGTCTTATGCGCCTGCTCTACGCTCTCATAGAAATTATGGAATGCAAACAATTGGTCCCAGCAAGCGCAGCAAACGTGTCCGCTGGCGTCTTTGGTCTGTAAATTCAATTGAAATTTTGATTCTGATAATTCCAGTTAGTTGCTTTATTTACCCGCAACCAGAAGTGTTTTTCTATTATTTCATTCATATCCAACAGATCGGCTTCTGTGGAACCAAACTGGATATTGCCAACGGCGTCATCCGTGCACTGCATGCACAGAAAGCACATTATAAAACAACGCTTATTATGATTGCAATTAAAATTATGCCGAATGTTTTTTTTTTTAATATAAAGAACGCGACAGTGAACAGCTGTTTGGCTGCAAGCAGCGCTGCCAACTTGCTGTAAATGTGGCGCGCTGGCTTTGTTTGAAGCGAGTTGGCAGGTTTGCACTCTTCAGGCGTCTGTCTCTTCGATTTGATTTTGTTGATTAAACTTAAACAATTGAAGTTAATTTTGCTGTATATTAAATAATAAAACGAGTCAAATGTGTTGCAAAAACAACGCACAATGAATATAGCTTGCATACGTTCATTGCCTCTTAGGCAACAAAGAGCAGCGTGTAAGTGTTGTTGCTTTGTTTATTTCATTGTTTACAATTTGATTTGTTTATTCTTTTATTTACGTTGGTTTTTTGCCCCTTGTGCTTTTAAGATTAAGATTAAGGGCACAATTCCCAAATTTGTTGTGTAGTGTGTGTATTATTAGCTGATAAATATAGCCCTGATAGCATTGTGGACAGCTGATAAGCTTATTAAATATAATTAGCCAATTGTTTAAATGCGTTATTTCAACTTTTATCTATTCTTAATTTTTTCAGCGCCTTAAGAAGTCACTATTATCACGCAGATCACACGACATGGATGTGCAGACAGGCCGCATTGTGCCCGACGGCGGGTATGGCTGGGTTGTGGTTGCCGCAGTCGCTGTTATCAATGTAGGTATCCTTATCCATAGCCTGCTTGGTTTTACAAATTAGCTAATCCTTGTCTTGTTCTTTCCTTAACAGATGTCAAATCAATCCATATTATCGGTATTTGGACAACTCTTTGTGGGTGAACTGCGTCGCATGCATGAGGACACATTCACCGCAGCGCTTATCACAAATCTCAACAGTTTGGCCTTAAACTTTTCGGGCTTGTTTATTGGACCGGCCATCAAAAGTTTTAAGCCACGCAATGTTGCTGCCACCGGCTGCTTGTTGGTTTCCTGTGGCTTAATGCTGTGCTCTTTGGCCACCGAAAGTTGGCATTTTATTGTCGGCTATAGTTTGTTTGTTGGCTTTGGCTTGGGCCTGATATCACCATCAACTTTTATGGCCATCAATTCGTACTTCAGCAACAAGCGAGGACGCGCCGTTGGCGTCTCTTTGGCTGGTGCTGGTGTGGGTCAGATCTTTATACCGCATGTGGTGCGTTACTTTTTGCATCATTATGGTTTCCGTGCCGCAGTGCTTGCCATGGCTGCTTTATCGCTGACTGGGGTTAGTATAAATGTTGCATTTTTTCTAACGAACTTTTTACTGATTAAAAAAAAAATTCATTTGCAGCTGTTTGGTGCCATGTTTTTAAAGCCGCTTAATCCGCCCAAGAAGCACAACAATCACAAGCATTTGCAGCTGCTTGCCGATAAGGAGGACAAGAATAAATCCAACACTTTGCAATCGATTATTGTGCAGCCAGCGGAAGCTTGTAGTACGCCAAAGCTTGGTGCAACGTCAAAGACTGAGACGCTGTGCAGCCGCATGGGCCATCGTTTGGCGCTGGCCATGGACTTGGAGCTGCTTAAAGATATTGTATTTTGGAGCATTATTGTGGGCATGGCGCTGGTCTACACTGCCACCATTAACTTTACCATGGTCTTTCCCAATTTCCTTGAGCACACAGCTGGCCTGGACGACAATATGGTTGCCTCCTGCATGTCCGTTGTGGCCGGAGCCGATATCATTTGTCGCCTGCTGCTGCCCTGCCTAACCGATCGTCTTAGAATACCCTATCGTGTTGTCTTTCTGCTGGGTACAGCAGGTTTGCTCTTGGCACGTCTTCTCTTGGCTGAAACAACAAATTTGTCGTTCATCATTGCCATATCTGTGCTCATTGGCATGACCAAATCGGCGACGGTGATCAACAACAATCTAACAATATCAGCGCACTGTCGCTCTGAAAAACTGGCCGGCGGTTTGGGTCTCAGCATGATATCCAAGGGTGTTATTGTAATATCTGTTGGCCAACTGCTTGGCTGGATACGTGACTATGCAGATTCCTATGTCATTTGCCTGTATGCACAGAGCGTGCTGTTGCTGCTGGTTGTTGTGGCATGGACGCCAGAGATCTACTATCGCTTTAGAATGCAGAAACGTAGCACTTCAAAATCTATGGAGACAACTTATATGTCGCCAGAACAGGCGGAAAAGGAAAATTTAAACTCGCGTTCATAAGCGAATTAATTAATATATGAAGACTTTATTTAAGGATGTGATAATCAAGGGCGCTACTTTTTGTCTTTTATAAGTATACTGTAGCAGCCTAAGTATAATGTATACTTTTAGTTTTAAGCTATTCTCGACTTATTTATTATCATATAGTATGTAAGGACTTGACTTTTATACTGCCTCCATAATGAAATCAAAATGAAATACAAAAGCTACATTTAAATACAAAACCAAAATTATTATATTTTCCACAAAAGTAATCTAAACTGAATTTAGAATCCATTTTCCATTTTTATTTCTTATTTAGTTTATAAAGCTTTGTGAGCCCTCAATTGTTGACTCGCCTGACGCCGTGTTGAAGAACAAACGTCGCTCAATGCCATCCTTGGTTATGATGCCAATGCGCACCACGCCGCCGGAGCTGCCGTCGTGGAAGATGGCATGTTGGACAGCTTAAAAATAAAGCAATTATTAGCAAAGATTTAAAATTTAAAAAGTGCTTTCTCATGTTCAAGGGAACTGAATCTTAGCACAAGTTATTGTCCACGATTTTAAAATTTAATTTCCAAAAAGATGAGAAAAAGCAAGTCTTTAAATTTCGAACTGCAAAAAAATTGAAGCACAAACCTTTCTTGACAAATTCTATACACTCGTCCTTTGGCATGCCCTGACGATAGTGCTCTCTAACGAATCCATAAATGAAACTGGAGCCCGAGCCGCCAATGGTGCAGGCCTCGCGTGTCAACATGCCACCTAGTGGCACACTGTACACCTGACCGCCACGCTCTGGATCCCAGCCAGCGACAATGATGCCAGCTAGCAAAGAATCGCGATAATTGTAGCAATAGTTGCGAAACTCGGATGCAGCCTCCCACACAAGCGGCTCCTTGCCGGTCTGATTCTGATGATAATTCAGCGAGTAGGCGACAATGTCGGCAATGGCCTGCGTATCGGCAGCAGACCCACTGCGGCAGCAGTATATCTTATCCGAGATTTGAGTCAATTTGTCGGTCACACGATTGGCAACATAGGCGCCAGAGCTTGTGCGAGAATCGGCACCGATGACAACGCCGCCATCGAACTCCACGGCCATAATAGTGGTCTGCAGACAAAAAGCAACTGTATGTAGTATGCTGCATACAACAGTTATAGTGTTAAATAGGACTTACGCCAGTGCTGACGGGTGTGTCGGTGAAGTCAAAGTCGGGACCCATGTTGCTAATGATTTTAGATTTTAATTTGTAATTCGTTCGCTTGAAATGCAGAGTGAAATGACTGGCTTGTTTTTGGCAAGTGTTGGAAAGCGGCTAACCAGCACAGTGTTGCATAATGTGATTAAGACTGCGGTCGTTTCGATCTGAACTAGTTCCAAGGACCGGGTCTTTGAAAAGAGCTATTGAACTATTACTGCGTTTCGTGTAGAATATATCTTTGACTAGCGGACCCGGCGAACTTCGTCTCGCCCCACATTAAACGTCTTCTAATTAATTACTCATTCATTTATATATAATTTATTTTAAATAGAATCAAAATCAGCACAGAGCGATGATCTTTTATCTTTTATCCGGAAAGAACTATTTTAGGGATTTGTTATTTTACCCGGAAAGATCTAAATTAAAAATAAGTTCCTTTGTCCGGAGAGAAATTTAGAACAAAAATTAGTTATTTTTATCGGGAAACAAATTACTGAACTATATTCGCAAAACGAACTAGCAATCTCAATTCTACTTGAGATGAGCAGGCATGCATTTGTCGAATTCGCCGCACATATCGCTATCGTTATCGTTACGTGTTATCGGCCATCCACATGTTGAGTTTGTTTTGATTTGCTTTAAATAATTTTCCTGCGCTTATTTCACGAGTTTTATCAAAGAAAATGGCGTACATTGCGCTTAGTGAAGCGGAAAAAACATTTATTTTGCATGGTGTTGAAGTAAGCTTTGATGTTGCCGCCCATCTTTATTGAAAATAGCTATATATTTACACATGCATTGTTTACTTGCAGGAGGATCTGCGCTGTGACGGACGCTCGCGTCGTGATTATCGGCCCATGGAACTGGAAACAGGACTGGTGAGCAATGCCAGTGGCTCGGCACGTTTACGTTTAGCAAATACCGATATTTTAGTGGGCATTAAGACAGAGATTGATGTGCCAAATCCACTAACGCCCGAGTTTGGCAAACTTGAGTTTTTTGTTGATTGGTAAATAAGGCGGGAAACTGCGATTAAAAACACTATATATAAAAACTTATACTTAATACAGCTCTGCGAATGCCACACCTGAATTTGAAGGTCGTGGTGGCTCAGATTTGGCTCAGGAATTAATACTTTCGCTTCAAAACGCCTACGAATCCCCATTAGCCTTTGATTATCGCACCTTGTGCTTGATACCGGGTCAACAATGTTGGAAACTTTATATAGATATCTTGGTAAATCATTGATTAAAGCACATATGTAAAGACTATGTTAACAAAGTTATATTTTTAGATTCTAGAATGCGGTGGCAATCTGCACGATGCAGTTTCCCTGGCTGCCAAGGCAGCTCTTTACAATACAAAGCTGCCACGCGTAACTGCATCGCTGCTGGACGCAGGCATTACGGATTTAATCATTTCAGATAACCCCTATGACTGCACACGCGTTGGCACTGATGC
Organism: Hirtodrosophila cameraria; assembly: GCA_949708635.1. NCBI lineage: Eukaryota > Metazoa > Arthropoda > Insecta > Diptera > Drosophilidae > Hirtodrosophila > Hirtodrosophila cameraria. The sequence continues at coordinate 16,112,429 of OX453089.1, read as the reverse complement.
GGTGCCTTTGCTTGTAACCGTATGCAAAATTGGTGATTTTTGCTTGGTAGATCCAACAGCAGAGGAAGAAGTCTGCAGCACTGTCAGCATGGTTGTCTCCGTATCCATGCGCAATAATGAAGGTAGTAATAATGGGCATATCTAAAGATTGTTATGAGTTCATATCGATTTACCCCATTGTAGCTTACCTTTCGGGCACGCATATGACCGGTGGTGGCTCTATGCATAGGGATACCATGCTGAATAGCATACAACTTGGTATCTCCATGGGTGAGCAACTGAACAATTTGCTCGTCAAGATGCTCAGGGCGGAAGAGGAGCGTGTTGGGCCCAAGCGCCCTAAAACGGTAGGCTTTCTTAAATAAAACATTTTGTTGAATTGGTATGAAAGTTTATTGATTTATTGAACTGACATTTGACTATAAATTGAGTGATTTCTCTATTAGCTTAAGGCTTGATAAAATGACGTGGTACAGCAACTAATTACGTTTTTTGGTTTGCTTGCTTGCCGTAACTGGTTTCTTTTCGGGCTGCTTCCCCGCAAGGAATGATGTAAGCATTTCACTGATCTCTGGCATATCAGTGGTCATCTGTTGAGCATAAAAGTGTTAGTATATAAGATGTTCAAAATGTTTTGATTGCAGCTTGTTACCTTTGGGAACTGCATGTTCTCAATTTCCTTCTTTGTCTCAGGATCATTGATCATTTTGGGCAGCACCAGCATAAGCAACAAAGGCAGAGCCATCATAAGTACCATTGGGCTGAATAGGAAGTCGGTAATCTATAAAGCAAAGCAATAGTTATTTATCTGAATGCTCACAAAAACTATCAGTTGCCTTACCTTCCACTGTTCCCGGGTCTGGAAGTATTTGAATCGCATAAGTGGCTTCATCCTGAGTGGATATGGCACTTGTACGACCTGCGCCGGCTGCATATAGTTCACTTTGCGTGCCCGAAACTTGCCTTTCGGATTGATTTCAACACGCACAGGTTCGTACTGCATGTCTGGATGATTAACATCTAGCACATAGCTTCCAGAAGGTACGCCACTGATTATAAAGTGTCCATCTTCACGCACAAATCCCTTGTATTCGCCGTTGTTAATGCTTATGGACACGTCCACTTGCCATTTGTTACCGCTGGACAATGAAACGGCATGGCCCAGACCCGCACCAGGACCCACCTCGGGTGGATAAACTTTGCCCTCGATGGTGTAGTAGCCAGATATTTCGTCGACTAACTCATCCTGACCGATAACGATGTCGCAACTACTCACGGATATGAGTGCTGCTATTATTAATAGTTTATAGCACATTTTTCTAATACAATTTTCGAGTTTGCGCTAATTGAAAATTTTATTGAAAGAAAAAAGACCTCATCAGATGTTTTTTGTCGTCGTCTATCGATAATTATCACTTGCACTCATTGGTCGATAGCATGTGTGGTGTGTTAGGCAAGTTCACCACGAATGTTATTCACCACGGTCACACACAGCATGCTTTTTTGCGCCCACTGCAGATTTTTGAAAATTTCAATTTGATTTTGAAAACATAAAATTGACCAATTGATTTTCGGTTTTCTTTAAAAGCTTAAAATGGCACATTCTTTTTAAATTTTATAATAAATAAAAATGTATTCTTGAAAACAAAATATCGTTACAATGCGCGCGCTCTCAATATTTGTAATTTGTGACGTACACTCAGAGAAAGAGTGTGAGTACTTGCTAACCTCTCTTTCTTCTTCTTCCCAACATCGTGCACACTCTAGCTTTTTGCTCAATTGGAGATTTGAACTCAAGGCGCGCAGTCTTGTGCGCGACAGAAACGAAACAGTTAACAAAAAACCGTAGACGAGCAGCGTGTTTAAATTTGAAAAACGTCTTGACAAATATAATAGGTTGGTGCGTGTTAATTGACAAACAAGTTTTAAGTTATGCACATATTTGCAATAAATACTCATTGCCTGTGCGTGTTCTAAATACCGAAATAGCCAAGTTAGTAGGAGGTACAGGCCAATATTTTTGTGTTGTGGGTCGAGAGCATGCAATATGCAAATATATGCAATATGCAATACATGCTAAAATGCATTTGAAAGTGAAATTAAACTTGAAAACTTCAAACCGCACCCCATTGCAAAATCTTGCGGAATTTGTGCTATAAACCAAGAACCCGTTTCAAGTTTAGAAGACAAAACTGCGGTTCAGCTCATTAAAAAACAAAATTAAAAATAAAAAAATTATTCCAAAGTCGCAGTTAACGAAAAGTGTGAGAGACTCGCGCAAACAACAAAAACAAAATCAACAAAAGCAACAATAAAATACATGTACATATGAGTTGGCAACAACAACAGACAAAGTTGTGTTGTTTTTATGTTTCTACAACTATGTCGCATGTTGTTGTTGCTGCTTGACTCTGGCTCTACGGTAAAGGTGTACTGGAAACCGGTTTCCAGTTATGCCAGACAATGATGCTGTGCTGTGCTGGTATATGTGTGTGTGTTTAAATGTGTGTGTGTGTGCTTGCGAGTGTACAGGTATTTCTCTGTGTGTATTTGTTTTTGCGATACTCGCGCCGGCTGCTGTCGCTTGAATTTTGCACAGCTTCATAGCTGGATTTCAATGGCAATATCAAAACGCAGTGCATTCTAATACAATGGCAAATAACTAATGGAACAACTTTTATATATATACAATCAAAATATATGTACAAAAAATAACCACACGCCAGATGCTGTAATGTGAAGTCAAGTGTCGCGCATGCGCAATGCAAATGTTGTTGTTTATTGTCTATGATGATGTAAACAAGGCGTGCAATCTTAAGTAAGATTCATCTAGTCAAGAAAGCTCGACTAGAAGATGTCCTATGTCAAGGTGTTTGGACCTTCAATTGCTTAAACCATCGATAAGAAAATTATTAATACTAATATCAATGAAATTTTGCTTATTTTTATAGGCATGTTTTTATATTAATAGAAAATAAACTAATTGCATATTTAAATGCCAATGTTATGAAACAAAACTTTTAACAAATTTAAAAAAAAAAATGAATTTACTGCGTATGGTATTTCTATGAGTCGACACAACATAAAACAATTATGTAGAATTTTTAAAAATATTAAATATGTAAAGTTATAAAAATAATATATTTTTAAAATTTAAAAATAATGAAAATCAAAGTCTGATATTAAATTAAAATAAACTGGAAGTAGTTATAATAAATAATAATAACAGAAATGTCGTTTGAATTCGCACAGCTTTGCATTAACTAGTAGAAGATAATAATTTTCGCGTTACTCTAAGTGTATTCTTGTTATGTGATAAGCTAGTTGTATGTTTTGGGTTCCTGAGACAACTCTACAACCTAATGTTAAACACCTATTATGCCCTTTAAAATCTATACAGGGTATGTCCATGAAATGCAATGATCAAAAGCATAAAACAAAGAGACGCACAAAGCAAAAAGCAATAAAATAGCAATGATTGGAAGCAATGTGAGGAGGGGGCGTTGTAAGAAGCAGGCGACAAACGTGTTTATCTTCAGTTGGAAGTGGGGAGTGGACGAAGCGAACGTGACGCTTTTGGTTAGCAATTGGCACACTCTGCCACACATACTTCACACACAAACACACACACGCACACCTTGCCATACCTCACAACACACTCCATTACACTTGTCGCTGTTGTTGCATAGTTATTTTACACAATTCCTAAATTGCTGATAAATCAAAGTCGCTTTCTATTTACAAGCGTTACAATCTGCGCTTGTGTGTGTAAACTTGTGTGTGTGTGTGTGTAAGTATGACAAATCAAATTTGACACATAAATTGTAATTGTAATGCTTGCTGCCTAATTGTTTGATTAAATGATCTAGTATTGCTTGGAATACCACTGACATCATCTAATTGCAATTCCAATTCATTTTAATAATTACCTGAAGCTATAAATACCACGTGCTGACATAGTTTTATGTTCTAGAATCTAGATTATAGATTGTACACCTGTTAAGTTCTAAGCATACATACATATTTTGGATTTACCCAAAATTTACAGCGCACTTTTTATTAATTTGATAAATGGCATTTTTTTATCAAAACTACTTTTAATAGTTTGCTTCGCTGGCAACGAGTTACGCGCGATACGCGAGACGAGATTATATTTAAAATTTATTGGAATTACTGATGTATCAAATGTATAGATGGCATTTATTACAAACTACTTGAACTAGGTTAGTTAGTATACCTCGCAAGTAGATTAACTATTTTTAATGTATAGATTTCAAGCGAATAAGCTGTAAGATCTATTAGTTATTAATAATGCAGTCTAAAGTGGAACTTTAATCATATCTAAATAGTTTTTAGCCACTTATAGAAGTTGGCATTACCTAAAATTAGCTAGTGTTATCGTTGTCTAGACTCTAGATTACCAACTTACTATTTTTTTTTTGTATATCATATCCCGGCACACATTTGGATTGTCATGGAGCAGTAAAATGATTTATAATTCAAGCATTAGTCATTAAAACATTTCAGACATGCTTATCGCTTCACAACATAGTAGGTACTTATGTATAATGATTTGGCCACAATATTTGATTCAACTAGGGTTGATCAGTCCAACATTCATGCTACTTTCTTTAACTTGTGTATATTGTAAACAGGCACTAAAAATTCAACGTACCTTAGCATTGTGTACCTATTAAAAGTGAACTGAAGTTTACCTTTAACCCAATTCCAAATTGTACAGACACGCGATGTCCAGTCTTAGATTGCGTCAATGACCAACATTAACCTAGCTGGACAATGCCTTGACACCACCCACAACCCACATGCAATCACAAGCCAACTCCAACACAATGATGGGGTCAATATTAGTGCGCATGTTAGGAAATTGTTTCAAGTTTTATGAAGTACTTGTTTCTAAGGTTACTGAACGAAATATATGATGATAAATGGTTTCCAAAGAAGTCATTGATAGATCATTAACTCCATTGAACTGACAGATAGCTGACAAAAATTGCACTGCAGAGAATTTCTGGTAAAATTCTTATCATTTTTTATTAAAAAGTACGTTTATATGTTTCAGATGACTTTATTTAGAATTTAAGAGGAAGTTGCTAAAAATGAGTTTAATAAACCTTAAGTTTTATATTGAAATTGGCTGATTTGAACGAAATTGAGAAGTAGAACAAGCCTAAAAAAATGTTTGTATTTGAATTTTAGATTGTAACTAAAAGTCTAATGCGTCAAAACATTTAATAAAATAACAATTAGCTGAAAGTTCGGAAAAACTTGCCTAATTTTTTCTGGTTTTTTATTTTTAGATTGTAACTAAAAGCTTATTAAGTCGAAAGATTTAATAAAGTTCAATTAGCTGAAGGTTCATTAACCAGCTCTACAAATTGGTTTCATTTAATGTTTACAGTTCCTTTCACAAAATCCTCAAAAATGAAAGACAGCTCAACTGCAAATAAAATTCCAAAAAAGTCGGCGAATTGCAAATGTTTTTAAAAGCAATTAGAGCTGAGCTGTCAACTCAACGTAACGCTCATATACATATTTACAAATAATCATATATACCTTATATGTACACACATTGTTTTTGGCTTTATGTGCGACAACATTCAACTGGCTTTAACAAGGGCATGGGCCTGGCTATAGACACTTGTTAGCCCCCTATAAGCATATGTATGCATGTATGACAGTACTACAGTCATGTCAAGTTATAGAGTCGGCTATACATACATAAACCCACATAATGTGCCATTGTGTTGTATATATTTTTTTGTTTGGTTGCAAGTTGCAAACGTTTAATCAGTTTGGTCTCACGTTCAAAAACAAAAGCTGAATTCCGTCATGGACGACTCTTGTGGGGCCAATGGCCAGATAAACACACACACATAGACACAAACATACTATACTATATGTATTCATGTGCCAAGAATTGTATACAAAATAGTTATAAATTTGTATGCTAAATAGTGAAATTTTTGAGTTTTCACTTTGTGGCCTTATCTGAAACTCTTATCCTCAATACGAGTAGCTATTCCACAAATCTGACATATATGCCAATTTGTCAGTCAAAGTCAAAAGTGAATGTGTGTGTGTTTTTGAATTGTAATTTATTTGAAATACGTTTATATTAGATAAATCAGGCTCACGATCAAATGCTTCATAAGCATAAATGCCTTTACATTCAAGGTTCTTTTTATCATTTAGAGTTCAATGTGGAACGCCCATTATGAGGCTCAGTTTTGTTTAGGTTTTGTTCGGTTTGACTTGGGTACTCTAAAAAAAAAACAAAAGGGGGCATTAAACAATGAGTGTGTCGGATTTGCGCTTTAATCCGCGCATTTCAATTAACATTTCAAAAAAATAAAGTTACTTTTTTAAGAAAAGTTGTTATAGACTTTAAATTAAAGCAGGCATACACAATATACACTCAAGGTTAAGCGCGATACGATTTTTTAATTTCAAGTTCAATTCGCATTCTTAAAACACAAGCATTTATTGTGCGCAGTTTCCCTCTGATGTGAGTTATGGAGTCAAGGGACGTGAGACGACGATGATGACGACAACATCATATCATGTCGATGAGTAGGTGCTTAATTAGCATGCTTAGCTCATGCTCTCCCGCTGATCATGGCTTTATAAACCTGATACAGTCATCAGTATTCAGTGCGGGAAAAACCAACTCATTCATATAATGCTCTGAGTTGGTTTATGCTACAAAATACATGAATCTTATTTTTGCAAGAAAACGTAATTTTCAGCTAGTTCTTTTTGCAAGCATATGTTGTAAATATATCCGAACTGTTCTTGTTTTCTTTATTTTTTGGAAAATAAAACAACAAAAGTTTTATAATTATGTAGTTTAAAAGAAAATTCTTCACATTTTTTTAATTTTCACAAGTTTGAAGTTAAAACCTTTGAAACTTAATCGGCCCTGTTTTGATTTACGTTTTCAGCAGCATTCTGCGGTTTTGAAATTTCATTGAAAGTTCAAAATATCTTTGTTGCTGTTAATCTAATGTATTAAATCTTTCATCAATGACATTGAGCTCATTGAGCTATTAAAGTGAATTCAATCCGCCAAATCATTTCAACTGCGGAAATACAAAACAATTAATAAAAATTAAGTTTGGAAAATGAAAACCGGAACAGGTCTAAATCAGTGTTCCGGAATTGAAAACAACGTCTAAATAAAAATGAATATCGAACTTTTGTTAAAGCTCTTGAATCTGATTATAATGCAGCGGCTTTTCAGAACTGAGTTAAAAACACCTAACAAGTTGATTTTGAACTGAATAGAAAAATCGTCTAACAATCCGTCAGCAACAAATAATGAGCATAATGAGCCTTCTGCGTCCAAACACTTCACGAAATAAGAGTTGAATTCATGGTCAACTTGTTTTTGTCTTAGCATAAAAACTAATTAATATTCAGCTGGGAAAAGTCACGTTCTGAGTCATGCTTTTGTAGGAATTGAAAGCAAAAAACAGCGCATAAGTGGGAGTCCATGAAATCTGTGCAATGCTTTTTTATGTCGACAGTTAAAAAGATGAATTGTTTAATTTATAGCGCTGTAAGCTAATTACTGTGCTGCTTATCGCTGGCACACGTAAATATGAGCATGTATATTACGTATACGCAGCGAAGCATAACTGAAATTAATGCTGAAAGCTAAACGATGTTAAATGTAATGTTTAATAATACATTTAGTTGTAAGTAAAAGTTATGAGTAAGCATACAATGCTCTATCGAGGACGACGATCTGCATGCGCATCCTTATCAGTGAATACGATACAATCTCTGTTATGATATGACACTTATGTATATTATTTTGGGGCAAGAGTACGGAGTACATGCTACGATAAGCAAGCAATACACACACGCATCGACGAGTGCAATTATATTTTGCCATGGTAATTAAACAGTCGTGAGTTTTGAGAGTAGAGATATGTGAATGAATGAAAGATGACATAAGACAGTTGTTGAGGGTGCAGTTGGACACACAGACAGACACACAGACAGACAGGGCAGGGACACGGTTCGTGATCTAAAAATTGTTAAAACTTAAGCTAATGATTGTCTTCTGTGTACTACATCCGACAGGTGCTTAAAGATGTCATTGTCAATGGTGCTGGAGTTGTTGGTGCGCAAACGTTGGCTGCTCGTTGCGCTGGCCGCACTGCTGATTGCCGCCTCAGTCCAGAGCTTGCCACAAGGTGCACCGGAAACGGTATGCGACACAATGCTGCCGTTCCATGCCGGCGGTAGTGTGCTGCCCCAAAGCAACGTCTCCCCCTTTAGCATTGAGACATCGACGTCAGTGGTCGGCCAGGGCCAAACCTTACGTGTCGATGTGACCGGTGTACCAGCAGGTTTAAGCTTTGGCGGCTTCATGATCCAAGCGCGCAATCGCAATTCACCCTATCAGATTGTGGGCCAGTTCAGTCCGACGCCTGATGGCACCGTCAAGCTAATGAATTGCGAGAACTCTGTCAGGAACTCGGCAACGCATAGCAATGCGGGTCCGAAGACGCAGGTTAGCCTCGACTGGCAATCTCCAGTGGATTTCATGGGACAGGTGGTGTTCAAGTAAGTTATAATCTTAGCCTATAATAGAAGAAACTCATTTCATTCATAACTCTATGCACAGCGCCACGGTTGCCCAGTCATATAATCAGTTTTGGGTGGGCATACCCTCCAATCCCGTGCAGGTGGTCAGACGTGATCTCTCGGCACAGGCACCACTGCCCACGTCAAATCCGTCCAACAATTTCAATGTCAACTTTGCCAGCACACGTCTGCCTTATGTGCCGCCCAGCTATGTGGCACCCAATGTGAGTCCTGTCAACGAGGATACCTTCTACATTGGCTGCGGCCAAAGCAAGAACTGCTTTGGTTTTCCCGATGGCTGCGTTGCCACCAAATCCTGCACCTCCGTCTCTGCGGTAACAGTGCGCGGCGATGTCTATGAGTTCGAACTGCGTTCCGGCAAGGGTAAGTCGAAATAATCAAATAGGTTTACGGTTCATTTAGATTGACGTAAGGTTCTTCGTTTTACAGGCACCAATGCGGCGTATGTGGCACTGGGTCTCTCGGATGATGCCAAAATGGGTGAAGACTTGACCACCGAGTGTGTGCCCGAAAATGGACGCGTTAACCTGTACTCCTCCTACACCTCTGCCAGTCCCTTTGGCGCTGTAAGAGCAGGAGTGGTAAGCTTGCATATCCGAAGGACATTTGCTGCAGTTTCTTACTGAGATTTATATTGCAGCCACAGAACTCTGCACGCCTGTTGAATGCCTCGCTGGTGGATGGCGTCATCTATTGTAAGGTGCAGCGTGAACCACTTACGGTGGTGCAGGGACGCAGCTTCGATCTGAGAAACGGCATGTATCATATGCTGGTTGCCTCGGGCAGCAGTCTTAAGGAGAACAGCGTCGGTTATCACGATATTGGCCGCCTGCCCTCGGGCAGCCCAATTAATTTGGCCGTGGTACAAGATCTGGGCGGTACCAGCTTGTTGCTGGTGCGTCTGCATGGCGCATTTATGATTGTCGCCTGGATAGGTACCACCTCCTTGGGCATTATCTTTGCGCGCTACTTCAAGCAGACATGGGTGGGCAGCCAAACGTGCGGCAAGGATCAATGGTTTGCGTGGCATCGCATGCTTATGATAACCACCTGGACGTTAACTGTTGCCGCCTATATTATCATCTGGGTGGAGCTGAAACGTGCCGTCTGGCATGCACATTCCATAATTGGCACCATAACAGTTATACTCTGCTTCCTTCAGCCCATTGGTGCACTCTTTCGTCCGGGCCCCAATGACAAAATGCGTCCATATTTCAACTGGGGCCATTGGCTGGGCGGCAATCTGGCGCACATCTTAGCCAGTAAGTGGAAGTAAAAACCAGCTAAAAGCATGCCATTCTTAATCGTATTTCCCACTCTGCAGTTGTGGCCATTTTCTTCTCTGTGAAGCTGCCCAAGGCTGATCTGCCCGAGTGGATGGACTGGATACTGGTTGGATTTGTTGTCTTTCATGTGCTGGTTCACTTGATATACTCCGTAAGTGCGCGCATGTGTTTGGGTCTGTTGGTGGGTCCCTCTATCATGTCCCTCGAGAGTGTATATATATATATAGAAATGTTATTCCTCGCATTGCCTGCCTGTATAGCGAATCTACGATTGTCCTTAAATGCTCATCCATTTGCTACTAATTCATTCATTCGATGTTGCTTTGGATCATGTTGACTACGTCCATTAATATGTAGATCTATTTGTGCATTAATCATTGGCAGATCGCCGGCATCGCCTCGGATCGCCAGCAGAGCCATCGAGTAAATACCATCCAAATGGGCGACATGTCGCATCATCATCAGCATGCCATGCGCAATGGCATGAGCATGGAACGCAAAATGGATGCACCGGTAAGTGTTTTACATCTCCTTAAAAAAAAAAAACAAAATTCTCAACTCATTTTCCACTCTTATGTTACAGTATGCGGGTCTACGCAAAGGTCTGCTCGGCGTCTACAGCATTGTCCTGGCGCTGTTTGTTGTGGTGCTAGTCCTGCTCGTGGTGCTGGCGCCTATTGAAAAGGTCTTTGGATAGACGAGCTTACATTGGGACATCCAAAATCATGCCGTCTAATAATATCTCTCCGCTCTGTACAGGCAATACTCGTAGGCTCATATTTGTGCTAATAATTGTTTGTATTTTGTTTTATGTACTCTCGTAACCCTTACCGTTTTATGTTGTTATGTGTAAAATATAATTAAGCGCAAAAAGTGTAACCTAGTTCAAAGCGTTTCAGTACATGTTATATAATTTATTATTGATAAAGTAAAACAAGCCAACTTAAATGCGTTTCTTCAATGCTTATCTAACGCTAACGCTAATCTGGAGTGAGAGAGAGTGTGTGGGTGAGGAGGGGGTTGTGCTGTGAGTTGGTTCGAGAGCAAGGGTGGTGTGGGGCAACATAAATTTGCAGTCAGGGGGGGTGCTACTATATAGCTGCTCGATCCGATGCTTTATTTAAATTTTAAATGTAAAAAACGTATGCTCTTAACTGCAGCTCTAATAATAATATGATCTATATTATATATATATATATATGCTCATTTGATTTTTGTTTGCTTTTTTTTTGTTTTTGTGTTCTGTTTCATGTTGTTGTTGTAAGTTCCTCTATTAATATTAACATACAAATTACAACACTAATTTTTTCACTTATTAATGCTGAACTTAAACCCAATAAAAACGAAACTCAGAAAACTCAAAACGAAAAATAAATCATAATCAGAAAAATCAAAATCGCTCCTCCAGTATAACCGTTTCCTGCGGATATAGTTTGAGTCCTTCCAGCGTTTGCCCTGCATCGATGGCGGTCAAATCGCGACGCGGCCAACCGCTAAACAACTTGTACTCGTCGATCAGAAAACCATTGGCGGCCACAAAGTTCAACAGATCCTGAAAATGAAAACAAAAACAAGAAAATTAGATATCTTAACGAGTTTACAGTTTCTATGCTGCAAAAGTATCGATGGCAGTCTTCTTATTTTCAATATCGGTTGTTTTATACTGAGCAAGTGCATTGAAAGTATCGATGATAACCTTGCAGTTGCTGCAATCGATCGTTTTTCTATGCTATTGCTGCAAATGATGGATATCGATTTTAACCTCCTAGTTGTCACTATCGATTATTTTATACTGAGCATATACTTTCGATTCCACTTTATATAGATTTCAATCGTTCTGGTTTTAATTTTGAAATTAAATTCAAATACACAGTTAATTCAAAATGTGACAAGCATTTAAATACTGTTTTCAAAATTTTTAAAGCAATTGATAGTATTAAAATTATCGAGAATGCCACGATCAATATTTTTGTATCATCTATCTTTAAAGATACACACCTGCAATGTGTCGCGAATGTAAAAGCGACGCTCCAAATGATCGCCCGTTGGCTTGCGTACGCGTATTTTGGAAATGTTTGCTTCATGCTCGGCGGGCTCCTGAGGTAACGATTGCTTAGCCTGTCAAGTGGTGTATATAGTTAATGTGTGTGTCAAGTAAAGTATAGGAAGTAACAAGATTATAATGCTTACCACCAAACTAATGGACTCGCGCCTAGCATCTTCTTCGGCCCTTTCAGATTCAATGCGTTTGCGTTCAGCGACCTGAGCGGCCTCTTTTTGACGCTTTGCAGCCTCTTTGGCCATGTCTGCCTGTAGCGTTTCCTCGTATGCCATATCCTGTTCAGCTTTAACTTGATCGCGCACAGCACGCTCATTCTCCTCCCGTATCTCGCCCTGCAGCTGCTCCTCATACATGATGGTTGTCTCAATTAAACGCGATTGTAAATCGGAGAGACCAATGTTGCCTGAAGGCCATAAGAAATTTTGTGTTTTAATATGGTATACAAACGGTTTAAGTCTGGCCAACTTACCATGAATCACAGATAAGACTTCGCAAGTTTGACGGCCCATCAAACGACTCTTGCCAACTAACATTAGGGCGGGTAATTTATCTAGTTTAATGTTTCTGGCCGTTAACGATGCATTGCTGTTGATGCATGCGGTCAGCGAAGAGAGAAACCTGCAAAGTTCAAAATTTGATATGTATTAAACAGATATTGTGACTTGGGCTAAGAGGCTGCCTACATGTCCTTGTTGCTCTCGTAGGTCATATCCCAGCCATAGAGCACAACATTTGCTCTGAATGTCTGTATGATGCCCTCGTCCTTCATGAGATGATCACAGAAAACGTTTGTGAGTATGCTCTCTCCATGGTGCAAATAAATAGCCAATAATTTGCGCTAAAATACAAATACAATTGCAATTAAAATATATATATAGATAAATTGGTTTAGTTTGCAGCGTTGACTACCTCTTTAGCTGGCTTGTGGCAGGCCAACCTCAAAGCATTCTCTAAGCTGCCCACAAAAAACTCTGGATACGGCTCGCCAAAGCGTTGCTTATAATTCTCCACAAATTGTGAAGAGCCGCTCGTCTCATCATTCGTATTGTTGGGTACTGTAAAACAAGAGTAGAGAGGGATTAATATGAGCATTTGTTCAGTTGAGACTTCAGTTTTACTTACTCAGATGCCTATTCAGCGGTTGAACGGGCGGCGAGTCTGAGAATATATATTCCGAGTTGTTAAAATCTGTGGCATCTTCAAACTCATCCGCTGAGCTCTCGCTGTCAAGGGTCACGACTTCATTGCTAAATTATAGATAGAAAACAGCAAATATTAGTAGCCTTAAGCTTGTAATAATTGTATAGCTTTGTTAACAATACGTGTCCATTGTATTTCAAAATTATGCAATCAAATTATTCACACTTACGTGTTGGGCAGCAAGTTGGCATTGTTTTGCCGATCCGCGATGTTGCGCAGCACAAAATTGTGTGTCTGCTCGATGCCCGATTGCTATATGAGCAGAGAATAAGAGAAATGAAGAGAATAAGTCAATAATTTGCGAGAACAGGACAGGACAAAAGACCTACCGCTAAATTGGTATCGTTATCACAACCGCTGGGCCAGCCAGACCATTCCTGATGCCTAACTGGTGTACTGGTAATGTAGTAGACATTCGTTTTCAATTGTTGGATTGTGGTGCGTCCGGGAAGATTGAGTGTGATCCTGCGACCCTCCGGCTCCTCAACAATGTGAATCTTAAATATCTTATCCAAACGCTGTGTGACCTCGTCTCTGTTTAAGTTTAAGAATATTACACTCAGTACACTTGTTTTGCTAAGATTAAATAAAAATCTGCCTACTGTTCTGTATCCATGAAACCATCATCAGTAAGATCAATGAGTATGAGTTCATTATCGGGTGATAGTTCCAAATTGCATAACTGCGTGTCGGGCAACTGGGCATCGCTGGCTTTGGACGGCGGCCAGCCACGCAAGGCCTGGCGGCATTGTGGGACACTTGTCAAATCAAAGATCTTTCGCTTAAGTTGTTCTGCAAGTAAATCAGACGAAGTTTTAATAAGTTGAAATAGTTTAGAGCTATCGATGACACTCTAGTGCCTTAAATAATAATCTTAAGCTTGTAGCACCGAGAAACCCAATAAATAAATAAATAATTTAAAACGCGGCGATCCATGAAAGATAATGGTTAAATTGTTTTGCTTATCGATAGTATCGAGCCACTGTCGAAGTTTATATTAAATAATCGATACTATCGATGCATGGATATCTAAGTTTTTTCTGCTCTAATGTCAGCGGCATATATTGAATTAAAGCAATATATCTTTGTTTTGACTTACAATGAATACATATTTTTTAGCTATGCAAGTTGCTGAGTAGTTTTGTAAAGAAAATCGATAGTTTTATGAGTTATCACTATCGATAGAAATGCATGGATAGCCTAAATAAGTTGTTTCCTGCTCTAATATCAGCGGCGTATATTGAATAAGAGCAATATATATTTATTTTGGCTGACAATTAATACATATTTTTGGATATGCATGTGCCGAGGAGTTTTGTCAAGACCATCGATATTTTTATGAGCTATCACTATCGATAGTTGTTCAACTGAAGCTACGTACTTACCAATAGTTGCATTAGTTTGCATACGAATCTGATAGAGCTGATTATTGAAGTGTATGTTGAATGTTAATATATTTTGGTTGTTGTTCTGCCTGGAGGGATCCAAGTTGATGCTCGACGTCAGCTGGGCTAGCAATTGTGACGCTATAGTAGATACATTTGCAAGTCAAGTGCGTTGCACATTTTAGCGTGGCATTCACTACTCTCTACTCACTGGGAAACATTCGGGCGCCCTGCGATGGACCTGGCAGCTCGTCAAAGTTAAAGGGCCTGAAGCCATTGGTATTGGGATTTGGATGCGCTGATGCAACAGCAACTGGATCTGGAGCTGGGGGCTGTGGCTGATTTATGGGATTGGCCTGCGGCGCATCTTCATGTGGCATGACACGGCTGAGTGCCTCCTATAAACGACAATGAACAATAGACAAGTAGAAAACGATCAACCATTTTTGACGACTTAAGTTTACGATAACAACGCAATTGCATTGACGCATGTCCAAAGACAAAGACGCACTCACCACAAGATCCCAATTGGATGCCTCCAGATGAGAGAAGGCCTCGCCGACATCCTCAATTCCAGTTATGATCTGTGACATTGAAAATTAATTGTGTTTTTTGTTTTCATTAGAAGAAAGAAAACATGCAAGAGACGCAGACATCTACACACAAACGCATTCACACGCACACACATACACCCTCGCATTCATAATGTACACACACAAACATACGCATTGAAAATGTGCGCACTCAGCATTCGGTTTGCCCACAAATTAAATGAATAACAAAAGATTCCAGCGTCAAGAGGGAAAAATTGCTGCATCTCTTACCTGGAAACTGGCCAATGTTTCTTCTTTGTCCTGGTTGTCCGACATTAGTGTGAATTTGATTAGTATGTCGAATTTAAACTAAAAAGTTTTACTACTAATTTTCACAAAGACAGCCTGATTAGAGATGGGCTGATATTAATGTCGCTGTTACTTGTCACTAGCGTTTCAAATTATGTCGCACTTATCGCGAAAGCAATGGCGGTCGGAGCAGCTGATTACAATTCCGGGGAAGAAGAAGAGTGAAACTGAACACAAAATGTTAAAGTTAACAGAAAATTTAAAAAAGCGCGGGCATTTAACATAAGTATGTTTAATAGCAACAACAAAACTCCGACTAAAAATTACGGAAAAAAGTGCCGTTGTTCATTTTAAATTTTGAGCCTCTTTCTCGCGATTTTTTGTTTAAGTAGTTTGACCGATTTCTTGCTAAAATTGGTCATCGACAAATTTAACAGATGTACTCACTGTTAACGTTTACAGCAGTGTTAACGACAACATCGGCACAACGTAAATTGGAGTTTTATTATATTTTCCGTCATAAAAGTTAGTCTCCGGTCCCGGTTTTGTATTCATATAATTTTTCTGCATTTCTTGAGACCAAAACCAGATTTTTTGGATAGCTCTTTATATGGGGTAGTTGTATCGAAACGTTACCCATTTGCAGTGTGCAAAGGGCTTTAAGTTGTGTGTGGAGTAATTATGTTAACTGAGGAGCCAGTCATATTTGCTGTTTGGCAGCCCTGTATGAATCGCAATACCGCCACAATTCTTCAGTCTATGTGGACACGGTTGTGTTTTCTCAATTATCAATCTGGCCTTTCAACATAGCCTGCGAAAACAAATGCAAGGCAACAACACAAACACAAGTGCTATGTGCACAAATTGACTTTTAAATAGAAAACGAAAACGCATAAAAGCGTAAAATGCTGTCAACTTAATGCCAACGTAAGCAATGTGCGCTTAAATGTTAATGCAACGGGGCAGAGAAAGCACCATTTTCGCACTCTCAATTCGCTCGTGTGTGTGTGCATGTGCGTGTGTGTGAGCGTTCGTGTGTGTGTGTGCTATAGTCAAATTTAGTTTCTACATTTTTCTCTGCACATTAAGTATTAAATTTGATTTCTAGCTTACAATTTAAGATTGAACCAAGCCTAATAGATCGTTGGCAGTGCCCAGCTTTTGTATCAACATAACGGCACAGCTAAAATTGCTGACTGCACAAAGTTTCCGCCCGAGTGTCAACGGCAAAAACATTTGGGCAATGCCTGCGTCTGCAGCGTTGTTTGTTGATTGCGCCGCAATTGTTTCATTTTCAGCATCTTTGTTTGTTTTAATAGAAATTTAAGACCGCGAGTGACGCAAAATCAAAACGACAAGTGGAAGTGAAGGCTTTCGCCTCGCGTTAAAAGCAACAACAGCAATAGCAACAACAACAACGACGGGAATTGAGTCGCTGCAGCAACAACAAATCAGCTGTCAAACCGCTTCAAGGTAAGTTTGTAAATTAACCCGTTTTAAGTTTTTGTTTTTTTTATATATTTTTTTGCAATTTGTTTTTATAGCAATATTTTTACATATATATTTTGCTTGTCAAGCGATATCGATACCTTATTGCCTTGCCTCAAATCCTTCACAGCTTATCGATAACTCTGCACCTGTTTATGTTTTTGTCTCCAATTGGATTTTAAGAGATGGCGCCTTCGTAAAGCCTCTGCATATTTGGAGACTCAAAAAAATGTGTGTTTATGCATATGTTACTTGAAAAATCTATGGAATTTATGTATGTATGTATGTATGTATGAACATATGTATGTATGTATGTATGGTACCGAGCCATTGGTCGCTTCGTTATATCTTATCAGTAACTGAGTGCCCGTATTTTAGCCTAATAATTTCCATACACATGCAAAATTCCCACTTGGCGTATCAGCTGCTTGGTTTTTTGGATAAGATATACTTATGTATGTATGTATGTTTGTACATATGTACATATGTAGGTACATTAATACTCGTTTACCAATTAAGTGAAATTTTGTATAAACATTTTGAAATTCTTCTTGGAGAGTTTATTAGAACTTGCCACAATATGTTTAACGCATAGAAAAAGATGTCTCCGATCCCCAGTCCAAAGCAGCATTTAACTTTAAGTAAATTTTCTTTATGCAACCTTAAGGCAGAGAATAAGGCCCAACTCAGAATCGGGCTGGATTGGGGCAAATTATTAAACCCCGAACAGAATCGGCATAGTTGAATATACCATTGCTCCCGAAATTTTCTCCCGAAAAACTTTATAAGGCCTGTTCCCATTTTCGAGAGGAGTTTGCGAATTTGACTTCACGAGAATCAACAGAATTTCCCCTAAATTTCCCGCGTATTTCCCTTCGAGTTCCCATTAGAATATCCCACAGCGATAGCAGTGCTGAAAACCAATCAAGAAAAAACAGCTGTTTTTAAAAAATTTGACGACATGATTCTTAGGATTATATTGTCGTTCTGGGCATTTTATGAATAATAAACAATTTCAAAGTAATAAAATATAGTAAAATATATATTTTTCGCCATTTTAGTATAAAAGGACATGCTAATAATACGTAAAAAGAAACATTTATAAACCATTATACTCAAATTGTTGAGTTCATACGGATTTCGTATGGGATTAGTTACCCACGAAATGTTTGAAGAATTGGAAACGAACTTTTAAACTCTACTTTTTACTGCTAAACTATATAATAATTTACGCTCAAAATTTTGGACGTTAAAAACAATGTAAAACCTTAAGCAGAACCTATCACTGTTCATACATAAAATACAAAAACTAAATATTTATATGCATGCATATTCTATTTCAATTTTTAAGTGATTCCTAATTGCTGTTGACAACACTAAAAATTGTTAAACAGAGCAGGTCGTTAGCCATTAGAAAGAAGGGTGCAACAAACTGTGATGCTTTGATTTATATCAGCACAATTGTAATTTTAGCAGTTGCTTTTAAGCGTTTTGTTTTAATCACATTAAGTAAAACGTTGCATGCGTTGCATGACGAAAGCAACAGCAACAAAACGACAACAACAACAACAACGACAAGAAGATAAAGAACAACAACATCAAATAGTATATATGGCCCAGCACTGACCTACAAAAAGTGCAATGCGCTCCACGTCAGAGACAGAAATTGCAATTGCCAACATTTTGTGTAGGGGTTGATTTTTAGTTGGGTTAGGCGCGAAATACTCGCACAGACGTACTCAAAAACGTCGGAACTTTTTGTTGTAAGCCCCCTCGGGGAACGTTGAACCGACTAAGCAGCAAACAAACAGAAAACATGCACAAGAAATAAGGAAAACATTTGAAAGAAACCATTAAATAAATTAGTTTCTGAATGTTGCAAGTGATATCGGTTAATATCTTAAAAAAATATATGTATATTAAAGGAAGGTGGTCATTGTTCCCTGCTTTGATGATAAGTTTTTTAAATATAAAACGATTTTCTTGACTGGGATTCAAACCCGCGGTTTTGTGTGTCAGCGCTGAATGCCTTCTCACTAGGCTACAGTCATCCAAGGTAATATCTAAGCATACAAAAAATAAAACTAATAAAGACTTTGATTGTATCAAATTATTTTTAGTTGAGAAGTTATAAAAGTATCGATACTAAGGCAAAAATACATTGACACTATTTTTTATTTAAAAAGAAGCTTTTAGTCTTTCGATAGGAAATGTAGTACGGCACTACTATCGATGCTAATCCTACTAGATAGTTTCTATATTCGATATTAACTACCAACGATACTAAGGGAAAAATATATTGATACTATTGGAAGTATGCTCGTAATTTGTCTTTCGATAGGAAAAGAAGTACTGCACAACTATCGATGCTAGTCCTACTAGATAGTTTCTATTTTCGATATTTGGCATCAACGATACTTATTAAAAAAAACTTCGATACTCTTGATAGATGCTTAAAATTTGTATAGAAGAAAAAAGCTTTTACATTTCTTTTACTTTTGAGCAGTTGAAGTTTATAAATACTTATTTTGAGGCATGTAAAGAAAACTTCACGTATTTATTTATTTTTAACTTAACATTTGCATAAAAATGCCGTCACGGACGAGTTCAATGTCATCAAAGGATACAAGTCGCAGGGGAGGGAATGGAGGTGGTAACCTTTTGTTGCCATGCAGCAGTCGATGTCGATGCAAGGACCGTCAACGGCTTTCTATTGTTGGAAAATACCCTCCGCATATTAGGCTGTGTGTGAGAAAGCGAGACAGGAAGCCTGCACTTGTCATAATTGACAGTCACGTCTCAGTCGCAGTCTCAGTCGCCGCCTCAGTCGCAGTCTCAACCTTGCATGCGGCCATTTGTCAAGTGTTGTAAAATACGAAAATACGATTCATTGTTGAGCTGCCTTCAACGAGTACATACGTGTGTGTGTGAATGTGTGTGTGTGTATAAATGCAACTGATTTATGCAGCATAAAATGCACTACCTTATGCCCAATGGACCTGCTCTGAATCATTGCCACAAAAAAATGACCCCATGTCATGCTTACAAAACATGCTCACAACTCATAAAAACGACTTTAAAACAACTGCAACGAAGTCGAAATACCCTTTAAATAAATTTCAAAAACATTATTAGAAACATTAAGCGGAATAGAAATTTCTTTAAAGTTGCAAAATTTCCTTATTTTGTTCAGTTCAGACTTGAATCTTATCTCATTGATAAACTTGCCATTCAATTCTTGATCAAATGCAAGTGAATTCAAAACGCAAAATCTTACGAAAATGTGAAAGTATGCGCACACTCAAAAGAAAGTGTGCATCCAATTGTGGAAAACTGACTTCAACTTGTGGAAAATCAGGATAGAAATAGCTTCATAGAAATTTTTACCACAAAGGATAAAAAAAGGAAAAAATGTTTTAACTTTGGCCGAGTAAATTTTCTACAAGTTTCAACAAAAATATCCAATAGTCAAAGTTTCATTGAAAATAATTACAATGAGAATATTAAGTTTTCAACAATTAAAATAATATTTTCTTTTATTTGAAAGAAAAGGAAAATACTTGTAATATCTGTAAATAAGTTTTTAAATGTATACATTTTCAATATAAATAACAGCTTGCAAATATAATAAATAAACATTCTTCGTTTGAACTAAAGTATTTCTGTTTAATTTCAGGGAACACATGTTTCAAAACAGGTTAATCCTAATGATATAATTAGTGTACTCTCTTTTAGTGTATTAAAAACAAACAATATTGTGCCTTTCGCTTCCTCAATGCGGATGAATGGTAAATGATGACTCATCGCAGCGTTGATCGTTTACATCATTGTTGTTGCTGTTTTTTGTCATTGTACATACTTATACATACATACATACATATGTGTACATAAGTATATACTTCTAAAGGGAACTCAACACCGTTGTTGTCATTGAGCTTCTCTCAACATTGCAATATTTTGCATTAGTTATTTAAGTATTGTGCGATGTCGCTTAAAACCGCATTTTAATAAACCCAACAATGAGCTCCACTTTTGCTGACGACATTTGGACGTGTTAAGGGGGGGAAGGGGGCATGTGTATTACAGGGGATATACGAGAAAGATGCGCATAGAATTACTAAATGTTGGCAAACAAGTTAGAACTGCTTTTTTTCAAGATGCCGAAGATTTTATACGCTTGCAAAGATAAACAAGTAAGAATACTCTAGTCGAGTGTGCCCGACTACGAGACTCCCTGCTCCCAACTTGCATTTCAAGCAGTTCAGCGGCAACACAAGCAAGCAGTGCACTTAACTCGTAAACTGCTTGTCAAACTGTTGTTGCTGCCTACTGAGACGGGGGAAATAGATTCTTCCATAACTTTGGTGCTATTTATCCGATCGTGTTGAAATTTACACATCCGAAAGACATTGATTAAACATACATGTGTACCAAAAATTAAAGCTTTATCTTTTAAATTGTGGCTGTGGGAGTCTTTTGCGATTTGCGGGGATGCATCCGAAATTTGAAATAAACTTGATCTGCATATGGTATACAGGAATCTACATGCCAAGTTTGGTGTCTGTAGCTCTTGTAGTCTCCGAGATCTGTGTGTTCATACGGACAGACAGACGGACATGGCTAGTTAGTCTCGGCTGTTGATCCTGATCAAGAATATATATAGTTTATATAGTCGGAAATGCCTCCTTCTGTCTGTTACACACATTTGCAGTACTTTATAACTCCCTTTTTCCCATTTTTAATGGGAACAGGGAGTAAAAAAACATTAATTTCTATCTTAGAAATCGCGGTAAAATATATATATATATATTTGGTTTAAAAGTTTTTCATAATAAAACTAAATTTTCAATATCTACGATATTTATAAAAACGTAAAATCCAAAAAAGTTAAATTTACGACAGGTATTTGTTAAAACGAAAACGTTTTATATAAACTACTCAATTTGGAACCGATTCTGAAATTTGAAAAATAATTGGAAAAATCTGTTTCTAATTGTTTTCAAAAAAAGTTATAGATGGAGAAATCTAAGTATTTATAGAAACATAAAATCAAAATATCTATTTTTATATTATGCGAACTTAAACAAAATTCATAACAAAATTATAATAACACTGAAGAGAGTATATTTGAAGCATGACCACTTAGATCAGCACTATGTTATTGAATATGACTTAGGAAAGCCGCTATTAGTTAATTGTTATTGCAATTTGCAACAAATTAACATGATATTATACTATATACAATAACAATATTGCAATATCAGCTTACCGTAGCTTTTATACCTTTTGTTTATAAATTCCTGAAAGTGTTTTTTAAACATGAAAAACTTATATATGTTTTCTACAGTTTAACTAAATTTACAATGTTTAGCTAAACTAAATAAATAAAATAATTTAATTGTTTTTCAAATATAAAGGTTCTGCGCATTTGATCTCAAGATACTCATTTTATTTCTTGTGACTCACAGTTTATTGTAATTAAGTATATATGTATATTCAAATTCAAAGATTGCTCATCAATTTTATTGACAATATTCTCTGCTCTTTTGTAAACAAAATTTGTTGAATGTTGTTGATTTGCGTACGTGTTGGGCATTTGAACGTCAGACCTCTGAACATATATCTATATATCTATATATCTATATATATATAGACATTGCTCTGATGTTATAACATTTTGTGAGCAGCGTATTTAAAGTGCAAACATCGTATTTGTTTATTTGCATCTCTTTTCAAAATGTTGTTTTGCACAGCGGTCACATATTATTATCATTTTGCATAGCATTTGGCAATTTCAATTATAAAGCACGACATTCAGTTTATTTTTTTAGTTTTTACAATTGTTGTTTTGCAAAAAGACATTGAAATGTAAATTAAGTGTGTGAATAGCAGTTTGCCACTGTTGACTGGAAGCCAATGAAAGCCTCTTGGCTGATGTCCAAGACTATCCAATAACAATAACAAAAGCAAAACACAAACTCGAAATGATAGAAATTGAAAGCGAAAGTTTATTGTTGAGTTTCGTTGATAATTTTATTATTTAAGCGCTATTCGAAAACTGGTTTTGAAAGCATTTGTTTGCCTGATCTTTATAGCATGTTATGCTGCTTGAGAATCATAATCGTTATTCTATAAAAATCAAAGATTATCTTAATAAGATTAAAATTTTTGCTTTATTTTGTGACCACATTTCTTAATCTAGTTTAAGCACACTTTTTACTCCCTGTTCCCATTAAAAATGGCAAAAACTGAGTTATAAAGTACTGCAAATGTGTGTAACAGGCAGATGGAGGCATTTCCGACCGATCAGCATCAACAGCGGATACGAACTAGTCATGTCCGTCTGTCTGTCCGTATGAACTCAGAGACTATAAGAGCTAGAGACACCAAACTTGGCATGTAGGTTCCTGTATACCATACGCAGATAAAGTTTATTTCAAATTTCGGATGCACCCCCGCACCCACGCAAATCGCAAAAAACTCTCACAGCCACAATTTTAAAGATAAAGCTTTGATTTTTACTACACAAATATGTTTAATCAATGTTGATCGGTTGCGTAAATTTCATTACGATCGGATAAATAACACCAAAGTTATGAAAGAATCTATTACCCCCGGTCTCAGCAGGCAGAAACAACAGTTTGACATGCACTGCCCAAGTTAAGTGCGCTGCTTGCTTGTGTTGCCGCTGAACTGCTTGAAATGCAAGTTGGGAGCAGGCAGTCTCGTCGTCGGGCACACTCGACTAGAGCATTCTTACTTGTTTTGTCCTAAGAAATGATTCAAAGCATTTTTGCGAGTCATTTCTACAATTACTAACACTAGATTGTGCTACTTTGCTTTTAAACTAGTTTAATTATTCAATTTAAACTAACTACAAGCTACAGTTTGCTATATACTCGCATACTCTGCTCAGTATTAATCATTCAATTGAAAAATGCTTTCAAAACTGTTCTAAGCATATTTAGCAACATATCAAATAAACTTAAACCCTGCTCTGCTTAGGGTATTTCTTTTCAGCTGTATGACTCATGTCAAACAGTTCATTGGAATTTTTGTATAGCCAGTATATCTTATCTGAAAGACGACAAAGTTATCGTATAAGAAATACAATAAAAAAAATAGAAGCCAATGCAAATTGTAAGAACGTAGCATTTTGGGGTTGGAAACAAATTGAATGAAATTTCGTAAATTTTAGCACTTGAATCAATTTGATAATGCTCAATAATTCAAGTTCAATGACAGACTAGTTAGTAGCATTATTTTTTGAACATTTCGCATTTGTTTATACAGCATGACTCACCGCGTCAACCTAGTTTAGTACAGGTTTATTGCTATTTTGTCCTGGCTTTTTTTTTCAATTAATGTTTTCGAGGTGTGTTTCCTTCCGCGTTTCTGAACATAAACTGCTAGTTTTCAACCCTCCTTAAAAACTTCTCGATTGCCTTAAACTGTCATCAACTTAATTGCTACAAATTTAGCAGGGTGTGTATTGTTATTGTTGTTGTTATTGTTGTTGTTGCTGGGCGTGTTTAGCCATTAAATCAAGTTCAATTTGACAAATCATTACAGCACGCATTTGTTTTCTGTTTTCGTTTTCGTTTTTTTGTTTTTGGGGCTCGTTTGGAGTCGTTGTTGATGGATCCTCTCCGGAAATGTTGTCCGCAACGCGTGCAAATTGATTTCCCTGTCAACATTTAATATCCACTAGGCGTTATGCAAGTCAAATTGTGTTGTGTTGTGTGTGTTAAATGTTAACACGCCTATTTGAAATGCACGCCTAGGCCTCATCGTTGTGGCTGTGGCTTGGCCTGGTCCCATCGTTTGTCTGTAAGACAATACATAGCAAATATTGCGTAAGTTCCAAGCCACAAGACGCCCCCAACATCAATACATTCAAACGTGAAAAGTGTGGCAACGCTATCTAGCTTTAAGCCATGTTAAGTTATTATTTATGTGAACCTAACTAAGTGTTAGTAACTTAAATTTAACCTTTTCTTGATTATTAGAAAATTTCGATAAAGCAAACATATTTATTAATGCACAGATAATCGATAAATTGAAAATTCAAAAAGTAAAAATTATCGATTAATTTTCATAATTTGAATTCATACTTAAAGCATTAGAATTATGCAACTTCATTAAAATCTTTGTATTAGTAATTTTACTCATTTCTGCGATTTCTTCAATATGAATAGTTTTTGATTTCGTATTTCCGTTTTCGGATGATATCGCAACCGTTTATCATCTTTAAAGCTAAGTTCAAATACTACTCATTTCATGCTCTTAAAAACAAATCTTTTTAAAACGAATTTTGCAATGATTTTCAAAATTCCAATGAACTAACAAACTCTATTAAGAAAGTTGTGATGGGAATCGGAAACAAGAACCGAACTGAAACAGTTTTCTTAAAATAATATCTATTTATATAATTAGGTTTTTTTTTTGAAGAAGAATATTATTGAAATCGCTTTTATCTAAATCAATTTTTTTTTTAAATTCAATAAACTGTAAATGTTTGTATAATTTCCATATTCAAAGATGAATCATTATTTTACATATAAACATTTACATCAAATTTATATTGCGTATACGTAGCTGTCGTACTTGGATATCTAAGTACCATATGCATTTTTATGATTCGCTATCTCTCTTTTTTAAGCATACAAATTATGTACATACTCTTGTCTCAAGTACATATGCAAATGATCTTTTATGACTAAAGACTTTGCTCATTCTCATTTGAGAACTACATGCTATTAAAATGAACGAGTATTGTCAGTTACTATGAGTACTATATACAAATAGTGGGGTGCGATCAATGTCAACAAGCAGTCTGATCAGCTGTACAATTAAGCGACGTCCCGTCTGACGTCTCTATAGTTGTAACGAGAGAATCAAGCTTTGAGTATGAATCATGTTGCATGACCAGGCCGCACAGTTAGTTAAGGAGTTTCCAGTTTTCACAGCACAGTGGCACCACAGTCGCCACACACACAAAATACGCCCAACTTCGTCCCACTGTGCTAGTTAATGAGTCAAGTCTGTAGCAAGACTGCAAATATTTCGCACGTTTCTTCACACACACATACACACACAATTCACACACATACATAGACAGCGACCCAGAGTTACAGTTAAACGCTTTTTATGCTGACCGATCATCAGCGTTTTGTTTAGTGACAGGTGCTGAAATGCGATTGCGGCAGCAGCTGCGTCTTCAATGCGATTCCTCTTTGATCTTCTTTTTATCTCGCTCTCTCTTTCGCTATATATGTATTTGTCTGCACTCGTTTGCACCATGGCAGTGTCTGACGTCACAGCGCTGTATTCTATTCACGGTTGTCACATTTGGTACAAATGTACCAAAAATTGGTACCTTTTTTTAATCTTTGGTGCAAGTGTAGCAGAAACTGGTACTTTGTTTTATTATTGGTACACTGTGCCAAAAACTGACACATTTTCTTGGTTTGTTGATTGGTACATTGTACCAAATACTGGTAAATTTTCTGTACAATGGTACATTTTACCCAAAACCGAAACCTTTTTTATATTCATTGTTACATTGCACCAAAAATTGATAAATTTTTTATTTTCATTGGACAACTGTACCAAAAATGTATATATATTTTGTTCAATGTAACACTGTGATTAAATCTTATACATTTTTGGTTTTTTGGTACACTAAAACATTTTTGTTGTTGCTGAAAATATTTATGTTTTGGTACAGATAATGCAACAAGTCAAAGTTCATTTATGGAATATAAAGCTCAGTAAACATTAAAACTTAAAATTAGTCGAATAAACTATAATTTGATTTAATACAATTGTGAAAATTAGGCGAGATTAATATAAGTTAAGTTTACATTTAAATTGCTGACTTTTTGAAAAAAGGTACATTTTATTTGTACAAACAATTTGTTTGCATGTGAAAATCGTGATTCTAGTCAACGTCTGCGACGACCTTAGCAGCTTTATTTTATGAAATGCTTTTGACGCTCTCAACTGCTTGAAGCATATGCACGCTCTCTTGCTCTCCCACTCTTGCCGAACAGCGCCACTCTCAACTCTCCACTCTCCGCTCTCTGCTCTCCACTTTGGCTTCGCATGCGCGGCCGTTTGTAGGTTCTTCAGTTGGATTTCGACGCGCGAGCTGAGCGCAACGCATGTTTTAACGGTTGTTGTTTTTTTTTGTTGTTGTATGTAGCTGTTAATAATTTATTAAAAACAAACAACAAACGTCGAGCAACGACCAACAACAAAAGCGTCAAATAAAAACAAAACGTAAATAAAAAGTGTTGTTGAGATAACATAATAAATAAAAGGCTGAAAAGCTGCTTGAAAAACTGTTCAAAATCTTGCAACGAATGATTCAATAGCCAATCGATCATTTTAATAAAATGTGTTTAATGAAAATGAATATAAAAATATATGAAAAATAATAATATAAACAAAACAAAATATTATTTCGGCATTGAAGATGCTCGACACCTTGGTCTTATCATCATTTGTGTTAGCTTATAGCCATAATCGTAGCCCCGCCAGCTTTTCCAACAAATACCGCGACCCGATAACTTGACCTCATATTTGCCACCCTCAACGTACTGACCATTTAAGTTGCTGTAAATATAAACAATTTGTTTATAGAGCAGAAATAGTTCATTTTTAAGAATACGCACCTTTCCTGGCAATATTTGTACCACCACGCACCCACATACATTAAAGCGCAATTGTCTATCGATTTATCGTTATCGTTATCGTATGTGGAAAATGGCATACCTTTGTGATATATCAACGAATCTCCAGCATCCCCCATATACTTGCCCAATACGCTCAGTGCATATGAATCCGACTCATTGCCCACAACAAATCTATCATATTTGGCATAATGAACCATTCCATCAAAGTCCTCCAGGTGTATATATAGCTCATAAGGCTCTGCGACCGTCATGAAATGTAAACGTTCCAAGCCAATAAAGAATTCCTCATTCAGATTGCCAAAACCCGCTTTATACTCTGCCCAGCTGCGATAAAAGTTCTCGCTGCCATCCTGACGACGTTGTATAACTGTCCAACCGGCGCCAGCTGTACGAGTATCACAGTAGACCGAGAAGGGCTTCAGATCTGGCACCTGTATAGTATATATGCCATTTGTGTTGATCATTGCCGCCAGACAGGATGGCGGATAGCCTTGATTAATACATTTTTAATTGAAAACTATTGTGATTTCTTTCAATATCAATTTAAAATATTTAATTACCTGGCTGTTTTGTTATTCGCTTTTCAGTTGCATTTAAACTGGTTCTTAACTGTTTCAATTCCACTTCTAAACTGTAACATTATTAATTTAGTAAAATGTCATATTGCGCATAAACACAACATACCTTGAAATGAATTGTTCAGTTTTTTCGTATACATTTGCTAACAATCTTTTGCCATCATTCGAAAGCTCTTGCGCATTTGAAAAGTTCCAGCAGAGGAATAACAGTAAATGTATAAAGCACGTAGGATTCATTTACAAAGATTTGTGTGCTATTGCTGTGATCTTGTAATCGAAACTAAAATGTAATTATAGATTTCAAACGTAAATGCTTAGCTTATGCCCAGTATTTTTCGAACGTAAGAGGTATATACAAGTCGTAAAAGTCTTGAAAGAATGTATTCCTAGCAAATGTTGATAATTTCTATTGTAAATCAACACAGCAAATATAAATTGATAGGGTTTAGTTTAGATCTAGGTTAATTCTAATTATAAATCAATATGTATTTTTAATCGAGTTTGCTTTTCTATTTTAGAATTCATTTAAGACTTTAATATATAAATAATGGGTAACAAGTAGAATTAAGTCTGTTATGTTTTTTCTTGCTGTAATTTCTTATCAGCATCTAGTAAAAACGTAGATCAAGTTTTCCGGCAGTAGATTGTTTTGTCAAAAGTGCACTTATAATGTTTGAAACTTGTGAAACATATACATATATAAACTGAAATCTTATGTTAAGTTAGGATATAATCGTTTGAAAGCTTGAAATGTAAAGCACAATGTTAAGCTCTAACATAGATTGAAATGTAATGACATATTTTAAGCTGAAATCATATGTTAAGTTAACATATAGCTAGATATAATCGAAAATGATCGATAGAACGGATATCGACAAAGGATATAGAAAGGAATCGAAGAAGACAAGGAGAAACACAAAGTTTCTTAAGCTCTCTCCATTTTATTCCATTTTAAACTATATATAATACCTAGAGTTTGATAATAAACATATTATAATCATCTATACAAAGGAAGTTATTATTGCTTTAAAAAATCGTGCAGCCTTTGGTCGAGCATTTACCTCTATATGCCTCCGGAAATAAATAGCCTTTCAATGTATTTTAAGATCAACTTATGCGATTAAAAAAGGTTACACATTTTGCATATTAAACGTATATTTTTTGTTAAATGAATAATGGCATGCAAATGAAAAATTACGAATATGAGTCACATTTTTCTCGAGAATTGTTATTATTGTTGTTGTTGTTGCCTTTTAATGTGCAAGCTGGAAAGTTTCGGCACTTTGGTCTTATCATCATTTGTGTAAATTTATAGCCATAGTTATGACCACGCCAGGCTCTCCAGCACATGCCACGCGCAAAGAGCTTCTCCTCATATTTGCCACCAACAATATATTGTCCATTGAGATTGCTGTAAATAATTAAAAATTATTATAAAAATCATATTGTTAAGTTAATAAAGCTACCTATCCACACAACTGTTGTACCACCAGGCACCCACATGAAGAAAAGCACAATTCCTGTTAAACTCATGATCATTGTCCCGATCATAAGTGGAAAATTTCATTTTGCGATGACTACGCAGCGAATCTCCCGCATTACCCGTGTAGGCGCCAAGTACATTCAGTGCATATGCATCATCTTCATTGCCAATGGCAAATTCATCAAATTTTGCATAACGTTTGGCTCCCTCAAAGTCTTCGAGGACAATGTACAGTTCAAAAGGTTCCAGCGCTGTGATAGCACGCAGCTTTTCCAGACCAATAAAGAACTCACTATTAAGTTCACCAAAGCCATCTTTATACTGCTGCCAGTTGCGATAGAAGTTTAAGCTGCCATTCAAACGTCTTTGGATAACCAGCCAACCAAAGCCAGCTAAGCGTGTATCACAGGATACAGGAAAAGGATCCATACCCGGCACTTGTATCGTATACACGCCACTGGCATTGAAAAAGGACGTCAAGCAGGATGTGGGATAACTTTTATCTAGATAAAACCCTTTTCAATTGTGTACACTTGTTGTACATCTTAGCAAACATACCTTTTTTAACAGAATTCGTATTATCAGCACTTGCATAATCCTTAAGTTCTTGCAATTGTTCCTTAAGACTGTAAAATATATTTAAATTTATTCACATTGCAGTTGAACTTCTGCTTAAACGCACCTTGTAACCAGCTTGTCTACTTTATCATGCATCATTTCCAGTTCATTGGCCAGTTCTTGACTCTATAAATATTTGATTTGAATAGCTCTCAATTTGATTTACACTTAACTTTTATTCTTACTGTCACTTTGTGTACTGCCATACAACAGATACACATAATGCCTATGAAAATGACAGACTTTTCTATATAGAGCTTCATAAGGCAAACTATTCTGTTGCTCAGATCGTGTAATATGCACTAAATCAACTTTTCATTTATATTTATTTGTTATAATGCATTGAGTATTGTTTATAGTTGTGTTATCAACTGCTATACAAATTGTAAGGTTAAAGATTATCTGGCTCACGTATAATAATATAACGGCTGCTCTTGAATTCATTTATTTATAGTTGAGGAATATTTAATGTTTTCGAATTAGTTTATTTCCTGTTTGAATAGTTTTACGTTTTGTTGAAATTCTAATTTAGATATTTTACTTCATTATTTTTTTCCCTTTTTAATTTTATTTGAGCTTGGTGTTGTTTGCAAAATACAGCTGATTCATCAGAGTGACCATGCACGTTATAGGTACCTGGTCACACTGTTTTTCCTGGCAGGAATTTTCCACTGTCTACAGAGATACAGTCCTTTAGTGGTAAATTGTTGTTTTCGTTTAGAACTTTGAAAGTGATAGTTGAAATTATCGATGGTATCGATACATTTTGCGAAAAACATGAATGCTCAGACATTTTTGAAAATATAAAAATACTTGCAAATTATTTGCGCACAATTAAATGATTTTAATTATATAAACAAAAGATCAAACCAATATCGATACTATCGATTGTTTGCCATCTCTAACTGACGCATGTTGGCACGTGGGCTTCTGTTGTTGTGAATTCTGTGGCAGCTTCGCCCAATGGCTGTCAAACTGTGCGGGGTCTGTTATTCATTTTACGCGCTGTTTGCCGCTTGGATTTTATTTTGTTTTATCGAGGCGTCAATCTCCAAACAAAGTAAAACAAGAAAAAGAGAAAAAGATACATAAATAATAATAATAATTATTAAACGTGTGGGTGGCGACAGTTGCTCGAGCGACTCGAGCGCGTCTTGAGCCACAATTTCAGTCTCAGTCTCAGCCTCAGTCTTAATCCAAAGCCGCAACGAGGCGGACAGCGACATCAGAGCTAGAATTTAGAAATCCCTTTATTTAAAATGCGTCTAATTCGACGCGCCCATGGCCAAAAAGTAAACTGCGCCAAAATAAAATGCTTTTAATCAAATTAAAAACAACATGCTTGTTATTTGTGTTACAGATGGCCATACCGCCACCACCGGGACCACCGCCACCGCCAGTACCGCCGCCGCCACCGGCATTGGTCGGTCCAAAGCTGGGCGGCGCAGGAGGAGGAGGAGGAAGAGGCGGTCCAGATATGCGCTCCGCCTTGCTCAACTCCATACAGAAGGGCACCAAGCTGCGCAAAACTAATACCGTAGACAAGAGCAGTCCAGCGTTGTCGGGACGCATCTGTGATGGGGATGGCGGTGGCGGCGGCGGCGGCTCTGCCACGTCGGCGTCAAAGCGTACGCTCAACAACAACAACAATACCAGCAGCAACAACAACAACAGCAGCAGCAGCAGCGGCGGCGGCGGCATTGGGGCGCCAAAATTGAGCGGCCTTTTCGAAGGCCTGTCGCAAATGCCAAAACTGAAGCCCGTTAATGGTGTTCGTGGTAAGTTCAACTTAAGTATAATACTTATATACAGTCGAAACTCGCTATAATGTACGATTCGTACTAAAAGTAGTAGTTGCTTTTTCTCAATTGATGTTTCGAGTCGTTAAAAAAACATTTAGTATTGAAAAAATTGTTGTTTTTTTCTCAATTAATGTTTCAAAATTGTTAGAAAATTAGCTTTATAAGCTTTTAGCTCTCACAACTTGGTGAAAATTGCTGACAAGTTGTTTCTTTGATAATATTTGTTGATCTAAATTTGTCATTTAAGACTTATTTTCTTAATTTTTTTAATATACAACTTGCGTTTATTTCATTTTGAAAGAAACCATTTTATCTTGTTGTATTTAAGTGGTAAATGAAAATGTTCAAAAGAAATTTAGAATAGGGCTTATTATAAAGGTAAAAAAACAGTTTAGAAGAAAAATAAAACTACATTCCTATTAGTTATGTACGTTATAGGGAAATTCGACTGTATATGCAAATTAACATTGAGTATATTTTGTTGCTCAATTGATTTCCGCTTTGGATGTTTGAACGCACACCCACGCATCACGCATCAACAATAATAATAACAACAAAAACAATCATAAATAACAGCAGCACCAGCTCCAGTGCCAGCAGCAGCAACAACAACAGCAGCAAATGTGACGCGCAGCAATAGCCCCCCCACCGCCGCAGCGAGCAATGGACCCATGGACTTTAATACAGAGCTAACCAAGCATTTAACATTGAAGCGTCAAAAGCAACAACAACAACAACAACAACAACAGCAACAAACAAGCAACAACAGCAGCAACAACACAACACATATCAATGCAACCGAAGCAAATTTAAGAACAAATCGAGGACCACCACCGCAGCCGCCAAAGGTAAGCGTTAAGTAGACCCACACAAAGAAATACTATTATTATAATTAGTTTAAAAATACATACGATATATATGTTTATAAATAACATATTTGAGCAGCAGGCAAAAGTGCAGCATAAATTATAAATTAGATAAACATGTGCTGTCGAACTTTTAAAGAGTTGTTGCTGTTGGCAAAATGCATTTGCTTTACTTTCTTAATTGACTTTCTTTTTCACATGCATTTTATGCTCTATATCTAGTGCATATTATGCACGCACAGTCCAAACATCTCTACTAACTGTTTGTCCGAACTGACTGATTGTTTTGTATTTGAACAGTGCTCAAATTTAGTTTTATAGAGTTAGATAGCACGTTTTTCAACGAATTCTTTAAATTCTCAGAAAATTCATGATAAAAAAAAGCAAAACATTATTATTCGTTTTATAAGACTTTCTTCATTGAGCGTCAGGGACTTTAACAATCTTTGAAAGATCAGAATTTAGTTAACTTGAGCTTCGATATCGTTCTGAAAGTTCAAATTGACAGTTTTTTTTTATAATCCTTATTATTGTAGGTAATTTCTCATCCCAAATATAGGATTTGCATTCCCTGAATTTTTTTAAATGTTGTATATGGGCATTTCCAGGATCGTGAACTTTACATTCGTACGCATTTAAATTGACAAAAAAATTCCAAAAAACATATTTTTCAGTAAAGAAATAATTTAGTTTTCAATATCTATTTTTGAAAAAATCCGGTAGTTTTAAAAAAAACTAATTTGCTATTATCGCGAACGTTACATCGCGAACGTTACATCGCGAACGTTACATCGCGAACGTTACATCGCGAACGTTACATCGCGAACGTTACATCGCGAACGTTACATCGCGAACGTTACATCTCGAACGTTACGTCGCGAACGTTACAAGATTTCCATTGACTTCGCACTTTATTATTTAAAGTTAAGCTAGGTTAAATTGATCACTTTATATTGCTATTAGCTAGTGCTTGTTGTTATTGAAGTTTTTTAAAATTACTGTCATCAAATATCCTCTCATTTGAGAACGTAAATATTAAAGAGAAAACTATCTAAACATGAACAAAATAGTGGCAAAAAGCCATTTATGCAGATTCCACTCGATTCGCTCGTGATAATTATTGAGCTGGACTGTAAATTGTTAGATTTCATCAATTTCTAACAATTTATTATCGATTAAAGCATGACTTTGAAATTTTCGGTGCAGGTGGACCTTTTTCTGGAAATGTCTATATTTAAATAACAATAAATAAAATAATCAAGTGCTTCGAATTTTAGCAAATTAGATGCCATTAGTTTAAAATGGAAACTGTGCCTTTAATCATTCATTGAGGCGGTTCGAACACATTGAATTAAAGGGTTTAATTGGTTAAGGATGATAAAATATAATCTTCAAATATGAAGAATGGATTAAAGATGAAACTGCTTAAATCACAATTCATCCATATTTGCCAAATTATTCCCCCATAACTTATACAATTGATGTCGTAATTTTACCTTCCTTTTTTTATTGCTGTTCCATTAGCAGAACTCCAGCGATTCCATATTGGATCGCATGAACATACCTCGCGCAGCAGCGGCGTCGCCGCCCACATACACATCCAATGTGAATGCCACATCGACGGCGATTGCCAATGGCAATGCCAAGCCGAAAGCTTCGTCGCCCACGCTCTCGGAGAGCAGCAGCAGCGGCAGCGGGAGCGTGAAAAGCAAAGCGGCCAATCTTAGGTGAGTTTTTGTTGCTTAGCATGGGCAGCTGCCGATGGGGTTTCGGTTCAACATTATATATTCTTTTATTTATTATATTTGTTTTTTGGTTTGTTTTTCAAATTTTATTTAAATTTTTGTACATTTTTGGAACGTTTTTTGAAAATATTTGTAATTTTTTTGGTTTCTTTGCCGGGCATTTTGGTTAAACCCCATTCCAACACAACACAACACACATCCACAGTATCTCGTTAGGCAATAGTTTTGTAAATAGTCCAATTACAAAAACAACAACAACAACAAGCGCAACAGCAGCAACAAATCTTAATCGATCAACAACAACAACAACATCGTCAACGGGAACGCTGCGCAATTTGGCGCCCAATAAATCAACGCTATTTGGTGGCAATGGTACGGCTGCTGGTGCAGCAACAATTGGTGGTGGTAATGTCTCACCCACGCCAACGCCCATGGCCATGCCCATGTCCACCACAACTCCCCCCAACAACAACAACAACGCACAGAAGCCGGCAATTGGCTTTGGCAAGCCAAATTTTGCACCAAAGCCGCCGGGTTTGCAGCAACTGGCATTCGCCAATGGACATCAGCGTCCAGCGGTATCGCGACATCACAGCATGAAGTCACCCAGGTATAGCACACCTATCCCTCCAGTACAGTACTATAAGCAACACCCCCCACCGCCTTCATCTGGCCATATGCACTGCTTCAGAATTGCGCTAATGCTAATTGGTAACAATGCGACTTGGTTGTAGTTTCTCAGCTTTAATCCTGCTGCTGTATTTGCACATTAACCAACAACTTTAATACTTCTTGTTGATTTTCCTTATTAATTGGGGTTTTTCTGTTTACGCTCTCAGATCTCCGCCAGCTGCTGGCGCCGTTAATGGACCCGTCTTTCCAACGCAACAACATTTTGGCACAATGCGTGCTCCGCTTCAGCAGCCGCTGCATCTTCAGTCCAGCGATTGCTATATGGGCAGCACCAACAGCATCACCGGCAGCATTCGCTCTGCACCCAACCCGCCAAAGAGTAAGTTCAACTTGTTATGAATATCCTTCAAGACAACCATAACTAATAACTATTTCTACCTTTCTTTTACAGCACGCCCCTCTGTGAAGCCACCGCCGCCGCCAACGCCATCGCGCAGCATCTCGAACAGCAATTTGAGCAGCATTGCGACGCCGATAAGTGCCGTTA
Source organism: Hirtodrosophila cameraria (assembly GCA_949708635.1). Lineage (NCBI taxonomy): Eukaryota > Metazoa > Arthropoda > Insecta > Diptera > Drosophilidae > Hirtodrosophila > Hirtodrosophila cameraria. The sequence goes on along the minus strand of OX453089.1, from coordinate 16,076,557 downwards.
ATGCGGCACTCGTGCAGAGTGCAGCAATTAGCACATCAGCGCCATCCCCACCGTTGCAGCCGCCCTCCAACTCAAGCAGCAGCAGCAGCGTTGCCGCTCTGCGGGATCAGTTTCGAGTGGGAGGCAATTCGATGCCATCGACACCGCCAAGCGGCCTTGCATCCAGTCCGAAGTCAACGACAACGCGGGAGAAGGTCAATCCTATTATACTGAATGGTGGTCCAATCAATCCGCCAGCGTTGCCGCCTCATCGCAGCTGCCCGCCGCCACCGCCTCCGCAGCGACAGTCAAGCAATGTGAGTAGGCAAAAACAACAAGTTGAAACAAGGGCGCAAGAAAACTTTCAATGCACTGCAAGAAATTTGTGGTATGCAAATGAGAGTCTGCAACAGAAACAGAAATTTCTATTTTAAAATTCTATTTTTATATGGGCAACTTAGGATATGAACGTATTTTCAGTTTTAGCTATATTTACATATTCTAAGAGTGATCAGCAAAAACAATAAGGCTTCAAGCAATTCAGACAAATTTATTGTTTATTCGTTTTTATTGAATTTTAAACTTTTTCCATTGATTTATTGCACAGAGTCTTTTATGTTTGAGAAAAGTTTTTTTAGTTGGCATTTCGCGTCAAATAAAAAAATAAAAGAATACAAAAACAATTATATTAGATGTCAGTTTATACGCACGCCAAATTTATCTTTACAATGCCTTGAACCAAAGACCATATAAATACGACGATACTTATATGGCCTCTACTATTATTTTTGTATGGTCTTTACTTTAACTGTGTCAGAAAAAAATCAATTCTAGTTAAAGTAAAGAAATAGTAGAACATTTTGCACAGTGCACAAAGTTGACAGCCGGGATTGCCATGATGCAATAATACAAGATAGTGGCTATTGCACACTCGGGTTCCTTATTTTTAACTCAAAAACAAAAATTCAACAGCGCTCAAAGAGAGACTGAAAAATAAGCACCCGATAAAGAGAACAGGCCAGAAATATCTGCTACCTTATATTATTGTATCATAAAAGCTTGCTTTGTCTCTCCCTCTCTCACTCCCTACCTGACACACTGGCATACTCTCTCTCAGACAGTCACGTCTCCTTCTTAATCTAGCTCTCTTTGCGTTTTACCCCATCTCCTTTGTGCTGCGCGTTCGCTCTTTGCTCTCCGCTGCGCACTTGCATTTAGCTTTTTACAACCTTTATGGATTTTCCACAGAATACGTGACCAAAACAGTGTCTAAAACGCATTTCGCACGCTCCTTTTGTTATTGCTGTTGAGCCAAAGTAAAAAAAAAGAAGTAAAAAGCACAGCATAGTTTAGTTAATTGTTGATTCTCTATTATACTAACAACACCTGCGTCTCCACTTAGCATGTGAAACGTGCGATATCCAAGAAGTTGAGCAAGATTAGGGAACAACTGTGTAAACTCAAGGCTAACAAAATGCTGATGCTCAATCCCAAACGCAACGTAACTAAGGCAGTGCCAATTGAAGCTGACAATAAAAAACTAAAGAAAAATAAGTTAATTTTCTTATAAATTTCATTTTCAGGCTGGCACGCAACAGCAGCAGCAGGCACCAGTGCCGCCCCAGCGCCACTCCTCCATAAGGGCCAACGCGCCGCTGACGCCGCCCACGCACATGGCCAACGCGACGCACAATTTTGGCAGCAGCGGTGGCCTGTCAGCGGGCATGGGCGGCGGAACAGGAGCGGGTGCGGGTACGGGCGCATCAGTTGGACGGCTGGTCATCGATTTGGAGGCAAAGTTTGGCAAGAGATTTCATAATGTTACCGAGTTTCCCAAGCCGCCGCCGTTTCTAAATATACAAAAAATCTATCCTAGTCGCCCGCTTAAGGCAGCAACCAATGGTATGTAAAGGCGTGTATGTGTATGTATATGTATACATATGTACTAAGTGTGCGTGTTTTTTGGGTGTATGGGTCAGTTATAATTACTGTTTTGTACGCCAACTCACGCGTCATGTTAATTATTACATATTATTATTATTATAATTATAATTATGATTACAATTTACTATTACTGTTATATACACATATGGAATGCTGTTATATAATGCATAATATTACAACATATTATAACTACATTATTATTATTATTATTTGTAAGAACACACACACACACACACACACACACACACACACACACATACTACTGTAGCATTTTAATTTCAAAGATGAAACTTTATACAACGATGCAATTTTTAATTGCTTTAAACACACACACACACACACACACACACACACACACACACACACATAAACACAAAACAAATATGTTATTTTAAACTAAAAACGTTACAAATTTTAATTATTGTTTTTTTTTATTTGCCTAAAATCGCGAAAAGTGTATAAAAATGTTAAATATATATTATTTCTTAATCTATAAATATAAAACGTTGATAGCTTTATTTCACATAATTTTGTTAAAAGCATATATACATATATTCGATATACAATATATTTTAACATTTGTATGTTAACAAAGAAAAAGCGATATTATTAATAAGCACACACGCATATTATGTATTATTCTATAGTTCTAAAAAATATTGTTTAAATTTAAAGCCTCTATATCAATGTTCTTATTACAATTTGCATTATGTTCAAAAGTCCCCAAATGCATTATATATCTGTATACATATCTGTAGCGCATGCTTTTACTTTATGTACTCGTATGTATTGTCTACGATCGGCTTCATTCTATATATATAGAAATCTTTTTTTGTACATGTACTTTTATATATCTTATCCTAAACGCATACATATGTTCTATATGTTTGCTATGTTCGATGAAATATTTAATTTTAGCACAAGCACATTATTGTTTTATTTGAAATTATTTTTATGAAGAATAAAAACCAAAATAAAATTACATTTTTTATGCATATATTACCAACATATAGTATTATACGATTTGTGTTTGTCGTCCACAATCTTCTTCTTATATCGCTGTTTACACGATCAAGTTTACTTCGTTAAGTTTTCGTGTAAATGGTTCGTCCTGCCTTTAAACTTAACGAAGTAACTCCACGAAGTACATTTATTGTTTTTGCGGTGTTATTTCTTCTTCTTTATGTTTATCTTTGTTTCATTTGTGTGCGTTATATATTGCTTGTAAAATTTCCATTGCCTAAGCAACAGGCGTCGCCTATACAAATGTCTACAAACTACATACATACATATATGTATATATATATATCTCCCACTATCTTTCTCTTCTTCTTCTACTTACCTTTCTCTCCACAACGCTTGATATGCAGAATCGGTATTGACGCCCAACAATAATAACAACAACAACATCGCCGCTGCTTGCAACAACAATGCTGCAAAAGCACCAATGATACTGAAACCCGCTTATGCCCCGCACAAAAAAACTCGCGCCCCCGCACCGCCCCCACAGGCTGGCGTGGCCGCCGCCACAGTGTCTGTGATAAGGCAATCCAGTTTTCTATATGGCGGCAACAGCGCTGCAGGCGCCGGCAGCGGCACAGCTGCTGTCCATAACGTGCGTCCGCAGTCACAGCCGGCTTCAACTGGGCCGCGCAATTCGACGGTCTATTAAGAGATGTGGGCGCCATCTTAACATAACTGTAAAAATGATATTGATGTCTCTGCTTTCTGTGTATGTACATATGTAGCTGTGTGTATGTTCATTGTTGTTGCTGTGCAGAGTCGTGTATTTTATGTATGAACAAAATTATGTATGTGTTAAAATCCAAATTGTTAAAAGTGTCAATGTAAAAGTGTAAAAGTATAAAATATAAGGAAAACAATAACAAAATTAAGGAGAGAGTGGAGAAATGTATATGCATATGAATATATAGGGTGTGGCGGCAAGAGCTTAATTTGAAAAAATAGTTAGTTGGCCGTTAAAAAACCATAGTAAAATTACAATTTGCTGCAATTGCATTACCATAAAACAAATTCCAAACATTTAAATTGAAGCTTGTAATACTTGTATTACTGTGTTTTGGAATTCGTTTGTGAAAATTGAGTTTAAAATAATGTTTGAGCCAAGGTGCTGGTTAAATGAATAGTAGTGTCTTCCCAGTCTTATAAAAATATACCTTTACATATTTATATATATATACATATATATATTCTGTACATACAAAAATTAGCAACATTTGTGTTTAGACCAAAGTTAGTCAAATTACACCAAAACAGAATACCCTTTTATATAAGTACGGGTATATACGTTGTATACATATATATATATATATTTAGGAGCAATTCTGTCTCTAACCCTATCTAACTAGACTGAAAAATGTTAATACCAAATTCAAAACTTAAGTACACGTATGTATATTTTTAAACACTAGCAAAAACCCACACACACACACACAAATGTTAATTAAGTATAATGCAAGGCACAACTGAACGTTTTTCAACGAACTCACAGATAAACGCATAGTCATAAAAGGACATTATTACATCAATCAAATAGTTGCTAACTATTCAAACACTTTGAGCATTGTTTTTTTTTTTTTGTTTTTTCGTTGTGATACTATTCGAGCTATATATGCATTTGAAAACCAAATAACTATTTGTTAAAAAACCCCTTGGGCAATATTATTCATTAGCAAAAAGAGTAAATTATTTTTAAAAGAAAATTCAATCATTGTTAAACCTTTTGGATGTCATTAGAACTAATTAATCAGCATATTGCATATTAACATTCTATTCAACATCATTGCATTTGAAGTTATCATATTAACAAATAAAAAAAAAAACATTGAAAAATTATGTAAACATAAATCTTTGAATAGGTTTCGACTTATTTCTTATGAAGAGTACTGGGAATTTATCATATTATTATTATATTCCAGATAGAAGATCGGAACCAAATTCCAGCTGCAACATGTTGTAAAACTCATTTTAAATAAAAAAAACTTTTGTTTGTTAAATGCGGATTTTCTTTAGTAAATAGCAAGCGCATACAAACATGAGTATAATAAACAATATTATTTGGCTAGATAAGGCCAATGGTTCAATTGCTAAGACATACACAGCAATAACAAATTTTTAGCTTAATTATAGTACTTAGCATAAAACTGCATGAGTTTTGGGTACATTTAAAAAATCGCACTTTAAAGCTTATAAACTAAATAAATGACACTTTAAGAAGTCTCATGCTTGAGCTTTAAATCTTGCACCGCCTCCAGCAATGGTTGCTCTTCCCGCTTGCGTCGACGTTCGCATTTAGGACATGGCTGCTGTTCGTTAAGGCATTCGGCGTGAAAGACAGCGCCACAGGTAACACACTGCGCATAATTAAAAAAAACTTAAAAGAATGATAAAAATGTTTTCAAATACAGTTTGTAAAACTTACTCGAAACGTGGTTGCTATGTGGAACGGATAGAGCACACGCGGACTCTGACAGATTTCACAAATAAAACCCTTAAGCTGACACAGACGACACTTGAGCACATGCGCCTCGCCCAGTTTGAAGGCCTTTTGCAGCTGCTGGCAAAGTGCACCACGTTGTATTAAAGCCAAATCCGCAATGGAGTATTGATGTATATGCTCATAGAGATATGCCCGGCCACAGAAATGATTATGCAACAGATCAATGCTAGATGGAGCACAGGTGTACAAATAGGCACGTATAAAATTCAAACGTATGCGCAGCGATTGCAGTTCGGCCATGGCATCCGAGGCAAAATAAATGCTGGGATTGAGTAGCTGCATGTCGAGAAAAGGCTGAGCCCGGAACTCGGCTAGAAAGGTAGCTGCACGTTTGCTGACACCATACTTGCGAAAATCCCAGTTGTAGATAATGCGCGATGGTATAAGCTGAATCTCTGATTCCATGCAGCTGTTGCAATAGTAGCTGCCACTAAAGCCGCAAACTCTGCATGATTGTTAGTATAATATATGTATTTATAAAGGTAAAGTAAAGCCAGCTAGGTTTACATACTGAAAATTGTTGTCGCCTATGCCCAGCGGATGCTGACAGCCCCGGCACAGAAATCCTTGCGCATTGAGTCCGGGCTCGCGAGGCAGCTGACACAGCTGGGCGACCATTTGTTGCAGCTCCGCCATGTCAAAGTTCGAGGTGATTAGCTCAAATTCCGAATTGGTCTGTTAATAAAATAACATTAAATTTGTTAGCCTCAATTGCAGCTAGGATGCCACTCACATCTATGGATTGCACATCGCTCATATCATCTGCAAGCAGAGGTTCAGACTCGCGTTGCGACTGCTGCTGTGGCTGTTGCTGCTGCGCCACATTCAAGTTGGAGGCACTGGCGCAAAACTTCTCCCAGATGTGCGACCAGCCAGCGCCATCCTCACGATTACTCTCATGCTTGCGCAGCAGCGCATTGTAGCTATATCGATCCGCATTGGGTGAACGCAGGCTTGTGCCGCTGCTCATGCTGACAGAACGGTGAAAGGAGCGCGCTGCGGACAGCTCATCTCCAGCCGAGCTGGCATCTAGATCAGCGGACCAGGAGGTTTGCATTAGATTCGTTAGCGAGTTGCTGCCTTGCGGCAGCTCAGCAAATGGCTCCTCAATGTGCCGTATGGAACGCTTGCGCACACGTGGCTTGCTGCTTGACGCGGAGTCAGCCTCAGCCTTGGCAGCAGCTGCTGTCTCCGTCACTGCCAGCGTTGGCGTCTGCTCCTCATTAATAATGTCCATTTCGTCTACCTTTTGCATGAACAAATCGAGTATTTCGTGTTGATTCAAATCCGCATTCCCAAAGTGACCACCACGATTGAAGGGACTATTGGAAATGGATTCCGAGAAGAGTTCGTTGGTGTGCAGCGGCTGTGGTGTGGGTATGGCTATAATTTCGGTGACCAATGAGCTGGCTACATCTATGCCGCTGCTGATCTACAAAAAAAGATTACAAATAAGTCAAGATCTTGATATCATGTACAATACACACCGGACAGGACTTGAGTGCTGGCGTCCACAAATCCGATAGCTGCAGCGCATAGTCGGGCCATTGATTGAGCAGGCTGGAATTAACGGGCAAATCGAACGCCACATAGGCCTCCAAGCTCTCCATGATCTTGGCCGCCGTTTCCAATCCTTCCGTATCCTTAAGCAGCGCATCCTTCTTGTAATACGGTCGCAAAGCAGAGCCATTTTTGCGCATATTATTCAAATACGCCGAGAACACCGAATCGTTAAGCGACTGTCGCACCCAGGCACGACACTGTCCAATCTCCGATGTAATCTGACTTAAGCACTGTATCTGCTCGATAACCTGCTTGTGCATGAATATCATGGCAGGTGACCAGAAGCTCGGCTCCGGTCGACGCTCCACATCGCCCGCAATTACATTGATAGTGGCCCAAAGGAACGAGTCCTTTAGGCCGTGCAGAAATAAGGCTTCCAGTGTGGTGCATAGTGCGCTTGTCTGTTCGCACAAGCCCAGCGACTCTATAAAATCATATTGGCATGAGTCATTTAGACAAGATTTGATAATTAGGGGCTTACCCAATCCTTTTTGTTTGACTTCAAACTCAATTTCTCTGGCATTTTCGTTCAGTGTGTTTATTAATGCCTCCTTGACGACATTCTCACGCTTCGACGAAAAATTGTTTAGACTGCGAAAGAGAGCGCTCATTTGTTATTGTTGATCCTTTTATTTATGATCTATTTTTGCTATCTATTTTCGTTTTGTTGTTTTTTTTTCGTTTCAGCGATTCTCAGCTGTTGAAACCAGGGCTGGCGAGGCTTGCCAATAATTGTTATCGGTTCTTTGTTAAGATGGAACAAAAGGAAATATTTTAATATATTCGCAAAACACACATTGCAATTCGCAAAAATACACAATTGAAAACATAATTTTTACATAAATTGCATTGATTACAAGTTCATATTCAAATTGGAACTATTAAGCCAGTTCATGCAATCGAACTCACAGCTAACTATCGATTATTGCTCTTTGTGCTTTGATGACGTCAGAAGAGACCAACCAGATTGTAACGGCTGCGATTGTTTCAAATATTTGCCTGTTTTTTTTGTATCGCTTGTCTGGCTTCGGAAATCAACAATTTAAAATTAAAACAGATAGTTTACTGACTGATTTTCAATTTTGTTCAAAAAACTCTTCCTAGACTGTTAAAACGCTGTGTCATATTTCTGCTTATAAAATTTTAAATTTTTTGCTTGCTTTTAGGCAGCGTTAAAATGAAACAAAATAGTGTACAAACTAAAGTGTTCAGATCACGTAAGCGATCTTAAATTTCCGTTTGAGTTGTTGTTTATTGCAAAACTCGTTCTTGTTATTCTTGACTTTCTTTCTATGTGTGAATGCTCGATTATGATTATTAGTATAAAAAATGTTTAAAAAAACCCACGCAAATTAACAACCACAAAGTCCGCGCGCTCGTCAACAAGACAAAGTTTTAATGACTTTTGATGCCTTGGGGTTTTTGTTTCAACAAAACCGACACCATTCATCGCATTTATGACTCAAGCGTCCAAGAAATGTTTATCAAAGCTACTCCAATAAATTTAAAGCGTGCAAGTTGCATTGCTACAAAAATATATCAGTTGTAAAAGAGCTTTAGTTTTTTTCAGTTTTTGCATATGAATAGAGTGCGAGCGAGCCTCAATCCCGACTTGTCCAAAGGCTGTTCACGTACCCAGTCAATCACCACTTGATATTTTAAGACGAAATTTGTGTTAAGGTCAGGGTGACCAACAAAGCTTATATGCTGTCGTTGTTGTTGTTGTTAACGCATTTTTCAATATTTTTGCAATAAAATTGTATGTGTAGCTCTGTTGTTGTTATCTTACAGAAGATGCGCTCCAACTGGTTCAGCCGCACTCAAAACCAAAACTGGTCTCTCATCATAATTTTTCAAGTGATTTCTGTTTTTATGAGTATTTTTCGAAACAATTTTTGTGTGGGCCGGGCGCCGCCTGCAGCCGACAATTGCAGTTATTGAATTTCCAAAACTGGCAACGAAATTATCAATATTTCATTGAGCAAATAGTTAACCTTTCAAAAATACACATATTTTTTAAAATTTGATGTTATTTATTTTTAACGGAAATGTTGACTTGATGAAGCCGTCGCATTAATTAATGTGTTTTTGTTTTTGGCAGGCCACAAACTGTAAAAAAGCGTTTAATGTTTGTGAAATTAATGATTATAACAATTAATAAAGAGCTCAGGTGAAGGGTCGCCAAAAAGAAATTCAATTTGTGGATTACGCATGCGCACCGTTGGCTTCATTTTTTTTCCATTTCCCAACTGAGAGGGTCTCTGACTCTATTAAAGTAAATAATATATACCATGAATGCTGTCACTGCATTGTTATTTGTTGTTGTTATTGTTAGTGTTGCTGCTGTTTCTGCTGTTGTTGCTGTTGTTGTTGTTGTTTTTGTTGCATTGATGCTGACTTTGCGTTTTTTTTTTTTTGCGGCAGCTCCACTTAGAGTTCGGCTTAGACGTCGACTTCAAGCTGCCAACGGCAACTGCTTGGGCCCATTGTTATAAGTAAGTAGGAGCAGATATAATAAAAAAGAGACGAAACGAAATTTATAAAAACGTTTGTTTTCGTAATACAATTTTGATTACTTCTTTGACGCCGCTGAGCCTCAGTCTGTCCCATTGATGGCTTTGTTTGACTCTGGAGCGATGCGATGCGACGCGACGCTCAGCTTTGATTTATTATTGTCGGTGGGCGCACAACAACAAAAGCGCAGTAGCAACAAGGGGTTAAGACGCCCTCTTTTTTTTTCTTTTTTTTTTTTGGAAGCTATGTCCATTTGGTAATACTTATCTTTGTTTGTAATTGTTACAATAATGATAATGTTGAACTAGCCATGATTACCAATGCACAACAAATTATGCTCATGATCATCAATAGTCTGCATAGGAAGCGCAATCGATGTTCAAGTCGAAGTCGTCATAACAAATGCCGGTAAAACTCAACTGCGGAACTGACATAATTTCTTTAGGGCATAAGTTGGAAAAGCTAATGCAAGTCAAGCGCCTCGGGCCGGGTAATTATGAACTACTTAGGGATGCTGCTCCAAAAAAACACGCAACATATCTTGGAACACATATTTTAAGTAGTATCTTAATTTCAAGTCTGTCTTCCATAAAAGGGAATTTCTTCATTCGGTTCCTTAAAAATTATTCAAAAATCATTTTTATCAAAAAAGTTGAAAAATAGGTATTATGAATATGACAATTCTGAGACTCTATTTTATTTATTTTTCTTACTTTTCAACTGATACATAAGATAGAACATATAAGAGTTGATGTTATAAGCTTTGAGGCATACACGATGCTAAAGGAATTTAGCGAAATTAATTGAAATCTTGAGACACAGCTAACTTATCTGCATACTTTAGCCATATTAGAATGGAATGATGTAATCACTTAGCTTGAAAGAAAACAAAAAAAGAACAATAAATTTTGCGGATCAACGATCTGCAGTTAGGAGATCATTGTACCCATCGCTTAATTGTAAGGTAGAAGCCTTGCACAACTTCATTGATCCCACGATCGGATCTTATATAAGCAAGCTGACTCAACCCACAAAATGCCAAATTAATGCAATTGATGACTAAAGAGTGTCGAATGTTACGAGTTTAAGATTAAAATTTGCTTCACAAAGAGAATTGCCGCTCATAAACTAACGTGTTTAACTGTATTCAATATATTCGATTTGCCAAAAGAACAGGATATATTAGACTATTCTGTCTATTTTCAAATATGTATATAAATTATGCATTGTTAGGCGTCTTATGACTATGACGTGTGCTGACAGCTAGACAAACTTCAATTCAAACTCAAAAAACCAAACCGGCCTGTCAAAATAAACAAACAATAAAGATACAAATGTTTCTAACATTAACACATTCATTTTCATTTGTTATTTTGCATAAAATGTGTATTTATAAATATATGCAGAAATGTTGAAACGTGTGCGCTGTTTCAAAGAAAAATATATAAGCTGAGCTTGCCATTAACAGCATGTTAAGCGCATGTTAGTTGTATGTTAAAGCTGACCTTGAGCGACATTGGAAATGCTTCAGTGACTCGGGATCGATCGAGTATGCAAAAATATGTTAAAAACAATTAAAACAATTAATTTCACTATTTCCCGTTTTAAGTTGCACTGAGCTATTGCAACTGACAATAGAAAACGGGCTTTGGGCCTTAATGTATGCATATATTGTATTAGATAAATACATCTATAACTATTATTCTTGCTTTTTGAATTGTTATATTAGATTAAAAAGAGAGAGAGAGAGAGAGAGAGAGAGCGTTACAGCAGCATTTTTGGTATTGTATACAATTTTCATTTGCTCAGAAATTATGCTTATTTTTTTGATTTAACTTCACTGCATTTAAAGCTGATGCTGAGTAACAACGGTACATTGGGTCAAAAGCCAATATAACCGGCAAATAAATATAGAATTTCTGCACAAAAGTTAAAGCGTTACTGTTATTTTAGCAGTTATTTATTTAAACATTAACTCGTTATATTGAAAATGCAATTTAAAATATTTTTTTTTTTTTGTAATTTGAAACTGGCTTTGTGCTGAAAAATTCCGAAAAAAAATATAAAAACGCGATTTCCGGTGGCCAAAAGGTATGTTTATTTCAAAATCAAAACAACTAAAATGTTGTTAACAGCGCTGCATAAGTTAACAGCTTAGCAGGATTGGACAGAATCGCCAGCTCTACTACTCTGTTAAAGTAAACAGCGCTGTTAACTCGGCTTGCATGCATTTTGGGATAACTTTAAACTAAGCTTTCTTAAATAATTATGCAAAAAAGTCAACAGCGGTTTTCCATTATTGCACAAAATAGCTAAGGTCTAGATTACCTTTTACTAAAGTGTTCAATCAACTTTGTTTGTGCTTAATTTGAAACGCATTTTGAACCACTGTGCGACGTCAGCGTTCAACTTTAAGCTAAGCTTCATTCGTTTTCGCTGACGGCAGCCAAGTTTATTAAAAGCGCAGAACTCGTGAGCTACGGACGTGTTTCTGCTACGCTCGAGCGCCTCGCGCATCCAAATCCTCTTCTGACTTCGTCTCAGTCATCGTCACCGTCACCGTCACCGTCTTCAACTCCAACTTCGGCTCATCTCTCACTTACACACTGTGGCTGTGAATCGTGAAATCGTGTCACAATTGATTGAATTTTATGTGAAGTCGCGACAAGAAAGAAACAACAAAAACAAAATACAAATACGCGAAGAAGAAAAAATTAATATTACATATTATTTGTATTTGGCAATAAGGCATTTTGTGTGCACGCCGGCGCAGATTGCGTCGTCCGCGTCGTCCGTCTATTCCGTCTACTCCGTCGCCTCATTGCGGATTTTGTCATCATCCTGAGCAGCTTCAACATTAGTTCAACTTGGGCTTTGTTTTTTTATTCTGCCTACGCGCTAATTATTCCTCGCGAATTGTTTAACTCGTTTGCGGCTTTTTTGGGCAATGCCCAATTCTAAATTATCAATTGCGTGACAAATACGAAAACGACAACGAAAACAACAACAACAGCAACAACAACTGTAACAATAATAATATTTGAAATATATTCTCAAATTTAAAATGCAAACGCGCACTTTGAAATCGGAGCAACGCAGCCGCAGTCGCAGCGCTGCCGGCGTTACAGTTACGCTGCTGCTTACTTTGGCGCTACTGAACATCGACGCAGCAGCCGGGAGGCCTGGTATACCATACATATATAAATAACATAATCCATTATGATCTGGTTTCCGATCTCGATACAGTTTCGAAGTCGTAATCAATTCGCATAGCCATACGATATTTAATTAGTGTTTGCTTTGTAATTTCCTTCTCGCCTATTCGTAGTATCTGTGTCATGTTACTTTCTTGATTTGGATTACGTCTTTATATACGCATAATAGCACTTCCAACGAATGCACGTTTTTTTATTATCTATTTGACTTTTATATCAGTTTACAATTCAATTTTGAACGCTTTTATATGAGCTGAGATTCACAAAAAGAAGATATAAATTAGAACAATACATGTTTTATGGATTAGGAATTGAATATTCAAATTAAAACGTTATATAAACATCAAGCATAGTTTTGGAAATTCAATAGATAACAACAAAAAATTTGCATATTTTTTATTTAATCTGGTTTTTTAAGTTTATGTTCAAAATATTTCTCAAAATTCTTACGTTTTGACTTGTTAAAGACAATTTGAAGAAGCTTTAATTTTGTGTTTATTGTAATATAAAAAATTCATATATCAAATATATTATTATGCATTAATTCGTAGAAAAGAAAATTCCATATGAGAAAAGAAGGAAATTTATATGAAAATTAAACTCTATACACAGATTGTAAAAAGTAAACTTTCAAATAACAAAACTATTCAATTTCCTGTCACGTTTTCTGTAAAAATAAAACCCTATGCACAGATTGTAAAAAGTAAAGTTTCCAATAATATTGTTATTTATTTTCCTATCAAGTTTCCCGGTAAGGTTTTTATATCAAGCAACACGTACTTAAGTATTCTAAGTGTAACTAACTTTTAAACAATTTATATAAAACTTAACAGCACTATATTATTGTCCTTTATGTCTCTGTTTGAACTGTCCCTATAAACATCATTCAACTGTAACTAATAACCAGCACAAACACACACATTCATTTACACGTGCATTAACATTATTATTCTCAAGATTGGCTTTAGATGGTGTTTTCCTGCAACCTGCTTGGATGACCTTCATTGAGTGCCTTGATCATGACCCAAATAGTTATGATTCATTGATAGTTCACTTCATTAATAGTCCAAAGTGGACTCATCTGTTACAACTACATAGATCTTCATTAAAAACTTAAGCCCTGCGGCGAGGCGCCTCAAATTAGCTGACAAAATGCCCTCCAATGCATATTTGTAACTGTCTGCTGCTTCTGCTCAAACAAACAACTGGACACATATCACATTATGTATTACCCCCTAAGCAAAATAAAGTAGCCGCTTAATAAATAAACAACTTTGCTAATGGCGACAAAAGCATCTCATTCCCCAAAGGCAACCAAAAATTGTTAAATGAAACTTGAGACTTGAGCCACAAGAAGCCGCCGGCTTCAAACAAGTCCCAGACAATAACAAAAAAAGCCCCCCTAAAAGACAACAAACCTTATATAAGAGCCAGATGACGTGACTGGCAAGGCTTCAGTTTTGGTTTGGGTTTCGGTTTCAGTTTCGTATACATCTTGAGGAAGATGCGACCTCTGGGATGCGTACTTCTTTAGCTTAAGCTACCAATGTCTTTCAACGCTATTTAGTTGCTGCCGCTGGGGGGAACTCAACAAGTTCATAAATTGTTATGACAATTTGTAAAGCTTGTTGTTTATTATATGAAACTTTTTTTTCTTTTTGTTTTCCTTTTGTGTTTTTCATTGTTTTTTTGGGTCAGCGGGTCAGTAAAGAGGTTAATTGACTTAATTGCTATTTAAGAGATGTTGCCTTAGAATGTGGCATCGGAAAGAAAGATATAACTAGAAACTATATATAAAGTTAAGCTCTACTTTACTTTACTTAGCAAAGTTTTAACTATCTTAAAAGTACTTTTAATAGGGATAAAATCCAAGATGCAAGGCAATAAAGCTAAATCCGTTGTTAAGCGCCAGATCAACAGTTCTTAATTAAGTTATATATTTAAATCAACATTTGAAACAAGCTTAGCACAAAGTTCAAGTATGCTTCTAAATGAAACTCCTTGAGCTATGATTAATGAGGATTTTCTTCTAAGCAGTTGGCACACATGGCTCGACTTCAATTATAAATACTTATATACAAACGAACTATTCAATTTTATTAGATAATTGATTTGCCATTTCTAACAAACTGACTACAGCAACAACAATAACAACAACCGCAATGCCAATTTATATATGATTATTTTGGCCAGAGGCGCCTCTTCTATTGTCAATGCTTCAATGCCTAATTGAAATGGCTGCTTTCAATGGTTTATTGCCTTGCAATTATAATTAATACAATTTTTCTCAAATGATTTTTCTTTGCTCTTATTCAAAGCGAGCTGTCGACAATAAAAATTTGTTTGATTTTGTTGCTGTTTTTTTATTTTTTTTGCTACTTGAATGAATTTAACGTAATGGATGCTTGTACGTGTTAATTAACTAATTTGCACGAATTTTAGTGGCTGTTGTTGTTGTTAATGTTGATGTTGATTATGTGCCTTTTTTGTATGTGTATATGTTTTTTTTTTTTTGTGATTTATGGCCGCTTTTGTTATTTTACTAAATTTAATATGATCCGCAGTGGAATTCAGCGCAGCCTGCAACAAATTTCGCAATAACTTAATAGCCAAGCACAATAGATATAGGTATAGATATATAGGTATGTATAGATAATGGTTGGTAATCTGTGGAATGTGGCTAGTTCCATAAGTAGCAAGATTATTACGTCATTAATGGATTTTCATTGAGATAAAGAAGCGAAAACTTGCAGCATATTTGATCTTTGATTGCAAATGAGGAAATATTTTAACTGATCTTGGCAAATAATATAATAATATTAGCTGCAATATTTCCTTGACATTTATATGCAACTGTAAGTTGACTGATTTTAATTAGTTTGTTAATGTTTATGTTTAGTTCAAGTGCAATTCTTGGCGTGCAAGACACGTTTGTTGTGGGAATTTTCAACTAACTACATCATAAAAGTTTGTTTACTGCCTTGTTTATTTTTTTTTAATTTTGGGCAAAAAACATTTTGACACATATATTTGTGATCAGTATGTTGATTGTGTAGGTTGTGCGATTATCAACAGCTCAATAAGTCGATAACTCAAGGTCCAAGATGATACAATGATCGCGCGAAAAGATTAATAAGAAAAAAAGCCCATTACAATTTGGTTTCTTTTTTGTTTTTGTATTGACGAAGGTTGCTTAAATGGCAAAAACTTGTCAAAAATCAACCATCATGCAAACAAACTGTAAAATCGGCAAGTGCAAAATAAAAGAAACAATAAAACAAGATAAACACTGATCAAACTTGATTTGTCCCATTGTGTTTTGTTTTTTGTTTGTTTTTTAGTGGGTGCAGATGTCGTGAAGTTGTCAATCAATTAAAACTTAAAATAAAAGTGCTGTTCATAAGTAAACAATCAAAAAAACAAAAACAACAAAAAGGCTCACAGCAATTCAAAATTAATTAGCACTGAACTTGACAGGCAAACTAATTTTGACTAGTTTTGGGGCGTGCCAATAAAATTAATAAAAATATGTGTACTTTAAAGTGGAAGTTTGATTGCAACAAAAAAAAACACAACAAAAATTATTTAAAAAGTTCTTCATTCTTCTGATTGATTGCGAGTTCGTTGCCTAAGTCTTTTGTTTTTTTCTAAAAAAAAAATCAAAAATTTTATTGTGTTCTTTGTAGACTAGTGTAGTGTTCATAAGCATCCAAGTTCTGACATGATTTTTCAAAGTGCGCAATACATATTAGCCCATATACTTTTAATTTCCTTATCTTAAATTGAGTTTCAAAAATATTGCAAATTTATTACAACACGTTTAGTAATAATAAATTAAGATCAAATCATATAAATGTTCATAATTTATGATTATTTATTAAATAACGTGCTACAAACACTTTCACAGCTTGTTAACTAGGCGTAACCAGCCATGTATCATAAAATCCCAGTTAGACTGTCGCCTTATACATAGATACATATCTGACATTTGTATCTGTAGACAATTTATATTTATGAGCCTCAACTTGAGAGCCGTCAGATTGTTAGCTAATTTTAATGAGATATACGCAAAGTTCAGGGTCTTTAAAGCCAGTGATAAAAGTGAACAGCATCATTTTTCAACAGAAACTGAAACTGATAAGCCAGTTAGTCGAAAAGTGTCAGTTATATTTAAAAGAAAACAATATGAATCCCACAGTCGTCATATTCATGTGTATTTGTTTAACAGCCAGACGCAATATGAATGCAAATAAACAAACATAAATTAGATACAGATACAGAATTTATATGCACATACGCTTAGCAACCGGAACTCAGTCAGCAAAATCAAATGCCCATCAAATGATATCGTGCTGATCTTTGCTGTCCCTGTGCCGATCTGGTTTGTTAGTCACATATGGATAACAAAACAAAAAAAAAAAAAACCGCATTCTAAACGCTTTGTTTATAAAATTTCCCCCCATTTTATAATTAAAATATTGTACATCATTTCTCATAACTTCATTCACACCGTGTTGTTAATTGGCATGTAAATATATATATATACATATATTGTGCATTTATCAAACACGAATCGAAATCTACTATATATGAGAAATTTCAAATGTTTAACAAAACAATGACAATAAAAGCAAGATTGAACGCTTGTAATAATCTTTGTAACGTTTTAAATTCTTGTTAATTATTTCGCTAAACAAGTTCCCCACAACAATAACATCTGCCTTAATCCGGCAAAAGATTCTCCATTGTTTAAAATTAGTAATTAATATAAACATTGAAAAAGCATGTCTCTCGAATGACTCAAGTGTTTTTTTTCTTACCTAATGACAAAGTGCGTATAAATCGCATATGAATGCACTCGAAATCGATCACATGCGATTTTTGATTATAAGAATTAATTACATTAAGTTGAAACACTTCAAGCATTAATAATGTAGGCGTGGGGCGCGGCTTTTGATGCATAAGGTTAGGTTGATCAAGTTTTACTGGTTTATCTTGTGCTATAAACATCCTAATATTTAATATACAAATGCGTCAGCGGCTTTGTGTAACAAGTTGTATTCTAGAAGATAGTTGTTTTTGTTTTTAAATGAGTTTTTTTGGGTTCTTGATAATAATTTCTAGAAATAGTATGCAACTTTAATGACTTAGGAAACGAACTTATATAAAGAAACAAAAAAACGAAATTTCTACAGTAAAAACAAAAGACTGAGGCAACGAACTCGTTGTATTATATCAGAGTCATATGAAAATACATTGAATGTACTGTACTTAAAAGATCTTGCAGATTGTCGAAAAAGATCTTTAAGACACAGCAGATTTCTTTTTATAAGACTAAAAATGAAGCTCAATTGAAGTTGAAGTTTACTTATAATTTGGTTAGATACAATTGCTAAATAACATAGGATAGACTAATTGTCTTTAAACTGAAGGATCTGTATAGATCGGAGTGGCTATTTTGTTGCAAGCTGAGGCAGGCAAAAGACTTAAGCAACGAACTTGACTAGCACTTGACACACAGCCACAGAAATTAGGCTCAACATTTAGTTACTTACTAACCTGGCTGGCGTGACTAACTCTTTTAAATTGAATATATGCATGTATGTGTGTTGTGTGTCAACGAAAAGTTAAAACCTTTCTGTAAATAACAACAACAACACTAAAGTGACATCAGCAACAATAACAACAACAACAATAACATTGCAAGTGAAACACCGACACACAAATAAATATATGTATATGTATTTGTATGGGGCCCATTTAAGCCAATGTCAATCAATCAGCGACAATGGCAGCCAAATTGCCAAAGAGCCGCCCACGGGCTGCCTCAACTGTCTCATCTTCCAACTGCAACAACAGTGTTCAGCAATCTTTTGCAGTCACTTCTTCTTCTTCTCCATCATCATCTTCTTCTTGCCTATGCCTTCTGTTTCTAACACTTTTGAACTCACACTGCAAAATTGCAGCGCTGGCAACATGTACCATTTATCCATACCACATAAACATTCATATATATATACATATGTACATATGAACAACCACAAAAACAACAACCACAAATTTACCCACTTCTCTGCAGATGTACGGCAATCGCCATTTTCATTAGAATTGCAACCACCATTGACTGGGGATGCTACTTTCAATGCGGCCAACGGCGAGCGTACCATTGATAGCTATGGCAATCCCATTGATTCACTGCGTCCAATTGATACGCCCGATGGGCGCAAGGTGGTCAGCGCACAGGGCTTTCAATTTGAGATACCCAATTATGCGTCGGGCATAACTGAGATACGAAAGCCGGCTGATGATTTGCTGCCACCGCTTATTGGTGAGTTGACAACAACAACAACAACAACAACAACAACAACAACAAGAACAACAACTACAACAAAGAGTAAAGCAGCTGATGCAAACGCCAGCGGTACAACAGCCGCAACAACAACAACAACAGCAAAAGCAAAAGCAACTAAATCGAACCACAACAAGCGTCATATAAAAACACAAGAAACAAACACAAATGCAACCATTGCAAGTGGCTTGGTAGCACCGCAAGCACCCAGCACCACTACCAAACGCACCATTAGCAATCACCAGCAGCAACCACATTTAGCACCACTAATCTCATATAATTATAATAATTCCAAATCCAATGCAATTCATGCCCAAGAGCAATTTGTTATTGCACCAGCAGGTCCCAAACATGCACCACCCACATTCACTCTGCTCACAATTAATCCCCAACCAGAGTCTAGTCTAAGTCCACCACCCCCTGCAGCGTCCAAACAGTCAAATATTAAGCGCATTGATAGCCACTTTGCAGCCACATACTCAAGTCCAACTCCAACTCCTTCCCAATTAGATGCCATTGCTGTGGCGGAGCCGAACACGGACATTGACAGCACCACCGACAGCACCTCATTTGCACCAGCATCAGCATCAGTATCAGCACCAGCACCAGCCACATCACTAACACCACCAAAGCATGAATCATCCACAACCACAACAGATGTCGAGGTGGAGCAGGCCCAGTTAATACCACTACAGCAGCAGGAGGAGAGCGCTCAGGCACCACAATTGGCGAGCGGCATATTGCCCGACTATCTGCTAGAGCTGCAACTGCAAGATCCTAACATAGCTGGTCCTGTTCCCTGGACACCAGCACCAAATGGTGCACCACTAAGCGTTATTGCCTGGGATCTATTGCCACCACTGGAAACAGCGCCCGAAGCACCAGCGGAACCACAAATCATCACCGAACAGCAACCCACTAGGCATGTGTTGGGCGTGGTGCAACCAGGTAGCCAGAATATACGTCTCAGTCTGGGCAGCGGTCAGGGTTTGTCGCCAGTTGCGGCTGCACCACTGTCTGTGGGTCAGGTAGCTGTGGTGCCGCTGGAACGTGATGGTCCCGAAGCGCATGGCACCAATGCGCATGTGGGTAGCACCACCACGCCGCGCAATGTGCCACGGTTTCCCAATCGTCAGCGTGGCAATGTGCATTACAGCACAACCACAACAACAGATCGACCACGCAGCACCACCAGCACCACAACCCCCACTAATGCTCCAACAACAACCACAAGAGTGCCCATTCCAACTACAGCTAGAACAACAACAACGACAACAACCACAACAACAACGCCACGTCCACGCAGCACAACCACCGTCAGACCCATTAGCACCACACCACTGGATCCCTCCACCTTCTATAAGTTGGATAATGAGGAGAACTATGCCTATACGCTGCCACCCTGGCTGCAGGAGGTTACCGATCCTGATCTGGATGTAGCTGTTACTTTTATTGTGCCAACCGATAATGATCAGTATAATCATAGTCTGGCTGAAGATTTGGAGCCACCATTTGAGCCATTTGTAGATCTGCACAATATACAGCTGACGGCACCGCCCACGACAAGCACTAGCACCACAACATCCACAACAACAACAACGACGACTACAACGACCACAAGGCGTCCGTCGTCTGCAGCACCAGCACCCGTTACGCGCACCACTCAAGCACCAACCATTTACAAACCACACACCACTCAACAACAACAGCAACAACAGCCACAACTACAAGCACAACAACAACAGCAAACGCAACCACAACTGATTTCAACCACAATTCATACAGCTCCAACGAAGTCCTCTGAAGCCACAACGCCAAAAGCATTGCCCACCGAGCCGAATCCATTTAACTCAGCCACTTTGCCACCCTGGCTGCAGGACTTTGACTATCCCGATGTGGGTCCCGGCGTTCCCTACAATCCGGACAACTTTAAGGAGCCAATAGTCGCCGATGGCGTACAGCAATCGGGAGGTAGTAAACCTAATGACTTTCAGCCGCACACCAGATCTCAGAGTCCCACAGCAAGCACAGCAACCACAACAACCACATCAGCTCCGGCTGTAACCGCCTTTTCTGCTTTTCCATCTAAAGTCACGCTTACGCTTCCAGCAGTCAGCAGCACTGAGTTGAATACGGTGGAGCCACCGCTAGTGCTGATACCACCCGTCGCTATTAGCAATGAATCTGAATCTGAATCTTCATTTAGCAGCAGCAGCCATACGCCGACTGCATTCAGCACCACCTCTAGCCACATTCCTACTACAAACCCTATCATGAATTTTGCAGCACGTTTCGATGGACCAGGTACTGATCAGGCGGCAGTTACGCCAGCGCAACTACCACGCACCACCGTCGAGGAGCAGTTCCCACCCTTCAATGCAGGCAATGCAGCAAATGCACCAAATACAGCAGACAATCCGAAGGTCGAGTACACCAAGAGCGATGAGGGCAAGGTCATAAGCACACCCATCAATGCACAGCGCAAGGGTAAGTCTCAAACTGCAAAGATTCGTATGCCAACCGTAATTCATTTCCTTGGTTCTTTTTAGATGCACAAACCAATAGCGTGTTCCAGAGCACTTCGTCTGCGCTTCCGCCTTCGCCCACGTCCAGCTCCGCCAGCAATACGGGCAGATATACTGGTGGATTTGGTGCACCGGCGGGTCTGTTGCGTCCACAGAGCACCGCTAAGCCGGACATCTATGTTGCTGGCAACGAGCACGAATTTAGCACGATTGTTAAGGGCAACAGGCAGCGTCCAGGTGCTGTTGCTGCCGGTGCCGGCGCCAATACAAGCCGCTATGTGGGCGGCTTTGGTGCACCAGGCGGAGTGCTTAGTCCTCAAAGTGCACCTAGACCCTTCCAACAACAGCAGCCTCAACAGTCACGTTCAACTCCACAACTGGCCGTTGCTGCGTCCAGCCATCATGTGAATCGCTTTGGAGGACCACCTGGCATCCTTATACCCTTCGACAATGTGCAGCGTAACGGAGGACAGTAGACGTCTTTGAACGGCGTGGCATGTTCCATTGCAAGAAATTGCTGCAATTACTTTAAATTATTTATTAAGTATGTATGTACTTATGTTAAAGTTTTGTAAGTTGAAGTTCTCGTTGTATACGTAACTACATTGTAAAAAGTAATACGAATTTTATAACGAAAATATTTCACACAAATTTTCGAATCGATCATATGTGTATACAATATATACACAATAAAGATACATATGTATATATGTAAAATATTATTTACATAATAAACTTTGTAAAAAAATAATAATAACATGATGCATTCTAATTAATACAAGTGGGATTACTTTATTTTATAAACCCTTTTTTCTTAAATGGAAAAACTGAAAATTTTATGACTGATGTAAACTGTTTTCGTATGGATTCCGGCCGCTTATCAGCAGACGTTTAATTGCTTTGTTTCGACGCTAGTGTTATGTTGTCATCAGAAACCCATTAAACAATTTTGAGCATTATTTATGACCAAACAGTGATTTGAATTCTTCACGCAGCTAAAAATAAAAACAACAACAATTTCATGTGCGTGACTTTTGACTTCGCATTAAAGTTCATTAGCGACTCTTTGATTTTTAATGATTTTAATTAGGTGTGCGAGCTATGCGTAATGTAAATGATTTATATTTTTGAAAGATCTTTAGATACATATATAAAGACATATGCATAGGTCGATCTCATCTGTTGGAGTCAAAGACACACACAGTATTCAATTTATTTCTTAATCATTTTTTGTGAACTTCCGCATAAGTAAATAACAATTTATGATGAGTTATTATATTTCTAACTAAGTTTCATTGAACATCTAAGTTTCATAAATTCGCTTATTTATATATAATTAATTATAATGTTTAGTGCAAGTTACGCAATTTGAAAAAGCGCGGTACTTAACGAGTACTTGGTAGCCACATATTAGTTACTTCTTCGAATACATTTGACTCGCGTGAAGTTGGCTGTGCAACTGGTTAGTGCTGCAAAATGCGCGTTTGTTTCATAGCACACAGCTTACGATTGCCCACAATTTGCCCATGCTAATGCGGTGGGGTGGGCGTGACGTAAACGTCCTTCATTTGACTTTGAACTCAACCAGAAACGCAAACGCTCAATCTGAAGTCGTTTTAGTCAGAGGCAGTTGCAGTTGATTCCTGAACGGTGAACTGAGCGAAAGTAAAAGTGTAATCCAGGCGAACTTAAAACAAGAAAAAAAAATTAAATATGTCGAAAATTGGTATTAACGGATTTGGACGCATTGGCCGTCTGGTGCTGCGCGCAGCCATCGACAAGGGCGCCACCGTTGTAGCCGTAAGTGGACACCGTTAGGATGTAGTTAGAAAATTTTTCTATACTATATACATATATATATTTTTTTTTTGTGATAAGAAAATGTTGTAATTGTGTATGTATACGTTTTTTTTTTGCAGGTCAACGATCCATTCATCGATGTGAGCTACATGGTCTACCTTTTCAAGTTCGACTCCACTCACGGCCGTTTCAAGGGCACCGTTGTTGCCGAGGGCAATTTCCTGGTTGTCAATGGCCAGAAGATCACCGTGTTCAGTGAGCGCGACCCAGCCAACATTAACTGGAAGAGCGCTGGCGCTGAATATGTCGTTGAATCGACCGGTGTTTTCACCACCATCGAAAAGGCATCTGTCCATTTGAAGGGCGGTGCCAAGAAGGTTGTCATCTCGGCTCCATCTGCTGATGCGCCCATGTTCGTCTGCGGCGTGAACTTGGATGCTTACAAACCAGACATGCAGGTCGTGTCGAATGCCTCTTGCACAACCAACTGTTTGGCCCCATTGGCTAAGGTTATCCATGATAACTTTGAGATTGTTGAGGGTCTGATGACCACTGTGCATGCCACCACAGCCACCCAGAAGACCGTCGATGGCCCCTCCGGCAAGTTGTGGCGTGATGGCCGTGGCGCTGCCCAAAACATCATTCCAGCAGCAACTGGCGCCGCCAAGGCCGTCGGCAAAGTCATTCCGGCTTTGAACGGTAAATTGACCGGCATGGCATTCCGTGTGCCCACACCAAATGTGTCCGTTGTTGATTTGACTGTGCGTCTGGGCAAGGGTGCCAGCTATGATGAGATTAAGGCCAAGGTTCAGGAGGCTGCCAACGGTCCATTGAAGGGCATTTTGGGCTACACCGATGAGGAGGTCGTCTCCACCGATTTCCTTAGCGACACTCACTCGTCTGTCTTTGATGCCAAGGCTGGCATCTCTCTCAACGACAAGTTTGTCAAGTTGATTTCGTGGTACGACAACGAGTTCGGTTATTCCAACCGTGTCATTGACTTGATCAAGTACATGCAGACCAAGGATTAAATTACATAATTTAGCGCATATTAGCAGCTGCCACAATGTTAACTCTTCTCAATAATACGCACAAACAGGAGGTGTAGCATTTAACTCTATAATTATATAGATTGAGATGGATCCACACACATATACATACATACACATAGTTACCCAATTAAAACACGTATACACGTACATACATATATTAGTATCACTTCTATATACACACATGCATATGTACATATGTATGCCTTGTACTTTGTATTAACAACAGATCTTCTCTCTCCTGTTTGATGATGAACCGCGCAACAAAAGTTACATAAATTATATAACCTTATCTCGTTACAAATATATGAAAAAAAAAAAAACAAAAAACCAACAAATTATGGCATTTTTTATGAAGTTATGAAATCGGGCTCCGCTTAGGCAGATATTGATTTTTGCCGCTTATCAAACAAACAAACTTAAAATGCAATTTGGAGTGATGTAAAGGTTACTCATTTTTCGCAATAAACGGGTGAAAATGTAATGAATAATTCCAATTTGCTTTTATAGTATGTATGTATACATGTAGTTGGCTGTAGCTGCATACATATATAAGTACATAATATACTTCTGTTAATATATATGTGTGTACATATATGTGTACATACATATGCACAAATTATGTACATACAAAACCCGGCTGCTTATAAACTGCATGTGTACGAACTAAAATACCCTTGACATTGAACTTATTAAGATAAGTTTTTGATATACATATGTAAAACAAGGTAATTATTTTTTTTATAAATACGTAGCATATAATAGCACATACATACTTATGTACAATGTATATGTATATAAATATGTTGTTGTTTGGTCACACTGCGCTTTTAACATTGTCAATCGCTAACAGTGCCATTTAGAGTAAACTGTAATGTGGCAGCATTAACATTATTGTTTGGCGGCTATTTCAAATATTGGTATTCCGCTTTTTTTCTTCATTTTATTCGAACACAAGGGTTTTTAAAAGTGTCCTCACGTCGAAGACTGCTGTCAATGATAGCTAAAAATAAAAACATCGTTTGTAGATTCTAAAAAAATAAATAATGAAAATAATGCGCTTTGTGCAGATTGTATCATTACTTTAAAAGATGGTTAAAAATATAATGCGCTTATTTTTCAGTTATCCAATGACCGGCACTACATTTAGGGAGCTTTCATGATCTTAACATATATTAGGTAAAAAATAGTTTTTTTTTAATGTTTTCGCTAATAATAATAAATTAAAGAGCGACAAATCCAGCTTTTATGGAATGTTATGGAAATTTGTACTGTAAATACTTTGCTTTTAATTAATAGCAAGTTTATGGATCAATGCCATCCTAAAAACTTAAGTCAGAGCCACATTATAGTTGAAAATCACTTGTATCACTTATGTTGCGAGGGGAATACGCATAACTCTTAACTAACTTGATCTGATGTACTAAAGATACCAATATTGGGTTATATACATAGCAAATGTTGTTTTCTTAGTTATATCGGACGAAAATAAAGACAAACGAACGATCAAGGTTCGGTTCAAGGAATATAGATTCACAGTTGACTCCTTCTGTTTGCATTTTCTTTATAGATTAAAGGATAGGTCTACAATATTGCAAGTTTTAGTTTTATTGAGTGAGACAGACACCTCAATGTAATAAAACATATATAATAAGTCTAACATCAACAGGTATCAATCGTTTAAGCCAATCTGATTGCATGCCAGCGAGTTTCCACCCACAACAATCAAGCAATTGAAGTGATTAGAATCGACCTTACTTCAGAATCGTCTGCATTTGTCAACAAAATTGGAATTGTCGTAAATACAAATAAGAATTAAAGTCCTAACCCACATACTACCAACGCTAGAAGTCTAATATTCTAACTAATAGTATCTGCCATGGAGTGGATAGATTGGGGGTAAGTTTGCAGACTTTTCAACTTGAACATATGCAAATATCATAATTTTCCATCATGTCTACAACGTCGTAAAGGTGCACAAGAAGCAGCTGTCGGTTCGAAGTTGGGGACGGCACAAGACAAGGTTCAATAGGCCACAAAAAAAAGAAAACTGTCTTGAGTTTCGGGTAGAGGAGCATATTATAAAGGAACACTGCAGTCGATTGCTTATGAGGGCAGGCAAACAAAATTGTTTTGCCACGCCGCGAAGGTTGCTGCCATGAGCAAATGAGCGGGAAACACGCAAGGTATTCAAGACTGGGGGTTGAAGGGATTTCGACATCAAACTTATTTATTTACTCTAAAAACAATACAGGAAAATTAATAGCAATTTGCATAGTTTCATAAATATGTTGCAATAAATGTTCTTAATAAGTGTATATGCCATTTCCCAGACTATAAATGAGGTTTCCTTTTAACGAAGTTTATTGATTCCGGTTGTCTTATCAGCTGGCGTTTAATTGGATTTGTTTGCGGCCTTGTTGTTGCTGCTCTTGTATCATCAGAAACCCATTAAACGATTTTGGCCAACATAAACGCCGCGGTAACGATTTAAGTTATCCACGCACCCAAAAAAAAAAAAAAAAAAACAATAACAATTACATGTGCGTGACTTTTGTATGCGCATGAAAGTTTGTTAATTAAACTTTGATATAATTATTTTAATTAGGTATTGAGGTATGCGTAATATATGTCTAAAAATTAGTGACAGTCATTATTATATTTCAGATTTAATTTGTTCTGCCCTAAAAGCAAAAGGTTTCATAATTTTTGTGCTGTCACAGAATCAAGTTAGGTAGTAAATTGTTGAGATATTAAAACGAGTTTATTGAAGTTTATTGAGGCTTGTCAGCACATGCAAACTAACTTACAAAAGCCACAACAACCGACAGCAACAACAACAAAAAGTTTTGCCACAAAGGCACTTCTCCTTGCCAAAGGATACAACAAACACAACAAGAATATAGAAGAGGGCAGCCTAGAAAAATATGAAAGAAGTGCAAACAAATTTAGTTGGAAATTGACGAGCGAGGTGAACACACGGCTAAAAGAATATTTGCGGATATAGTATTTTTACATACATAATGAATACGTTTAAAGTTTTGGACGAAAGATTAAAATAGAAGTGGACTTTGTGAAATGAAAGCATTTAAAATAATAAATACAAATATCATTTAATGTATAATTTTTTATTTTACTTTAAAAACAATTAACTTTTTGGTGCATTGTAAGAATACAAGTACGATTACTAAAAAACTTGTGTGAGTTAAACAGTTTAACTTAAACTTTATAAGAGCAACAATTTATAAATAATGCCACGAAAAAAGCAAAAGGTTGATACTATCGAGGAAATTGAAACGAGCATAAAACTGCTATGTGACCAGTCCAACAATCACATGAAAGTTCGTGAATACTACAAGGCCTTGACTGGTTATAATCAGGTAAACATTTCATATTTGTTTTCATAAAACGTAAATTTCATTGAGAATTTCATGCTTTATCACAAAAGGCAGATTGTTTTTAATTTCAAACGCAACGGCCGCACAAAAACTCGCTAGATGGCGCCAGAGAGCTTTTGTAGAACTTGCTGTTATTTAGTATTTTTGGTATATTTAAAAGCCTTGCAGTTTTGGAGTACTGAAAAAAACAGTTCCAGTTAGCAGTGTTGACAAATGCGCATATTTCGGTACAGTCAGCTGTTTTCGTTTGACCGCCGAATTCAAATTAATATTATTATGGTTAATGGGAACGGGCATCTTTTTGGACTCGGTTTTTTAAAATCATGTCTGAATATTCAGAGCACATGAAATAAAATGACACTTTTTAAATCGTAAAGCATCAAATCAAAATTTGTAAAAAATATTAGTTTATCCTGTAAAAAATATAAAATTGAAATGAGAATTCGACGTAATCCACTACCTCGACGTCTAAAGGACATATTGTCTCTCTTTGTAATGGGATTTATATTTCCCCTTGGGTTCCTATTAGAAATCATAATTGTGTTGCCGCTGTTCCACGAACCAGGTAGTTTTTTACACAGCTTCACATTTGTGATGGGCATGTTCATATTTTCTAACATAATGGGCAATTTGATAGCGTGTATGATAATTGACACAAGCGTTGATCGTATGTATTAGTCAAATAAGAGTACTTACGTAAATAATTCTGTGCCTTAAACTTTTAGCTGAGCGTATTCCTGATGGGACTGAGGATCATCTCGAGTGGAAACACTGCTCGCTCTGCAATAAGTTGGCTCCTCCCAGATCCGGGCATTGTAAACCGTGTGGTGTATGCATACTGAAACGCGATCACCACTGCCTCATTACGGGCCATTGCATTGGTCATTTCAATCATCGGTATTTTATGTGCTTTCTATCCTATCTATTGATCGGATCGGTCTACACTATGGGTTATAATATAGTTGCATTATGGATGAATGGTGAAGAATACATAAGTTCGTTTCCAAATTTAGATTCTTTTTTTTTTGTGGACTTGATGTACCAAAGCTTTCAAAAACTTGTAAACCTCGACAGTGTCTATGTAACCGTGGTATTGTTTGAACTCAACATTGTTTCAATTTTTTTTTCTGCTGCGATCTTAATCTTTAATGTTCCGTTGGTGTTACGAGGTCAGGTGGTTGTCGAAAGTCAAAAGAAGGCCCAGAAATACAGCTCCAATGTCAACGTCAACTTGAGAAATGTTTTTGGCCAAAGAATGTATTGGTCTTGGCTATTTCCATTGTTCGAAAGCCAATTGCCCAATGATGGTTACAACTGGAAGGCCAAGTTTATCGAGGATTAAAATCAAAATTAGTAAATCAAGTAAATTTATGAATAAAAAAGACCTGATCTATTTGTTGCCTTAGATTGAAATTCTTTTAACCTTATCAAAAATGAAAAGTGAAATTTCCGTCCGTTCATTTGGCTGTCCGTTTTTATAAAAGCATGTTTTCCACAGCTTTGAAGCTAAATCAACCAAGCTGGGTATACATGCTAATTTATTTTATACAAATTTATATAAAATATACAACTTCTTTAAGCAATTGTTGAATGTAGATCTTATACAGACAAAAGTTTCAATGTCAGTGTTACTAGCCGAAACACCTTTGTCGAACTGAGTGTAGGCCTAGTTAGCCGTGTGGCACGTGGTATTGTTATTTGGTATCGATTGTTAACCCATTTATAGCTCGTCACAGTTTCCTGGCAACAGCACAAATGGCAAATCAATTATCCTTTGTTTGCAACTGTCAGCGAAGGTGTAAATTTTTCACACTTGCCAAGTCATTTGAAGTTTGCTGTGATTTGCTGTTTTTAATTGTATTCCAACTGATAAGACAATGTCCAGCAGTGTGTTTAACAATATATTGGCTGTTGATAAGGATCAGGAGCTATTGCAAAGCTTTTTACGCACGGGCGTGAATGCGGACGAGGAATCGTTGGATGAGTCGAATAAAAGGTCAAAGGGTCGCGGTCGTGCCTCGCACAAGAAGCCCATTTGGGAGCGACGTGACTCCTATGGCACTGGCCGCAAATCCTCAACGGAACGTGGCGCACGCCGTGTCAGCAAGCATCCGGATGATGGCGAACCAGGTGGCACAAAGCGTGGCAATCGCATTGAAGCTGAGCTACGTGCGGCACGCAAACGCATCGAAGAGCAGATGATGAAGAAGAAAAAGCCCAAGGAGAACTTTGTAGACTTTTATACGGACAAGGATCGTGCGGCGGCCGTCAGCGCCGGTGCCTTTGATATTAAACAAAGTCTGCAAATCAAACAGAAGCAGGATCGCAATGAAGCGCTGCTCATACCGGATGAGGCGGACATAAGTTCCATTATTGCGCTGGGCTTGAAGGAGATCAAAAATGCGAATCCTGAGAATGCCATACATTTCTTCTGCAAGGTTCTGGCAACGGGCATAGCTCCAAAATTGCACACATAGTTATTCTAAACTTATATTAATCTATTAAATTTTCTATACCCTTCTACTAACAGGCTCTGGAGCTCAACAGCACGGATCTCAATGCGCTTATCTCGCGCAGCAAGTGCTATTTGCTTTTGGGTGAGGCCTCCAAGGCGCTGCAGGATGCCGAAACGGCGCTCAGTGAGGATAAGAATAACATACGCGCCATATATCAAAAGGCCGAGTCCCTCTACTACCTTGGCCAGTTTGAGCAGAGTCTCATGTTCTTTCACCGCGGACTACGCGCCCGTCCCGAGCTAGCCTTGTTTCGCCTGGGCGTTCAAAAGACTCAGGAGGCCATTGAGAACACTATTGGCACTAAGACACGCTCCGGCGTGCCAGCGCCAGCTAACAAGAGCAACAAACCCAAGTCGCAGCTACTCAATAGCGCCCGGCCGCAAATGGTGCGGCAGAAGGCAACCAAGGCGGATCTGGAGCGACGCAATGCGCGCAAACTGCTTGGTGAGCTATGTGTGGACAAGGAGTATCTAGAGAAGCTGTTGCTGCATCCGGATCTGGTGCGTGCCGACACCAATACTGAGAATATATCCGCCTTAGCCAAGGAAGCCGTTTGTTTCCTTAACAAACGTCAGGAATTCTGGCGCCAGCAGCGTCCTTGCACCGCCCTGCCCAATCACAAGAATCTGCCTAATGACGCCCTACCCAAGTGGTTTTAAGTTCAAGAAACATCTGCTAGTATTCCAAATACAATTCAAATGCATAATAAACAGGATTAAGTGTTAAGTTTTTGTTTCAATTACAACGCTTAGCTTCAATAAAATAGAATTATCAACATTTAAATTATATGTTTAATATTTCAAATGCTTTTGGTCTATTGAAAAAGGAAATGAAATATATATGTTCAAATATTACTGGTAAGGAAATCACTTCACTGAGCTTATTTTAAATAAAAATCAGCTTATTTTCTTTTGACATTACACAATCCAAATTTTATTATTATATAGGAAGCATATTTATTCATTGATTTACCTCGCTTTAATTGGGTTGATTAAACATTTTTTACAATTTTCACATGTGTGTAACATCAACATTTAAATATATTTATAGCAATATGCGTTTTCTTTGATATTGTTTTCGTATTTTTATGCAGGCTATTTTAATCCCAATAAATTCTAATGCAACAAATAGTTGTATAGTTCAACTGATTTGGGAACTTTAAAAGGTATTCCCATGATTATATTTGCTTTTAATTGAACAAACTTTAACTGCGATTATGTTATGAAAATAATGACATTAAATATCAAATGGAATATTGTATAAATTAACAAAATTAACTTAAGATAGATGCTACACATTAAAAATATTAATTTGTTACGTTGATTTGTATAACTGAAATTTCTGGAATGCTGTTAATTTATATATGGGTAATATGTACTGATGTTATAGCATAAACTCAGTTTTTGATAACAAACGGCTTATACTTAAATATAGTTTTAGTATTGCGAGCTGTCATGTTGTTCAAATTGTTAACTACAACTAACACATGTATTACAATTAATGTTGTTAATTTTGTTGTTGTTAACTATTTCCACTAACATATATATTGTTTTATTCGATAATTTGACTAGGCCGGCTATAATAGTTTAAACATATATAGATAACTATGTATAGTTATTTAATACTTTTATTTTATTTTTGTTCAGATTGCTCACTATGGGTATGGGTAACATAAATAGGTTAAATACTTAGTTTATTTGGTGCATTTGGAGAGTACTTCTGGCCAGTGTTTAAGTAATAAGTAATTAAGTGCTCATATAAGTATATGTATGTATAACAGAAACAAAAACATTCAAATTTAAAGCAATGTAACCAAGCGTACTTAGTTTGATTTACAATCTAGTCGCCTATATAGTGTATGCATATAACACAAATGCAATTTCAATCAACATTATTGCCTGGAAAATGTTCAACAATGTATGTAAATATAATATCTACTATACAGATTGGCCAACAAATATATGCGTTTATATATTTCGTAATGCGATATCCAACGTTAAATACAACAATATCGGAATGTAATTGAGTTGACTGCCATTAGTACCAAGTGCTAGACAGCGTGCTGTAAGTTAAAAGAGAATTTAAAACGTTTTTTTTTAGATATCCAGACGTATTAGCTATAAATTTATGTACTTTTAGACAAGAAAATTGGTATTTATTTCCGTTCGGTTTCTGTATTTAAAAAAAAAACAGGTTTTATAGGTTGTTTATCAACAGCTAAAAATAATTCTTCAATAATTTTCAATGCCAAAACGTAACTCTTAACGAACTTTAGCCATGCTGCTCTCATCCTCCCATATGGTCTAGTGGCTAGGATATCTGGCTTTCACCCAGAAGGCCCGGGTTCGATTCCCGGTATGGGAAGTAATTTTTTTTCTTTTTTATTTTTTTTTTTTTTTTTAAATTTGGTTTTTTTTTAAAGTTTTTTTTTTTTTTAATTTAATTTGATTTGAACTTACCCCTCTGACGGCCTGCTTAGTTATTTGTGGGGCGTGTGGGCAGCGGCGGCGCATTGCCGCTGCGATTTGGTATTGGTGGCGGACCGCGACGATTGGGCAGCGGTGGCGGCGGACCCAGTGGTGCAGCTGCTGTGGGCATTGATGGCTGCCGACGTGGACTATCAAGGACGCCAATAATTGGAGGCGGTGCAGCTGGCGGTGGATGACGCGGTGCCGGCACATCGTCTTGTATTTCCTCATAGATATTGCTGGCCGTTTCATAGGTAGCATCTGACGGTGATGGCTGATCCAGCGATGGTGGCTTGGATTGCCGTGTGGGTGTTGACACGGGCGTCGACTGTTTGCTTTGCATTTGGCGTGGTGGTGTGGGTGGCGCAGCTGGCAGTGCGGCGCCGCCTGTGGGTGAAGCCTTGCCAGAGGATGAGCCGGAGGAGCTCACAGACGTGGCATGCAGCGGCGAGCTTAGCTCCGTGGGTGATTGCGACTTAGAGGAAGGCGTAGTGTCGCTCATGGCTGGCGGACGCGGTGGCGCTATCTGCACCGGCTGCAGTGGTGCCTGCATCATGGGCTGTGGCGGCATCGGTGGCTTGGCCGGCTTCGGCACAATGCTGATGACGCCGGCGTGCGGCAAATGACGCGGCGAGTTCTTTGGTGACATGGGCATGGGCGGACGCGCCGGTGCTGGACGTGTCGGTGGCTGTTTGGGCCTTTGCGGCACTTCGGGCGTCAACTGCAGCAGCTGAGCTTGCTCTGCGGGATTAACGCACAACGGTATGGTATTGGTGGTGCACAGCTCGATCTCATCGTCCACCAGCTGTGGCCAGTCGGGTGTCTTCAGCTCAAAGACCAGCTCCAAGCCGCAGACCTGCGTCGAACGTTTGGCGACCGCATTGAGCGCCGATTCGCCATTGCGAAAGGTCACCCACATGGTGTCCTCAACGTAACGCACCAGCGTCACCTCACCCATTTTGGACAGCTCGGCAATGAGCGTGGACATAACATGCTCATCGTATATGGTGGGGCCTTCCTCATCGGGATCCGCATCCGCATCCAATGTTGGCTCATGCACATGCACCACTATGGTGGAATCGGGCGGTCCCAGATCACGAATGACCTGATCAAAGACAGCACGACGACGCTGCTGATCAATCTCCATGATCTCGGCATCGATAATGGCAATGACGGGCCGATGATCGCTCTGCTTTAGCTCGGAACGACCATAGTGTATAAGCTTGCCCGGATTCCAGGCAGCCGTTCCAACGCCACCGAAATCGCTCTCGGCCAGCGCCTTGCGTCGACGCCAGAGCACACGATCTGTCCAGGCGGGCGCACGCTGTTTCTCCGATGTGTCATAGTCATCACTAAACACATCATATTTGTAGGTGGGATCAAAAGTTATTTCACCCTCCAGAAACTCGGAGAAAACATTGCCAGCCTCCTGTTCCTTGCGCAACTGATCGAACTCCAAAACCGTAGATAGCTCTGCATTTTTAACGCACTCCTTAAGCTCATCCTTGTCCATATCAATGCGATAGTTGAAATCACCGCACCAGAAAACCCAATCATGCGATTTCAAAGTACGTCCCATGGGAAAAGCCAATTTCCGTGTAATTTCCGCATAGTCAGCGTTGCGTTCCGCAACCTGAGATTGGCCGGCGGCAAAATGGGCGCACACAAAGCACATGGAGCTACCATGTAGCACAAAGCGTATGGCACAGGCACCCTTATTGCCAGTGGCACCACCCAGTCCAGTTTTCACACAATCAATGGCCACGTCACGTATGTGGGGCGCATGCTCCGGCCGTATGTAGATGTACAGACAGACACCCACCAGTTGCTGATAGGTGAGCAGGACATAGTCATTGTCCCGGGAGATGGTCTTTTGTAACTCTTCGGCCCATTGCTTGGCATTGTCGGTGCTGGCTGCCATAATGTTCGATGCATTCAGATCGACAATCTCTTCGAAACCAATAGCATAAATATCAACCGGATGATCGGCATGCTCCGACGGATTGTTAACATCCACCAGCGCCTTGGAGCGTGCCAAGGCGTGACAGTCAAGCAGCCAGTCGGCTAGCGAATCCTTGAACACAATGCTGCGAAAATGTTTGCCACCATTCACATTATAGGTGCCGACAGCGACGCGTGCCATGCGTGGACGCACATACTCCGTATAACGCTTGCACAGCTCACGCAGCGTCGTTGTGGGTGCATGCAACATGTTGGAAGGCAACAGAATACGCGCACGATCCGCCAGCTCCGAGCTAAGCGTGGAGCCCACCAGCAGCACATCGATGGCTTCCTGCAGCACAATAAATCAAAGTATTTATAGATTGGTTTGAAGTAGGCTGGCAATAACAAACTCACCTGCTTGGAGTTGTCCAGTAGATTGTTTTGAATAGTGCGTGCCGCAGATCGTGCACCATCCATTAGCTTGGAGCCACCCTGTATGGCACCAGTGCCAGCATAGATTTTGCTCACCTCGTTGCCATTGTTGATCCACATCTGGCGAAAGATTTCCTCGAAACGAGAAACATTCTGCTGCTTGCCGCCCAGCTTCAGAGCCTCCAGCTGCAGATTGAGCGTATCCAGGCCCAGATATGTTTGCACACAATTGGTGCGATCCAAGCAATCCAGACAGTTGGTGCGCACAACGCCAAACTGTTCGCTCAGCGCCTGTCCATTAGTGGCATGAAAAATACCATAGTGTGCACCGCAGGCGACCATGCGCTCCTTGAGCTTGGCCAAAGCCGTAAAGTTGCCTCCACGGCATTCCTGATGATAGTCGAAAACCACATGCGGCACATCCTTGTGTGCGGACATGCCATGATGACGCTGGAATTCATTGCTCAGCATTGCCTCACCTTCCTTGCTGCCAATCAGCGAGCTACCTAGCAAATTGACTATCGTCTGGTAGCCATAACGTTGCCGCATCATGCTCATGTGGCGATCAAAGGCTGCCGCAGAGGTCTCAAAGCCACGCGATAGCTTTACCTTGTGGGAGCCAACCTGTACGCCCGGCTGTTCCCAGAAGAGCGGCACTGAGCCGCGTGTCTGCACATGACTGGTAACTTCGCCGTCCACGTAAATGACCTGTTCCGTTTCTACAAAATTGGCCACATAACCCTCATCGTTGGTGCCACGCACATTGAAACGCGTTCCGGCACGCTCACAGCTCAGCCGCGAGATGATGGCAGCTCGGGCCTGCTTGGCGCCTATATAGACAGTGCGTATCTCAACGGAACCACACATGGTCTGCAATAACCACGACTGGCAGTCAATGCCGAAACGCATCAAATGTATGTGCATCATTCGATTCCAAAAGAACCGATTATCCGTCTCCTCCGTCTGATAGCGTCGCTGTGCGCATAACGTAATGTCAAACTTGCTGCCGGGTGGCGCAATTGCAGCTGCACCTGCACCGGCAGCCGATGCATTTGTGTGCGCAAAATAAAAGGTGCCTGAGTTGAGAAGCTTGCGCACCTCACTTATCTTATCCTCGTTGAGCACAGCATTCTGCAGCGAAACGAATGTCGTCTGCGTGATGCGAAAAATTTCCACATCGCCAATTTTGCCCATGGACACACAGCCGGTGACAAGTACCAGAAAGAGCACTGTGCTCTCTCCGGCATTGAGCTGTAGTGCGCCCAGACAGCCATATGCATCGCACACCTGCAGAAATGTGTAAATTGTAATTTCAGTTACTTTTGTGCCAACATTTTTAAAAATATAGAATGGTTTCTTTTTAGGTGAAAGTTCGTTTTAAGTGAAAATAACTAAATTTTCATTTCTTTCAGTTGCTTTTCTGTAAGAAGAGAGACTTGACTTGGAGATGCCCAGTAACCACACAGAAAAATCATTTGTGAGAAGAACATAAAATCTTTTAGGATTGGTAAAATGGCACAATATGTAAAAAGATTTAAGGAATAATAGAATCTTTAAAATCACCGTTTTAATTGGTTTTTGATATGCGTTCAATCTAAAACGTTATAAAATCCTTAACTGCATACGGTACACAAGAATCACTATAACAAATGTTCAGGCCACTTCTTATTTCCGAATCGTTTTCGCTTTTGCATAACTGTTTTCGAATAAAATTGTTATATTTCTACCTTTTTAAAGAGAATTGCGAATACTTCTCTTTCAACTGTGTCAAAAGCAAAACTGTTTGATCCAAATTTTGTAATAATAATTCAGAATTCGAATGTTTTGATCGGAATTGCGAATGAACCTGGCTGTTTTAAGTTCTTATTTCATAATTTAAGGTACTTAATTAATTTAACATAACGAATTAAATAACCTGCTGCTTGCTGTTGACCTATTCGTGCTCAATTCGTGAATACTCACAGCCTTTGCAATCAACAACAACAACAAAATCAATCAAAATTAAGTGCTTTGTGGTTAAGGCGGTTAAATGAAAACGGGAAGGTTTTCATTTATACATAATTATAGAAATTAATCACATTTATATTTTTAGCTATCGATTAACAGTGCAGGGTAACAAATGAAAACTTTTTTCTGATTGGAACGCACCTTGGTATACTGCTTGCGTATGACGTTTTCCTGCTGCGTAAGCAGCGCACAGACATGAGATTCAAATAGGATGCAATCGGTCTTGTTGCGATGCTCCAGGAGAACGCTGTGGGGCGAGGGGGCTATTGACTTTTCAAGCACGCGTATCACCTTTGACATGGCCATTTTGCACTCGTTCTCTTCTTCCTCTTCCTCGCTCTCTAATTACTTTTGATCAAATTAGCTCGCCAGTTGTGGTTTAACTGAATTTCAATAGTTTTTTCCACATCAACGCCGCTGCAGCAGCGGCCAAAACATCTGAAAAGTTGCAAAATGTTCAATGTTTACAATAATAATAAAGATCAAGTATGCACATAAAGCTGTTGAGGTGTGCTACAGAACAAGAGCCACACAAATTGTACAATAAACAATTAAAAACACGCAAACATTTTTTCTATACGCCCCCGTTCCAATCGCTGCCAGCTGGTGCACACACACATTCATGCAAACATGCATGCATATACAAATTTACATGTACATATGTGCCGTTGACTGATAAACTGTATAGATTTTTCACTTGCCAAAATTGTGTAAAGCTTTTTTAAGCAACTGCAATTATGCGTTTTTTGGCGTAACAACACTGCACTTGCCTGGCATTTGATATACTTGTGCATGCAGCTGCTTATATTTGTTATAGCTGTTTTATTGTTTTTTAGATAATACCTTTTTTATTTAACAACTTGATTGCAATTTTTAATAGAGTTGTATCGAATCGTTCGAAATAGGTTCGCTCGAACGACTCACTAAACTTGACGAACCAACTCAGTTCACATTGTCGTTCATTTGGTTCACAACAAAATATATTCTAGGTATTCCCTTTGATTCGATTTTACTTAAACTATCGACAAAACTAAGAAGTTACAAGGCAATTTAAAAAGCCGCAAATAAAGCTCGCTATCAAGTATTGCTTTTACTATTTTTTAAAATAAAATCTGATTGAGGCATGTAAAATTTAGTGAAAAAAAGTAAACATTAAATTCAAAGTAAATTTGCATTTTTAACTATATAAATCGCGTGCTTCGTCATAGTTCTGTTACACAATTGAGTTGAAGCCTGCATACCGTTTATAAATAGATTATTTACAGGCATTAATATAAATGTATATAAAATATACAAAATTCATGATAAAATACTCTTGTTCGATTACAAGTAAATGCTTATCGAAACAATGTTATCGATTTAAAGTTTCCCAAGGCAGCGCGGGCAAACTTAAATTCAGATACGATTAACTTCATAGATTCATTTATAGATTACACGCTACAATTAAGATAGCGAATTCTTTTATATGCCACTTGAAAAAACTACAATAAGCATTTCGGATTTTGTAGATATTGTTGCCAACGTGTACAGCATAGACTTTGTACGAGCTGATAAAATATTTGATTATATATTTGCTATCAAATATTATAATAATATCTAATCCTCACTTGTTTTTTGCCAAATATGCAGAGCTCATTCAAATTTCTAGATAAGAGCAATGCGGCAACTTTTATGATTAATGATTTACCGGATAAGAACAACGAATTGTTTGTTTTGTTTTTTTAAGACGTCAAACGGGCTACCGAATTTTTGTGTGTCCATATCATATATTTCGAAAGCCATAAGTATCCTTAACACCACTTATAGATAACTTGAGTACATTTGTTAATTGCCAAACAAGGCATTTTGACCAGCACAGTCACCATTTGGAACGCCCCAAGAATTATAGCAACAATTGTTGGTCATAAATCATATAGCGCCACCAGAGTCGAACATAAACAGACGAACGATCCACAATAAATCTGATGACACATGAGTCACCATCATAACGATTAAACCTTATCAGGCAAAAAATACTCGCACATAATATGCAAACAATTTCTCGGGACGTTCTCGTGAATGGAAATTACTCGACTAGACCGTTATCATAGTGTAAATAAACATGAAATAACACATTTGACACTTGTATGTTATATGTACGTTTAGCAAGTTGCAATCTTGCTTATTTTATTGACTAGTTTACAACACGATTTTAAAAAAATAATTTACTTATACATTTGGTTAAATGGTTCACAATTGTTTGATTATTTTTCTTGTAGTGAGTCAAACAATAGTTTTTAATATATATTAAATTTATTATTATAATATTACTATTTTAACTCAAAATTATAAACAAAATTAACGCTTTGAACACATTCACACTTAATTTAAATACGAAACTGACAACAAATGAAAATTATGCTTAGGGACAGTTAGACAGTTTAATAACTTTACTGCAAATTTATTCAGAAACATGCAATACATATTATTCATTTAATTTCTAAGCAATTCAATAAATAGTTTTATTTTTTAGAATTCAGCTTTAAAAAGCCTTTGGTTTATTATATTTCTTATTATAAATAATTGCGCTTAATTATACACAAATAATTGTGTCTTATTTCTGCCCCCGCTATAAGCTATCACATCAAACAAGTGAAACTTTATTAAACATTGATAAGAACTCAAAGATTATAATAATGATTACAATTGAAATAAACTTTCTGTACTGGGTTTTAAACACAGATTTCTTAAAAATTTCAATTGATTGACAAGGGTGTATTTATTGTAGTATATATATTTTATGTGGGGTACAATAGATTTAACTACTTCGCAGTACATCATAATAGTATATATACTATAATAAAATTGATTCTTAGTTAGCATATGGCAAGGGCATTTAAAGTCAAATATTTTTGTTGCATTTTAGCTCAGTTTGAAAGCAACACAAATGATGCTAAGTTATTTTGTTTAAACCAAAAATTGTACAAATATTATTATTATTATATGTAAGTATACAAGCTAATAGTAGAATTTATCAATTACTTAATTTATATACTTATAAGTTTAAGGCGCTCATTGGCCCCGTTGCCCACGATTCTCTGATTCTCATTCCCTGTGCTTCGCAACTGATATGACTCTCTCTCTAATCTCTATATATTCGCAATTTATAAATATGTTTTCGTATTGTTATTGTTGCTCAGCGCGTGTCTCAATTTTTTTTTTTTTTTGTTGCGGTATCTACGCATATGTAGTATATATACATATAAGATTAAGTTCAATACTTGGCGGTCCCTGAGACCGCGATAAGAGACGAGGTAAGAGTTGACTCAACATTTTTATTGTGTTTGCTGAGAAAGGCTCTTTAAGTATTATATTATCTTGTATTCTATATGCATTTAGATATATAGTTTTTTAATTTAATTGTAGTTTAATGCTGCTATGCATACTAATAATACTTAATTTCATCGCTCGATTCTTCTTGTCTACATTTAAACTGTTGAGTGCGCTAATGGCGAGTATATGTTTTGTATGCCCAGCATAATTCAATTAATTCAATCAATTAATTAACAAAACTTCACATTTGAACCCGCATCAAAGTTTGAAGGCGTTGCAAGGTGACGTCTGAGAAAGTGTATGCTACAATCATTTTTGATATCAATATAGGCATTGTGACTCAGCTCGACCGTTTTCCCCCAGAAACGTAACAAATATGAGAACTCATAATTAGATAATCGTAAATTGGAAAACGTGAAGTCCAATCGACTGACTCATTTACAATAAACGAGCTTCTATCACCAAAAAAAGAATATAATGAACGAAATGTAATTGCCAAAATGATAATAATAAACAAATATGAATAATGCTCAAGTCGGGAGTGCTCGACTGAGGGAATATACTTGCACAATTTCTTATCTGTTATACGTATATATAATACATACAAATATGTTAATTTAGTTAAGTAAACAACTTTGGTGTTTATTATTCGATCGTTATGAAATTTTCAGGTTATATAAATAGCATTCAAAGGTTTTAATCAAGGCTGATTTTCTTTTTTTCAGAATGCGACTCTTATTTGAAAAAAGTCTTGATCTTAATCACAAACATCAGTATATAACAAATGGAAACTCCAGCTTTTTTAGTCTTTGAGATCGACAGATAAATATAAAACTATTAAAAAGTAGGAAATGCCTGCTTTTATCATTTTATGGGCACAGGGTATAAAAATAAACTCTTTTATAATTTAAATTAAATTTATTCGATGGCGGTTTAGCAAAGCTTATTTACAGAGCGAGAAGCATGAAAAATGAATATAAACCAAATGAAAAATATAACAAACTAATAAGCTTATTCAATAATAAATAGAAATACAATAATAATAATTACAAAAAAAAAAATCGAAACTCAAAATAGCAATAACAATAGCTAACTAAATTATGTAACTCAGAGCAACTAAATACAAAATGTACATGGATCAACAAAATTTCACTGTTGTTAAATAAATAAGTTATAGATCTCTACAGATATTTGTATTCAAAGCAACTATCAGCTTATGTATCAGTTCGGTCCTGTCAGTCAGTTGACTATCCCAACTTAAAAGCAGAGCAATCATGTCCAAACTTAAAGCTCAACATACAATATGGCTTACAGATGCTGCGTAAGCTTAAAGCATCATTTAGATACGCTAAGCAGAGCTTGAAGAGCTTTTGCATTAATACAATTACAAGTATGTTAACCAATACAATTAAGTATTTGTTTTTGTTTTTTTTTTTAGAAACTCAAAGGCTTTTTGGCCAACCATTGTAGTCTGTGCGCCCGTTCACATAGTTTTGATTTTGTTTTTGCTTTTGTTTTTTTTATACATACACTTAAGTTAAGTCTATGTAGTGACTAAGGGTTTAGCTAGTAATAATACTACTACCATTAACTGTAGCTCAAATTGCAGTCCGCTGAGTCGCTAATCAAAGTACAAATTACGCATATAACAAACAAATTATAACTAGCTGCTGCTACGAGATCAGCAGTCGTTGCTTAGCTGCTAACAGCGTCCCCGCACCCAAACCCGTACCCAACGACGACGTCGTCGTTGCTGTTGTTGTCATCGTCGTTGGTAATAACGTGGGCGCCGGTTGCAGTGGCGCTGTGAGAGAATCTGACGCAGGTGTATTAAGCGGTAATTCATATGCAACACCGCCCCAATGTAGCTTAAAGGTGCGCGTGCGCCAGCGTATAGCTGGATTCCAAAGTGCGTGCAGGAACAAATATGGTCCGGTTAACTCCCGAAAGAGCCATCCAATGACAAACTCAAACTTGTGGAACGGCATCGAGCCATGCTGCACAATGGACAACAGCAGCCAGTCGGACAGAAACCAGCAGAGTATGTGCACCAAATAAAACACCAGCGGATCCCAGTTGAACAGCAATGATGCTGACCACGCTGCCAGTGCACCCAGCACCATGCACTCCGAAAGCGGCTCCAACAGTATCGTCGTTGGCACCATGGCCACGCGCAGCTTGGCCCAGCGTATCAGTCGAGCCTAAAATTAAGAATTTTATATATTAAATCTTTATTTAAAAAACTGATTTAGCTAATCTCTATGCACCTAAAATGAGTTACGTGACCCTTTTGACGTTGTGTTAAACACATGGTTTTTGTCGCACCTGTGCTTATCAGCATATGATAATATTGTTTTTTTATGTTGGCTATTAATAAAATAGTTGAAAATAATAACAAAGTTACGAATTTTTCTTTGTTGCTACATTGCTTTGAGTGCAAAGTAATTTATTTTTAAATAAATTATCTATTCACTATCTTTCAATTACATACAAATCATGATTAGATCGCCTTGAACATAATAATTATTATTGTGTAAGTTGTTTAAAGAACGCGCTCAAAACTTGATGTTGCATAATTAATGTTGTTTTTAATGTTGGACATAAGCAAAAACGAGATTAAACCTGATCTTCTTTAAGCAATACTGTTTTCAAGTATCTGTGCATGAACCAAACTTATTACATACATATATATAGATAAGAATGAACAGCTTACGATATAGTAATTTGATTAGACTGGCTTCGACCTACATATTTAAGTATGTATGCAGTATATATCAAGTGTCAGCTACTTCATTAACAATCGGCTTATGTCTAGTTTCTAGATTCTAGAACAAATCGATTTGTCATAGTGTGCAATTTGTAGTAAACAGAAATAAAGTAAATAAATTGCTGTTTTAGTCAAATTCCTAAAAATCCTTATTCCGTTCAAACTTTGATCTTTAAAGCAAACCCATTGATACTAACAAATGTTATTTGCCAGAATAATTAGTTGAATCAGTTTAAGCAACACACCAGATTGTATGACGAATCGAACAAAGATCCAAAACATGAGTAATATTGTTAATAATAATGCTCACCTGAAAGCTACCAATGTCACACAGGCCGCTATTCTGCAGAG
This sequence comes from Hirtodrosophila cameraria, assembly GCA_949708635.1. NCBI lineage: Eukaryota > Metazoa > Arthropoda > Insecta > Diptera > Drosophilidae > Hirtodrosophila > Hirtodrosophila cameraria. Next base: position 16,032,904 of record OX453089.1, on the reverse strand, counting down.
CAGGCTGATTGGAGATGCGCATCTTCCAGCCCAGCTCTGTGACACGCTTGGCAATAAAGAAATCCTCAGCCAAATAGCAGCCAAAGGCGCGCAGACCGCCTAGTTGATCGATGACCGCTTTGCGCAGCAAACAGGACATGCCCGTATGGCAGTTAATGCCCAGGACATCGGCAGACAAATAGATTCTCGATTGCACAGTGCCAAAGAAGACCTTCTCGAAGGTGGCCGCAAAGCCATCGCGATCGCAGGTAAATGGCATTTGATGAACTAACGCATGCTGATCTGACATATTTTGTACCATGTCCAGCAGGGTGTCATTTTTCATTTTGATGCCACTGTCGGATATCATGACAAAGTCATATTTCGCAGACATATAGCCGGGATGTATATTGTTGATTTTGGGATTGACGCCGACGTCGGAGCCGCCCACAAAGAGCTGTGCATCAATCTTTGGATATTTGTCGAGTAGCTGTTCGACGAGCTTAATGGCCGGATCATGTTTATCCTCAACGCAAAATAATAGCTCATATAGCGGATAATCCATGGTAAAGAACGTTTCCAGATTATGCTGTAAATTTGGATCCACGCCCATCAACGGCTTCAGTATGGAAACGCCCGGCAGCGGTGAGGATTCAGTTGGCAGCTTGCAAGATTTCTTGTGCAGCTTATATTTGCCATAACAGATGGCGATCAGATGCACACACCAGTTACCAAACCAGAAAATTATAAAAAATGCTGCGAAGCCATAAAGTGGCGCTGGTAAATGTGACATTCTCTGTCTGTGTGTGCTGTTTATTTGTGTGTGTGCGTGTTGGGTGTTGGTTGTTAGGTGTTATAGTTGCCTCTTTGTTTGTAGCTGTATTGTGGTTGAATCTTTTGTGGTTTTAGCTGGCATGCATTTGGCTCCTGCTGCCTCAACTGACTGCCACAATGTCACAAGGCAATGTTTAACCAAAACTCTCTTAGCCAGACTTTATCTCTTTTCATCCGTATCTCTGCCTTTGTCGTTCGTCGTCGACGTTGTGTGTTTGAGTCAGCATACCCCGCGCGCGCTTTGTCAACAATTGGTCGCGTTGTTGACTATTTGACTGTTTCTCACTGTGTCGTCATAGATGTTGCTTTTTTTTGTGCTAATTATTTATTAATTTGCGTGTGTTAAACATTTCAAAGTCTTCGCGTCGCGTTCCATGTCCAAATAAAAATTGCTATGAAGTATGGGGAACGCGGAAGTGAATATGAGCTAAATAATGCGACAATTTGGTATATCTACAAAAATACCAAAAATTACCATTTTTAGTGTGTTCTTGCAATCAATGCGTAAAAGCGGTATGCAGCTCATAGCTTAAGTTCTTCTGATAAAAATACTGAAATGCTATTAAAATAGCGGCTACTAAAAGTGAACAATCTAATTTTGTTATTTGTTTTACAAAATATTTTGATGCAATTTGTTTTACAACCGTACTGCTCATAATACTAGTAATAAGTTTCATAAACGGTTCGCAACTCACAGCCTAGGTTCAGTATTTGGCTACAACAACAATATGCTACAAACAACAAATGCTATTACACGCAAAAGTTTGTTATTTATATATATTTATGGTTATTTATATCATAGCCTTGGCTCAGTATTAAACTAATTTACATTTAATGCAACTATATTCAATGATTACAACACTCAAAAACCATTATAACATTACAATACCACTACTATAGTATACCCAATTATTTTGTTGACAAAAAATTTAACAACTGATTCTTTCTGAATTTTGCGTGATCAGCGTACTGCATATCATACTGGTAATAAGTTAAACAGTATGCAGCTGTGTTACGAAATCACAAACAAGTAATTCGATTTTACGATAACAAGACCAAATTGCTATTATAACAGCGTCTAATTAAAATGTACAACATAATTTTGCTTTTAAACAAAAAATTTAAGAGATAATTTTTCTTGCATTTTGTGTGAACAGCGTACTGTATACTTCTTTCCCAACTGGTCACACTGTGTCAGCGCAAAGATGTATGCATACATAAATAAAACTATTTATAAAACGAATTATTTGACAATTATATATCATTTAAAACGTTAAAGTAGGCTGTTGATGTTTTTCAACGTAAATATGCCACACTAGGCACACAATTCTTTAAATTCAAAAAAGGAAGATGGAATCCGAAGGAGTTGATTGCGTTGCCCAAAGTGGAGTGGTGGGCAAAATTGATAGCCAAAACTTGGTTAAAGTGTTTAAGACCGAGTTCGATGCCAAATATAACATTGTCGACATCCAGACTCCGCTCAATGCCTTCATGTCCGGCCAGTATAAGCGGAGCCATGCCTATTTTACACTGCGAAATCGTCTACCCGTGATACTCACAAAAGTTATAGACTCGATAATAAAGGAGAAGAGCGAGCTAGTTGCACAATTTGGTGAGGTTTGTAATAAGTTAAGGCTGTTCCCATAATCGTAATCTATAGCGCCCACTAATTTTGTGCAGAATGCGCGAGAGGAGCTAAAGATAATTATTGGACTGATTTCGCGGCTCAAGTATGAGCTGCAAACAGACAAGCCCTTCTCAAAGTTTACCGGCGATGGTAAGTTTGCATTTCAATTAGCCTTCACTTAATTATATTAAATATTAAATACTTGCAGAACCTGATGGCACTTTGTGGAACAACTTTATAGCACGTTTGCCGAATGAGGGGCGCACGTTTTTCAGGGCCTGCTGGATGCACGCCGAGTGCTATATGTATCGCAAGCTCTACTCCTTCGTAGAGAACAGCATCTTCCTCAAAGAGTTTGATTACTTTGCCAAAATTAAAGAGCATGCACTTACCAGCTGCCAGGACGATATACTCTCACTGGCCAAATACACACGTCGCACCGAAAATAGTCTCGAGATGTTTGCAGAGTTACTTAAAATTAATTTGTGGAGCAATCGCAATGAGATTTCCGACAACAAAGATGCGCGCCAGTTTAATAAGAAGATACTGGAGGATGTGTGTGCTGCGGATGATTATATACTGGTTAACTCTACCGATAACATTTGGAAGTGCTTGTCTAATAAGAAAGCAAATAGGCAACATGTCGATTTAGTTGTAGATAATGCTGGCTATGAGCTATTCACAGACTTTATACTGGCCGAGTACATCATTGAAAAGGGATTGGCTTTGAAGGTGCGTTTTCATGTTAAGGCTCATCCTTTTTATGAAAATGACATCACAGCACGCGACTTCCATAGAACACTTGCGTATCTGAGCAAACATCCCGACTATATCATTAGTCTAATAGGCAACAAATATTTGCAATTTTTGGAAGAGGGAAAATTTGAATTGGCACCCAATTCATACTTTTGGACCGCACCACAGGCCTTCCACACGTAAGCTCTTACCTTAATAGCTATATAAAAATTGTTATTCATTTTCATATTTTCATTTGCAGCATGCCCACAATTGATCCGGAGCTGTACAAAACGTTGCAAAAGTCAAAGCTTATTATATTCAAAGGTGATTTGAATTATCGCAAGCTGTTAAGCGATGTCTGCTGGGAATCCACACAGGATATTCGAATGTGCTTGGGCGGCTTTATACCCAGCAATTTGTGCACTCTGCGCACAATCAAAGCAGAGGTTATATGCGGTCTTGCAGACGGTGTTAGTGAAAATCTGAGTAAAAAGGATCCCTATTGGATGGCTAGTGGGAACTATGGCCTTATTCAGTTTGTGGATGGTTCGCGCGAATTTGGCTATTAATAGCTTATACTCTGTACCAAACGCTTTTTAATTTAAATTAATTCAAAAATATACATATGTCGTTGAAAATTCTATTTTGATTCTTTGCGATCGTGGACAAGTTTAGCCTTTTTGATAAAGCAAACAAAAATAAATAAGATTTTTAAATATTTAAGTATAAATCAGTCGATAAAGTTAAATACTTAAATTTTCAGTTTAATATTTTGCTATATTAACCAACTTTGGTGGATAGAGAGCGGCAAATGGATTTATTTTTTAACATTGTGAAAATAAATAAAAATAAACGAAAACATCAATAGCTTGCGGTCAGCTGTGCATCAGCTGTTTGTGTCATAGCGATGTGATAGTTTCGATTGTTTTGTTTTACGATATAAATGTTGAATTCGTATTTTAACAACCAAAACACGCAATTGTTAAACAAATGCAGTAAAAATTAGTTTCTGTTACCGCTTTTCTTGATATTGCTTTCAAATTTCGATAAATTTCGCTGCCAAGACTTACGATGAAAACTATCGAGCCCGGCACATCTCTGGCATGTAACTTACATCTCTAATCGATATTTGACGCGCCAAGGTAAAGGAAAAATAAAGGTTGACTTTGCAGCAGTTACTTCTTTACTGTAAACAATTGAAAGATTATTAAATAAATCACGCAGTTAACAAATAGATAAACAGCTAAATATGACCTTGCCGCAAGATGATGCTGATTTTGATGTTAAAAATGGAATTATTGATGGGAATACGCCTCCGCATACTCAGCTAGCAGCCCAATACAAGCAGTAAGTTGATTCCGCTATATATAGCATATACATATGTATATAGTAAATGTTATACCATACACACTCATATCTAGCACTGATGTAATTTGATTGACTGACCTCTAACGCGACCCTCTCTCTTTGTAGAAGCTTTGCCTATTACACGTTTCGTGTACGCCTGCCCTCAACTTTGGAAACAATTGCCAACTCTTTGGCCAAGGATAAGGAGGAACTGCTTGCAACATACGGTGCGGTGGGTTTGTAGTCAAATTGCATAATTGAAATCGAGTGTGCATTCAATCAATCAAATGTATTTCACAGGATGCAGCCACGGATATCGAACAAACAGCTGCTGCCATTCTCGAGCTGCGTGCAAGTATTCGAAATAATGGACCGTTGTTGCCTTTCACTGACAAGGGTATGTAAATGTATATATATGCCCTATGTGTCTGGCTTAATCATTGCAATGTTATCAACATTCAAAGATATGTCGTAATTTTATCGATTTCTTCAATATACTATGTAATTATCAACATTGAGAAGCAGCTCCTAAGCTAGTCGGAATGGGAGTAGCAAATCTCCTATTAGGTTTTAGTTGGTCAATGCAAGACACTTCTAGGAAATACCAATCTAAAGCGATTCTAGCAAATAATTCCTATTGGGAATCATCCGCGTAGACTGCTTGGCAAGCAGTGCTTGCTGATCTTATAACAATTTTAATGTACACGTGCAAGTACCTGTAGTAGTTTAAGGCTTAGAGAACCGTACAAAAAACCATTTAGCAAACTGAACAACACAATATTAGATTATAGGTATACTTTGTAGAGTTTTTGTAATAAAAAATGAAAAGATTTAAGTTAGGGGTACTATGCGCTGTATCAAACATAATCTATAATGCTTCATATATAAAAATATTCTATTCCTTATCGTATTTGGTTTCTTCAGCTGTGATCAGAATTAATTTTCTCTTATATCAGCGATTAAAATCTGACTAGTTTGTATAGATTAAATGGTCTAAATAATTACCTTTGTAGGCTTTTATAAAACAGCAATCCTATCTAAACATTCTCTTTTAAAATTAGCAAGCGACGCTGGCGTCTGGAATGCATTTTTGGAGAAATTGCCGAAGGAGAAGCGCAGTTATTATACCGCATGTTGGCTGTATGCCGAGTGCCATATGTACCGAAAAGTGTCTTCCATATTCCTGTACCGTCTAGGTGACTATGACTACTTCAGCAAGCAAAAGCAAACGGCGGCAGAGCTCAGCCTGGACGCCATGCTGGCGGTGGCCAAGGGTACCCGGAAGAACGAACGCAATCCTGCAACTTTTCAGCAGCTAATGAAGTTCAATTTGTGGGGCAATCGCTGTGATCTGTCCATTACGTCGGGCAAACAAGTTAAGCCAACGGGCGATGCTTTCGATCAAGTGGCGGAGCTGGATGCCAATTTGTTGGTGGATGAAACCAATGCAGTATGGAAATCATTGGACAGCTCAAACGGTGATGGTATTGTAGAAATTGTATTGGACAATGCGGGATATGAGCTATACACGGATCTAATACTGGCCGAGTATATTATTGACAAGGGTCTGGCGCGAAAGGTTCGCTTTAATGTTAAATCGATTCCTTGGTTTATATCGGATGTTATGGCCCGAGACTACGATGGAATGCTGACCTTTCTCATTAACCAACCAGAGCCTGTGCTCAGCGAGCTGGGCAAGAAGCTGCAACGTTTCACGGATGAGGGCAAATTTGAGTTGGCGCCACAAGAGCACTTTTGGACCAGTCCTTTTGAGTTTTATCGCATGGCCGAGGTGCAGCCGGAGCTCTATGAGCGCCTATCGCAGGCACAGCTAATTATCTTCAAAGGCGATCTAAATTATCGCAAGCTACTGGGCGATTACAGCTGGCACGAGACCGAATCCTTTGAAACCTGTCTGCGTGGTGAGTTATGTTATGTCGCAATTCTATATTTAACTTAACTATTTATTCCTATCCAGGCTTCAAGCCCTCAAATATCTGCACGCTGCGCACCATTAAAGCGGATCTGGTCTGTGGCCTACCAGAAGGCACATCAGAGCAGCTCTTTGCCAAGAACAAGGAATGGATGCTTACAGGCGAATATGGCACTATTCATTTTGCCAGCAAATAGGCAAATGAGGAAGCTCCAAGAGTCGATGTTAAAATAGTTCAATTGTTACGATTTGAGGCTTAGCTAAATACTGTACTCGTTTTTCACCATTGAAATAAAGCACATACCATGTTGATAGATTTTGCTTTCTGGAAATCCTAACCTCATCTATACTCTGGGCTGGGCTTGAACCTTGCTTCAGCTCATTTTGAACAGACATTTGTACATATATATAGACATTTGTAATTAATTTTAATTTTGAACACATAACTTTGTAAAAATTAAGACCATTTTCTGCAGCAGTTTAAAAATCAGTCAAAAATCAAGTCAAAAATTGTATTTATAGTTGAATTTTAATATATAATTTGTAATTATATACTTAAACAATCTAAAATAGTTTTTGACTTAATGTTGCTTTTTCAAAATTATGATTCTGCGCCTCCTAAGTTTTTTCAGTAGCGAAAATTGGTCCTAAACAAGGTATTGCAAACCTTAGCGGCCACCGCGCGACGAGCAATCTTCTTGGAACGCCCAAATGCACTAAACTCCTGATTGTCCACAATAATACCTAGACGCCTCATAAAATTCGGCTCTTCGCCAATGATACCATAGTCGATGTACAAAAGTCCCGGACGCATAACACATAGCAAAGTGGCTGGATGCATGGACTCCCAGTCGCATGGTAGTTCAGTGCGCACAGGTGGCTCCTTTGGCTTCTTTGGATTGAGTGGAGCAGACGACGAACTCGGATTGGTCTGCTGGTCCGCTGCTGTTGGAAGCATTTCGGGAACAACGTGACCTTCACGCTTCCATTCCTCAAATAGCTTGTAAATGGCAAACGAGGCCAAATTAAGCATTAGAGCATCATCCTCTTTTGTTTCAGCATTATGTTTATCGGAAGTATCCATTGGCTCTGCCACTTCTTTGATCGCAAGTGGCTTTGGTGCCATTTTTTCAATCAAATAATCCCGTAAAGCCCTCTCGCAAGCATGATTCTTAGCATCCATCTTCGAGTGACCTTTGCCCTCGTACTTAACGTTATTAACTGTGACTACAGCAGTAAACCATCCAATCAAACTGTAATAAATGGTAAAGTCACTGATCTGAACGTCCTCAAGCTCATTAAGTGTCCTTAGAGCGTTCTTTGGAGGCATCGATCGGCGCAGCTGACGGTTATGTCGCAATTTATTATTAAGTGTCCTTTTGTATAACTCCTTGCGCTTCTTTTTTGTTTTCTTAGATCTAACTTTACCGGCCACCATAATGATATCCTCGTCATTAGCATCAACTACAGCCTGGTCAGCGCTCTTGGTGATAAGCAGCATGTTTATCCCCTCAGCCTTATCCACTTGCATCTCAACCGGAGGCTTTGTTTGTTGGACAGGTGGAGAAGCCACAGGTAGAACTTGCTGCACCGGAGATTCGCTCTGAATATTAACGCCGTCCGAAAGTAACGACTTGCTGGCAACGATCTGTTCAGTGCAATTCATGTTTTCCTTCAATATATTTTTAAAGGAAAATCTGAATCTTGTCGACTAAGTTCAACAATATGCCAAATTATATGCCGAACTATGCCAAACTATTTTGACTTGAAAGGCACAGTTTAAAAAGGTTCTTCCTAAATTTTCAACTCGCCTAACTTTGTCAAAATTGAACCGATTTCCATGTGGATTGATTTTGTTAAATATTAGAGAATTATTTTTAATCGACTTACAAAAACTTTATTACAATATATTTCTATGTAATAGCAAGATTTTTGTAAAAAGTACCAAATATTTTTGTACTTTTGCAGGTGTTCTTATAATTTTGTCACGTGATGTCTAACGCTTTGAATGTCTATAGTATATATATTCTTGATCAGCATCAACAGCCGAGTTTTTCGTCTATTCGACTGCTTATATGCGAACGATTCTTTCAGTTTTAAAGCCGTCTTGATGAAACTTGGCACAGATGCTTCTTTATGCTGCAGGTAATACGTATGGTCGAATTGGCCGGATCGGAAAACTATAACATATAGCTGCAGAACAATCGATTGTAAAATAACGTTTTTTGTTTCTTAATTTATATTAACCAAACTTACTTATTCTGTATTTTGGTATGTTCCCGACATCAGACGACTTTACCCAAAGGAAAAACCCTTTAAAAATTAGTTTTTGTAAGAAAAACTTTTTTGTTTATGTAGATATCTTAACTAAACTCGATAGTACTCAATTTTATTATTTTCCAAACACGTTGACTAAGTTTTAACAAAACGGGAAGACTATATCTTATGGCTGCCATAGATACAGTCGGTAGAAAATTGTCTTAAGCAAAACTTATTTGAATGGGTACATATTTTCGGCACGCCGAAGCTAGTTTTTCATAAATTTGCCAACGAACAGAAAATCAAGTGTTTATTGTCTTTGGGAATTTTGTCGAAATTTTGGATTTCAAGTCAAAAATCAGGCGAAAAGTTGGATAGCAGGATGAGTGCCCCCACGCCTGTTACCAATCGGCCTAGCCAATCTGATTTCGAGACTACAGATGAGGAATCCATATACACAAAAGAGTTTGTGGCCAGCATCGTTGACGATCAGTTTAATGAAAAGCACAACGTGTTTAATATAGCGCCACCGTTGCGCGAATCGTTGAGTGCCCGGTACAGGCGAAGCTTTGCCTATAAAACATTTAGGGAACGGGTGCCCAAAATGCTACAGGAACTGGTCATTTGTCTGCAAGAGAACGAGGTGAGGATGATGGAACAGTGTGGCGATTATGCACGCTTTGATTTGCGACGTGTCATTTGGAGTTTAGATATCTTGTACACTGAGATACTCAAGAATAATGAATTCAAGTTGTTCTACGACAAAGAACCAGATGCAAAAGACTGGAATAAGCTACTTGTCAGGATGAAAGAACAGGAGAAGAATCAATGGTTCTCAGCCGATTGGATGAATGCCGAATGCTATTTTTATCGACGCATTTGGGCCATGTTCCGGCGCACAGAAACACTTCAAAACTACGACTATTTCAGTCCCTATAAAATATGCGCTGCCCGTAATATTGTTTATCTGATGGACAACGTTTTGAAGGGAACACGTCAGCTGACTCGCAGTTGCAAGAATTTCCAACTGATGCTAAAGCTGTCGTTGTGGGGCAATCGTTGTGATCTGTCCATTACCAAGGAGCAGCCAAGTGCGCAAATGATGCAGGTTATACTTGACTATGATGCACATTTGCTTGCGGATGAGTCGGAGCAGGTATGGCGTCTGCTGACACAGGGCGCTCTTACGAGTCCTGTCATTGTGGACATTGTGTTAGATAACGCTGGCTACGAAGTCTTTACGGATCTTCTGCTGGCCGAGTACTTGATCGATTCGGGCCTGGCACACAAGGTTCGATTTCATGTCAAGGCCATTCCTTGGTTTATCTCGGATGTAACTACCGGCGACTTTCACTGGATGTTGCGCTTCTTTCATAGCCACGAGATACCAATCTTGGCCGAATTTGGACGCAAATTGCAAAGCTTTATACGGCAGCGGTCCATGGAGCTGTATGACATCTGCCATTTCTGGACCAGCCCCTATGGCTTTAAATGTATGCGACAAAGGGCACCCTGCTTGTATGTTCATCTTAGCCTGGGCGCTCTGGTCATATTCAAGGGAGATCTTAACTATCGCAAGCTGCTGGATGACGTTAACTGGGTTCCTACCACACCATTTAGTGAGTGCCTGGGCGGCTTTCTTCCAACCAGCGTTTGTGCACTGCGTGCCATTAAATCTGATATTTATTGTGGCATGCCACTGTGCTCGGTCGAGTGGCTAACGGAGGATAATCCAAACTGGATGCAAACTGGCGAAAAGGCAGTTATTCAACTAGCCATCAAATCTAGGCCCTAAGCTGCCTCATTTTTGACAAAATAATAAATGTTTTGACTAATTGTTTCGGTATTTGCCTATGTCTTTACTAAAAGCTATAAAAATAAACGAAATCAATTCCGAAAGTTATATAAAAGGGCTTTCGAGTTGATTTTTTAGAAAACCGCAGACTAAAAAGTATATATAATCAAACACAAAACTGTTAAGGAGTAAAAAATTCAAACGGAATAGAAAATCTAACTAATTGTTAACTGAAAAGAAAGCTGTACTTACGATTTAGTTAGTTCTTAAAATGACGAGAAATAAAATATAAATATTTGGTTTTTCATGATTTGAATATAATTAGTCATTATTTTTTCATTTTATTAGTTATGCTCTTAAATTAAAATGGTAGGCCGTGTAAGTCGTTAACATAAGTATGAAATTCCATATACGCAGTATAGACTATAAACTATGCATTATCAAGTATGAATAGTAGAAAAATATGCCATAAGGCCATATCTTAAACATTATGTATATGTGTATATCTGAACCGCGTGCAGCGGTGTTTAAACAAATCATTAAATTTCAAGTCTTATCAATTGCCGTTACAGAAATTACAAAGGAATAACTTATTAAATTGTCCGAAAATGACATTTTTGTCAGCAGGCTGTACTCACAATTAAAGCAACTGTCGATCTATCATTATCGTCAGTTGCAAAATATTCATTATTTATTAAAATATCTGTAACTAAGTGCATGCTATCCTTCTTGTTTATGTTGTTATCGTTTTTGTTTTTCTTTTTTTGGAGGGACAATCGGCCGCTGATTCACAACACACAATTGGGATTAAGTTGCTGATATGGCGTCAGATCCTTGGTTAGGGAGAAGAGCACACCATCCTGAATCATTTTATACATAAGTGAACCCAGATTCTTGGCATCATCAATGCCCGAATGTGCGCGTCCCTCAAAGGCCAAGCCCAAATGGGACAATGCATCGCTGAAATTGCAGGGCCGATACTTATACCACTCACGATAAACGGCCCGGACATCGATCCATTGATTAAAATATGGCGCTTTGCGCATTCGCTTGCGTGTGCACTCCTTGTGCAGACAAATACCAAAATCCCAGTCTGTCCAGGTGACAAAGGCACAATTGCCCAATATATTGGATTTATTCGTTTTGGGCAGTAATAGATTGCGTGTGCGTAGCTCCTTGCGCAGCCATTCGTGGAACATCATTAGCGCCGTTTGTAATGGCACACCAATGTCCACAGTCTTTTGCTCTATGCCCGTCAGCTCGGTGCAGTAGGTGCTCAGGCGTGGCGATTCAATAGGCATCACATATTTGTGAAATTCGGCCTCAATTTTGCCCGTTTTCAGATTGACAAGCACGGCTGGGAACTCTGCGTAAAGGAAAAAAGCAAAGAATTAGACAAAGTCTTTTGACTTGAGTTTGTTTCAATTATTTCTTACCAATAATCTCCGCTTCTCGCCATTGCGGCGGCGCCTGTTTCTCCCAACACGTGGCCTCAAAGTCCACGGCAATTACATAAGTAAAGGGCTGCATGGCCAACTGTTTGGATTTGCGTGATTTCTTTGTTTTGATGGGCACTGTGACTGGCTCGATTGGACCACTGATGTTAATATCTGCTTCGTTGTGCAAGTCTTCCAATTCGTTGGCTGGATCTGCACGGGCGCCCTCCACGTACAACGTGTCAATCAGACCCAATTGTCTGCCAAAAAAGAGACCAAATTTTTAGATCATACGCGCATAAAATGAAATCTTTTATTTTTCAGTGGTTTTATTCAAATTTTTTTGGTTTTTGGTTTTTTAGAAAATATATATGAAAAGTTAATAATACTAGTTTTCAAACTGTAGTTGAGCTGGTAGACTGACAACAAGCGGACAACTATCGGTCATGACTACAGAACAGCTACTGCGATCACAAAGAAACTACAGACCGAGTTCTGATTCTGCTTAACAAACATACCTACAGACGAGTACGATTCAGTGAAAATAAATTGATATGTTGGCTTTTTAAAACAGATACATATTTATGTACTTCATTAAAACTTACTTTCATTTTCATTTGTTCTTTGAGCTTTTGTAGCTTTGGCTACTTTTTTACTGAAGAGTTTGGTTTAAAATATATATGTGTATTAATAAGTAAACTCAGAACATTTTTGGTTTTTTTATTGTAAGACCTGTAAGACTTGCCATTTTGATTACTCATAGTTAAACTATGATTTGGATGCCTCGATCAATTTAAGAACCTCGATTAGGAAATACATTAAACAATATTAAATACCAATATTTATAGTTTCTAAAATAAAGTATAAATACCAATATTTCTCAAGAACATCCGCAAATCCGAAACTTTTTAATTTTGTGTTTGTTTTAAAATGAAATAGCAATTGAGTGTTTTATGTTAGCTTCGAAATCGTTTTCAATTCTGATTGGGAACAGCCAGTCTTCTACGAATTGAAAACTGGAACAAGCTTGAAATCTAAATACTTTTCTATATATTACAAATCATAACTTGTAAAAAGTGTTAACAATTTGGCAATATTAAGCTTCTATATAAATACAATTAAGTAAACTTTTTTTTTTGTATTTATTACAACTTAAAAGAGACTTAGAAGAAACAAAATAAGTAAAAGTTGATTTTGTGCGTAATGTATTCAAGTACGTTAAACTTTACTATTTCGTATAAAAATATGAGTGTTTTTCAATCTTATAAATATAGTTATTTAAGACGATTTTCGTAGCTTCTATTAAGAATCACATTTCAAAAGATCCAAGAGTTTCTAATACCATTTATAATTCAGTCAAATTTGACAATTTAAAATAAAAAGATTTCAATTTCAATTAACATCTTCTCATTGCTGCTGCTGCTGTTTGCCATAGCACACAATCATGGGCTTTTCCCGCCAGAGCAGACCGTTTGTTTCAGCTAATGCTTGGGCCACCACCGCCGTATCCTGCAGCTGCAGGAATGTTACAAATGCCTGTCCCTTCATGCGACCCTGCTGCATCACTTTTATCTCTAGACTGTCGGCGGACGCATAGCGTCCATAGAGCGCCCGCAGCTGTGACTCCGTGACGCTCTTGTCGAGATTCTTGATATACAACTTGTTGCTGGGCTCGCCTAATTTGTAGTTCTTATAGATGGGCAGCGCTTGCAGCTGCTCGGAAGCTAGTCGCTGCTCTGGCAGCTGCTCAACAACAGCTGCGGCTGTTGGCAGCACTGCTGGTAGTTTCAGTTCAATTTTGGGCACTGCCCATGTGGGCACATCTATTTTGTCTTTGGGTGCTGCTGTTGGTTTACCCGTCTGAGCAGCTGTTAAATGCAGCATTTGGCGTGCACGCTTGCGATACTGCTCCGAGACGAGGAGACTGGCTGCAGGACGCTTCTGTTGCAGCGGCAACTTTTGTTGCTTGTGCTCTACATCGCTCTCCAGTTCGCTTTCAGTTTCGCTCTCAACCAACTCAGTTTGGATGGCAATACTTTTAGACTGCTGTGGTGCTATGTTGAGGCCGGCTGGACGTGCAGCAAACGGTGGCGTCATGCTCATGCGATTCATCAGATGCAGCACCTGCGTGTAGAAGCGTTTGTCTGTTTTCAAGGCATTGCCAATGGCTGCCAGTATGTCGGCATTGATGGGCGGATATGCATAGCGTAGATATGGCGGTGGTGGCTGCATAAAGTCACATTGATTATTGCAGGCATATAACTTTTGAACATACTTGTTGATCTCTGGTTGTGCCAATGGATGCGCCTCCAACCGCGCACTTGTTCCTGTTTGTGTGCCTTTATTCGCTGTATTCAATTTCGGTCCGGTTTTGTTATTAGCTCGTGGTCCAAAGGAGCTAACGCACAACGGCTTGTCCAGTATATCGCTGAGCCCCAAGAGCTGCTCCAGTGCTACCTGCGCCTCCAGGGTGTCTGCATATTCGAGCAGCACACGTCGCCGGCCGAAGGCATTGAGTGAACGTGGTATTATTAGTTTGAGCTCCTGTATTAGCTGGGCGAATTCGCTCATGCTGCAGGGCATGTTTTTAAGCAATAATTTGCTCGTTGTTGCGGTCATTTTTTGTTTATGTTTTTAATAAAAACGTGCTGCAAAAACAATAAGTTTCGATGATCGATTTTAAATCGATAACAACGATTGAGTGTGGAGCAGCTCTGTTAAATGGTTAACAGTGTGGAGTAATTCTGTTAAATGTGCAGTAATTCTGCTAAGTGTGCCCATATTGTATTAAACGTGTTTCAGACAACTTTTTAAGCGCGGTTTTTTAACGGCCCAATTTTAATTTTGAATGTTTATTGTTTGGTCGATAAAGTAAAAAATGGTTGCAAACGTGTTGCAGTTTATTGCATACAAAGACAAGAAAACGGCAGTCTTGGCCACTTACTTTCACTAATTGCAGCCAGTGGCTTTAGATAACCCTGAAGATTGGTAAAACATTAAATTGCATGTTAAATGTTAAATGCCTTGAGCAGCTGCATCGCTTTGACCGGTTTTGTTGTCTGGCGACAAAAAAAAAAAAAAAAAAACAAAACTTATTCATTTAATCATGTCCATGTCACGTGCTATTGCATTTAGGGGCGATTGCATTGTAATTTTAAATGTCAGCGCAGTTAAATAAATAATTTATTTAAGTGAATATTGTAAAACGCTTGACTATTTGTTGCAGATTACAACAGACGTACGCAAGTCGGTAGAGTCAATGCACTTTCATTACATACGGGCATAAGTATGCCTGACATGATGTGCTCTGCTTTTTGATATATGGCACACACACACACACATACACATATAAAGGCTTTATAAAAAGATCAACACACAACACTCAAAAGTCAGATTGCATAAAATTTGCAATGATTAAATGGACAACAACAACAAGAATAACGACGACGACGCCGACGCCAACGCCAGCAGCGACGCAGACAAGTTACTCTCACTTTCGTTTGACTTGCTAACCATTGTTTGTTGTGGAAGAGTAAGGGGGGTGGGGTGGCGTGGCGGAAGAGGCGGAGGCGCATTCGCGATGTCCACTGCAAATACGGAAGCACAAAATCTGCCCGTCGCCGTTGCCTCCTTATGTTCAAAAAGCAGACAACAGACAACATGCAACAAAAAAAAATTGGATGAATGAACTCGCTTTTTGTCTCGCTTGCTCTCGGTCTCTCCCTCTCCCTCTCACTTTCACTACAATTTTGAAATACGCTCGTGAGCGGATGATGTTGTCTTTTTTTTTTTGTTTATTCACATTCTACTCGTAGTAAGTGACACTAATGGGTTAATGCAACTATATTTAGAATATGCCCTCTATCAATTAGCATTACAAAGCAGCAAAAACTGGTCAGGGTAAGTTTATTAAGTTATGCCAAAGACTATCAACTTAGTTTTTATAGTGTCTGTGGTTAAACAAAGTGATGAGTTAGTAATAGTTAGTGAAAAGGTAAGCAACTAAGTAACTGTGCTTAAGTCGAGTTTTCTTTTCAATTTTCAACATTTACTTAATGCTGTTCATCTTTAAAAGTGTTTTCAATTCGCAAACTGTAATGGCCACATTTAAGGGAAATTTTACCAAAAAGTGGAAGCCAGCAGAGACCTCTGTATGACTTTTGTTTAGAAAATACTTAAAATATGCCCATCTTGTGTGTTTAATTTAAATATTTATGTATATGCTGTATAGTCCAACTTATATTGTTAACTCCTAGATTATAATGTTCTCTTTTAGATTACTAAAAGTTCTGAGTATTATTACATTATCAAGCGCAACAGGTAATTACAGACATTGTAATCGTGTAAACAAAATGAACTCTTTTCTCCTTTAGTGGAGCATTAAGTGCTGCAGACAAGCCCCCAAAGCATTTACTTATCAATCAAATGGGCGGCTCGTGCTCTTAATGATGCGTGTGTCAGCGAACCAAGCCACAATATAACAATATACAATTCAACAAATGCACAACTCACAATGCACAATGCACAGATGTGCAGCTAACCTGTTATTAGCTTAAAAACAAAGTCAATTAGCTACATTTTGTAATAATGCATGCACAGTAGTTGACAAACTGACAAAGGGGGTCACTAAATTCAATCGCTTTCAAGCGTGCCAGTTGTGCATGATTAACAAAAACAATAGAAAAAGTGTTATCTTCGGCGTGGCGAAGATATATACCCTTGCAGAAAAGTTTTTCATAAGAAAACTTAATTTTTAACATATTGTTCCTATGGCAGCTATAAGATATAGTGATCCGATTATGATAAAATTTGGTCAACATGTGAAGAACGTGCTGCAATTTAGATATAGTGAGTTTGGTCGAGATATTTTGAAAAACACAAAAGTTTTTCATACAGAAAGTTATTTTCAACCGATCGTTCCAATGGCAGCTATAAGATATAGTTGCCCGATTTCGATGAAATTTTGTCAGCATATATAAACTGTCCTTTAACTTAAGTAAAGTGAGTTTGGTTGACTTATCTTGAAAAACAGTAAAGTTGTTCATACAAAAACTTATTTTCAGCCGATCGTTCCTATGGCAGCTATAAGATATAGTGGTCCGATTTTGAGGAAATTTTGTCACAATGTATGAACTGTCTTTAAACTAAGGTTTGCTGAGTTTGGTTGAGTTATCTTGGAAAATAAAAAAGTTGTATATACAAAAACCTATTTTTCATCCGACCGTTCCTATGGCAGCTATATGTTATAGTGGTCCGATCTGGCCAATTCAACTATAGGTACTACCTGCAGAAAGAAGCAGCATCTGTGTCAAGTTTAATCAAGATAACTCTAGAACAAAGACCTGAAAAACGCATATAAACAGACAGACAGCCGGACAGACGGACATGACGGACATGACTCGGCTGTTGATGCTTATCACGAATATTTTTTGGGACGTCTCCTTCAATGCGTTACATATTTCGTGACAAAATTATAACACCCTCTACAAGGGTATTAAAAAACAGGAGTAATCATTTAAAATTAGAGTTCAGCGAAACAATTTAAAAAGTTTTAACTTTGAGTACAGCTTATAATAACAATTTGTCAGTGCAAGTGTCATAAATATTATTTGACATTTGTGCTTTACAAATACATATGTTAGCTAGTTAATAATAGCAGTATAATAACTAAACTAGTCATAAACAATACTGGCTCTAATACGCCTGCATAGCATAGGTATTTCCGCAAAGAACTTGTATATACATATATAGAAGCTATGCCAAAAATAGCACAATTGACTAAATCAATCAATGAACTTCAAGACAAACATTTGTCTATCAACAAACTTGTTTATATGTATGATATGTATATAGCTATGATCTTTTGTTTTGATTATATAGATTATGTAATTGCTATCAGTCGCAATTTATAATTGCCACTTGAAGCAATTTGATGATACTAGTTATTTCAATGTCCTTGGGCCATATTTGTATGCTGTAGAGACACAAATTGCAATTGATATTGAAATTAGCAATTACAAGCAGCAAATTATGGATAGACTGAGATATTTTAGTATGCTAGTAATTACCCGCTATATATTATATACGTATGTATATATATATTGCGCATACGCCGCGTGCAACGTTTGAATTGGAGGCGCGTGCATGAAATTTGCCATACCAAATGTTTGCGTCTTTCTTCTCTTTCGCTACACATTCAGCTCTATGTTTCTCTCTCTCTCTCACTCTCTTTTACTCTTTTGCTCTATAATATAAATTCGATTGCATTTTTCTTACCCTTCCATACGGTTCTCTGTCATAAGTATATCGCCCGTGTGCCGTACTTACTTCCATATGTATACACATCCATAGTAGTATATTTATTGCTTGGTCTGTGTGTGTTTTTGCCCTGCTCTTGACTTTGGATAAGTTTGGTGAAAACTGCTTTCAGCCGGATTGCCCACTGAAAAACTCATATCAACAACAAGCAGCAGCAGCAGCAGCAGTAGCAACAACAGCAACAGCGACGTTGACGCCAACACCGACGCGACGTCAGCTTCAAGCGCAACAATCGATTTCAACATGTTCCGCTTCCTCCAATCATTCATTTTTCTCTTTACCCTCGAGATTCATAGCATCTTTCTTGCTGCTGTGGTTTGAACTTGGTATTCATTTTGTTAACCTTTTTAATGTCCCTAAAATCTTATTGATCCCAAATTTTTATCTATATTAACGTCTTTTTCGAAACGATTAAATAGCCTCAAGACAACATCTTCTAAACTGAATTTACCATTGATGTTCGGAATGAAGAGCAGCTAATATTTCCGAATCCGCATGTTTTGATCGAAATCGGAAATGGGAACAGTGCTGGTTATTATATCAACTATCTCGACTTTCTGTATAGACTTCTTGACTAAAGCATTTTACGATATACAGCCCTTTTCTTATTTCCGAGATCTTTTTAGTTCGAATCCGTTTTCGATTTTGTGTTTCTGTTTTTGAAGCAAATGTCAATCCATACTTCTTTTTAAAACTTAGTTCGAGCACATCTTATTCAAATATCTCAAAAACCCAAATTATTAAGACCAAACTTTCCATCGATATTCGGAGCTAAGGGCAATAATTCCGATTCCGAATGCTTTGATCGGAATCGTCCTGATAATCTACAAATCTTATATTTTCACTACTTTAACTTTTTTGTATTTTATGTTTCCTCATTATACTAAAAATTTTAGAGTTCTTAAAGAAGATGATCTTACTAAAGAGTATTTCCTAGTCGAGCAAACACTCTCATTTAATAAACTTAAATTTATCTGAATATAATTTTTGAACTGAACGGCATTATTTTTAATTGTTTATGTTTTTATGCTTCAGCTGAATAATTTTTATGGAAAAGTTATTTTGTTTTTCTGTTATTTTTGTTTAAATTTCTTACTTTAAGGCGTTATTTAGAGCACTTCTATTTTAAGTTTATGTTTGTATTTATGGCAAATTATGTCAGACAAATGTATCCAGCTTTTGCTTTATTTGATGTGCCCCCAAATGAAGCCAAGCATCTCCTAAAGCCTGATGCTGCCAAGACAATATACAAATGCTAATAATGATGATAATAATAATAATGATGACATGTGTCACTCCAGAAGCGGAATGTAACTTTTGTCTATATTTAGAACTCGACATAAGTATTTACAGCAAGGCGACGAGGCGTAAATTCATTCAAAGTAAAGTCGCCTTGTGAATTTCAAATCACGGTTTCAACACATTCAACTACATATCATTTATATAACTAATATATAGAATTGCAACAATCTTGCATTTGGCTAAGACAAACAGGTATTGGTATTGCAAACTGAGAAATTTAAAAGGATGTGGTTGTTTGAGCAGGTATCTCTGACTATATAAAGTATATATATAGATTCTTGGTCCATCTGTGCTCGTAGACTATAAAAGCCAAAGACTTTAAATTTGATATGTAGCATACTTCCGCCCGCACCACTTAAATAGATAAAAATCGATTTATAGTCACAGTTTTTTTTTTTGCAATAAAGCCTTGGCCGCCACCTGAAGTAATTCGCTTGCAGCAAACTGTGTCTGTGTGTGTGTGTGTGTGTGTATAGATATACATATATATATATATATATATACATAACATATGTTATATTTGCTTTGCTGATGACGATATTTTTGTACACGAAAAAAAGGGCAGCAGGTTTTATCCCATTTTAGATTAAATTTTGACAAGCAAATAAAAAACAAGTAAGTCGGATGCACCCGACTGCGATATACTCTTTTTTCCGGCTCTTTGCGGTGTCAAAAGTATTTTTGGAAAAATCATCTAAGCACTTTGTCTGCTGGTATTGATCAACATGTATACCAAGTTTTGTTAATCTAGCTTCAAAACTGTGGAAAAAAGCTGTGTTCATACAGACAGACGGGCATTTTACAAACTCAATATACTCTTTACTCCCTGTTCCCATTAAAAATGGGAAAAAGGGAGTTATAAAGTACTGCAAATGTGTGTAACAGACAGAATGAGGCATTTCCGACTATATAAACTATATATATTCTTGATCAGGATCAACAGCCGAGACGAACTAGCCATGTCCGTCTGTCTGTCCGTCTGTCCGTATGAACACACAGATCTCAGAAACTATAAGAGCTAGAGACACCAAACTTGGCATGAAGGTTCGTGCATACCATACGCAGATCAGTTTATTTCAAATTTCGGATACACCCCCCCGCACCCCCGCAAATCGCAAAAGACTCCCACAGCCACAATTTTAAAGATAAAGCTTTAATTTTTGGTACACATGTATGTTTAATCAATGTCTTTCGGATGTGTAAATTTCAACACGATCGGATAAATAGCACAAAAGTTATAGAAGAATCTATTACGCCCGTCTCAGTTAGCAGCAACAACAGTTTGACAAGCAGTTTACGAGTTAAGTGCACTGCTTGCTTGTGTTACGCCCGTCTCAGCTGGCAGCAACAACAGTTTGACAAGCAGTTTACGAGTTAAGTGCACTGCTTGCTTGTGTTGCCGCTGAACTGCTTGAAATGCAAGTTGGGAGCAGGGAGTCTCGTAGTCGGGCACACTCGACTAGAGTATTCTTACTTGTTTTTCTTATCTTTCAAAAAAATTAAAAAAAAAGTATAAATTGAAACTTAATAACAATGTGTGTGTTTGAAAGGGTGTTCTTAAAATCGACAGATATTGCAGAGATATTTGAAGCTTTAATGCATCAAACGAGCATAAAATCATATCAATTGGCGAGTCAATGTTAACAAAAAAGTATCAATTGATAAAAAGAAAAAGCTGTTGATCGTTTGTTAAATATATTAAATATTTCAACGCTTTCAATGACTTTTGAAGTGCTTTCACTTTAAGAATATTTTGATGTAGGTGCATACTTACATATGGATTGCTAAAGTTTCCCATTGATCTATTAAGTGCAGCATTTAAGCTTTTATGAAAACCAAAAAAAAAAAAGGTTTCTTCAACTTACAAAAAGTGCTTGAAACTGCAATTTATATTATAACTCAATTGAATCTAAAGTTTATCAACAATATTTTTAAGAATTTAACATTATGCAAATGCAAAGCGAGTTCAAAAGCGACTTATCGCGACACGTTGACAAATGTTGACTGAATAAAACAATTGCTAACAGTTTCAAATTATAAATCATTTGTTAAAGGCAATCAAAAGCTTTTGTTTTGAAATTGAATAAAGAAACGAGAATCGAAGTCGCTCAATTAAGAAAATAGTCATAATTAAATTAAAACAGCAAAATACGTACTTGCGTAGCCTTCAAATATACTATATAATATATATAGTATATATATTTATATATGTATATAAGAAAACATATTGTATTTATATAAAGCTGTCTTATAGATTACAAAATATATTATCAGCATCAACTTTAATGCAAATTTAATGGTTACAAAAACTCTTAAAAACTTTTCCATTCGCTCTATAAATTCCATATAAACGAGGACACATTAACAATAACAACAAACAACAACTAGAATATACCAGGCAATAGGACGTAGTATTGAGGGCACACAAATACGAGCTCAGCTGCATATGCCCATCTATATACATGTCTCAAACTATAGATACAGATACATTATACAAGTCGAGAGATACAGATACATTTATAGCTACTGACTGCACTTTTACAGCTTCGCTTCAATTGCCCTGAAACTGTCACTGGCCGCTTTGCCAAATGCACTTGAGAGTTGGTCTCACATCATCATCATCGTCATCATCATCATCATCATCATCATCATCATCATCGCAGATTCTCTTCGAGAGCTCGCTGCTTCCAATTACATTCAATTTCAATTTCAATTACAATTACAACTACAACTGCAACAGGAGTAGTCGGAATGGCAATGGGCCTGTCGAGTTATTTTTGGACTGACAAACTCCAAGTGAATCTAATTGAAGTGACGCTATTTATTTATGACTTAACTTGTAAAAGGAAGTTCTTACTAATTGGGGAAAATCAGAAAACAATTAGAGTAGCTTTCTAGCTTTCTCTATTTGATCGGCAGAAGATAATATATATTATATAAGCATAATATTTTCAGATTTCCTAATCATTTTATACATATTCATACGAGTTCCGGTTTCCACTTTCGTCAAAATTTTTCGAAAGTGAAATTTTCATAAAAGTTCAACATTTTCTTATTGAACAGCTTGTAAACTGATTTCTATCTCAATGGCAAGTTGACTCAATACATGATCAATTGTAAGTGCGTTTAATCCACAAAATCACAGAAAAAATTAAAGAAAAAATCACTTTTTAAATTTCCTACTGAAAGTGGATGTCGGAATAGCCTGATTGTTCACTTTTCTGCTTAAAGTTACTAATACAAAAATTCTTAACAATTCTAAGGTTTCAATAGATAACATTCTATTTAAAGTGGATAAGTGAATTCAATACGCAAAATCTTAGCCAACGTGAAAATAGAAACATGTAAAGAAATATCACTTTTTTTATACTTTGCCTAAAGTAGTAACCGGAACAGGCCTGATTATTCACTTTTCTGCTTAAAAATAAACATTCAATAATATAAAGATTAACAATAGATAACATTCTATTTAAAATAGATACTAAACTCGTGAAAAGTTTTAATGAATAAAAAAAATGATGGAATTCTATAAAATTACCATATATATAAATACTACCAACTTATATAAATATTTATATGTATAAAAACATTGTATTTATTTATATATACAAATCTTGACAAAATTCACACAATTATAACAATTATTATCTAATGTTGAACATTAGAAACCACAAAAGTGATGACTGCATAATTAAATAAAAGTTGCGACACAAGTTGTAAACATTCCTCGTGTATCATATTGCAATTATACATTGTCATTGTTATTGTTATTGTTGTTAAGAGAGAGAAAAGTTAAGGCTAAAATGAGATTGTGAATTAAGCAATAATAACAAGAAATTGCATAAGTTGCAGTTAAAGCACAGTTAAAGTTATAAATAAACAAGAAGATAGGCAACAAAAAGAGAGAGAGAGAGAGAGAGATAGAGAGCGTGAGAGAGGCGTTTACTCAGGGTCAGGCCAGGCAAAGTGCAATGACCAATAGGAAATATGAAATATGAAAACAACAGAATGATAAATATTTGGTTAAAAGTTGCACGAGAACTTCGAGAGAGCTAAGCTCAGTTCTTAGACAAAGAGGGGCGAGTTGCAGTTTAATCGTCAATTGCGTTTTAACAAAAGAAACAACAACAAATTATCACTGCAATCGGCATGCCAAGTGTTAAGGTAAACATAAGGCAAACAAGCAAAGAGGAGAAAAAAGAAAAACAAAAGCAATAAGAAACGGTGCGGATTAATGTCGACCAAATGTTAAACGATGCGCTTTTAACAGCGCGTTAACATAGAATAAAAAATGTTCAAGTATTGAGATTTGAAAATGATGAAATGATGAAATATTAAATATTATTGAATATACATAAATTAAACAGCGCTTTTAAGAGTGTATTTGTGTGCAAATATATTCAAAATAATTTGGAATATTAAAAACATATGTTTATGCAGCTTAAAACAAAATAAACTGCATTCAAAGTTTGATAAATCTATACTTTAGCTACTTTTACGAAAATAGAGCAAAAATATCAGGAATATATGTTAAAAACAAGGAAAAAGGACTTTAACAGTGCTGTAAATGTTAACAGAGTAGAAAAATTGTTTATGTGTTAAAGTATACAGAACTGTTAACGCTAACAGGACTCGGTTTGTATGACAACTTTAAACGAAGCTTTCTTAATTATTTCTGAAAAAGTCGACATCCGCAAACGGAATTGACATTCTTACATTTTTTTGGAACTTTTATGATTCCAGCTTTTAAAATTGCGATTTCAAAACTATAGTCACTTTGATGCAAATGGGTGATTATTATTTTCAACAAACAGATAATGAGCTTATGCTGAACACATTGCTTTGAATGTATTAAATAGACCAATATTTGAACAGACTCACTTTTATTTGTTAGAAATTCTACTCGAAATTATATTTTTCAATTGCAGTGATTACATTTTTGGCTTCTACTAAATGAAAGGGGTTTGGAAAGAGAAAAACACAGCAAACTAAACATGAGCTTCACACATTTTGTATTAAAGTATAATACATAGTAGCAAATTGGGTTGCAAATGCTGCGGAAATCGGTTTAGAAAGCTTTTTTCTAGGGTCTCAAGAAAACTCAATCTTAACTTTGCATTTCTGTCTAATTCCTATTTATTAGGACTTTATAATGACATTTCCGTAATAAAACAGTTTTTTAACACTATAAACTCTTTGCTTTATATATAGACCCCGAGCTTAAACTTACAAAGGGACAATTTAAAATCAATTATTTAACCAACAATTATTCATTTGGTCAAGTACAGTTTTCACTTACCTTGCCAGTCTTATCAAGGCCATGTTGTGTTGAGTTTTTGGTCCAATTTGCATATAAAAATCGCGTCGAGTTGTAAAATTTTCAACTCCTGGTTATAGGAAAGAATTCGATTTGTTATATTGGCAGTGCGAATAACGGCATTGGGTAAGGGTATGGGTTAGGGCAATGACGGTAAGGAAGCGACGAAGGTAGACCGGCAAATTTTCTTTTGTTGTCTGCGGTGCAGCAGACACACACATATGCACACACACACAAAAAGTCGGCACAACAAAACACACACACGCACGCATATGCAGACGGCGCACGGCCGGCACGAAATGAAGAACGAAAAAATGCCAAAAATAAGAACAACAACAGCAACAATTGCGCGCGCACACAAAACTTCAGTCGATTTTTTAAAGCGTCCGACTATGACGAAGATCTGAGTCTGCCGACCGGCACAAATGGATAAAAACAAACTGGCAAAAACGACGACAGCGGCAGTAGCAGAAACATATGACCGAGTGTATTAGTGTGACCAGCTGCAAGAAACGTAAAAATAACTAATTATATTAATTACAATAATTAAATGTAGCAACTTCAACAATTTCAAATACAACCGCGCAAATGTTAAGCTTAACATACTCTTAAGCTTAACAGCTTGGTATTTTTTTAGGCAATGTTAACTGGCAATTACGACAGTCTGGCAGCGCTGGCAAAATGTGCGCCAATCTAGTGTGCGGCGCTGCAATTTGAAATTGAATTCAAATTTGTCCAAGTTTACAATTTACACAAGCACTCTTCTTTTTTTTTTTTGTACGTAGCAACATTTATTACAGTCATAAATAATAATATATATATTGTGTAAAATTCATTGCTTCTTCAATATGTGGGAAGAGCTGGAAAAATATCGCAATCATTTTTTGCAACTCGAAATCAAAGATGTTATGAAGCCCAGTTCCATCAATTGCCAACAAAATACTGGTAAGTAGTTAGCTAAATACTTGTATACACTTACTAAACGTAACAATCATTTGCTGCCTAGAATGGCGCACACTTATGGGTAAACGTGACTGTTGCAAAAGGTTTCCACAGCGCTGCACCTGGAGCTCTACTTACTTTGACGATCGCGCACAGCTTGCTTACGGCTGGTTTGCATTGCCCAAACTGTTGAAGGAAATGGACAGCGATGTTAATCTGACCCACTGGCGCGCTATTGTATCGCTATCAGAGTTTTTGCTCAATCCATTGAATGCCCAGCGTGCCATACTCGAGATGGACATTGTTAGAAAGTGAGTGTGGCAAAGATTGTGTTTAAATTAAAACATATATCAATTCAATGTTAATTACAGAGTTAAGAACGCTTTTATGCGTTTGAGACTGAAGTATCATGAGGAGCACTACAAGGAGGTGGAGACTTATCTAAAGATTTTTAGTGAGTTGAATCGTTGATGGTAAACTTTGCTTATGTTGCGTTCTTAGTTTTAAAGCTACGTTCTTTGCAAGTGTATTAAGTCTTCAGCATGCCGAAAAGAGCTTTATTTGATCTATTTTGCATGCATTGAATGATTTTCCTACTGCATGCTTGAATTTAATCAATTGGTAAATCTATACTTTAGCTACTATCCCGATAATCAAACCAATAAATGCAATTATTCAAGTAAACTTAGCTTAACTTAGTTAATAAGTTGCCTAATCGCATACAATCCAAATTCTGTTATCGTTAACAGTGCTGCATACTTTAACAGAATACTCTGTTAACGCTTACATTTTACATTGTACCACTGAAAATCGCATTCTTTTTCGAATTTGTTGAGATTTTTTGGTTCGATTTTCGGAAAAGTAGCTTAAGTATAGATTTACCAAATTAAATTTTAACTGAAAAATTTAATATTTATCTAATTTCAAGACATACTTTCACGCAATTTGGATGGTGCTGAGCATATTGCCAATCGCAAATGTTTGTTGATTGAGTTTTATAAAATTATTAAGAACAAGGAACTTCAAAAAGAGGATCTTGCTGCCGAAATACTGCGTAACTTGACCGGCAAACCCAAGGGTAAGTTGCATCAAACAAGCAAACTTCTAAATTAACCCAATAATACATATTTAGTGCTTGGCATTGTATTAGCCGATGCTGAGAACTTTGCATCCGTGGCAAACATCTTCAAGCAAGATCCTTGTCAGCCATTATATTCGCCACATCTGTGGCATCATCTCTGCCACATGTTGGAGGTGGCGCCCGAGCAGGGCATTGAGTTGGGTTTCTTTGAGTTGCTGCATTCGCGAATTTTAAATCGTTTGCCCAAGTTTTGGGATCTCAATAGCAAAGCCTTTGCATTGTTGCTGCGCTGCGTGGAGGGTCAGCATCGCTTTGATGAAATTGATGGCGTTAAGCTGATCTATGAGGTGTTCGAGGATGTGTACATAAGGAAGTCAAAGAAACTGCCGCTGCAGTTTGTGGAGAACTATGAGTATGTGGTACTCATATTGCTTAATGGATTGCACAGCAAGCGCGCCCTTTGGCGTAGTCGTGAGTTCACCATGTTGACTTGCCATGTGGCTCGTCGCATGTCTTCCGAGACGAATCCTCGCTTGCAGCTCTACTGCCTAAGGACTTTGCGTGAGCTGGGCGTTATGCCATGCACCAAGCGCTATATTATTGGCAATTGGCTGGGAGAAATACGGGAGCTAATTTGCCTGAATGCGGACGCTGAGTGCGCCCGGGATGAGCTGCTCGACTGGCTGCGTCGCGATATTGCCGATAGCAGTTGAGGGAATTGATTACTAAGTATAAAACAATTATGTAGTTCAATAAGTTTGGAATTGTATTTATGAATTACAGTTGCTTAAATTGCTTTGTGCGCGCATTTCAAATCGTATTTTATTGAACAAAACATCGCTTTGGTTTTTCCCCAGCCTTTTTCAACCCCTAGTAAACAGTAACCGTTTCAAATTACCCCTTAAGTGTGTGTCCCAAAGCTCAAACGGTTAGATAAGAGCAAAACGGTTAAGAAGCTCTCTTTTGCTCTCTCTCTCTTTTTGCATCAGCTGTTTTTTGTTGTATTGTGAGCAAGATAATGTAACAAAATATTATAATACAATTACTATTTGAATATGAACTACGATAGATTAAGTTCAGAAAGGAGTTCTGATTTCCAAACTTGGGTAAAATAATAAAATAATAATAAAAAAGTACTTCTAATTAATCAGTGGAATGAAAGGTAATAAAGTATATAGTAGTAAATAATACATTTTAGACAATTCAGATCAAATTATTTATAAAATCTGTTAATCATTTCATTATTAATTTTTGTACAATTTAGTTAAAAAACACAATTGAATAAATTTTTCAAATTTTTTATGCTGTTCGAAATGATGAGAAAATTCTTTAAATTATTAACTGAAAGGTGCTATCTTTATTAAATAACATAAATTATACATAAATAGATTATTATATATATTTATATATTGGGCAGTAAGGATACTATTCAAGCTTTAACTACTTAAGAAAAACTATTTTTTTTTAAATTGAGCTTTAAACATGAAATAACTTTTCCAATTTCCGCTTCTGAGGCAGCAGCTTCTTGTCGCCAATAGCAGCAATAATGACCAGTGACATTACCAGGACCCTGCCAGGACGCTGCTAGGACTCTGCCAGAACAACAACAACAACAACACTAAGCCGGTTGAGTCCCTTAGCCACAACAACCGCAGTTTGTTGGTGTCTGCGGTTGCCAAGCCTCCACTGTTTTATACATTTACATATTTTTTTAGTTTATACATTTTGTTGTTGTTGTTGTTGTTGCTGTTTTTTGCTTTTTATTTTTCTGTGGTGACAAACTTGGCAACGAGCTGCAATTTTTTTAATTTATTTGCAGCGACAGCCCGTAAACATTTTATACCCAACCCCCACTGCCCCCGCACACTTCTGCTCAAGCCCAAGTCCAATTCCCGACCCAATCATCAAGTTTTCCTCACTGTCATCGCTGAGACCATCTCAACGATCCAAGGGCACAATTTTGAATGTAGACTATGGATTCCTTTTTAGTGAACTTTTTAATTACCACATTGCGTTCTTTGCGCTCTTCTTTTTAACTTGTTTATGAAATATTTTATGCAAATTATGCTCAACTTTCTGACATACCCAAAATTCGCATTTTATATAACTTGTAACTTTTTTGACACTCAAATTAATTGCATAACCAATTAATTTTCTAAAGTGAACATAAAACTAAAGGTTCAAAATTGAAGCATATTCAAAACATACATAACTTATTATTAGATGGGAAAACCCCAACCAGGCACGACTCGTTTTAGTTTCCGTTTTTTGCACAGTGAATATTTTACTTAAATTAATTTTTTTACATTGACATTTGGAATTCAAAAGAGCTAATCAGGTCTGAGCTGTAAATCCGAAAGAATTCGAATTATTGTTCTGATTTCCGATCGAAATGGTTTAAATTTTGAAACCGAGTTCGAACCCAAGTTTTCATAGTACAAATTCAATTTATTTGTCTTCTATTAGACATTGCTGAATCGAGAACAGCTACGTTTGCTTGCCTGTTTTCGTATTCTGTTTTACAGACAGTTTTTCAATTTAATATATAAATGTTGTTTGATTTTATTCTAATGAATAAATTTACTAAATCTTTTCCAAAATGAGATGAAGAATATAAAAAAATTAAGTTTAAGAATTCGTTTTTTGAATTCTTTCTGTGATCTGTCAATAACTTTTCATTCCCCAGTCAAAAAAGAAAATCTTTTAAAAACGTCCACGTTTCCGCAAGGAAAAGGCCTGATTAATTCCGTTTCAGAATGTTTTAAACGGAATCAGAAATGTGAACAGGCCTGAATACTTTTCAATCATTTTACGAATTCAAGAACACCTTAGCTTCGATTCCGAATGCATTTTGTAGTCGGAAATGAGAACAGGCCTGCTAGCATGGGTTAAAATTTGAATAATTTCCTTAATAGCAACATTACCAAAAGTCAATTATAACTAATTAACTAGTTAATGACCAACATTATAGTCAATTGCCAGCACTGCAGCCTAGCTACTCCGTATGTGCCAGTTAGAGGCCAATCCTCGGACATGGCCTTTCTGAGCTCCTTTCGGATCGGCAACAGATACATCAGCTTTCATGCGCTGCTCCTGCTGCGCTTCTATCTGGCCCAGTTCTACTATTTGGGATTGCTAAGAGTGCGTTATGAGTGTGCGAGAAATGTGGTTCAATTGACGCACTACAGCGTGATCATCTCAAGAATGGTTGGTCTACCCTTTTGCTACTTCTTTGGCTTGGCGCTGTTGAATCCATATTACTCCGTGTTGCATTTGCAGCCCTTTCTTTTTGTTTGCTGCCTGCTGTGGCAGCCACGTCGCACTCATGAGCAAAGGATACGTTTAATTAATGCATTTTTGAGACTGGCGCCGGAGCTGTATCGATGTAGTCGCCGTCCGTTGAAGTTATCCTGGCTGTTGGTGGTGCAGCTGCTGCTAAAACTGCTGACACTAAGATTCTATTTTGTTGTGTTTGTGGTGCCTAAATATGGACTCGATGCAATATTTTTCTTTTTTGTATTCGTTGTGCCCGTCACGCTGGCCGTCTGGTGTCTGGACATGAGCGCCCATCTGGTCAACATATGCCTCAGCCTGCTGCTCAAGTCCTTTGAGCAACTGAATGTCGAACTAAGCACTCAGGCCGAGCGCCTGCACTTGATGATTCTACAAACGGATTATGGCGCCGTGCGACGTCTTCAGCGTCGTCTCAGATCTCTGCAGCGTCTGCACATAGCCTATGCGCAACTAACACAGCAGCTTCTGGATTGCCTGGCACCGCAGATACTGCTCATTATGGTCTACAATCTAACCATGATCTTTGCCTATTCCTATGCACACTGGCAACGCTTTCTGGACATTTGTGTGCTCGCCAATGGACTTCGCCTGCTCTTCGAGTCGCTGGATGCTCTGGTGGCCGCCACAGCCTCACCATTGAACACCTCCTGGCTCCATGTGGCTCATCAGCTGCAGCTCAACGAGGTGCTGGCTATGCACGGCTGGTTGCATCGCCATTGCGCCACCGCCACACTGCATATCGACAGCTTTGGACAGAGTGTGAGGCGTGGTTTGCTGCAGCCACGCCTACAAGTACTGGGACTTTTCACACCCAATCGTCGTTTCTACTTTCGTATACTCTTTGCCTACTGCAGCTTTGTGCATCTGCACTACATGTGGTCGAAGCGGCTGCCAGTCATGGAGCGGGAGATATTCAATATGTTGATTTTTGTTTCCAGCAAGTTCTTCTAGGAGCCCATTTGGGCAAAACTGGGTTCCTACAACTATATCCAATAAATCAATGTTTGGCAACAAGTTTCGGTCTTTGATTGCTTTGTGTCTTTGTGTAGTTTGGCCAGGAAGTCAACTTAGGCTCTGATTGCTGTGTTGTGTAGCGTTTTATCAATGTAATGTTTTATCAGGGCTGTTCCGAATTCGAATTCTGTTCGAAATTTCAGAAAGTAAAAGTTTTTCTTTATTGTCTGAATGAAAAGATATTGTCAGCTTACGCTAGTTGTTCAAAATAACGAATTGTTAAACTTAAGTTTTGTGTATTCTTCATCATATTTGGAAAAAATAAGTCAATTTATTCATTAGATTAAAGTCTAATAGCATTTATAATATTAAATTGAAAAGCTGCCTGTAAAACAGGAGCGAGAACGAGTATGAAAACGTAGCTGTTCTCGATTCAGCAAATGAGAGATGAGAACTAAATAGACTTTTACTATGAAAACTCGATTTCGAGCTCGGCTTCGAACTCGGTTTCGAAAATGAGAAATCGAAACCATTAATTCGTAACTCGTTTGGAATTCATTCGTTTTTACTTTTCAAAAACTTAGTGAAATCGGAATATTTTGTTTTGATTGTAAACAATTTGAAATATTGTATACTGGGTTTGTTCACGGATCCTGGCTAAGCCGCTTACTGTTCAAGAACTATTAAATTCTCTGAATTATAGCCTGATAATTCTAGATTCTAGCATCTAGAACAATCAATGTCAATTTTTACTGAGTGTAGATGGACTTAGGTCTGTATCTAGTTACCTTATTAAGCCTTTAATTGCCTTAATACTTAGTTCTTATAGACACAGCTAAGCATAAATTGAACATAAGAATAAGTTGTTTGTTATAAATTTTATCAACTAAAATTTTTATTAAACGCTATTCGAGTGTAAAATTTACTTACCAACTTTTTCCGCTGTTGCAACTTATGAGTAGGTCATATATCATGTAGCTATTTATTGCACTCAATTCCAGCTCATATTTGTAAAATGTACTTAAAATTATTTGGCCAATTTTACACGCAACATATTGTAGCAGGAGTAGGAGTAGGAGTAGGAGTAGGAGTAGGAGTAGGAGTAGGAGTAGGAGTAGGAGTAGGAGTAGGAGTAGGAGTAGGAGTAGGAGTAGGAGTAGGAGTAGGAGTAGGAGTACAAGTAACAAAAAGGGGCAAACCAAGGATATCTCTGTTTGGGTAATTTTACATAATTTATGCATTCGCCTTTTGAGACATGCACAAAAATAAATAAGCGCGCAGCGGGTAGGCGGAAACTGTTTCCACTTTTCGACTTTCCCCCTTCCCCTACACACACATTTTTTTTGTAACACAACTGTGTCCCTGCTCGGGCGCCAAGCCCGCAGCTCAAAAATATATATGCAAGTACATATACAATATATATATATATATAATTGTATGGCTGGCCGAGCACTTGAGGTGTCAAAGTGTTGACTCCTACTTCCATACCCTTCTCTATCTGCTATCTCCATCTCTTGCTCCCTCTCACTTTGCTGTGCCTCCATTCAGTTCTTTACTTCATACATGAACATCCTTCCGTTGGTTACCCCCGCCAACCTCTTTTCCGGGCATATAAATCATTTTAAAAACATTACCCTAACCGAGTGCGTATGAGAAATATTCTCTGTATGCTTACAATTTTGCACCTTATATGTGCTAAGATTTATAGCATACTTGCTTAAGAGATTTGAACAGTTTTTATGCCCTTCTTATTGTTGTACGTGGGTTGATTAAATTTTCACAGTGCTGCTTAAACTGTACGCACTGCTGTTTGATTTTAGTTTACGGCACTTATTTGAAATTTATCTTTATAGTCATTTTTGTTTTATTTGTATATATTATCTTTTTGCTTTCTCTAATAACTTTTGACAGTGTTTTTGGTCTAAAAAGTTGCAAATGCACAAATCAATTATAAATTTATTTTCCTTTTATTTCTCTACGGATGTGTGAACAATTGAAATGTAGTATTAAAGCCACTTTCTCAATTCAATTTCAGTTAACTGTTTGTAGTCTAAATTGAAGCAATGATTGGCTTGCTTTTATTTAAGTTTAAAGAACTTTGGAAATTATTCACGCGTTGCCTTTTGTGAAGACAACTCGACTCTATTGTTTTTGCACAATCTTATCTGTCATCTTTGATCTCTACACACGAAACAAAAGGCACAAAAGAGTGTGACAACTAATGGTAAAAGTTTAAAGATGTTTCGAGTTAGCTTCCCCCAAACCGTTTTCCTCCCGAGCCGTTAACTTGTTGAAAATTTACGGTCTGCTGATGTATTTTCAACAAAAATCCAATGATTTGGCTACTGCTACATGGCCATAATAAGTTATGCGCACAGAATTAAGCCGCTGGCGAAGCACAAAAGTGGAGTATGAGTCGCAGAATCGAGCCAAGCCAAGCCAAGCCAACTCAAGTCAAGCCAAGCTACTGAGCCAACGGCAACGCTTTTATAAATCTCTTTAATTTATTAGATTTCATTAGACGTTTGCCACTGAATCCTGCGAAGGGTGACGGCAACGCAGTGGCTGAGGCATGTTGCCTACTGTTACAACAACAACAACAACAACAGCAGCAGTAACAACAACAATGCCAGCTGCAACATTTTTATATTAACAAGCTCAAAACATGGCAACGAACAAACAGTGTTGCCAACTTTTGATTTACAAAACTAGCTAAAATTTAGCATCATTTTTTTTTTTGCTGTACAATTGTTTTATATTATCTATGTATAAGAAAACAGCTTGGCTAAATCAACTATATCTACTATATCTGCAAAATAAATCATATTTATAAGCTGGAAATATTGTTAGAAACTGAATTCCGAAACAGTGTTAAAATTTAATTTTATTTTAATAAATTTAAAAAAACAATTAACACAGACCGACAGTGTTTTTGATGGTCGAGGTTTCACAATGGATTTCGTTAGACGAAATATCCACAAGTAAAACAACACTTACCGTTTTCGAAAACTACGTGCAGTTTTTGAAAAAAGCGTTTTTTTTATCCGATTTAGGGTTATGTTTATGTATATATCATCAGTATAAGCCACCCAAACAAATAAATCTAGAATTTCATAAATAGACAACCTAATATTCTTAATATGATAGCCAGAAAGTTTTTGGATATATCTTAAAGCTTAAGCGTAATATTTTTTTAACTGCGAATTTAAATAGAAAATATCAAAAATGGTTAAACAACATTTTTATTCATTTTTTATTGTAAACGCTCAACATTTATGAGCAAATAGAGACATTTTTTAAACAAATCCAACAAGTACTACCAAAGTTATTTTGTTTATTTATCAGTTTGTCGGTTTTGTGCGTTTAAAGTTAAAATTCTACTCGGCTTTATCATTTCTTTTAATATAATAAAATATTTATTTATTTACTATTACTTTCTCTCATAACAACATTAATAATTTAACCAAAAATATTAAAAAAAATTTAATTTATCTGATATTGTTGGAAGTTGCAAACTGAAATTTGAATACTTAATTGCATAAGAAGACGCTTATGTTTTGTTTGTTTTAATTTGCTTAGAAATTGATTGTCCAACAATTTCGGATAATTTATGTTAGCCAGATCTGACGAGAAAATGGCTAAACTGGTAAAGCTGATGGAAACTGGCCTCGCATAAAATGTAATAATGTGGCTGTAAAATGACGGCCATGGGGCAAAAACAAAAAGCGTTGCATACTTTGCAGCGTCGTCGACATTTCGCATTGTCTCTGCCCCAGCATCGGTGTGGGTGGGACTCTCTCTGTGTGTGTGTGTGTGTGTGTGCTGTTGTTGGTTTTAACTTCAAGTCAAATTAGTTTTACCTTTTCCGAGCTTTTTATGCTCACAACGCGCTTTGGATGAAAATGAGTTCATTATGCGTGGGGTTCCCCAGCCAGCCCCTAACGTGCAGGGAGAGGGGTTGATTAGTTGGATGGAAAATGTGCGTTAGGAAAAGCCCTATTAACGAGTTCGGTTTAAAACTTAAAGTAGCAATGCAGAAGCAACATTGTAAATGCCTACCTGACTAAACAAACTTGTTTTTTCAAAGGGTTTTGCGAAAAGATGAAAGCAAACGAAGATGATAACATTTCAAATAGCATGGCAGCTAAAGAGAAGTACTGAATTGAAAAGAAAATGTAATCTGATTGAAAGGAAGTGAAAATAAGAAAGACAGATGTATACAAAGTAAAAAACAAGTAATTCATTCAGATTAAAAGAGTGTATCGATTTGGCAGAGAATTGTAGGAGTATAAATGTGATAAGTGAGGTGAGAAATAGAAACGCAATTGTAGCAAGGGCAGGAAATCATAGATAATACTCGAACTTTATTGGGAATGTTGAAATCGAATCAATAAAAAATGTGTTTTTTTGAGTATGCTCGACTACAAGATACCTCTTAAGTATTATAAGTAAAGAATAAATATAAACGGAGAGTGTGTAAAAGCTTTTGTAATAAAATAAAATAAAATTGTTAGATATAGGTTAGTTTAGCTAAGGCAGTATACAGTTTTCCTGTACATAACTAAGTACACGTTAAATTTAATTACACATTAAATGCTTAAGTTAAGAGGATTAGCATATAAATATAAATGTTACAAATTTGAAATGTTAGCAACTCATTCAATTTACGTAACACGCCAAATACATATAATTTAATCTCTCAAATATATAGATATATAATTTAGGATCACTCCAAATAAATTACACACTCAACGATGGCCCACATACACACACATACACACACACACACACACACACACACACACACACACACACACACATACACACACAAGCACTTACATGCACAACAACACTGTAATCAACAAAATTACACTAAAATACAAAAATAAATTTGACACGAATGCGACGATGACATAAAAGGACCACCACAACGCAGCCCACATTTTGCCAGCCACACTCGCTGGCTCTGTCTGATACATCTACCTGTCTCCTTCATTGACATAAAAAGGGAGAGGGAGCCAGGAGCATGAACCAAAGCCAAAGTAAAATGGCACAACGCTAGCAGCAAACAAAGTGAAGTTGGTTGCCAGGACATGAGGAGCTGCTGTAGGTGCTACAGTGTCTATGTGTTGCTTGTGGTGTATGTGTATGTGTGTGTGTGTGTGTGTGTTGGTGTTGGTGTTGTTGTTGCGTGAGTGTTGGTTCTGTCATGTGCGACACTTTGTAACATATTTTTTGTCATTTGTTTCCTGTGTGTTTGCCTCTTTTTTTCGGCATCGCTCGTCAGCGACTCGTCCTCGTTGCATGTCACTTCACACACGCATCCTGTGTGCTATTGTGTGCATGTGTTCAAGGGTTGTGTGTGTTTGTGTGTGTGCCAGAAAATGTAACATTGTTTTTTGGCACGCAAGGCGACACCGCGCCACTCACACTTATGCCAAAAAAGCACACTTACACACTCACTCACACTTGTTCGCGTATCAATCAGTTGAAAAACAAATGTGCCAGAGTTGCCACCGTTGCCATCGTTTGCCTAACTGTTGCCACTTTTGTTGTTATTTTTATGACAACATTTATAACATTTATTTGTATTTTTACGAGCTGAATTGTCTTTGTTGCTTTATTATTATGTCTCACTTGGGAATTTTATGAGCGTTCTACAGCCAAGCCCGCCAACCTGCCAACCCTGCTACCCCAACCTAACCCAACCCACACCATACATGGCAACTAAATGAATTTTTAAGTGGGTTTGTCGACGTGGAGATGTACTTTGCCTGTTAAGTGTAAAAGCTCAAGAAATTAAATAGTCGCCATCAATTCAGAATTGAGAATATTAAGTATGGCAACTCTGATTCTAACAACTTTTAGTATTTTGGAGTTATTAAAAGAAAACTTATTATGTTTATTGAGTTCAGATGAAACAAGCATTTTCAACTACAGTTCTTTATTTAAATTTCAACCAACTCAAAATACCATACCCTCTACAGTTTTCAATCTAATATCAGGCATTATTCATGCACACTTAGACAATAGATGTCCAGCACTTTACAGCTCGTAGTCCACTTTAGAAAATGAACTAAATTCCTATTGGGAAGGACGAAGAGCAAAAATCGGGCAAACCAAGCAAAGTATTTTATAATAACTTTGCCACAATGGCTCGCATTGTTTTCATTTTGATTAAAAATCTTCTATATATATATATTGTGCATAAATTGTAATATTGTGCAGAGAAAAACGGACCTAGTTATAAAACAAATTATGCATTATTAAAAACACAAAAAAAAAGGACGCCAGAACGAGAACATAGAAAAGCTGACAATGAAGCCGCAAAAAACTTGGCACAAAGAAAAAGGCAAAAAAAAAATTGAGAAGAAAATGCGAACGGAATGCAAAAATTTGTTACGAGCAACGCGGTGTGAAATAAAGAAGCTTCATAGTGCCAGGATATAAAGGAGACAGGGAAAAGCAAAGATTGAAGTGCCAGCGAATTTATGGAATACACAATTTTATTTTCTTTTTCTACATTTTCTTTTTGCTCAAAGCAAATTGAATAAAGTACAATGGCGTTGGCGACCAAGTACGCTAGCAGGCAGCCCGCTGGCAAGCAATTGCTGAGTGGAGTAATGCCTTAAAAGGACCTTTGTCTACTGAATAGTCCTGCACAATTTATCCATGACAAAAGCCAAGCAACGAATGTTAGACGCGTAAATGCAGTCAGTCAGTGGAATTCCTTGAAATTAGTTTGTTAAACAGCCAAATATATTGTTGTTATAGGTAAGAATTCGAACTCAAAAGAAGCGCAACAAAATCAGAAAAGCAAACTTTTCTTTTTTTTGTTTAAATCAAAATAAATTTAGTTAATAAAAAGCTGACTTGATTTAATCAAATGTATTTTGTTATGGAAAAGTCAATAAATAAAATTGAATAGATCTACAATAAAACAAGTAAGAACGTTGCACTTGGATGCACCCGACTGCGATATACTCTTTTTAGCGGAGTCAGAAGTGGGCGTGGCAATTGTATTTTGCTCAAGTCTTTCAAGTAGATCTTGACACTTTGTCTGCCTATGGTATATATCAACATATACAGACGGACGGATGGAGAGACAGTTGGACGGACAGACGGACGGACAGACGGACATTTCACAAACTCAATATATCTAATCGATCTTATCTATTCAGTTTTTATACTCTTTTCTTAATTTTTTTGAAAAAAAAGAAAAAAGAGTATAAAAACTGAATAGATAAGATCTATTAGCTCTACAATAAAATGTATTTAGTCAAGTTTCTAGCATAATGCCATATTGTAAAATCCTGCCAGAGATCGCATAATATTTCAATTTAAGGTATATATAACTGATTTCAATTGTCATCATATGAAGCGTATATAATTGAAACCGACTTAAATTCGCATTACATATTGCAAACTCGGCATGCAATCCACAAAACTGCTAAACCCCAATCATGTACAGCTGCCCCAACAGCCTTTTGCCAACTGCCGCACATTGAAACCAAATGCAACATACGAGTTGCACACTGCTTCAAAACAAAAACAACAAATCGCTGCGTGCAACGTGTCATTTAACATTTTGGCTAATAGTCTGCACATTGTTTCGGTACTTTTGCTAAACGAAATCCAAAAACCCAAAAAAAAAAAAAAAAAAAAAAATAGTAAAACAAAAATAGAAAATAAAAATAGAATTCAACTTATTTTCTGTAAAACAAAATAAAAGTGAGCAAATGTGTGTTTTGTTGCCTGCTGCTGTGGAGCGAGTTAAAACCGCTGTAATTTTGGTCAACATGCTGAATGAACTGTAAAATCAACTGGCTCAAATATGACCAGCATGTGTGGGTGTACTCTGTGTGCTTTGAGTGTGTGTGTGTGTGTGTGTGTGTGTGTGTGTGTGTGTGTTTGTGTTGCACAATAGAGTTGTAACGAACAAGAATGTTGCAGCAATGCATCACACATACACATTGTGCTCAAATGAATCAACTCAACATATGGAGCGAACTGAACATACAAACGAATAACTAAAATGTTCGTTCTACAAAAATTGAAACAATAATATCAATTGAGCTATAATTTGAAACAAACAAGTAAGAATGCTCTAGTCGAGTATGCCCGACTACGAGCATCCGAAATTTGAAATAAACTTGATCTGCGTATGGTATACAGGAACCTGCATGCCAAGTTTGGTGTCTCTAGCTCTTATAGTCTCCGAGATCTGTGTGTTCATACGGACAGACGGACAGACAGACGCACATGGCTAGTTCGTCTCGGCTGTTGATCCTGATCAAGAATATACATAGTTTATATAGTCGGAAATGCCTCCTTCTGCCTGTTACACACATTTGCAGTACTTTATAACTCCCTTTTTCCCCATTTTTAATGGGAACAGGGAGTAAAAAAGAAAACTTCTTAAACTAAGTAAACTAGTTGTCGCTCATTTAGTTCATTCTGTTCTCGTTTAATCTATGCATTACAGTTTATGAGCGAACTAGTTTAAAAACTAAACAAAGCGCTTGTTTTAAGTAATCGAACTATTTTCCGTTCAATTGAACAACAATGTGCAGCTCCAGTGTGAATACGATAACAATAAAAATAACTACTAAAAACTCGAAACTAAAATAGAAACTAAAATCTAACTCACAGGCAACTAAAAATCAGTTTGCACAATATTACGTATACGCCGCGTGCAACGTTAAGCGAGAATTAACATTTAGCTGGTGTATAATGTCGGTTGGTTTTTAGCTCTGTGGTATTGTGGGAGTGAGGGGCATGTGGTCATTGTACAATGCTGAAAACATCTATGTGTATATAACAATGCTTTTCTTGCGCTCTATGTGTGTATTTTTGTGTGCATGTGTGTGTATGTGTGTGTGCGTATGTGTGGCTTTATGCTGCATTAAACGCACATTTTGTAAATTGTTTTGCTGTTTTTATATATATTTTTCGTATGTGTGTGTGCTGCTTTGAAATACTTATTTTGCAATTGTGCGGGCACATTACAATGGATTTG
Organism: Hirtodrosophila cameraria; assembly: GCA_949708635.1. NCBI lineage: Eukaryota > Metazoa > Arthropoda > Insecta > Diptera > Drosophilidae > Hirtodrosophila > Hirtodrosophila cameraria. The sequence goes on along the minus strand of OX453089.1, from coordinate 15,992,729 downwards.
TGGAAATGATCAGATAAATACTACGTGAAATACTTCTATATAGCCACTTAATTGTGAGCGCTATGAAAATGTTGCCAATGAGCTGAAATAAGTCATGTCAGCGTTTTGAAAAACCAGTTACACTATTAAATAAAAGTGCGTTGTAAGCACTTTTAACTATAAATTAATTAGAATTCGTTTTATAATGTGATTAATTTGGCTATTTTTGTTATCATGTGAGGCATACAGTTAATCAAATTCAAGTTTTTAGCACTTTCAATGCATGTGTATGTATCCTGAGTTACTTTCTATTGAGATAATTATTACGTTGCAGCCAAGATTGTACAGCTGCTTTTGACCAACTGCAATAGCCATAATAATATTAGAAATCTCAACTCATATCAAACTCGGCTCAGACTCGTGTCTACAACAGCACATTACAAATTCCTTACACATTGCCCTCAATCATTGCCAAGCACACAAATTAAATAGAACTTAACAGGAAGATGTTATTGTTGTGGCTAAGTGCAGCTGACGTCATGGAATAGCTGCCACATGCCACATGCTGCTGCATGTAGCTAACTTACACACTAGTATTATTAAATTTTCATGCAGCTTTGCTGATAATCCAACACAAGAAACAAACGAAAACTAAAGTGCAAGCTGCAGTGCAGCAAATTGAATGGCAGTGGGGGAGGCGCCACAGGAGAGACGACAACACGTAGCATAATGACGATGATGATCATGATGATGCTGCTGCTGCTTCTGTTGCTGCTACCGTGCCAATCAAAATCCCAGGAAACAGTTCAGACATCGCATATGTGTCCCCGAGGTGGCCTCGACTTTGGCACGGCTTTGTTTATCCCCGGGCAATCGTGAAGATTTTCTGCTTATTATTTACGCTGCGTATTGTTTGGTGGGTGTTGTGTCCTTTGCAAAAGGATCTACCGTAGCTGTATCCATCAGGGTATCCTTTATGTCTGCTTGTAAATTTCAATTTGACTGCCCTGCGAGCCTTTGAAAGGAGCTTAAAACCAACATAAATCATACTTAGCGTCCAGAACTGGTCCAGAACTCTGGTCCTGGTCTCTGCATTTCGTTGGGGCATGCAACCTAGCCATGGCCAGCAACAAAATTTCTTGGCAGTCAGTTGGAGGCGAATTCCAAGCGTATTTTCTTGGCAAACAGTTTTTTGGCTCCATGGCTAAAGAAATTGCCCGTAAACATTTTCACTTTAGTCACGCGCCGTTTGCAACTTTCCTAATGAATTATGCGCTGCCGCCAATGGAGGTGTTGCTCCATGTATACATATTCCCGTAGAGCTGGAGCTTAACTGTAGCTGAATTGCTGCATGTTTTTCAGCTTACGCCCGCCCCCCCCTCAAGTAAAGTTGGCAATTTAAATTCGAGTTTTGTTTTCATGATGAAAAATGATGATGTTCATGAACTATAAACATTCCGAAATAGTTCAATTTATCTCGTTGCAAGAACTTCATTTGCTTGCGACTCTTAAACAACGCATTTAAATGTATATTGCACACAAAAACAATCAACAAAGTCAACAATTGACGTCAAAATATGAAAATGAGCTGCACAAACATGTCTAATTGGTGGTAAAGCTATTTTTAGCATTTGACTCTGTGACAATAAAAGCAACAATCCAGAAGGCTTTAGTTTAGTGTAGTCTTATGTGTCATACCCTGTAAATAAAACTTAAGATATGCAGCCGTTTCAAATTGCAATAAAATATGTAAAGCATACTTTTAGGCACATCGCAAAACTAAATACAGAAATTCTGCGCTTAAAAGTATGCTACACTTTTTGAAGATAAGTTTTTTTTATATAAAAAGTCAATTTTCAACCGATCTGAGAGCTTTAAGATATTTGATCAAACTACTTAAATAGTTAAGTTTATGTGATTAAAAAAATTTCTTTTTCAACGCTTTACACATTTCAAGTCAACATAATATTTGCAACAGGGTTATTAAAAGAAAACATTGTCGTTCTTATACAGTATACTCTTCTAATGTTGCTTAAACACATATAAATAGATATTTGGTCTACTCAATTTTCAATTGCAACTGAAGATGATCTTATTGTCAAGAGAATAATATTGATATACATCCATTCAGACACATTGTTGACAAACTATATATATAAAGCAAAAAAACTTCTAACAATTGCATACACTGTTCAAATATTATTTAAGCTTTCCACAGCATATGAGTAGACACTGGGTATAAAGGCTACAAGGACAATGACAGCTGCTGCCACATTTAGTGCCTAACAAAACCAACAACAACTTAACCCACATAAAACTCAACAAAACGTAACGAAGATGCGGCTGCAAATGTTTGAGAATATTACTTGGATGGGACTATGACCCACAGAGTGAGGTGACTACGACTATGACTTAGTTCTGTGAGGTGTAGGGTGTCAGGTGAGGGGTGAGGGGTGTAGAGAGTCAGTTGAGGGGCGTAGAGAGTCAGTTGAGAGGTGTTGGGTTTGTGGACGTTACAATATCAGACCAACTGATAAGTGCGACGTCGACTCGTAAAATTGAAGTGTCTACGCTTAGAGCAAATGTATATATGTGTGTGTGTGCGTAAGTGTGTGTGTGTGTAAGTGTGTAAGTGTGTGTGTGCGTAAGTGTGTGTGTGTTTAAGTGTGAATTTGCCCATTAAAGTCCTGCACAGCTGGCCAGGGACAATGCCATTAGCTTGGCTTTATCAACAGCTCAGCGCATTTTTTTGTTGTTGTGTATGTGTGGCATGTTGCAACGGTTGCAACTTATGGCAAATGTAATGTGGCAAAATGGAAAAAGATTTTTATCATTTAAGGGGTTATTAGCAATAAATGAAACACTTGGTAAAAGAACTTGCTTGCCCTTGCCTTTTTTTGCTTAATAACATTTTATGAGCCATATTTAATATTCTAAGGCCTCTTTTAAGTTAAAGTTTGTGATAAAGTTTAACTGAATTAAAAAGTTTAATATTAGGGACTGTTAATGCGATAAATCAACAGCTATGATCATTCCACTTTAAGTAAATAGCTTGATTAAGTTTTTGAATTTTGACTTTCTTTACTTTAAGATTTTGAAAACCTTATTTCAAAACCTAATGCCTTTAATCTTTTTGCGACCTTTTGGCTTCTCGTGACATCAAATCCATTTCGATATCATTTTCCAGATTCCCCTTTTGCAACACAACTGGAATCTATTGCAATCGTTTTAGCCATTTAACACGCTGCTTCTCACACACTTGACAGCTGCTTTCGACCATAACTGTGAGCCCAGTCTCTCTACCTTTATACAGACAATGCGTTAAACTGAATTGTCCAGCAGTTTCAGCAAAGCTGTCACACATACTGTGCAGCTCCTCCCTAGCCTAGCACTCACCTCATCCCTCAGCACATCGTAGCTGCAGGACAACTTTTAACTAAGTAACAGCGGCAACAATAAACCGCCAAGTTGGCCAAACGGGAGCGCAGGACACGTGCCAGAACTAGCCGCTGCTTGAGGCACAGCTGCACGCTGCTCGCTTATCGCTTATCTGTATTTCACTCTTGCCCCTCATTGTGTCCCCTATCTCTAGTAGTATTTTTTGCTTCCAAATGAAGTAAAGCAAGACAAAAGCTGCTTATATGGCAAGCGCACTTCTTTGCCACCGTTGCCTATGAGTACGAGTAGACAACAGTTGTTATACCCTATTTCGAAATAGTATAATGGGTATATACAACCAACAATTTTTTATTAAAATTCATGTTCTGTTTGGTTTAAAAAGTGAAAACTAACTAACTAAACGATTGGGTGAAAAAACATCTCTGACAAAATCTTGACACTTTGTCTGCCTATGGTATATACCAACATGTATACCAAGTTTGGTTGCTCTAGTTTCAAAATTGTGGAAAAACCTACGTTCGTACAGACGGACAGACAGACGGACATTTCACAAGCCCAATATACTCTTTTTTCTTTTTTTTTTTTCAAAAAAAATTAAAAAAAGAGTATAGTAAAATGAACATTATTATTGGCTTAAGTTTTTACCAAAAAGCTGTCTGTGCACTCAAAAAATAGCTATAAGTTTCGAAAAGCTTAACTTTCGCTTTTGATTTCTATGCTAAATTCAAGAAAAGTTCCTTGGCTAGAAAATATAATGGGTAACCCTTAGTCGAGCACTGCCGCCTACAAAGTTCCAAGTTGTTTTTATGCGCCATTGTTGTTGTTGTTGTTGTCTTCCATTGCAGCAGCTGTTACTGGCTGCTACTTAAGCGCACAAAGTGAGAATGTAAGTGAGTGTATCTGTGTGTATCTGTGTGTGTGTGGCTAGTAAAATATACTAGCATCTTTAGTAAACGTTTAGAAGCTTTTAATAGCTGCCTTAAACAGGGACAGAATACCTACAAAGTACATAGTATATGGGGAACTAGCCGTTTGCCACGTGTTTGTTATCATCTCTCTTTTATGCTCGGCAACTGCCCTGGCCAGACATTTCTTTAATTATCCAATTACAAAGGCACAACAACAACAGCAACAGCAACAACAACAACAACAAAAAAGACAGTAAGAAGTAGCAGCGAGCTGAGGGTTGACTATTGTCCTTGGTCCTTTGTCCACACACACACACACACACACACACACACACACACACACACACACATTTAATGTCATTGCACATTTCTTTTAAGACTCTGCACTTAAGGATGCTTTGTGCCTTGTTCTTTATGAGCTTGCTTCTTATTTAGTGTGCTACTCAAGTGTTCCTTTTTTTTTTGTTTTTTTTACAATTTTTTGGTATTTACTACTGTTAACCTTTTGTCAACATATGTTGCAGAGGTGCCTTAAGCGCATATCAATAGCTGCTAAGCTTTGTTCTACTGTTTACAGCTTTACGGCTTACATTTTGCAGAGCCATCAGAGTTGGCCTGGCTAATAAATGAGCCTCAAATCCAAATTAGTGTTGTACTCGATGTGCAAAATCATTGGCATCAGCATAAATCGACTGTGGCAAGTGGCATGTGGCATGTAGACTGAAGGCTGGCAAGCTCGTTAAACTCTTATGCCATCACATCATTATTTGGCCAGAGTCAAAGCCAGCAGCAGAGCCAGAACCAGAGCCACAGCCAGAGCCAGAACCAAAACCAGCATCAGAATCAGAATCAGAACTCTGAAGTCAGAAGTCAACTGCAGATGGCAGAGCATCGACAGAATTTAATGCCGTAAATTGACTGCGTGAAATGAGGTTAATGCTCAATAATGCATGCGAGTAAATGCTTAAAGCCGCCTGAGCTTTGAGCCAACCAACAGTCGACAGTCAACAGTTTCATGCCCTCCCCCTTTTGGCCCTTGGTCCTTGGTCCTTGTTGTTGGCCTGCGCCTGAGCCAGAACCTGATCCTTTGACTGCAGTAGCGTGTGGTGGGCGTGGGGCGTGGCGCTTTTTTTTTTATCGATGCATTGACACCACTGTTTGCAAGCCCACATTTTTCACTCACATGCTCGTAAACTACATACGATATGTATGGTAAAAAAAAAAAAAAAATTGCACAGGATTTTTGCATCAATTACTTTTGGCTGATGATGGCAAGGCAAATGCACTGTGGATATTAACTATCAATTATATATAAATCGTTTGTTTTATGAATTGTAAGTACAAGTTGTTTCCTTTGAATTGAATTGAACTACATTTTAATGATTGAGTATGGCAAAAATGCACAGCAAAAAGTTGGTATTTACGTAAATAGGCTCAAACATTTCAATGTTTTCTGCATCAGAATAAAAAAAAAGAAGATTTTTATGAAATGAATTTCATAAAAAGTGCGCTGGAAAGATAATCTTTGCCTCTTGAATATATTTTTACTTTTTTTTTTTTTTTAAATTTTTTGCCAATTGTTAACCACTGTGCTGATGACTTGTGGGAATGCCCTGAAGCGACTGCAAAGGTAAATCATGAAAAATGATTAATAAAGCAGCTTAAAATTGCATTAACACTGCATATTTATATTGGATATTTGGTAGAGGCGTGAAACTGTGGAACAGCAAGTGTTAAGGGCAGAGAAATTAAACAATTTGTAGAGCAGATCAGGACAGAACAGGACAGCATGGAATAGGCACAAGGCTGCACTGAGTATGCCATGACGTTAGGATATGCTCGTATATTTGTATAAATATATATGTAAGTATTAGTGAGGACATAATGTCCTGCAAATTGCGTACATTTTTCAATTTAATGAGGTGCTTATTTTAAATTTACACATGCATGCACAGCCAGGCAATAGAGAAGAGCCCAAGCGGAGAGCGAACCAAAGCCAAAGGACTCATCGAAATGGGAAATGACGTTGGAGCTAACTGACAACTTGAATGTATGTGTGTTTGTGCTTGTGTATGTGTGTGTGAATGTGTGTCCGGCCAGGCCATTAAAATGCTAAATTGTTGCTGGCCAACAGCAGACGGCAGACGACAGACGACAGACGGCAGACGGTGCCTAGAAATAGCTTCATTTCTTAGCCACATGTTGTTGGGGCTTGTGATTTCTGTGCTGCCTTTTGCCATACACAGCTACACAGCTACTAACTCACACACTGCGCCAGATTACTCATACGCCGCGTGCTGCATTGCCAATTGCTCTCAGTGAGTGTCAGTCGCAATGGGCCCAACGCAGCGCATTGCAGCGCCTTCAGTTCTTTGGCTAACACATCATTATGCTTATCGCTGGCAGCGTTCTCGACGGCAACGTCAACGTCAAGTGTTGGAAGTGTTGGCTGCCAGGACTCTGTCTATGGTCGTGTCTGCATCTGTCTCTCCTTGTATGTCAAGTGTTGCCTCCTAAATGCCACACAGCACAGCCCCCAAAAGTATGCAAAACTTGTTTGCCAACACTTTCTGAAGTGAGTCTCGAGGGGCGACGGCACGCCTTTCCAAAAATGATATTTTTGAGCGTTATGTTAGTCATACGTGTGCGGTACTTGTGCTTAAACATGTCTAAGTATCTTCCGTTATGATAATTAAGCGGATATGGCAACAGAATTGCATAAGTTTTAAGATATTACTTAGATATTTTTATAATCTTTAATAGCTGATTTTTGGTTAACAGTTTAACAACTTATATTTTTATTCAAGTTTAAATTTAAAATACAATTTCAAAAAGCTCGTAAAGTTGTATTTTTTTTATCGTTAGTGTAAGGAAAACGAAGAATTGCTGCCAAAAGGATCGTCTTGATTCAATGAAACATTCTCAGTTAGTTTTTGAAATATATTTTTAATACTTTTTTGTTACCAAAAATTGTTTGAATGTTTGTAAAAGTAGTTGACATTTTAAATTTTATTTAAAGCACCTTAATGAGAAGTTCTGGGCTTTGAACCTTCTATCGCAGTTCAGTCGACTTTTAAAGAATTACGCTAACTCCAAGAAAGTTACATTTAAAGAAGTCTAAACTAACTATAATATTAACTATTGACATGACTTTTGGAACATGTATATTTTTAGCATATAAGTTAAATATTCTTAAATTTTAAATAACAACAAGTTATTGTCTGTAGTGAAAAGAGAATAGCAGCAGCATTTCCGCTGCCTGAAGCGAACACGCATGTGTTTAAGGACACAACAAATCTGAGCTCAGGATACCTGCTCGCAGGGCACTTTTGTTTAAAGCATACTTGCTTGTTTGTTTTCTCTCAGATCTTCTGTACAATTTAATTAAAGCACAGCTTAAACTTTTCTGACATTAGACAACCTTTATTGGCAGCAGTCTTGAAAACAACAATAGCATTATACACTCATTATCCGACTTTGGATGGCTACGCTTCAGTTGCCACACACACACACACACACAGACACAGACAGAGTTAAAATCCCAGCTGCCTGAAAGTTAAAAAAAAAAGAAAAGGAAAACCTCAACGAAAAACGTTGGGCAACAATGTGTTAATGAGCACAACAAAAGCAACAATATATAAGTATTATATATATATATATATATATATAAATAGTACATATATGCATACATACTTCAATATATTGCGCTCTGGTTGCGTTTTTTTTTATTGCCTGCTGCCTCGCCACACAGTGCGTATGCGTAATTTTTCACTTATGTTGCTTGTAATGACAACAGCTCGTTTGGTTTCGCTGTCTGCGCTATATGTTATATGTTTGCAGCAGATTTTTATTTTGGCCACTTGATGTCTGGTCCCATTCATGCCACTCACACTCACACTCACATTCACACTCACGCCTCTACTAAAGTTGAATAAAAAATAAAATTAAATTAAAATTTTAATTAAAACAAGCACTCGTCTCTCTGCAGCATTCATCTGATCTTTGCATATGCCACACACAACTTTAAAATATCAACTTTAATGAGCGACTTTTTTCCCAGGACGCCACTAACTTTGTTTTTTTGCACTTTCTCACTGACTCAGTGGCTCAAATGTCAACTAGGCAAAAGTTTTTTGATGCTGTTTTATTTAAATCAGAGAGCTGCTTCTAATGGATGCCACTGTGGCTCTGTGCATTGTCTGAGATGCGCTTTTGGCTGCCATTTGGCATTGTGTTGGCTACGGTTTGGGGGGGACTAAAACGCGGTTTTTACTACTCTACTTGTACTTATCTCTGGCTGCCTGCCTGCTGCCTCTGTTGCTGACGTTGAAGTGTTGCGACTGCAAAATGAGCTGAAAAGGTAATTTATAAAAGTGGTGAACAGCAGCAGCAGCAGCAGCAGCAATGCCATAAGAAAGAAGCACAGCAAAATGAATACACAGCTGCAAGTAAAAGAAAATACAAGAGCAGCCATTATGTACTATGGTCACAAAGTTCATTTTTTGTGACATAAATTCATAAATGCAAATAGGTTTTGAAACTGAACAAATTTTAAGTTTTTTAATAACTTTTTAATCTGTAAATAAACGGTAGATATTTGTGATCTTTGCGTGCACCGGAAAATCGGAAAAAAAATATAAGGTTAGTGAGGTGTTCTTGGAAAAACCGAAAGTCTGTTTATTTGTTTAGTCACTGAACATCAATACCTCTAACAATTTTATCCAATTGTTATTTGTATCATATCATATTCAAATGTTCTTGGTTTCAAGTCTCAAAAGTGTTTTTTTTGTAATTTTTAACAACATTTTCTTCATTTTGACCACTGTGTTGCAGCTAAAAGTTACGTTTCATGTGAGTTAAGGCTATGGCAAATTTTTCAAGAGCTGAATCTGTGCATGAGGGCTCTGTAATTTTCAGTTTGCATTAAGCTGAGTTATTTGAAACAGGACAGTGTTTTCGATTCCTATGGATTTTTAATAAAAATATTAATCAGTGAAGTATTTTGATAATAAATATATCGTTAACTCGCATTGATATATTAAAGCCAAGACGTTAATTATACTCTTTTGTTTTAATCTTTTTGAAAAAAAATAAAAACGAGTATATTGGGTTTGTGAAATGTCCGTCCGTCAGTCCGTCTGTCCGTCCGTATGAACGTAGTTTTTTTCCACAGTTTGGAATCTAAAGCAGCCAAACCTGGTATACATGTTGGTATATACCATAGGCAGACAAAGTGTCAAGATCTCCCCCCCCCACCCCCACCCCTTCCCCAACAAACCGCAAAAACCTATATATTTCACAGTTATACAGCTAGAGCGACGAAATTTAGCACAAGGGCTACTAGTCACTTCCTTGATTGATCTGACTAAAAAAATTTTACCACGCCCACCCCCGCCTCCACAAATGAGCAAAGTCTGTATCTCCCACACCCAATTTTGTAGGTTGAATTCTATTGCCCTATTAAATAGATTGGATAAAAATAATTTTGCCACGCCCACCGCAGCCCTTGCAATCGAGCAATGTTTGTTTCTCCCAAACCTGTAGAACGGGCCCAAACAAACTTAAATTAATGGCAAAAACTGAAGATTTGAGCAAAAATACAAATACGGCCACTTCTGACGCCGCAAAGAGGTGAATAAAAGAGTATATCGCAGTCGGGTGCTTCCGGATTCAACGTTCTTACTTGTTATTCTTAAGTCATGAGTTAAACTAAATGATATTTTTTCGAGCTGTTAGCATTAACAGCCACATATTGAATTTTATGTTTCATACTATACTATTCTAAAATATTCAAAACAATTGTATAATCAACTTGAAAGTTTTGTGAAGAAACTGGAAGCTTAAGCAAAGTGTTAAGCTAAATCTAATTCTCTTAACTCAATTATCTAAATAAATACACAAGTATTATTTTAATCAAGAAATTTCTATAGATGATGTGCTAAAGTGTTGAATTCTATACACAAGTACCAATATTTATGCACCCCCATGCCCAGATGACCATCTTAAATCAACTTGTCATGCCATTAACAGCCTCATGAAACATTATTATTATCATCATAACAATATTCATTGGCATTGCGAGCAGTTAATGACCCAAGCACTTTGAAACCGAAGGTCACTTCACAGCAGGATTGCTCGAATAAATCAAAAGAAATATAAGTTTGCCAATTTTCAGTCTCATAACTTATATTTCATTTAATTGATATATTACAGTTTTAATGGCATTGGGTTTCAAGTATTTTTTAATATGCGCGTTATTCTTAATTAAGTAAAAAAATCATTGTTATTATGCCGTTGTCAAAAGGTCAATGACAATTGTTAAGTTCAACAATTTAAATGGCAAAATGAAATACTACTTAAGTGCTAAGAAGTAGCATCATGCTGCCGAATTTCATTAATATTAAGTGGAATTGACGAAGAGGATTACCGGTCCACATAACCTCAATACATCAAGTTGCGAGGGCAAAATACAAAACATAAAAGAAAAAAAATAGAAAACATATCAAAAATAATTGAATTGATTTCTTTTCATGCGCTTAGCAGATTTCTTCTCTTTTGTTTTCGCTTGCCAATTTTCTGGCCAGCGAAATGAAAATTGAAAATTGAATATTTCCGGCGACACAATGGTAGCAAAGCACTTTTGTTTTGTCCTCCTTCATTTCCCTCAGCTGCCATCTCCGCGACCTCTGCTGCATTTTTTGTTTGCTTGGAATTGAGAATGGCATTGCTGAGGTAAGGATTCTGGGCAGCGGTGGAAAGGGGTGGTGGGGGGGGGCTTCAGGGAACTTGGAGGTTGCAGAAATATGGCAGCAAACGGAAACGGAAATAAGCCAAGCGCCTTTTGTGCTTCACATTTGGAGAGCTGCAAGATTTGAGCGGTAGTTGTTTGATAAAGTGGCACTCCTTTAAGTAAATTTTGATTTGGATTTGAGAATGGCTTGACTTGCCATTGTTGAAGTTCATACTAAAAACTAAAATTCAAACTAAAAAGTTTTAGTTGAAGTCGAATGGATTCAATTATTATCTTAAAACTGCTTAGCTTTCTTATGAATCTATATCTATATGATAAATAAAAGCAAATGTTTTAAGAAACAAGAAAGAAAAGTGCTTTTCAGCCGGTCCTTGCAAAAAGGTTTTTATATGAAAACTTAATTTCCGATCTATTGTTCCTATGATAGCTATAAAATATAGTCAACCGATTTTGATAAAATTTAGTCAGCACAACAAGAACATACTAAAACATCGAATTAACTTAATTAGTTAAGATTGCTTAAGAAACAAAAATGTTTTTTATGCAAAAAAAAAACTTTCAACCGATTGTTCCTATGGCAGCAATAAGTTATAGTGTTCTGGTTTTGATGAAATTTTGTAAGCATGTTTAGAGAGTGCTAAAACTGGTCAGAGTTATTTTAAAAAACAAAACAAACAACCGAGTTTTATCAAAATTACTTTAAAACTGAGAAACTAGCTCGAAACAGACCGATATACAGACTTTCGTACAGACGGACATAACTATAAATAAGGGGATTATTATTATATACAAAAACCGAGCTTTAACGTAATCTAAATTTACCAAGGAATAGTCTGCTCTTTTTTCCAAGTGTATTCGTTTCACTTTATCAAGATACTAATCCAAAGTCGTTCTTGCTGAATGTTTTTCGCTTTTGCTTTGGTCATTTTAACAAAATCTAAAATCAGTTTATATTTTTCTCTTTTGCTCGTTGGCTGAACTTGACCATTTCAATTATCTGGCACTTGGCATAAATTTGCCAGGACATCCAAATGGGGCGCGCTCGATAACACGAAAAGCGCCACAAAGTCGCTTGTTTACACTCACATTTTGGGGCTGCGAGGTAGCAGTAGCTCCAATGTGGAACCATTCCACATATTCCCCAACCCGTTATGCTGAACTACAGCAACCAAACTGAGCTGGTCCAGCATTGGGCACAGCTGCGCTACTCTGCTTGTAATCCTGCCTGCACTTGTAATGCGGCTTAAAAGAGGACACCATTTTATAGCGTCCTCTTTCCAAGCTGCCAACCCCCATCAAACTTTCAACTTCCACTGAGGTTTTAAATTTTTTTTTTTTTGTTTTTTTGTGCACTTTTCGCGCGCATTTTGAATACATTTTTGAATCAGTGTCGAGGCTGTTTACTTTTTATGGCACTTTTTGTCCTTTGGCCAGAAGAGGACAGGACAGTTGCAACGACTCAGTTGTGTCCATGCGGCGTCGTCAGCTTCGTTGTCGTTGTATTTTATGCGATTTGTGTACTTCCGGCTTAGTGGCTCTGGTTACGACTGGGGATTTCCATATGTGAGTGTGTGTGTGTGTGTGTGTGTGTGTGTGTCCCTGCTCCCAATCCTCAATGGACAGTGGCCACTCTGATGTTACTTTGCCCGCCTGTTTTTAATTGCACACTGCGCTCAAATAGGATTTGTGCATTGTTTTCTGTGGTGGATTTTATATACACTCTTCACTCCTTTATTTTGTTGTTTTTCGTTATTCGTTTTTTTACTGTTCGCTTTGTTCTTTTTTCGCATTAACTGAAATCTCAGCTGCAGTTTTTTTTTTTTTTTTGTAACCAGTTTCGGTCACATTTTAATGTCAGTTTAATTCAATACCCAGGCGAGTCTCTAATGCGCCCGAATGAACCAACGAGCTGCTAGCAACAAAACAGCTCCTTTGTTTCAACTGTAATTAAATTGTGGCCAAAGTGCGCCCAGCATGGCATTTTTTATAAGCTTAGTCAATTTAAATGGCAGCCGTGGCAATTGTTCCCAGTATTGCAACGCATTTGAAAAGTCGGATTAGAGAGCATTTACTCCAATTTGTGAATTGATACATACTAGTTGACCAATTCGCTGCACAGTCATAAAAATCAATTGTGATTTAAAACAGAAACAGCTTTGTGATTCAGCATAGAAACAGCATTCAAGTTGACTAGGAATTCAGCATTGCATTGTTATAGCATGAAATGATAAGGCGCAGCCAACTAAAGTTCTTTGTTTTCTTTTTCAAATTTTAATCATTTTTATTACAAATCATTGTTATTGACAAAGTTTCGTTCGAATTTTTATATTTAAATCGATCAATTTAAAGCAAGCTATTCAATATAATCGAAAATATGGCCTAAACGAATAGTCGGATTTAATAATGAAGTGTTGGAGATTGATAGCATTCCTTTTTGCCTTTCATAAAAAGTCAATTTATTTTAAATCAAGCAACCCAATCTGGAGATACTCACATTTTTCTAAAGGCACTTACGAAGTCAGCGAAAAAATAGTATTTTTTGATTAGCTCAAAAACGGTCACACTTTTTTATAATTTTGACTTAATTTTTGGAAATAAGCGGTCGACTTTAAAATTGTCTAGATCCGAGAATTTTTAGAAATTGTTGTACCCTCTTTCTTATGATCAGCTCATAGCCGCCCCTAAACAGGGCGTGTCATACTAAAAATGAATGATCACATTTTTTACTAAAGACTTAACAACTTCCTTATTAATTAATTGATTTTGATAAAATATGCCTTGCTTTGTTTAAAAAGATATTGAGCTAAATACTCAAAGAGAGAAAAAAATGTTCAAATGTTTTGTTTTAGGAGAAAATCACGTTTGAAATCTAGCTTTTTTTTTAAAAACGTGAAATTTCAATGCAAAATTTTCAGTTTTCAGTTTCTAAATAGCGTCCAAGCGAACAAGAATTTTGAAAAGTAATGTACTGATGGATTTTAGGAGATTATTGACGTATTCAAAAAATGAATCCAAAATGTGGTTTCGAAGATATTGACGATTCTCTGAAACATCGAAAATCTAGCTTTTTCCATTTAGCTCAAAAACCAGCTCGCAAACATATTTATTATTTATTTTTTTCGGATTCAGAGACTGGTTTTACCTAAGAAAATTATATCGGCTGTTCTTCGTACATTTTGCTGTTGTTATTTGTTACCCTTTTAAGATTTCACTTCTATTTGCATATTGTAAGTTCACATAATAGATTTATTCTCTTCAAATTTCAGATATTTTTTTATTTTACTTCTCAAGCTGCTGAACAATATACCAAGTTAAACTATTGAAACATTTTTATTGGATATACATACATACATATTCATTGAACACCATACGAGTATGCTATGTATGTATGAATATCCGAGTGGCACTCGAAAGGTTCAACTTCAATGAATAACAAACACTTTAGAGTTTTTTTTTTTTTTTTTCTGTCACAGCTTTAACGAGAAGCGCAGGACGCGATTGACAAAAGGACAAATGAAAGTCAGAGGCGCTGAGCCGAGAAAACAATGAAAATTGAAATCCAATAAGAAACTAGCAATAAGTCAAATTTAAATTTAATTAAAAGCCGACATGCCTCACTGCGGTTGCCACAAACGTCACAGACGAGGCGGGAAGAGAACCGAGGCGAGGCAAGGCGAGTCAGGGCCTCGACAATCGGCGACAAAGTGGTGCAGGTATTCAGCCCTACACATCCTGCTGCCCTCTTGGGTGTCCTAGTTGGAGGTGGCAGGCTACAGCATCGTCTGTATGCGCACCTGGCCGCGCATTTAGTGGGTGTGTCAGCCTCAATTATGAACAACACGGGTTGCAAAATAATTTCACTTGTAAATATTTAAAATGTTGACAGACTGGTGGAAAAAGAGGGGGCCAGGCCGCTGGCAAACTCATTTGTTTGCAAAAACAAAACACACACACACACACACATTTAAAGAGACAGACACACACATACATGGCATTTAAGCAGCGTAATGTATACATGGAAATGTAAATATGTACACATGTTTACAAAGCAGCAGAAGGAGATGCTCAGGGAAAAGAAAATAACTTGAATAATGTGCGCAAATACAGTATGCGTATGTATGTGTTACTGCGTGTGTGTGTGTGTGTGTGCGGATAAGTGTACTGAGTGAGTTGTGTGTGTAATTACAAAGTACACAGCATACGACAAAACATGAAAATATCTGCATAAATATTTATTGTGTATTCGATTGCATTGCCAACGGCGATGGCAACGATGTCCCCACAAACACACACGGCGTATGAGTGATTTTTGCTTTGATTCACTCACACACATGCATGTGTGTAAATAAAACACACGGCAGCACAATAAAAAGCGGCTTAAATATTATATATATATATGTTGTTAACAGTCCTGCGGTCATTCTGCATTGTAGCTAATTTTATTATTTTTTATTTTTTAATAATTTCTGATATAATTTATTGGTGAATTAATTTTGGGCAACAATTGATTGTATAGTTTTTGACATTGCTAATTCCATCATTGTAAATAAGTCAAATGTAACATTTTATTAAACAAATAGATTCACAAAGAACTAAATAAATTAAAATTGATAATTAAAAATATATATATATATTTTTTGCCAACAGTATCGTAATTAAAGCATAACAATGAATGTGTTAACACAAAATGACAATTAATTGTACAATTCTGACTTAAATCTATTTATTTTTTTATCTTGTGTAAATACATGAAATGTGCCAATTATATATTTATTGAGTTATGACCAATTAATGTCCAATTATAGCATTTTGAAATTAACGCAGATATAATAGGTACAATTGAATTAATAAAAGCGAACTATGCTGAGGGGATTATAATATTGTCATGAAATAAGTATGTATTAAAGGATACTATTCCGACCCAATAAACAATATAAATATATATTCTTGTTCAGCATCAACACCCAAGTTGAACTGTCCATCAGTCTGTATTTTTATACTCTTGCAGAGGGTATTAAAATGTGTCACGAAATGTGTAAAGTATTGCATGTTCGTGATCAGCACCAACAGTCGAGTCATGTGCGTCATATCCGTCTGTCTGTCCGTCTGTCTGTCTGTCTGTTTATATGCGAACTAGCCCCTCAGTTTTTCAGCTATAGTTATGAAACTTGGCACAAATGCTTCTTCTTTCTGCAGACGGTACATATAGTTGAATTGGCCAGATCGCACCACTATAACATATAGCTCCCATAGGAACAATCGGTTGAAAAATAAGATTTTTTATCAAAAACTTTTTTGTTTTTTAAGATAGCTCAACCAAACTCTCTAAACCTAAATTAAAAGACAGTTTATACATGATAACCAAACTTTCATCGAAATCGCACTTCTATATCTTATAGCTCCAATAGGAACGATCGGTCGAATAATTAGTTTTTGTATGAAAAACTTTTGTGTTTTTCAAAATAACTCAACCAAACTCATTTTACCTCTGTTAAAGGACAGTTTAAGCATGATGTCAAAATTTCATTGAAATAGGACTTCAATATCTTATAGCAGCCATAGGAACGATCGGTTGAAAATAAGTTTCTGTATGAAAATCTTTTGTGTTTTTCAAAATATTTCGACCAAACTCACTATATCTAAATTTCAGCATGTTCTACACATGTTGACCAAGTTTTATCAAAATCGGATCACTATATCTTATAGCTGCCATAGAACAATCTTTTCTGCAAGGGTATATATCTTCGGCACGCCGAAGATAACATTTCTATCTTGTTTAATTTTCAATACAGATTTTTCTTATATTAAATGTAATCTACAAGTATTGTATCTGGTTTTATGTAAGCTTAAATAATTCTGAAGAAATTGAAAAACTTTCGTCTTGATTGTCATTAAATATTTAGCACTTTTATACACATTTGTGACAGTAGCCGCTGCTGTCATTTGCTGAAGAGCTCATATGATTCGCGAAATAAATTTGAGTTTAATATGCTTAATAAAATAAAAATGAAAGCTAAGGCACTTTGGTTTATGAAGACATATAAACTTTATGCACAAATTCATGTGAGTTTTCGAAATACAAAAGCAAATTAAAGAAAGGCCTGAGTAAAACCCGAAAACTAAGAACACGGCAAAGTGACAGAAACAGGTACAGAAACAGATGATGTATAAAAATGTCAACGGCGACAAGCAAAAGTTGTAAGTGTCAGTTCAAAAAGCAGTTGATGTTATGAGGGGGGAGGCAGAATGGGTGGATACACTTGGCGCGCGGTGTCAAAACATAAAAAGAAGGTAGAAAAAAAAGAATGTAAAGAATTTGGCGGCACCATTCGACGCTGTTTTTGACACCTGCGCACACAGGTTGTCCTCAAAGACGGGAAATGAGAAAATAAGCAGCAAACGAGCAGAAGCAGGATGCAGCACAGAGCAGTGGGAGTGGGAGTGACAGTGGGAGTGAGAGTGGGAATAAGAGTGGGAGTGAATGTGGGTGTAAGAGTGTATAGGGCAGCTGATACCTGTGTTGCCAGCCAGCTATAAAAACCAACTTGGCCACCATCATCATTTTTTAGGGGCAGCACCGCCAAAATTTCGCCTTTAACGTTTTACAGTTGCGCAGCGAATCGACTGAAGCGTCTTCAAATTGCCCGTCTAATTGGCATGCAGAGGTCATCCACAGTTCACTGAACAGCATGACTCGCTGCCACAAATTGCTGCACCTGGTGTGGCAGCGTGTTTTGATGCCCTCAAGTCTTTGTTATTGGTGCGTTCAATGAAAGCACACACAGCCACCTGTTCCCGTTGCCCTTCCCTAGTAGAAAACACTGCTTATGTATAATGAATCTGGTTGAAGACTTTTAGCTATTCATAATTGAAGAAGATATAATTTGCAATTTGATATTTGAAGATAATAACATAATAATGAAAAATTAGTTGGTTTTACTGCTAACCATTCGATGAATTGTAGAAAGTATAGCTAGAATTTTGGACGTTCAAATTGTTGTTCGACTATATTATAGTCACTATAAGTATATAAATATGACCTTTTTTAATTGATCTATTCAAGCTTTCTGATTTCGGCTTTGGTTTTGACAAAAAACTTAAAGCTCAAACATTGTTGAAAATATTGATTGGAAAACTATTTGTAAAATAAGTTCGTAAAAAACATATAACTATTATATAATTTTATTATATCTTAATATTATATTTTATTTCTTCTGTATTATCTGGTTTTATGGTTTCATATACATATACATATTTTCATTTGTTTTATCTATATTTTTACTCTTATCCTTAGTTTTTCCTATAACCTTGATATTCACAATGAGTCTATCATAACCAACATTTTTTAAAGAAGTTTTTTTTTATGAATGTTCCTAACTATGTTGATGCTCTACACATAAACTACTCATAACATACAAACTTGCAGCACGTGCTGCTAGCAAAGGCGAACAGCTGATAACAACGTAAACAAAGGCCATATGATGGAGAGAGAGAGAGTTGCAGAGCAACAACAAACGCTCTCTGGCGCTCGTGCAAATATAAACACACTCACACACACACACACACGTAAACGCTGCTCTCGCAGAGCTTTTACGCTCTCAGCTAAGTTGAACCGTTTCGCTCAGCTGAGCTGGGTAAAAAGCCAACTTCACTTTCATTTACAGTTACAGTTACAGTTACAGCTACACAGCTACAGCAGTGACAGCTTTGGAAAGTCGCTTCAGTTTGCCGTGGCAAGCCAAAGCTTAAGGTCGTCGTTGTGTTTACCGTTTAACGCCTGTCAGAGTCGCCTCGCAAATCAAAATTAAAGCTTCGTGCAGGTCGCAATACGCGCTCAGTTCTTGTGCAAACGGCGCCAGGATAACATTGTCCTTCGCTGCGCATTCGGCTATTGACGCGCCATTTATTTTGTAAGCCTCGCCAGATAGCCAGCCTCGCATTGTGTAATAATTCGCAGTGTTACAAATTAATTTTTGTTATTACAAAAATGAAAGCAACTTAATGGATTTGATAAGAACTCGTGCTGATAGCAAATCTAAGAGGGACGTGCGTCCTTTGCTTATAGCCAATTCAACGCAATCCTGATTTGTGTGTTTCACTTGACTGGATTTGTATTATGTTGCTGTTTTCGCCATATGCACGCCCTGAAGTGTGTCCCGTTTTGATTTTTATTGCCACTGCCACGTTCCACGTTTCACGTTTCACGCTTTCCATTCAGACCCTTTTCTGTCCGTTTTGCCCCTTGCCGCATTTCAAGGGTCTCTCAACTTTTGCATAAATTATTCCTCGCGCCTAGTGGTGCAATAAAAACTCTGGCATCTTTTGAAATGTTGAGCAGTCGTTTCTATTTCTGTTTCTTTTTTTTTTTTTCTTATGCTTTTCTTTTCCTAGCCTCAGGTTTACCTATTTGTGTGAACATGTGATCAAAGAAACTCAAAAAAAATAAAGAAAACATATGGCAGGACTACCTGAAACTGTTTGGATTGTGCTTAACATCATCATTTTGAAGTAACTAAAAATGCAGTTGATTTTTAAATATATAGTTTTTCGAGTGAAAAGAACTTCTGAGTCGAATTAAACTTTCGTTATTGTTCAAAAAACCAAATGAAAATTAAAAAAAATATTTAAAAAACAAAACAGAAAACATGATAATATTGAAAAGCAGCATAATAATAAATATATTAATAAATATCAATATCTGAATAAATAAATGTTTGTGCAATTATCATAAGCTCTTTAATTATAACTATTATTTAAAATTATTGTGTTTAATACTTTATTAATTAAAAAATCTTAGTTTACTTATTTAAACAGTCAAAAGACAAATAAATGCCATTAAATTATAACAATTACTTTTATTAAAATGATTGTCATGAAAATTGTTTAAAATGTATAAAAACCCAGAAACAAATTTAAATTTACACAAGAGTTTATAAATGTTATCCTAAAAGTTCAAGTAACATTCGAAACAACATTCGAAATAATAAATACAACACATTTTCATTCAAAATAATTGGCTTTTAAATCATTTAAATAGCAACGCTTCTTGAATGCTTTATTTCGAAATTAGTTACATGTCTGTTTGTAATGCCAAGTGTTTGTTATAAATGAATCCACGACTTGTGTTATTTATATAATAAACCATTTCATTGCCGACCATCAGTCAAGTGCTCTGAATCGCTCTTGGGAGCCAAAACCAAGTCTCGACCAAACATAAAAATGACAGCCATTGCTCAGCTGCCTACGGCTGGAACTGAAACTGAAGCCAGGAGCTGTTGGTTGGTGGTTGAAGCCTTGAGCCTGCCACATCATTCTTCATTAGAGAGCCGACATGTCAAGGACTTTTGGCTGCCGCACAATATTTGCTCGCTTTTTGATATTTTCACAGTTGCATTTCCATTAAAAGACCCAAAAAAATATATTTGCAAAAAAAAAAAATAAACAAAATAAAAAAAAATGCAATGCCAGGCAAAAATACCATCTGTAGCAGCAGGCCACGAAACGTTGCGCTCTCGAGCCTGAAAAATTGCTGCAATTAGTACGCCTGGAGGTCAACCAACCAACCAACCAACCAACCAAACCCAACGAACCAACCAGACCAAACGAACCAAACCAACCAACGAGTCCGGCTAAGTCAACCTGTGCGCCCAAGAAATATGTGACACCAATTTTTTTTCTGCTTTTTTTTCGGGTCATTTTTGTTGCGACAGATTCTAAACGTTTTTAATACCCTTTGGTCCTTCCAGAAGTTCAAAAGGTGTTTAAACTTAAGATGCATTCTATTCCTGAGTAAAAACTGAGCATACTGAAACATCTAATTATGCTAGTCTTATTGCGTTTTTGAGCGTTTTTGGCTAAAAGAAGTAGAGACACAAAAATTTAATTTTATAGAAAACGAGCTGATTTTTTGTATATGGGCATTTCCAGCATCGCGAACGTTACATTCGTACGCATTTACATTGAAAATATAATAACAAAAACATATTTTTTGTTGTTGTGGCCTTGTTGCTTTTTATGCGCATTATTTTTCAATGCAAAAGTAAAATTCCATAGCTGTGACGTTTTCAAAATACTCAAGAAAAACCAGCGATCACGAACGTTACAAAATATAGAAAACACGTTTGACAGTATCTAGAAATGTGAAAAAGTCTGCGAATATGAATGAAATATTTAATAGAAAATAATTTTAAGCTATAAAGAAATAATGTAGCTTTCAATATTTATTTATCATTTTGAAGTAATTCGGAAAGTTTTTCTAAAAAGAAAATTTGCAACTATCGCGAACGTTACAAGATTTCCATTGACTTTGCATTTGAAAATTTATAGCTAAGGTTGGTTAAATTGATATCTTTAAATTTCTTTTAGTAAGTGCTTGTTCCTATTGAAGTTTTATAAAAAAACTTTCATCAAGTATCATCTCATTTGACAACTTTAATATTAAGAAGAAATCGGTCTAAAAATAAATAAAATAAGGGCAAAAAGACACTTTTTCAAATTGCAGTCGATTTGCTCATGATAGTTTTTGAACTGGATTGTAAATTGTTTGATTTCATAAATTTCTAACAATTTACATCGATTAAAGCATATAGTTCAGAAGTAATAGGTACTAATAATGATTTTGAAAGTTTCGGAGCTGGTGGAATTTTTTCCGGAAATGCCCATATTCGTATATTTTTTGCATACAAGACCTGTACAGAATGTTTTAAAGAATGCAATGGAAATACCCATAAGTTCGATGGTATTTTTATATAATTAAGTTTATAGAACAGCGAATCTTCTAGTCCAGCACTGACTTCTTAGCATGCTTACACGTTAAAGCTGGGATTAAAGAGGCAACTTTTATAAAATTAAGTAAAGTTTTTTTTTTCCTGAAATCAAATCTGCACCCAAATAGTCAGGAACGAAGAATTTCCAACGATATTTCAATATTCGAATAAAGGAATTTCAACACGAAATTTTCAGCACATTTATCAGAAATAGTCAGAAAATGCGAATTTCCACAGACTTTTACAATATTCGAATAAAGGAATTTCAACACGACATTTTCAGCACGTTTATCAGAAATGCAAAAATGCGACGCCCAAAAAACAAAAGTTAATTAAATATAATTTAAAAACAATACTGACAGTAAATCATATAAATAAGTAAAAAGAAAAATTACAAAAAATGATTTATGCGTTCGCCACAGAATCATATATTTAGAGAATGCGTAAAATTTGAGCTATTTGAATTCATTTATGTAATAAATTGCTGTTAAATTAATAACAGATATTGCAAAAGCAAATAAAGTGGTGGCTTATTGAATAAACTATTTACATATTTCAATTTTATTATTATGCGCTTTTATTGTAAATATTTTTTAGCAATATTCATGCCATTTTATTACGCGCATAAATTTCAATAGTACCAATAACAAAAATGAAAGTTCAACAAAAAAAAAATGAAACAATAAATATAAATTGACAAAGAAAAGAGGCGACACAGCGGCGAGTGGAAAAAGAGAAAGAGAAATTGTATATAAATAATCATAGCGTAAAGCGAAATGAGAAAAGTGTGAAAAGTGTTGCAGTGAGAAAGTGTGAAATGCGCCAGAATCAGAATCAGCATACGAATACGAATCCGCAACAGAATCTGAATCAAAATCAGAATCAGAATCAGAATCAGTATCAGCCGCAGCAAGCGAATCAACAAGCGAATCAAAGTTCGGATCAAAATCACAGCCGAAGCGAAGAAGAATCAACAGTCACCAGGCCGATGAGGCAGAACAATAGAGCAGCTGGAGCAGCTTACAGCTGCGGATTTGGATTGTGGATGCCAACGTTGCTGCTGCTGCTGTTGCTCCTACTGCAGCTGTTGGCTCAGACACAGTCAACGCCCTCGCCCTCATCCATGCAGGCGCCGCAAAAGAGAGGTAAGCACTTCGTCTTGTTATTTTCATCTTTTCTTTTGTTGTTGCTTCTCTCCTGCTACTTGCTACTTGCCTCTTGCCACTTGCTGGCGGGCATTTGCCATTGTGGTTCGAGGGAAATGGCAAATAAATGTCAAATAACACTGCCCCACCCATACTTCTCTTGAATATCGCACAATTGTATTTCCCTTCGTGCTTCTGCTCTGCACACATGTTTGGATATATTGGCCATTGTTGTGCGTTGTTTGTTAGTATGGCGGGTAAATAGGCAAGAGATGCCAGCACAAAAGCGCACCACGTTGCGTATACGCAACGTGCGGCAACAACGAACTACCGCTGACATCTTGAGTTTGCCTTTGATATTAACTGTGGCAGCAGCAGCAGCAGCAGCAACAGTAATAGTAGCAGTGGCAGCATTTTATTAACATTGCATTGCTTGCAACTCGCTGCTGACATAATAGAAAATTGAATTGCTGCAAAATGGGAAGCCAACAGCAGCAAAATAACTAAGGACCTCAAGCCCTCGATTCTCGAGACGAGACAAGTCGACTCTTGTTCTCGTGGCTTGTTTATGTGCATTGCCAGCGATGCAATTAGGTGAACAGCACTGAAGGATGCAAAACATAATTAAGGCCAGGCTAAGTAAATTGCATTGCATTAGATAATAGCAATCATGATGATGATGCAGTTGAAAGTGGCACAATGTTGCATCAATGCACAACAAGTACTACAATTGTTGCTGACAATAACATCAATTGAATCTGGCTAAGCATTATATAAACAACTACTTATAGCATACATATATATTGACTTCACTAATTGGGTGACCAAACTAAATAATCCTTGTGCCACATTTCTATATACTTTTAGCTAATCACTGTTTTTGCTTCAAAAGTTGTTTTTAGTTAGCAGCAGCAGCTTTTCTCCAGAATTTAATTTGCTTTTTGAGCATGACTTCATTTTCTTTAAGTCAAGAGACTAAATATTGATTTCAAGTCTGCTTTTAGCCAAACATGTCTATTTATATTGTTCTTCCGAAATAAGAGGCTTATACATTTTGAGCCAGGTAACTTTTTGAAAGGTAATTGGTAATTTGATTCACTGAAAATAACAAGGCAAATTAAAATTAAATGTTTATTTAAAATTAAAAAAATAAATTAGGGTCTGATTCGTATACATTTCGTTTTAATGAAGCCTGTTCTGGTTTTCACTTTCACACCAAGCTCACATAAATATGTAAAGCATACTTTTGGGCTAATCTGAAAAGTAAATTAGCATATTAGTAAACTAAGGTAATAAATTGTATGGCGCTCTGATAAGTATGCTACACTATTTTCAAATGAATTGATTCAAAAGTGGAGTTGAGAACAAGTTTTAATAATTATGTTTCGAATTTTATAATAAATGCCCTTAAATGTTTTCTAATACGTATTTTTATACTCTGGTTTCCAAAATGGAAAAAAAAGAGTATATTGGGTTTGTGAAATGTCCGTCTGTCCGTCTGTCTGTCCGTCTGTCTGTATGAACGCAGGTTTTTTCCACAATTTTGAAGCTAGAGCAACCAAACTTGGTATACATGTTGGTATATACCATAGGCAGACAAAGTGTCAAGATCTCCCCCCCACCCTCACCCCTTCCTACACACTTTTCTGTGGAATTGATGCGAAAGTGGAATTCAGAACAGGGCTGAATAAATATTTTAATTCACAGTTTTGAGTCCATTTGACACTTTACTTATATTTTAAACTATTTTGCCTGTTGGCTGACTTGACAGCTGCATAAGATACTTCTTTATTTTCGAGTTTTTCACAACATTCTTCAAAGTTTTACATAGAAATTAAGCAAAATCGTAATGCTTAA
Organism: Hirtodrosophila cameraria; assembly: GCA_949708635.1. NCBI lineage: Eukaryota > Metazoa > Arthropoda > Insecta > Diptera > Drosophilidae > Hirtodrosophila > Hirtodrosophila cameraria. The sequence goes on along the minus strand of OX453089.1, from coordinate 15,967,924 downwards.
ATGATCAGAAAAAAAAGAAGAAATGAAACTAGAAAGTTACTCATTACGTGACTCAAGTGACGTCGCAGTTGCTGCTCAGTCGAACAGCATCCTTGCAAACTGTGCGAGCAGGTTCTACAATGTTCGCCCTTTTTTGTCCTGTGTGGACTTTATTGAGCTCTGAGTTGCACCCTGCCCCCATAAGTTTGTTAGGGGATGGTACGGGGTGCGCATTCTTTGCCTTGTTAGCCAAGCAGCCGCACAACCAACTGGTTTCATGAACTTTTGCTTTCATTTGACGCTGGGGAACAATATTGTGTCCTGGCTGGTGTCCTTTTTGTGTTTTTCTCGTTGTGTGTGGCAAGTTGCTCAGTTGCACAGTTGCTCAGTTGCTCATCTTTGCTGTAAGCTAGTTTGACTCTATGACCGTCACACAGATGCCGCGACTCGAGTGCTGCCCGTCCAACAACATGCTTCATTTTATTATGCAACAAAAGAATGAAAATAGCAAAAAAAAAACTTCCAAAAACTTGCTGCTTTCTATGGCAAGACAAAAAACTTGACGCGACATTGTCGTAAATAAGAGGCAAAAACTTTTGTTTTTATCTCTCAAAAAAAAAAAAAAAAAAAACATATAAATAAACTTGTGAATGAATATGATAAGTTTGTTGTTGCTAGTCGCATTGTTATTGTTGTAGAAGGGCGCCATAAATTTGTGCTAATCCAATGTGGGCACAGTTTATAGGTGAAGTGAACTTTATGGATACTTGAGAGCAAAGTTGTAGATACTTTATCCTGTTCTTCATGCTCGTATGCTTGAATGTCTCTTAGTTTCTGCTTGAAAGTTTTATGGCTTGTGAAGCATGAAATGTGCAACAAATTGTGGCTAACAGATGAAAACACAAAGACAGACAAAGTCAGAGAGTTGGCAAAAATGTTTTTGTGATGCGTATAATATGGGCCAAGTCAAATGACTTAAGTTGGCTTAAATGAGCTACTTAATGTATGCATAACTAAGTATAGAAAGCTTCAAAAAAGAATAGAAACAGATCTTGTAATCAGTTCATCAGTTACATTTATATTTATCATATACAGTTTGCGAGAATGAGCACTTAGACCACGCGTTTAACCTCAAAGAAACGCTTTAGATAGTATATCTCTAGAATGGTCAGCAGCAGCAGCAGCGAGGGTCCAAAGATCGACCAGGCCATAGTCCTGAAATGTACACTCGCGGCAATCTCCAAATGTCCACTATAGCGCACATGCATATACTCCTGTTCATTTTTAATGGCCATCAATTTGCCGGCCAATGTATTGACAGACTCCTGCAGCACCGACTGTTCAATGACATCGTCGGTGCGCTTTTCTGGATCATTATAGTAGCTTAGATCCTTGATAACCGTAAAATGAAACATAAGCACTTTGGGTGTTAGTGTGGAGCGTTCATTGTCCAAGCAGAGCTTGTATTCACCATCCTGGCTAGCTGCAAAGGTATAGCTGCCACTGGTTTCCTTATCCGATTGAAATAGAGTTTCATTATCTGGTCCAGTGATGTGCAAGCCAATGTCCTTGAAGCCGCCCTCCATAACCTCAAAACGCATTGTTACCTTATCCTTATTATGTACACGATCATAAAAACAAGCCGTATCGTGTGCATCCACGGTGATTATAAAGCCGCGAGCCGCCTGAAACAGCAGTGAGAAAATTATAAAAATTGACAACATTTTGATGTGACTATATATAATGACTAAATTCAAGTGAAAAATGGAAAATTTCAAGGCTTTCTTTATGTATAATCAGTTTGTTTCTAAATATGTTTTGTATGCTAAAAAAGGAAATGTGCAATTAGATGTAATTTGTATCATATGATTTATATAGCAAGAAGTTTTTTGATCTGTAAGCCAATTGAATGCCTATATGTCTTCTAACTTCTATCTATTATATTCACTTAAGACGCTCTCAAACACATTAAATCAAGCCTGGAAATTCTTAAGGAGTTATATACACTTGTTCCACGAAAAAACATGAAATTTTCTCGTCTTTTTTTTTGGCACCTTAAATGAAATTTTTTAATTTATTAATCGCGTCTACCGCAAAGGGCTTTTCGACAAAACATGATTCTGATTTAAAGTTTCAAGTTTGTTTCTGTGCGCTGTGCAGGTAGTGCGCTATAAACAGCTATAACTTGGGTTCTAATGCTACGAGCGTTACAAAATTTTGTGAGAGTATTTTCAAAGGTACATACTTTAAGAATATGCATAAAAAAAAATTGATGTTTTCATCCATCACCTTAAGCCAAATTTACTTCAGTTCTTTACTTTTTACTCCCTGTTCCCATTAAAAATGGGAAAAAGGGAGTTATAAAGTACTGCAAATGTGTGTAACAGACAGAAGGAGGCATTTCCGACTATATAAACAAAATATATTCTTGATCAGGATCAACAGCCGAGACGAACTAGCCATGTCCGTCTGTCTGTCCGTCTGTCCGTCTGTCCGTATGAACACACAGATCTCAGAGACTATTAGAGCTAGAGACACCAAACTTGGCTCCCTGGGAGCAGGGAGTCTCGTAGTCGGGCACACTCGACTAGAGTATTCTTACTTGTTTCTCTAACATTTATGAATTGAATAATGTAAATTTAAGCAAACTTTTATGATGAAAAGGTTCTGGGTAAGTAGAAGATGCGGTTATTGAACTTCAATTAGCTAGATCAAACAATTGCATAATAAATAATTGATTTCTGTGCTAATTTACACGCAGCATCAATTGTAAATTTTTGCTGACATTTGCCGTTTTTCAACACCCACTGAGCCAAATACAAAAACGAATACGAATACGACAACAAATACAAATACAAATACCATTCAAATCAAATTAAGATGATAAAAGCAAATTGCAAATTGGCAGCTGTCCCTCACATCCCAAGCCAAGCCAACCTATTCCAATCGATCCCATTCTACTTCGGTTCAATCTATTTCCTCTGCCTGTACATTGCGTAATGCATATTTTATGTTATCGATTCCTTGGGTTGGGTTGGGTTGAGTTGAGTTGAATTGGCGCGGCCATCAATTGTCAAAATGTCATCCATTTTTAATGGCATCAGGTCAACATTTTGAAGTGCTCTCTAAAAACCAAACCAGTTTTCCCATTTTGCCATTGCTCATTCCTCTTTTCTTATATCGCATTCCTCATTTTAACTCTTTCCCACAATTCCCTTTGGCATTTGGCACGCCAAAAGCAAACTAAGCTGCATTTTAATTGCAAAACAAATAGCAAACAAATTGCAATTTATAACTTTATTAACAAAAACGATAATAAATATATATATATACCTTTATAAAATAACAATAAATGTGGCAAATCAATTTCAATTGTTTCAGCTTACGCACACAAATTAAATACGAAAAAAAACGTATATATATTTTGATTATTTGAAGTTTTTAATGCTCGACTCGTTATCAAATTATGTTCAAGTGCGAAATTATTACTCTATTTTGTTTATTTAACGTTTAATAAAATATAATAAATTAGTTTTTCAAATATATTTCGAGTATTTTCAATCAATATTTTGATAGGCTAATTAGACTTATTTTAGTGCACTTCAAATTTGCATAAAGTTCAATTTGTAAATAATGTAATAATGGCTGTATTTAAATATTTATAGCCACAGCTCATCGATAAAACTTGAAAATATATTTGATAATTGAGTGGCAAAATAATAAATATTTTTCAAAATTTTCATTTAAAAATTGTATTTTGTTCTACAACTTTAGAAAATTTTGCTCAGCCATTTGTCTTTCAATTTAGATTCCGTAACAACTCTTTGTAGCATTTTCATATCAACTTTAACTACATATAACCAACCCAATTAAGTGTCATTTCCCAGAATTACAGCATTTAAAATATGATATTCTGTCTAAGCACTGTTAAATTTGCATATTTTATATAGCTTGCATTGCGCTTTAAACGTTTACTTTTCGCGAGCAACTCCTTCAACTCAATAGACGCTCAACTATTTCAAACAAAAGCTGAGCATAGTTAGAGGGGTAGGAGTAGGGGTAGGGGGGGAAAAAGTACATAAAACTCCCAAACCAAACAACTTTTATATGGCCATGGTGAATGCCTTTCGCTTTGCCCAAGCATTTTACAACTATTTGCTATGTGTGTGAGTTTTTCTCATATTCTTCTTTTTCATTTTTTTTTTTTTTTAGTTTGTTTTTCGCGCTCTTTGAATATCCTTTATGATATTCAATTTCAAATTCTAATGCTTTAAGCGATTAAGTACACGCTTTACGCCACTTAACTTCATGTCTATGTAGAAAGCAGCTCCGCTTTTCCCCTTTTACCCAACTTCTCCTCCTTCAACACTTTTTGCCAGCGGAGGTCGCCTTGTTCGCGGTATTTTCCGACTACAGTTACTTTGGGGCACGCGTGGCGCTCAGCCGACACTTGACTCCTTGGTCCTCGGCCGCTTCACCCCTCGTCATCATCATCATCATCATGACATCGACGCTCTTAAGTGCCGGTTCAGGCCCAAGCCGGGACTGGGAGTGTGAAATGCTTTTTCTATGCTCTTACTGTGGGTATTATTATATTGTCATGAAATGTGTGTCGAATTGAAAGTGATATTTAAGCTTCCATTTGATATGCGTGGTTCATCAGGACAACAAGTTGTGTTGATTTTTGCTACAGATAGTACTTTCATATGACAAAACGAGGGAAATTGGATCACTAAATCATATAGCTGCTATAGGAACAATTGATACAAAATTGAGAAACTTTTTAGTTGTTGAACATAGTTTTTCAAACTTATCAAATTGCAGTCTATTTATTTTCTAGAAAACTTTATAGCTACCAATTATATATAAGTTTATAAATAAGATACGATTTTTATAATTCACATATGATATTACTTGAAAGTTGATATATAAGATGAGATTTTTACAATTCACATATGTGCAAGTGTATTTCAACTTCCTAAAACCAAAGCCAGCTTTGCTCTCTGCTTTTTTTTCGCTTCGTGCTCAAGGACTTTTTGCGTTTTCGTCTCCTCAGAACTGTTTGATACGTATTTCATGTGCGTGCAGCTTAGCGGCTGAAGTTGCCGAGTCCCAAAACTCAACTCGAGCGACAGATTTCGTTTCGTTTCGGTTCATATTTCTGCAGCTGTATGCTACGGGGAGGCAAGCGGGTGCTGCTTTAAGCGGCTTAAATTGCGTATACGCCCCGTAGTATGCCTGTCTAACTGTCTGTTTGTCTGTAATGGCTGACAGTGCTCCACTCTAGGCACTTATTTTGCATTTCTAGTAGGCAGCCACATGACCACTAACTTTCAGGGCAGTTGCTTCTTTTTTGTGCTAGCTACTCAATTATTATTATGCCGGCTTGGACACGCCCCGGGCGCAGCAAAAGAAAAAGTTTTACTTGACGACGTGCGTAGCTGTAGCCTGTGTTAGCTGTGTTACCTGTGCTTTCATTTGACTCATACCCAGTTCGTCTGGCTGTAGTTCTTGTACTCATTCTGGTTTTAGGCTTCATCAAATCATTTTTGTGGCCAATGCACTCGTGCGTGCTCTAATTTTGTTTGACTCACACAGGACTTTCTGTGTGGATCTAACGCTGATTGCTTGTCTGCAGTCCTAGTCGCATTTTAATGCCTTTTTAAAGGTGCAAATGATTTTGTTTCACTTTGCACAGCCAAACTTTTTTTTTGTTTTTTGTTGTTTTGCCAGCCTTTTGCCTGCTGACAAAGACTCGCATTAGCCTAATTTTTATATTGTCGCACGTGCTGCCTGTGAGCCACAACTGCTGACAATGGCGGGGGGTAGGGATGAGTAGAAGTAGAGCAATGCCAGGCAACATCAGCGTTGGCTGTGTGAAAATTAAGAAATTAGCATAAATGTAAAAGTTATGGCTAGGCACACAGACAGCCAAATGTGGCAAATAAAAATTCTGTTGCCTACTTATTTGGGCGCCATTTGAATATCATTAAAGTTGTTAATATAATTAAATTTAGATTGGTATGAGCAGTTTAAGGTTTCACATTTTCATGCTCAAGTTTCAAGACAGTTATTGTGGAGATATATTTATAGTATAGCTTAAAAAGATACGAGTATTATATAATATATTCAAATGGCGACTGCAAAACTTAATCATGAACTTAAGAAAACGAGAGCAGTTAAGTGCAATAGATCATGATTAGTTGATTTTGAATTTGAAGTAGTCTAAAAACAGCTGTTTTCTTTTATAACCTATTTCAAAATTTGCATTTTTCAAATTTACATTGTAACTTTGCCACTCGCAAATCAGTTTTTTTTTTGTTGATTTAACGTTGCTATTCGCAAGCATCTAAAAGAAGCCACTAAAACTCTTTTATGGCACAGTACCCAAAAACAGAGTATGACAGTCAAGGACCAACATAAGCTGTAAAATCTTGCTAATCTGCACTTGAGAAAAGCACTTGAAGCATTGGCGACAGAAAAGTAGAGGAGCAGACGAAAAGAAAGTAAATCGAGAATTGAGGCAAACAAACGCTGAGAATGAGCTGTAAAAAGGCTCAAGTATTGACAATGGCAGCAAGGATATCGCCAAGGCATTTGGGCGTATTGTGCATGATGTGTGTAATGGGCTAATGGGCGTGGTACTCTACATATATGTGTGAGGGTGATATATCTGTGTGTGTGTGTGTGTTATTAGTATATGTATGTGTCTGTGTAGGCATGACAACAAATTGGCAAATTTTGTGTAAAGATTTATTTCAATTGAAAGTGCCCACCATGAGCTGTCAACATGAGCTACATACTCCACGTTTCCATGTTCAGCACACACACACACAGTATAAGTCAGCTAACGAGCTTCAATGAGGCATGCCAAGTATTTCCGGTGCATGAAAATATAGACAGTAGTCAGGTTGGGGGGCGGGTTTGGAGTAGACACTGAGAGTTTAGGTTAAGAAATAGAGAGCCTGAGAGAGATATCAAGTGGCCTCACATTGTAGCATTCATGTTATACTCTTCAGGCAGCCAGTGTAAAACATTTTGCTGTCCTGCTACAAAATTTCGTTATGTGTTGCCATCAAATTTACATTAGAATTTCCGCTCTTTCCTGTTACAATTTTATTTGCACAGAGCTCAGCTTAGCACAACTCTACACATAATTTGTGCAATTTGTGTACGAATTGTTGGCCAAAATTTACGAATGCTGCAATTGCTCGAAAACATTTCATTTGTTGTTTGCTTGGCAAATATATATTTATTTCTTTATACTTTTTTGTATAGATTTAATGCTGAAGTCTGACAAGCTAACTCTGGCATTTAATACATTAATCTATTCCTAAATTCTAAGTATTATTTTATAAAAACTTGCATGTTACATTTTCAGAGCACTAAGAGCAGCTCAGAATCAGAATATATATGTGTTAACTTGTGTTATATGAAAAAGTTCATCTTTCCCTCTTTCCCTCTCTCTCTTTCTGTCTTTGTCTTTTTCTCGCTCTTACTACAGCTCTCTTACTTAGTTGGCTGCATCCTTTAATTGGCAGTTTTGCCCAGCATTCGACAGTTTTCTTTTGTTAGCCTCGCCACTCAATTAGTCAAAAGTTCTTGCGCTTGCGGCTTTTTTGGTTAAACGCTTTTCCAACTCACGCACACATGTACACACGAGCACACTAGTGTTGCACATTTGAGTTCAATGGAACGTATAAGCACACTGGTTCAATTTCTAATGCGTTCAAATATTTTGATCATTAAGAATTATGTCTAATCGGCTCGAGGTCCAGGTTTCTGAGAGATGTTTTGGGACTTTTGAAGAAAAAACAATTGTAATTTCATCAGTTTTCCAATATATTTCGAGTTCCGTCGGAATCCGTGTTCAGAGATCTTTGACACAGCATCCTGATCTTTTTTTGATTATTTTTCGTTTATAATTAAACTTAAATGATGCCTTTAAAAGCAACAACTAAATGAACAGTTATCATAAAAGTAGTTCGTTCTCTTAGTTTAAGGAATCGTTAGATCGAACTGCATCTAAACGTTTCATTACAACTCTAACACACTTTAACACATACTCACACACTTTGATATACACAGATACACAAACTTATTGGAAATTTGGAATTTGTGTAGCGTTTGCTCAGCTCACAAAGCAAAGCGCTTTTGCGGCTTTTGTGGCTGACAGTTGGCGACCATTGAATGGACATTGACATTCGCATTGAACGACTTTGATTGGGTTTAAATGATCCATGGTGTGCTTAATGGACCGTTATGTGTGGTGTATTGAGGGTGGATTTATCAATTACATACATGATATTCTATACGTAATACAATGATGTCTTTGAAAAGCGGGGGACCAAAACCGCGTTGCATTATAATGTGAAAGGCTTCTTTGCCAAACGATTACACTTATATGGAAACATGGTCAAATCTTTGGTTGTACACATATTAACAAGTGTAAATACGTGAATAATATATGTAAATATAATACAAAAGATACATATATATATGTATATAGGTATATAAATGTGAGATTAAAACTAACAAGAAATAAATGTTGTCTTCGGCGTGCCGCATATATATAACCTTGCAGAAAAGATTTGCAAAATAAATTTTTCAACTGATAGTTCCTATGGCAGCTATAAGGTATAGCTATCCGATTTTGATCAAATTTGGGGAACATGTGTAGAACGTGCTTTAATTGAGATATAGTGAGTTTGGTTGAGATATTTTGAAAAACACAAAAGTTTGTTTATACAGAAACTTATTTTCAACCGATCGTTCCTATGGCAGCTATATGTTATAGTGGTCCAATCTGGCCGATTCTGACTTATGTATGTACTGTTTGCAGAAAGAAGAAGTATCTGTGCCAAGTTTCATAACTATAGCTCTAAAACTGAGGGATTAGTTCGCATATAAACAGACAGACAGACAGACGGATAGACGGGCATGACGGACATGACTTGGCTGTTGATGCTGATCACGAATATACAAATTGTTTTATTTCGTGACACAACTATAATGCCCTCTGCCAGGGTATAAAGAAAGCTTTAACAAAAAGCATTGTTTAATGTTTTAAGTATGAATTGAAAATAATTTTAATGTTTGACTGATCCAATTACACATATAAGCTGCTTATCTTTAGATTTAATTCTAGTAAACTGTAATTATGTATTCCATGTGAGCTTTGTCAGGGTTACAATTCAGCAACCAGTTTAATTATTGCACTGCAATTAGCTATCATCTTTGAACGCAAACAATCACAGCTACCTCATCTTCAGCTTCAATTACAACAAATTCTCATTCACACACTACCTATCTCACCCCTATCCCTCTCCCTCTCTCTATGTCTGTCTTATCTCTTACAATTTCACGCTGTTTGTAAATTTGAGCCAGTCGGGGTGACATAAATCACATGGCAAATTCAATGATAATCATTTTGAATGCAAATTCAATTAACAAAATGTGCTTAGCAACAACAGAAAGGTAAAACTCGACAAATGCAAAATTTAATTTAAAGAGCAAAGTGGCAAAACACATTTGAAGCAGTCTGGGTTCTACACTTGGAATTAAGCTTTATTTTTGACGCCCTTTCTTGAGAGCAGAACAAAACAGAGCAGAGCAGGGGGCTGGGGGGGCTTACACGTAGCACAGAATTGTAAGTATCTGAGTAATCCACAAAAAACTCATACACATGCACACAGACACACCGACATTTGTGGCAGCCACGAAAAATTTAATTTTCTCACATTACTTGTGCATACTTGCAAAGGCCGCAGGCACAAAAACCCAGAACCCAGATCCCAAGCCCAAAAAACTCGAGCACCCCGAGCAGCAGGAAGCCCCCCGCCGGTCGGAGTGCGTGCGTGTGTGAGCTGCCACACCTACTACATGTCTTCGCCCAGCTACCTACACTCAGTCTACCAAGCTCTCTCAGAGTGTTTAATGTATGTGTAATATTGAAACAATGTGAAAATTGCGCATACGCAGAGTTGTGCCACTTCACACCCAACACTTTTATACCCCATGCACAGTGTACAGTGTAGAGTGTACAGTGCACACAGAGCCCCAACATTACTTTATTTGATAAGCAAGTCATTTGCATATGGCAAGTTGACAACCCTACCGCAACAGGGTGCAGGGCGCAGGATATGCCAAGGGGTCATGGCTTAAATCAGCGTCGTGTCAAATATGTTGCCAGTTTGCACTGACAACAAACTGCCAAAAACAGCTCGCAGCAGCAGCAGCAGCAGCCATAGCAGCAGCAACAGCAGCAGCAGGTACAGTCATGTCACAGTCAGCTGTCAGTCTCAGCTGGCGATTGCCCTTCTCTGCGCTTCTCATTGAATTGAGGAGGGCAAGCCTCGTCATGCATTCATGCTGTTCGAGTGTTGAATAAATAATATCGATAAATGTAAATAGTTGAGCGCACAAGCCTTTTAACATTTTTTTTTTCCACTCTATTAAACATATAGAAATGAATTTCATTTTCTCCAACAACAGTTTATAAACTTTTAAATTTAAGCACAAAAACATGAACTTTTAATTAGATATACAACTATACAACATTAACTTTCTAACAATACTTAAATATAGTAATCATTGAACACACACTGCTTTAGTGGGGCTTCTCATAAAACAGTTGCATAACTGCCGCCATTCAAGCTGTTCATTTTATGGCCCGAAGAAACTTTAAACAAACCTTTCTGCCTGGCATATGTTTATGAACGTCTGGCAATTGGTTGGCTTGGAGGCCCCCATAATTTTCAACAATTTGTTGGGTCTGCAGCAGGCGTGTATGGCTGGCGTTCTGCTTGGCTTTGCTTGCTCCTTCATGTTGCCGAGGGTGTATAAAATTACAATAAATCCTTGCATTTTAGCTGCAAATAAACAAAGATTTGCAGCGCCCAACGAATACTGAACTCTCTGGTCGCTAAAACAAAACAGCTGCCTGGCCAAAGTGCATGCAAAGTAGCATTTTAAGTTTTGCCAGAGGAACATTGCCGAGTAGTAAAAGGATCGCAGAAGGAGCAAATGTTAGAGAAACGAATCCTTGTTGCTCGTTTCGTTTCGTTTCGTTTCGTTTCGTTTGCGTACTTTGCTGTTAAATCAACATGTAAGCATTTAATGCGGCGCCCCAAAGCTGAAAAAGCGTTAAATTCCCCAAATGACCATAAATTTTACTGTTTTGCCATTGTTGTTGTTTCGTTTTATATGCTTCCTTTTCGTTATTTTTTTGTTTTTTCGTATTCCTTCTTGTTGTATTTGTAGCTGGAGCAAGCGTGGAAAACTTCAACAAGCACTTGAAAAAATAAATGGCATTTTTGGTTATGTGCAATAATAAAATGGAAATTGTGCAAAAATATTGTCGCTACTCTGTGTGTGCTTATATTTTGTGGTGGCAGGAAGGGGGGGATAAAGAAATAACACGCTTGCTAACTGAACTGAGCCGGAGCTTGAAACCTACTGGCCTGTTATAATGGTTCATGATATACTACTATAGTTATGCATTTCAGCAAGTTTGGAGGTCATGAACTGTTGACAGTATGTTTTGGGATAAAGCTCTTCGAGCATTTGATGCATGCGAGTCCCTTGGATCGAATTTTATCAGCATCAATTTATGTAGGATGTGTCTCGAAATGTGTTGAAAACTTTTTCAAGAGTTATGTTGGAACACTTCATCAAGGTTGTCAGCAAATAAATTTGTAGTGTTCAAGTAAACTGTGTTTTAGATTATGCTATAAATATTTAAGGAAATAAAAAAAAAGGCAGTATTTGGAATGAAAATGTCTATTCTGGGAAAGAAGACAGCGTAGAAAAATAGCAATAGAGTAAACTATTTGTGGATGGAATATAAAATTATTATATTCTTAAATTACTTATTTGCTATTATTAAGAACATAGTAAATAAAAGCTGAAATTCTGTTTAGAATTAAGATAGGTCTGCCAGATAGACTTAATTTAAAGTCAAGATAATAGCACTCATCAACTCATCGTATTTTATTTTTTCCAATATTTATGCCTGTTCCCAATTCATTACGTTTTTGAAAAGTAAAAACGAATGAATTCTGAACAATTTATGAATTACTGTTCTGATTTCCGAACGGAATGGTTGCGTTTTGCTTTTTTTTGGAAACCGAGTTCGAACTCGAGCTTTCATAGTTTCAAAGTCTTTTTAGTTTTCATCTATTAGGCATTGCTGAATCGAGAACAGCAACGTTTTCTTCGCCTTCGCTTATGTTTTACAGACATTTTTACTCCCTGTTCCCATTAAAAATGGGAAAAAAAGGAATATTTAAGTACTGCAAATGTATGTAACAGGCAAAAGGAGGCATTTCCGAATATAAAAACTATAAATTTTTATGATCAGCATTAACTGCCGAGTCGATCTAGACATGTCCGTCTGTCCGTCCGTCCGTTTGTTTGTCTGTATGAACACACAGATCTCGGAGACTAAAAGAGCTAGAGATACCAAACTCGCAGGTTCCTGTATACCATACGCATATCAAGTTTATTTAAAATTTCGGATGCACACACTCGCACCCCCGCAAATCGAAAAAAGACGCCCACACCCACAATTTTAAAGATATATCTTTGATTTTTGGGACACATATATGTTTTATCAATGTTGATCAGCTTTATTTCATTACGATCGGAAAAATAACACCAAAGTTATGAAAGAATCTATAAGTACGCTGCTTGCTTGTGTTGCCGCTGAACTGCTTGAAATGCAACTTGGGAGCAGGCAGTCTCTAGACTAGACTGAAGCATTCTTACTTGTTGCAATTTAATATCAAAAATGTCATTTGGTTTTAATCTAATGACTAAATTGACTAATTCTTTTCAAAATATGATCAAAAATATAAGAAAATTGAGTTTAAGAATCTGTATTTGTGAATTCCTTGTGTTATCTGGCAATAACTTTTCATTCCGCAAGCAAACGTAAAACTTTGAAGTTTTGATTACCTCAGAACAGCAAGCAATTCCGTTTCTGCAAATTTCGAATGGAACACGAATTCGGAACAGACCTGAATATTATTTTAGGTTATGAATTCCTGTTTTTGAATGAAATACCAATTGTTGTTTCAAAAAGTTTCAATATTTTCTTTTCCACTGCCACAAAACGTTTAAAGTCGAGTGTTGCATCGATGTTTGTATTGTATTGTGTAATTTCGATTGAGAAAGTGTATCTTGTATTCGTACAATCTTTGATTCAAGCATTAATACTTTGTTGTTTTTCTTTTTTTGGTTTGTGGTAGCTGAAAGTTCAAAGATGCTGCCAACTCCGAACTCTACTCAACTCTCAGCTTCGTTGCATTACAGAAAAAATAAAATCGAAGCTGCAGTCAAAAGGAAATTGCGCTTTTACTGCTTTCACTGGAAAGCGTTGTTGTGTGTGCACTGATGTTGATTTTTAGAAGGGAATTTTGCTTTCAAAAGAAAATACTACAGAGTTGAGTTGAGTTGAAGGCAAAAAGCAAAGCGAAATGTGTATGCTAAGAGGCCCACGGAGGAACCTTTATACTCCTGCTCTCTCTTTCTTTTTGGTTGTGCTTTCTCTTTTTGGCACGCTACGTTGTGTGTTGAGTGTGTTTAGTTGCGCGTATGCAGTCCTTTTTTTGTAGCTAAAAAGTGAACAAATAACAATACACATACACACACAGGCACACACACACACTTAGTGGATATGCACTATAGGAGTGACTTAGGGGATTTCCCCTTTTTTTTCCATATGCATTTCGAGTGCCCGTCGGCGGTCAAAGTAAAAAGCATCAGGCTGAGGCTTTGGCTTTTGCTTTCAACTATTTTATATTGTGTTGTTTGCTTTTACAAAAATGTAATTGTGTGTGTCTATGTGTGTCTGTGTGCCTGTGTGTGTGATATGTCAAAGTAAAACTTTTGTACGCTCCTTTGGGCGCTGGCTGCAATCTCCGTCCGCTGTTTTGCATTTCGCCATTGAATGTCAGCACAGAGTCGCTTCTGATTTTGTTTCAGTTTGCTGCCCCTGGGCTGCTATCATGCACCCTACCCACGAGCCCCAACCAACCCCCTCCTACCCCGCTACCAACCAACGTTTACAGTCCCATATGCTGCTCGGTATTCGCGCATATTTGTCCCAAATGTGCGCTACTGTATTTTTTTTTTTTTTGTTTAACAAAAAATTAAAGCGTGCATTGCAAAAGATATTTTTTTGATGAGTCTCAGGAGAATATGCGGGCGGAATTTATGATATAAATACATACATATGAACGGAACACATTTTTGTGCGGTCTTTTAAAGTCAACATGCTTTGTGTATTTTGCTTTAAACTAAGGTTATCATAAGTTATAATAAACACTTTGAAGGGACTTGTTTTATGTTCTTATTTGACTTTAAACTTAATGCATATTTTTTTGAAATTATAAGATATAAACAATTGTCATTAAGTCTGCCTTTTATTCAAAATCTGTTAATGTTCCTAACGTTTATTGCAAAAAAGTTAAAAAGAAAGAATGGAAAAGATTTCTGTTTATTTTAACTCTATAAGCCAAGTTCGCTAAAGGTTTTAACCGTTCTTAATCAGACTCCGACTCAGATCAACTTTATTTAAATCATGTATCCAACTCTAAGCCCAACATAATGCAAATCTATATGGCATGCATATCCACTGAGAATTTAATGATCTGTTTATATTTTAATAATTGATAATTTCACGCAAAATGATGAACATTTTCAAGATGAGAATTTTCATGCTAGCAAATGCAAACAACTATCAAGATGATATAAAAATTGTTTAGCTGTTATACACACACACGCACACACACACAAGCTGAAAACTCAACTTGCAGCAATTTTCAGCACCTGGTTATGTGAAAACTTTAAGCAAATTATGACGTTTATTAAAAAGCTTTAAATGTGTGTGTTAGTGTGTGTTTTGTGGTTGGCTGTAAAAAGGACACGTCTCAGCTTGTGGCACATTTGGCAAAACTTTAATAACACTAACACACACACACACACACACATACGCAAGTCAAAAATTGGCGTTGTCCATAACAGGGAAAGTTTTGCAAAAACTTGAAGTAATTTGCACAGTAATTGGGTATTAACCTAGCAGAACAAGCCAAATAAATGGACAGAGTTTAAGGCACGTTTACATCCAGGCTCACATCCACCATCCAGGCCAAGTACTCCAAAGTGCCGCACATTGCTCATACGCCATGTTAGCATGCAGCTCTGCTCTGTTCAGCTCTGTGCTGGTCTGCGGTCAGTTTTGATGGATTCGTTTATGGCCTGGAACCAACTCGGTCAGCTCTTATTCAAAATTTACTCACTCGCACGAAAAACTCAGCTTGGGGAGGCTGTTGGTTATCCTTTCTTTTTGCCATTTTACATTTGCAGTTTCAATTCCGTTGACCGGCGGCGCTTTTTTCGCCACCATTTTGCGCCACGTCGGCCTTTATTTGATATTAAATATTAACAAAATGGCCTCAATGTGCAGCGCGGCGTGTGAGTAAGTGTAAACTTTGCGCTTTATCCTTAAACATACTCGCACATATACAAGGATATGTGTGTGTGTATGTATACACTTGGCAAAAAATAACATTATAACTTCTAAAATCAACATTATGCAATTTAAAAACATTTCATTTCTAAAATTTCTGAAATAAAAACATTTACAAAATTGCAAAACCACAAAACTCAGCTCTCGCAGCAGTTTTTTCAAGGTATTTCTCTGAGTGTATGTAGACACAGGGTGCACACACATATAGCCAGACATCGTTGCATGTGTTTCGTTTATAAATTTATATAGAAACAAAGTTACGTCTGACGTTGAAGCTATTTGCTCAGCAAATTTTTGTTTTTTTACATTTTTCTGTTGATGTTGTTTATTTGCTTGACTGACGCATTGCTGTTATTGCCATTTGCATTTGTTGTTGTTATTGTTGTTGTTGTTATTGTTGTTGTACCCGTTGCTGCTGTTGTCTTTATTTGTTGTAGCTGCTGCACGCGATGTTGTATTTATGTTGATATTGTATTTGTTGTTACAGCGCTTGCTACTTTGCATCTGCCACGTAAATTGGCTGTGAAACGCAGAGTCTCAACTTGGATGTTACTTTATAAAAATATACGACTAAATAGTGCACAAGTCTATACGATTATGTTTATATGCAGCTCTCTAGAGATGTAAATATGCTCTTAAAAATCAAAGATCGATTCGCTTTCGTAGAAAAATGTAGTCTTCAAATATTTTAAAATACAAAAATTTTGATTGTGAATTGTCTAAAATTGACATCAACTTGATGAAAAACAGAACAGATAAAGTGCCATAGATATTTTACTTTGTTCTTCCACTAAGTAGAATGCCAGTTTCCTCAAAAAAAAGGAAAATGTTGTTGTTTCTCTCAATTTTCTATAAAAGAAGGAAAACTTTAATATTGATTGATTTCTGATTAAGTATACTTACATATTTACGTATAGGTTGGAATTCAAAACAAACTGAACAGTTTTTAAATTTAATAATTTTCAATTTTAAATATTATTTGAACTTTGACCGGCAATAATTTTACACTTATATAGAAATACTTATATAGAAATAGCTTTTCTATACTTTATTTAGGTTTTCTTAAGCTTTCAATTAAATTATTAAAGTATTTATTTTGTAATTCACACAGCTGTGTCCTTCAAATCCAGGATTCAGCACTTTTTCAACACTTTATGAAGTTGTTTGTGCAATATTTGCCAATCGCTTTTCATTTTTATACCCTTTTTGAAGATATTATAAGTTACTCACAAGATATGTAACACCTGATAAAAGATGTTTCCGAGTTGAATAGTGTGTTTTTTCTGATTGGAATAATGAGTTGAGTTTCGCATTGGAATTGTTCGACGATCCGTCCTTAAGTTTAATATAAAAAACTGTTTGTTTTTTAAAGGTTTCTTAACCAAACTCACAACTTCTTTGATTTGATACAGATTTATCAAATTTGGAATACTTAATCTTTTAGCTGTCAAATGCGTCATTAACTGAGCTTTTGTGTGAAAAACTTATTCTATAAAAAGGAAAATGAATATTCGATTTCCATATCCTACAATAGCTGTCCTAAATATATGCCATTAGCATATCTGTAAGGGTATTTATGTTGTGGTATACCGAACCTTTAGCTTTTCTATGCTGTTGTTTTATGTATTTTGACAGCAGACACACACACACACACACATATGCTTGTACACACACACACACAGATAAACATAAAGGGTAAAGTCGCTTTATTAAGCAGCTGTTGCCAGCTGGGCATTCTTGCTGATAATCACATCTCGCGAATGCTTTTTGCAATCCAAACTCACACAGATACACACACACACATACACACACAAACACACACAAACGCACACACACACTCGCGCACTCACACTCTTATGGAAATTAAGTTAATGTTTGCTTATGAATAAGCAAATATGCGCCTATAGAGTTGCGAAACGGCGGATATGGCCACGGAATCTGAATCCTGTGATGGACTCACTCACTGACGTTTACATTTTGAAATGGCCAACACGTGTCGACGGCTCTGGCCATATACCCTCTATGCTTGCCTGGCCCTGAAAGGCATGTGGGCGGGGTGTAGAGCTCATTTCAATTTGCGTGCATTTCAATGCAGACGGCGCTAAAAGTTTTTCCATTTCAGTCTCGTCCTGGTTCGTCCTTGTTGTTGTTATTTTATGCATGCGCCGAGCGTTTCTTGTGCGCACGTTTCATATGATTGTGTGCAAAATACTTTGCTGCCTCAATTTTGTTATTTTGTTTTTTTGTTTTATGCTCGTGTGTGTGTGTGTGTTTGTGTTGGTAATTAGCATTCGCTGCGCATTAATATTAATTAGTTAGTTATGCGCCGTCTGTTTGATCCTCTCTTGGCTTGGGTCAGTACGGTTTAAGCCATCCTGCGGCCCTCCGACCAGAGCACTTAACTCCATTTTGAGCCCTGTCATCGCCCATGCATTTTGATTAACTTTTATTAGTAGCTGCGTCCTGGACTAGCGAAAGGACTAGTGGCAGGACATGCAGGAGTACGCTTTTATGGCAATTGCTTGTTTATTGAACTAATTGGAATATATATTTGCATTGGCCATGTAAACAATATAGATGAGGCTTTAAGTAGCGCTTTACGGTTATCGATAAGGCTAACAATCGATTAATTTGCAGGCCATTTTGTCTAGATGGCAGCCCTAGATATGTAGCAAGTGTTGGACAGTTGTGAAAAGCCATTCGATTCGATATTCGTTATTTACTTTAACATTTTAAAACATGAATATCACTTAAACTATATTTAAACTTCCATTCTGTTGGAAGCTGATATTTACAACTTGTTCAATCAGCTTGATAAATTAAACTTAGTTAGAGCTAACAGTGTTGAACGGTGCTCCATTAAAGCATCTACTCAATTTCAAGCTTTTCACATTTTTAGCAATAATCAACAATCTTACACTGCAAACTGTTGTAGTACACATGAAGAAATTTAATAAAATGTTCATTTACGACACAACCGAATCCAAGTTGTGTGTCCGTTTTGAGCCAAATATATGTTAGCCATGTAAGCTGCAGGTCATTAGGAGCCACAAAGTAGCCAAACTTACAGCCAGGACAACTTGAAGCAAACAGCAAAACTTGCCAGGCGTCCTTATTGCCTCAACTTAAGACATGAAAAGCCGCTTAGACATGTCTACAGCTTCCGGTTGGTCTGCAAATACTAGACTAGGACTCGTGTGCTGCTTGTTGTTGTAATGAAAATGGAAAACTAATAAATGTGAATGTAAATTTTATGGTTTCGCAAATAAAATAACATTTGCTGCAGCAATTTTTGTCAACGATGCCAAAACAGGAGCCAAGCAGGACACCAAAACGGACACATTTTAAATAAATAACAAGAAAAAGTATAAATAATAATGGCTAAGTGGCAGGCAAACAAACAAACAGGCAGACAAACAGACAAACAAGCAAACAAACTGACAAACAATTGGACAAACACACACACAAAAAAGCTGGGCGTACGTTGCGTATGAGCAATGTCAGAGGACATAGAAAGTTGTGCAGCTTGAACTGGTACTGGGATTGGGATTGGCATTCGGATTCGGATTGAGCTCAATTTTAATTTATGCCATTGCCTGGGTAAACTGAATTCAGGCCAATCAAGTGCAATTTATATAGACATTTTGATGTTGAAACCGTTTCACAGTTACAAGGACAGTTTTCAGTTGTCAATTTATTATTTACTGCATGGACAATGCGAGGGCTGCTTGATAAGCTGTGCAAATTGAGTTTTAATAACAAAAAAAAAAAACTAAAAATGTTATATGACAGATAATCCTTATTTGGAAGCTGAAGAGGCCTCATTCAAAATTGAGGTACATTATAGATAGATATATATATGCTCATCTTCATGCCAACGAAATGTGTCAATTCTGTAAACATGTGGCAACCTTCGCGCATAGTTGCGATAAGTTGGCAGGGCTGGTTGACAAAGTTGACAGATTGAACAATATATAGCTGATTGTTATTGTTTATTGTGTGCTTTAAATTAAAATTGAAATGTCGACCAACAAATAATACAATTGTCTTGTAATTGAGTTAATGTAACGTGAATATTGACATGACTATAAATATTTTCAAAATTATTATTTTAACTTCATTTATGCATCAAGTTGTTAGTATTCGAAAAAAGCTTCTATCTACCACCTTGCTTGTCCCATTTGGTTACATCAGAAATTTCATTGAAATGTTACATAATTGTATCATGTTTACATGTCACTTTGCATTGTTTTTATGCTGGATAACCCTTAAAGTTCACCTCCCTGCGGCTGTTACTTTAATGCATTCTGACATGATGCTACAAACAAATATGCAAATAGCTGGCAAACATCTGGAATAGTTTGAAGCTGCTGTCGATGAAAATTCAATGGCAAATGGCAAATGGCATATTGTAGTGGCGGACTAATGGCACCACGTTCCAAGCCCAAAACCCAACACACAGCATGTACTAGAATGCTGTCAGAGAGTTAGAGAAAGGTGGTAGAGAAAAGGAGATAAAGTCGCAGTCGGATTTGAAGCTAAGGTCGTAGAACAGGAATGTTATGGCAATGGGCAATGGAAATGGCAATGGCAATGGCAACAATATCTAATCAAGTCGCATGCTGAATGGCATAAGCCAAAAAAGACAGTTGCCTTGACTGAACTAGAGATGAGTGCGTGTTAAGTTTTTTGAACTGAACACGATCAACTTTTTTTAATTTTAAAAAAATAATATTTCTCCTTTTATTTGTCATTCGAATTTTGTTCTAAATTGTGTGATATATATAAGTTAAAAGTGCTCAAAGTGTTTAAAAATAAAAACGAAACTTAACTTGAAGCAAAACTTTTGAAACAGAAAAGAATAACTACTTTCTACGTTTTTAAAGTTCTTGAAACATTTGAAAATCGCGCTTTGTTTAACTATTTGATCTAGTTAGATTTGTTAAATTTTAGTTATGTACACGTGACACGAAATGCAACAGGACACGCGCCTAACTCTAACCTACAATTCCAGCTCGATCTCGTTTTGTTTGCATTGACATTTGGTTGTCGAGTCCATGGGTCCATTGGCACGTTACCTTTGCTTTTGCATTTGAATTAACAGTTATTTTTGGCACCGTTGCCTTTTGCCGCACACCTGGCTAACAAAACATTTCTGAATGCCAGACAATGCCACAAAGTGAGTCAGAAATTGGATATGGAGTATTGGGTTAAGCTTGAGTTCTTGGGGCAAGGGTTTGCTGGGGAGTCGACTGCTAATCTCATCTATTCAAATTGGCCAGCTCGATGTTCACTGTCCTGAGTACTGGAATCCTTGAGTCCTTGAGTCCTCGAGTCCTCGAGTCTCAGCTCCCCTGTCAACTGCATAAATTCTTGAACTGATGTTTGTATTGTTTGCATTTGGCACGTGAAAGCAGACATTGATATGGCATAAAGTGGAAAAGGTGTGAAAGAAATGCACATACGAATAGGAAATATAAACAAAATGATGATTCCTTTGGAATATGCATTATGATAATCTGAATTGAAAACAAGAACAGGAATGTCGTTATATGCTTTGTAGTTAATCCGCTTTGTGGTATCAAAACAGAATTTCCCCTTAGCTTGTTTTTGGTTTTTACTTTCTGCATTTGCTGTTCACATTTTTGAGCTTAATTATTTTCAACTTGCCCTCCCAGTTTCATAATAATTTTGAAAAAATGCTCCTTTTTTCTGCAGAAGCATATATCAGGTTTTCAGGTTTAAGTAGAGTTTTATATAAGTTACACTGTTTGTACCTAGGTATTGAAAAGATTTGATTGAAAAACAGCACGTCAAATAAAAATACCAAAAAACTTAAACAGAAAACATAACGTCAAAAATGCTTTGTGGCTTATGCTTACAAGGAAACAACCCATTCAACTGTCTTTCGCATTATATTATTTATATTTTAACAAGAAGTAGAAGGTGAACAAAATAAAAAAAATCAACAGGATGTCAGATACAAAATTTAACAAAACAAATTCCAAATTGAATTTCTTTTAAAAGCTCGAAACGAATACGTAAAGCAAAAACCAAACAAATGCGAATGGAATACAATTTTTTAATTAACAAACCAATTAGTTTTGCGTTATTTCGATGAGCGTATCCCAAAAGGCAGACAACACAAAAATCAACTTCGGACTGGCTATAAAAACAAACAGCATTGACCCAAATCAACTTTTAGCTGCAAGTTACAGATACAAAATAAAGGCAAGAAAACATTGAAAGAGTAAATACAGGCGAAAGACTCAAAGATCTTGGAAAGGATATGCTGGGCAACCACAGCTTAAAGTATTCCTGCCAACTCCTTTGTCCAGCTGCAGCAGCTCTTTCTAGCAATTTAGATAAACTTGTTCGTGTTCATGTTCCATGTTGTTGTTATTAAGGTTTGTTGTTGCTCTTGTTGTTGTTATTGTTGCTGTTATTGTTTTTATTGTTGTTGTTGTCATTGTTGCTGTTATAGTTGGCTTTGACCAGCAATACACCGCAAAAAGGCAAAAGTCATTGCTGACCAAAGACTCTATGATTGTGTGTGTTTGTGTGTGTGTGTGTGTGTGTGTGTCTGTGTGTGTGTGTGTGTGTATGTGTATGTGTGTGTCTATATTTGTGTGCATGTCCTTGCCTTGAGTTCATAAAATGACAATCTACAAAAAGGTTAAAACGCTGATATTCAAAATGATGTACTTGACTATATCCTGCAGTTTCAGGCAGAATCAGTTAAAGAACAGAAACGTTTCTAAAGTTAATTTGAATTCCTTTTTAAGTACTCTTTTCAACTAAATTTTGATTTAATGCAGATTTTATTTACCTAAACAAGCGTCGTATCTTGCGTCTTATCTTAAAACCATTCAAGATTTTCCTTTTTTTTTGCATTTTGGGAAAATAATTCCTTTTGTAAAGTAAGTCTAAAAAGACATAAAGGATATTTTGTAATCAACTTTCATTAAACGCATTCATTTTTGAACTTGTTTCTAATTGTGGATATTGAGAAATATGAATGTAGCTCACATAAATCGGACAAAACTGATCCTGAATGGTGATTTCAGTTAAAATTAATAGCGTTGTCATGGTTTTATTTAATAAAATTTTCAAATTTTGTTTGAAAAATGATTTCTCTCTTAATTCCAAGGCAAGTGCATACATAAAGAGTTTAAACATTCTTTTCCAAAAAGGTATATACACTTTAAGAGCACCTACTTACAGAGCATTTTGCGCAGCAATCGAGAGCCGAGTAGAGTATAAAAAGAAATGAAGAAATGGGTAACTGCTACACTGCCCCTCGTTACTCTATACAGCCTGTTGTACAACATTCTGCTTCGTTCTTTGAGTCAAGATGGAAAGTGAGTTGCAGTTTGTCATTCGATTTGTTGCTGAAAACGGCAAACTTCATTGAATCCCCTTTGAAGCGTACATAGACAACATTGAGCGGGCTTCATTTACGAGTTCTATTTTTGGTTTTCAAGTGTATCCGTTTAGATTTTTCAAGGCACACACACACACACACACACACACACATGCAGAGCAACAAACATACATATACAAAACCATGCACATAATATTTTGTATGTGGAAACCAACCCACTTTATGTTTTGTCTGTGTTTGTTTTGGTTATTGACTATTTTTGGTTTTTAGGTAATTTTCTTTCATCTCCGGCTGTGTGACTTGTTAAAGCTTATGGATTTCACATTTATCCATTTATTTCATTTCAAATCATACATGCTCGTATTTAAGCTAACGCAATAGCAAACATTTCGGTATTTTCCATTTTCCATTTTCCATTTTCCATTTCAAAGTGTCAGCAAGCAAGAGAATTGAGCTTTGCTGAAGACAAATGCTATTCAATTTTGTTTCGTTAAGGCAAAACCTTTAAGAATTTTTAAACTACTTTAAGTAAAGTTTGATTTGGCTGTTATTATGTGTAAAGATTATATTTTCTGTGGCTGGGTAAAGGGTAAACAAACAATTAAAATCAAAACAAAAACTGAGAAAAGTAGCTGGATTCTTTGTTGTGCATTAGCAAAACTTGAAAGGCAATATTTGCTTACATTTGAATTTATTCAAGCAATTATTAAAAAACAAGTAGCCAATATATTTTTAGAAATTTTCAAATAAATTATGTATATACTTATTTGCAATCAAATAAATGCTTAAGTAGTTCAAACAATCAACTAATTTTATAAATATTTTCTTGTATTTTCAGGTATGTTCATGTTCTTGATGAAATTTAGTCAGCCTGTATAAACTGTTCTCAAGCTTAGGTACGGTGAGTTCGGTTGAGTTATCTTGAAAAACAAAAAAGGTTTTCATACAAAAACTATTTTTTCAACCGATCGTTCTTATGGCAGCTATATGTTATAGTCGTCCGATCTAGTCGATCTTATCACTTTGTCTGCCTATGGTATATATCAACATGTTTACCAAGTTTGGTTGCTCTAGCTTCAAAACTGTGGAAAAAACCTGCGTTCATACAGACGGACAAACGGACGGACGGACGAACATACCAAACGTTTAATGAAGACAACAACTAACGTAAGCCCAAAATCTCATCAGAGTCAACTGATTAAAGCATTTTTTGTATCATGAGCTTCATCAAGTTTGCGTTAAGCTTTAAGTGGGGTTTACGCCCATATTATAAAGTCAGACGCCCACAGTATGAGAAAAGGCCGCAGATTGCACATGAAATTCGCAAATTATGCAATTAACCCATTTTCATGATGGCAACAACGACGCCAAATGGCCACATAAAGGTAACTGGCAGCTTCAACTGCAACTTCGGCTTCAACAGCACAACAGCAATGAAAACAATGAATGGCCAAGTCAACTGCAGGTATCCTGCAGCTCCTGGCTACTCCTGGCTCGTCCTGGCAGCAAAAGCGCCAAATGATGTGTGTGCACAAGAATCGTGCGCTTTTTAACTTTAAATGCCCGCAAGCATGCAAATCTTTTTCATAAATTCACACAACGACTCGGCGTTTTGCAGCAGGACCAAAAGCAACCAGGCAAAAAATTCTACCATCAATTTTGCCCCCCAGCCCCCGCACATTTCAGGTAAGGCAGTTAACAAAAAAAAAAAATTAAAAATTAAGCCAAAATGCAAGGGCAAAGCGAAGCGAGGTGAATCTCGGTTAAATTCAAACTGACGCTGCAATTAAGTATAATGTCCTTGCAAGGATAACGTTAAGTGGCGCGTGAAATTACATTAATCATTGAAGGGATTTACATGCAATGCCACCAAACTCCAGCTCAAGCTCTGCGACTCTGCAGCTCTGCAACTCTATACAGCACAGAGCAGAGCTGAGACGACAGAAGTGAGAAGAGACTTGCATTTTTTGGCCTTGCTGACAGCCTGCGCTTACTTTGTGGCAAAAGCGGGGCCAGAGAACAGGAGCGGATTGCGGGTAGCGGGTAGTGGACTACGGTCTATGGACTGCGTTTTGTGTTTGTTTCTGTGGGAAGGTGGACCGCAAAACAGCAGGGGTAAGCTTTATGGACTACAAGCTTGTACTACAAGTTGTTCTAGCGCCATTAATGCGGCCAAAACAGCCATGAGATGGCCTGAAAGAAAACCAAAATACAAATCAGACAGGGCTATGGTCTTATAGACTGTTTGAGCAAATAAGGTTATTTGGTTAAGGAAAGAGTTTATGATTTATAAGATTGCAATCTTATATGATTTGCTGTGCGAAATGAAAGGAAATTGTACTGACTAGCTGAAAACTATATTATATTATTAGGAGTTGTTTAAGCTTGATTAACAGCATCGCATTGCATGCATAGAAACAAGTTTACTATTTTCTCTGACTAACACTGACAAATCGCTTTAAGTCCCGAGCTTACCTTTCTCTTATGCCTCATTCCCTATTTCAATAGTGTTAAGTCTTTCTACTAGTCAAGATCCTTTCGTTTTTTTTTTGTTGTTAGCGCAGCCAGACGCTGCACAAAATCTTGGCATACTTTTATTAAACCAAACGAAAATTGCATTCTGCCCACTTTTTGGCATTCAAACATACGCTTCCAAAACCAAAATTGTTGGCCCTCAATGCGCCCAAAAGTAGGCAATGGTTTTCTATCAAAAACCACGAGAAACGCGCTGGCAAAAAAAGAGAAGTAGTCAACACACACACACACTCTCACATAGTTGATAATCAAATTTTGTTGCCTGCATATTTTTTGGAGGAAGCAACAATTTCATTTCGTTGCCAGCTGGTTTTTTCTTTTGGGCCAACGGTTTTTGGGGCCACAGGGCGGGGGTCATGGGCTGCTGCCAAGTGGCAATGGCAACGCGTGCTAAACTGAGTTAGAGGCCCCGTCGAGAAGTCCTTGAACTATGCAAATTGCCAAATGAAAAACGCCAGCAAAGTTAAAAGCATCCACTGTGACTGAGTCTGGAAAATGGAATCGAGTACGAGCTCGCGATTGGATTTGGGGTATTGGGGACAGTAAAACCTTAATTGCTATGATGGCTGCTACGGGCAATGATTATTTTTAGGCGTAAACATGCCGATTGCTAGAATGAGACACAAAATAGCAAAACAGAAAGAGATAGTTGATCACTAAAGTAGGCCGGTGGCAATGTAAAGGCAACCACTTGTCGACAAAGTCATTTCCATTACACAAAACCAAGATATCCTTTGTGTTCAACCCTCGCAATTTCATAAAAAATTCTTCAATTAGCGTTTGGGGGAGCCTGCAACAATGATGAAATATGTTTAATGAAAATGCACCCTCAAAGTTTATCACTTTTTGCCAGCATATGCAGTTTTCCAACTTGCGCAGATAAAAGGCAAACAAATTTGCGTGCTTTTTGGTTATACTAACACATAAGAGGGGTATTGGCGGAAGGGGCAAAAAATGAATTTGCGTTGATTGGAAAAAGGAAAATTGCATATTTTCTGTTTTCATACCCTGTATCAATAAAAAGAGTATACTCAGATTGTACAAATTCATTATAACAGCTTAAAGATAGCATTTTTGAATAAGGACGAAGTAAGATTTTAGCTATGATTTCAAGATATTGCGTATACGACACAAGCTTTAAATAACAAAACACAGAAAAACAAAGGGATCGCAACTAGTTTGTCTAAGTCAACAGTGCATACAAATAAAGGCACACAAATAGTGGGCGTGGCATTTTCATAATAGTCTCTTATTGCTGAAGCATATATTGAGAGGCACTCTGATATGGATGCCCTGGCCTACCTTTGTTTTTTCCCTTTCAGTTTTTGTATTATTTTTACTCAAGCTGAAGCTCAACCTAAACCAGGAAGTTATCTACATATATATATAAATATATATGTGTGTGTGTGTTTGAGTGTGATTGTATGTATGTTGTCATAGGAAGCACTTGTATGACATAATAAAAACTGTGCCCGGCTGCCAACCTTTTATGCAGGACTCGACTCGTAAAGGAGCTCTGCTACTGAAAGGGACTGAGGCTCTGTAAACAGTGGAACTGCTCCAACTGCCTCACCTGTTTTCCAAAGCAGTTCCAGCACTTTATGCTTTGTCAACAGCAACAACAACAACAACAACAACAACAACAAGAACAAAACAACAACATCGTCAAAGTAGAAGCCCACAAATGTTTTCATTTTCCAAGGCAAGGTAACTAGAAGTAGAAGAGTTCATATTGCTAAGAAAAGGGAACTGCATTTAAAAGCCTTTTCAGTGCCCCTCGCCCCTACCCCTACCCCTCTGCCAAAGTTGGCTGCAGTGCATTTGCATTTCTACACAACTCTCGACAGCCTCTCTCTCTCTCGGCAGTCCATCAACACAAAGCCCCGGCAAAAGTTGGGCTGTAAAAAATTGGTTTACTAAAAGTTTTTGCCATTGCAATATGCATATGGCCATTGGACGGGATGTTGCAAACTTCGCTCCATGTTGTTTATGAATGTTTGTTTGCATTTTGCTGCAGAAAATTAGACAAATTGCCGCAGTGACCGGCATGAAATTGTTTTTATTTTCTCTTTTTTTGCCTTTTTTTGCCTTTTGTGTAGTTGCTTTTTTTCTTGTAATTTGATTGTAGGCGGCCCGCAATCATATAAGTGCTGGAACAGAGTTGTCACAAATGTCAAGAGGTGGCCATTTCTCAAAGAGTTATGTACATACTCCAAGAGTATATGTTCTAATTATAGATTTAGATAAGTGCAGAGACTTCTTATAAACAGGGATGAGTGCAGAAAGGTAAACATGTAGACGTTTTGTATTACACTGAATGTTACATTCAAATGTTTGATGCAAAATATGAACTCCAGTTAGATGCACATATGTTATTTATATATTTCTAAAAATTATAAATTTTTTTTTTAAATTTAACCAAATTATACAAATCTGTCGTCATATATTACACGACATATAAAAATTGTATAAATCAAATTGAATCCGATTTTGGCATTTAAACGAATCTCTTTTATAAGTCCGCTTTAAGTTTTCTGCAATTAGGAATTTGATATATTTTTTAAATATTTTTAAAAATCCACTGCAACTGCATTTCAGTTTTTTTATATTACAAATAACTTATAGCAATTATAGACTAGCGTTTTTAGTATTTTCATGAAATATTTGAGTAAATTCATTCAGTTCTCCATTCAAGAACTTCAATCTGCGTTTTAAGCATTCCTTCATTTGCTTCTTAATCAGTTTGTCAACAACAGTCAGAGGACTTTATTGAAAGTTTTTTGTGCTTTCGAGTTGCTCGTCTTATAAGGATCTTTTAAAACGAAGTATTTCTCAATGCTAAAGTTCAATTTGGCGTTCGCGGCATTCGCATTAAAATGCTTGCTGTGCAACACTGCGTATACTTGTTAAACAGCTCAAGTGTCTGGAGGATGGCTTATCACACTCACTTTAGCCACACATGCACACACACATACACACACACATTCAGATACAGATACACAATCAGCGACCACATGAAATTCGAAACATTTTCAACTGCTAGTTACATAATTGCACATCGCCGCACCGCCCCACCACGCCACGCCCCGTTTCATTTGCTCCGCTTTGGCGAATGTTGCAAAATTCACGCCGAACTTCATCAAAATTCCAATTAGCGCTTACACTCAATTACAAGGCAAAGGCAGAGCAGCATCAGCTGCCACGCCCACAATCCGCTGACTGAAGACAAAACAAATAAAGCCACAAAACTGCGAGTACATTAAAACTTTTGCCAAATTACTTGCAGACTCTTTCAACAGTAAAAGGTTTCTTCTTTTATTTTTATTAGTATTAAATTTTGGGGAAAACTGTGTGAAAGGCTTGTACCAAATATATATATATAGAAAACGAATACAAATACAAACACAAATATAAATAGAAAGTAGAAAATAGGAAATAGAAAATAGAAAACAGCAAATAGCAAATAGAAGATTGCTAAGTCCACAGCCAAGCGCGCAAGTCCTTCCAAACAAAGCCATTAAAGTTTTAAAGTCACGTCAAATATGGCAAATGGCGTCAGAAAGCCGAATGCCAAAGTTTTGTCAGCCCTAAGCAAATATGTACAATAATAGTACAAGCAACTGAATGGCAGTCAGCCGCAGGATATTGAAATTCATGTGTAATTATATATTCTATATATAGTATATACTACTATACAATATACACAAAGCAGCATAAACAGCGGGAGATGCTAGTCAGATAACCAGGAGTACACACGATCCTGCTCCTTACTCTTTGTAATTGTTGCGCGCGCCACATGAAACAATTCTTGCAGCCAAGCCACAAAAGGCATTCACACACACACACACACACAGATGTACATACACTCACATGCATATATACACAACCACAATGTCAGAGATACAGCTCGAATTTCCAGCTTCCAGCTATATACTTAGCTCTTTCACCCAACGAACAATGTCAAAAATAAGACATTTATTTGACAAAAATTTAAAAAAAAAAATCCCTTAATTGTTTTGTAAATATTTATAGTTTTTTGACATGTTTGACTAACATTTATTTTTAGATTTATTGCATGACTTGTTCAAAATTATTAATAAATAATATTTTTTTTTAAAAATTTGTTTTTTTTCGGGCTGACATGATACAATATCATAAAAAAGCTTTTAACTTGCTGTGAATGCATTTTTGGCTATTAAGTTTAGTAGATGCTACAGTTTGACTCAAATAATCATATTTTGCTCCAAAATATTGTCGTACATCTGAAAATTTGTGAGACTTTTTCTTGATTTCAATATTCTGAAAAGTCAATTCGTAGTTTTAATTGGTTGCTTGGCTTAGCTTAAGACTTGTTTAAATCGGAGTGATAGGATAGAGTTCTTAAGCAGTAAGTCAACATCAAAACTTGATACTTTCTTAATTCATAACTTTTTGCCAAGCAGCTGAGTTAATTCAGCCCACTGTGCAATGAGGAAATTACACGAGCCGCAGCCAGCGGCAACCTTCAAATGATTTCATCAACGTAATACGATAAATTTCATAATGAAACGACGCGGTAATTGCCCTTCGTGTGTGTGTGTGTGTATGTGTGTGTGTGTGTGTGTGTGTATGTCTCTCGCTGTATGTGTGCGCTTATTATGCATAATTTTGGCTTTATATTGACTTGGCTTTCTGTGCTTAACCCACAGGGATTTCTTTGCCAGCGTAGGCCTCTCTGCTTCTGCCCAATTAAAAAGTATATTTTACGCCCGCTAAGCCCGTTTAATTTTTCCGTATTTGGGTTAATGGCTCAGCTTCATATATATATCTGATTTCCGGTTTGTGAAATGAACGTTAACACGTTATTATGAACAGTTTGTGAACCTTTTTTTTATCAAAAAGGCTTAAAGGTTGTAGTTGTAGCTGACCTAATGTGAATTTTAAAAAGATAAGAACGTTATAATGCTGCTAACGTCGAGCAATTTGTCTAAATGAAGAATTCGTTTAGTTACGCAACAAAAGTATTTTTATTAAAAAGTTCTACATATATCATTAAAACTAGAATGTATATCAAGTTTTTATATGGAATAATAATAATAATAATAATAATAATAATAATAATAATAATAATAATAATAATAATAATAATAATAATAATAATAATAATAATAATAATAATAATAATAATAATAATAATAATAATAATAATAATAATAATAATAATAATAATAATAATAGTAATAATAATAATAATAATTATAATAATAATAATAATAATAATAATAATAATAATAATAATAATAATAATAATAATAATAATAATAATAATAATAATAATAATAATAATAATAATAATAATAATAATAATAATAATAATAATAATAATAATAATAATAATAATAATAATAATAATAATAATAATAATAATAATAATAATAATAATAATAATAATAATTATAATAATAATAATAATAATAATAATAATAATAATAATAATAATAATAATAATAATAATAATAATAATAATAATAATAATAATAATAATAATAATAATAATAATAATAATAATAATAATAATAATATAAATAATGATAAATATCAAAGATTGAACCTCAAACTTCAGTGTGAAAAAGAATAATTTGTCAAAAAGCACTTTCGTGTAGTAGTTTTAGTGCCCTGTTCTGCTCATTGACCCCCTTGTCCTTGACACGTGTTGTATGCATTAAAATGTATTTCATAAGATCACACTCATATTAAGTATACGCATACTTTCACCTTAAGCACTTAAATGCGTTTACGTGCACGAAATGCGCATTTATGCGTTATATAAAGTTCAAAAATATTTTCACAATATTTAACTAAGTTGAAAAATTCGTTATTTTATTTTCGCCTTTTTGCTTGATGCATGTTGAATTTTTTATGCGCTAGCATAATATTTGTTTTCATTTCATTTATTTCGGTGGAGGGTGCAAAAGAACAATTTTTATTGTAATTGTTTTATGCGCTCTCATCACGCTTGAAACGTTTTGTTTATGGATCGGTTTGTCGACTTTCTCCGCTCTCCTTTTGCCCAGCAACAAAATGGCGACAAATTCAAATGCAATAAATTTCTTGTTTTTTGGGTTACAAGCGTAGCCTTTTTTTTTGTTCTGGCGTGATTTTAAGCAATTTGTTAAAGCAAATATTGAAACATTCAAAATATATATATGTATATATATTGTATGGATATGTTTATTCGTTGCAATATGCAGCTGCGTCTATTTGCATATATATGTATGAATATATATTTATATATATATATATTATTTACTTTTCTGATTATGCAGCGTTGAGCTTTAATTTGATTTATTTATAGAACCAGATTTGTTTGACTATTTGCAATTATTCAACATGCACATGCATTGACTATGAAATGTTATCAAATTACAGTCTCTAAATATTTTGTCATATTTTGTTGTTTGTGCTTTTGTGCAATAAATTGTGGTTTAGCAATAATGCTGCATAGTTTTGTGGCAACCAAAAGGATATTGGCTTTTTCTTAGAACTTGAAATTTTAACTTGGAATTTTGTTGAATATTGAAATTGCATGTGCTGCTTGTCTAATAAAAGGAGTCAAGTAACATTGTTCCAGTTTTTTGTTTCCGACTGCGTTATAGTTATTTATAAGACTAGAAGCATGAAATCAGTCAAGTAGCTTCTATATAGAATATAGAATAGAATAGAATATATATAGAATACCAAGTTTGGCTTTATAGTTTCAACTAATTTTGATTATTCACCCTATTATCAAGGCTGATGTACATATGTATATATTAGAATTATTATTATTCACTATAGAATAAGTTACTAATAATAGTAACAGCAATCTATAAAATATATAAACACTTTAAAAAAAAAAAAAAAAAAAAAAAAAAAAAAAACTAATTTTGAATGCAAAATGTATAGCATACTCTTTGGGGCAGGACAGAATTGAGATATCTTTTTGGATCAATCGAATATATTTGAAGCTGACTTTTAAATCATGAATGCGAAACTATACAAATGATTTAAATTAGGTTGATAATATCGGATTTAATATTAGCTAAAGGTCCTGAAAAGTATTGCAAAACACTCTCAAGTTTTGGCATGCGGTTATTTTTCCTGTCAAACTTTTGCATTGTAATTGAGCGTAAAAGCAAAACTTTGACTATACCAGCTGTGTTTTTTATTATTATTATTATTTTGTAGAGAGAGCGAGAGAGAGCCAGAGAGTGAGTAAGCTGCATAGGCAATCTCTTACAAAGTGAAGAGCTTGGCTGCTGCTTCTTAGCCATGTTGGCAAGCCATAGCCGCAATTGAGGAAGCTACTCAAAAAAGAACTTGCACATAAACTGTAAACAACAAGAAGCAAGCGGTGGGGTGGGGGAAGGGGGGGGGGGAGTGGTTTTTTTTAGATAGAGTTTGGTGGCAGACAGGCAGAGTGTAGCACTGTTCATAAAGTTCAAGAGCAACATATGTTGTGGCATAAATTTATAAAGTCCTCAGGCTTGCCTCAGCTTGGCATCCTTCTACGGCTTCCTTGTTGTTTACTTTCATGTTGCCCAAAAACCAAATTATGGTTAGACTTTTAACTTGTTTATTACGCGCTGCTTTGCCAGTCTAAAAATAAGTTTTTTAATTTAATTTTAATGAAAATTTATGATTATTTCTTTCACACCCGACATTGTGAAAATATCTTATTTTTATATATACCAGAATAAGCAGCAAACAAAAATCGTTTATTTGTCTCAAAAGTTTGTTGTAAACTCGAAAGTCTGCTTAATCTTTTCAACCAACATGGGGTTTGCTTGCCAAAATTGCAATTAAAATAAATATAATTTTGCTTTGTTTTGTTGCTTTTTTTATTCAGCACAAATTTTATTCAGTTGAGTTTGTTTAGAAAGCGCGTAGTTCTGCGAAAAAGTTTATCTTAGCGAAATGTGAATAAGATTCCCAAAAGTCAGTTAAATGTAAATGTATTTGTTGTATATGCTGCAAGTAAATGGTAGTAATAAATTACAATAGAATAGAGTAAGGATAATTTAACTTCGACCATATAACAATAACCACCAGTTTTTCACCCAGCAGTGTAAATTTTCCGTTAAATTGGTATGCAGTTTTTATTTAATTTTCATATAGATTTTGGAAAATGAAGCAATTCGCTCAAAAACTCAACTTTCGTTCTTTCCCACTTGCCACCCAGGAGGGTAAGTTTTCCGTAAAATTGTTATGTAGCCATTTTTGAATTTTCACGTAGATTTCTGATACTGAACTTTAGTCCGATCGAGTTAGAAACAGAAACATACAACAATTTTGCGACAATTTTCCTAGTCTTCGCACTAAAACTAAGGTTTTGCCCATATAACCTTGACCACACACTTTCCACCCGGGGGGGTTAAATTTTTCGAAAAATTGGTATGCAGTTCTTAATCAATTTTCGTATAGATCTTTCAAAATGAGTTTGGAGCAAAAACTCAACTGTAGCACTTTCCATCACCCACTTTCCAGCCAGTGTGGTGAATTTTCCGGAAAATTGTTATGCAATTTTTAACAAATTTTTATTAAGATCTTTGAAAATGAGCTTAAAGCTAATCGGATAATAAACAATAAAGTTGCATACAACGGTTTTCCATCGATAGTTTTGAGTAAAACTGAAACTGTTCAGTATTGCTTTATTTTATTTATCAAAAAATCTAAATCAAATATAAAATAACTAATTTATTTTGTTGGCGAAAATTCAATCAACAGCCAAAATAAGCAGACAAAAGCTGTTCTAAACATATTATTATTATGATTGACTGATTGCAAAATATGAATATGAGCTAATAATTTCAATACAATCAATCAAATTAATTTTCCTGTCATTTACCACAAGTCTTTCACGCATGCAATTTGCATTAACTATGCTTTGCATGTTTACTATTGTAAACCACATAGACTGAAACCACACACATATTTATTTGTCTAGCTACATAACTGTCTAACTGTCTATCCATCTACATTATAGATATAAATATAGATTTAAACATATATTCCCTACCCGCATTGCCGCGTTTAATTAAATGAATCCATTAATCGGATGGCAGTTCTCAAATGTGGAGAGCTGTATAAATATTAATAACGTTTCAAATGACGTGCCACGTTGATGTCCCTGATGTTCCTAATGTATTCCTGCCCTCCTTCTGTCCCCTCTACAAGCCACTCGTGACTCCCACGTACTTGTCAAACATATCAAACTAGGCTGCTTCTAAAGCGTTTCAAGTTTGGGGGCGTTTTACAATTGCGACAAATTGCATTTGCTCAGCTCGTTGCACGGCTTGTACGAGTATTGTGCTCATGTAAATGTCTAAGCTTTGTCTCGACATCCCCGGGAAACAGCAGGCCGAACAGACAGACTGACAGACAGACGGACAGACAGAGAGACAAGACACTACTGCGAACATAACCTTAACCATTACAACATGCATCATCAACATAATCAACAATGTACCCAATGTTCTATGTAAGCGGCACAGGACGCGTTCAGCAGCACAGCTTGCTTCC
Organism: Hirtodrosophila cameraria; assembly: GCA_949708635.1. Taxonomy (NCBI): domain Eukaryota; kingdom Metazoa; phylum Arthropoda; class Insecta; order Diptera; family Drosophilidae; genus Hirtodrosophila; species Hirtodrosophila cameraria. The sequence continues at coordinate 15,932,954 of OX453089.1, read as the reverse complement.
TGTTAACTTGGGAAAGTTATATAAGCAAATAATATTTATAAAATAATATCAAATTACTAAAAAAGCTGTTCCCATTATAAATTGGAAAAGGTAGTTAAAAAGTACTGCAAATGTATGTAAAAGGCAGAATTAGGGATTTCCGAATATATAATCTATATGTATTATTGATCAGCATCAACAGCCGAGTCGATATAGCCATGTCCAGCTGTCCGTCTTTCTGTCTGTCCGTCTGTCTGTCAGTCCGTCTGTCTGTCTGTCCGTCTGTCTGTATGAACGCGTCGATCTCAGAGACTATAAGAGCTAGAGACAGCAAATTTGGCATGCAGGTTCCTTCAAGTTTGTTTCAATTTCCGGATACAGCCCCCCGCACCTCCGCAAATCGCCAAAACTCCCACAGCCACAATTTTAAAGATAAAGCTTTGATTTTTGGTACACATATATTTTTTATAAATGTTGATCAGCTGTGTAAATTTCATTACGATCGGATAACAAATACCAAAGTTATGGAAAGAATCTATTACCCCCGGCTCAGCAGGCAGAAATAACAGATTGACATGCACTGACCAAGTTAAGTGCGCTGCTTGCTTGTGTTGCCGGTGAACTGCTTGAAATGCAAGTTGGGAGCAGGGAGTCTCGTAGTCGGGCACACTCGACTAGAGCATTCTTACTTGATTTTTCAAAAAAATTAAAAAAAAGAGTATAAACACACTAGAACAGAGAATGTAAAAAGAAGAACAGAAGCAAAGTTTTGTTTTTTGTATTGAATAATTCAGTGTGTTTGTTCATGTATTGTGTATCAAGTATTATGTATCAAGTATCATTGATCAAAACTATTTTCAAAACGTGCCCATAGTCAGCTGTATACTTTGGCCAATCATAAAAGTGATTAGCGAGCAAACTTTGCTGCTGAACGCGCCCACAGAATCTTCCCACGGTCGCAGCACGCGTTTGTCATTCAAATAATATTGCAAAGGGAGTTAAGATAAGTAGGCGTGGCACTGTCCGCCTACAACGCATGCGAAAATTTAGCGATGTGCGTGTTAGCAAGTTCATCTTCCATTTTCCCCAACTCACATTTTCTGGCAATTTTCCACCTTCGTTTGTTTATCTGCGCATTAAATTGCGAGTTCGTGTGTTGAGAACTCAAGCCTTGGCTATTGTATGCCTTGTGGTTGTTGCTGTTATTCCCTTTTGTTGTTGTAGTTATTTAACTGCCGTTATTCTTATCAGCACGTGAGCGCTGCGAGTCCATTTCTGTTTCAGCTTCAGTTTCAGCTGCTATTTGTGCTACTCTTTGCACTCATTATTTTCGTTGTCTTTCATGCTTCTCTTCTTGTGTCTTAAATTGTCTGCTTCAATTTTAGTCTCTCTGCGTATAAGAAGAAGTGTGATAATGTTAAGCCGGTGCGTTAATGCACTTCCATTGCAATGCAATACAATACCATGGCAATATATACTCGATATGGGTCAGAAAATTATTTCTACGAAATTTTTAGTTAAAAGAGGTGAAATCTTTCGAATATTTTTAAAAATGTATAAACTCAATATTATTAGTCTACTTTCCTTTTTCAAATAGCTTCTTAATGTACAACAATTGCAACTCTGAATGAAAAAAAATAATTAAAATTCAGAAAATTTAATAATTAACAAATAAATGTTTTTGATTCGAAGTTTGAATGGACAGAGTTAGAATTAAGACTGGACAAATTTCAAAAGATTGGTATTATTTCTTAGTTTATTCTCTAAATTTAGATATCAGATCTCTTTTAACATTTGAATATTTAGATTAAAATCGGCACATGGACTTATAGTAACCAATGCTATAGAGTATTCAAAATTGAATAGACTTCATAGTAACGTTGGAATGTTAAAAGCAAACGCTTGAAGTTGGGGAATTGATTTATGAATGAATAAACTAGGTAAAGTAGTTAGAATGAAAAAAGCGTTGTGTATTTTAGTTTGCTTGTGAAAACATGTAATTTAAGCTACTTTCCCAAAAAACATAAAAAAATAACAAATTTTGGCAAACAATTTGTAACAACTTTTTCATGAAAATCAATAAGCCATTAAGCTATAGAAATTATTTACAATTTATTTCACAAATCGGCATTGATTAACTCTTTGCTATGCTGCCAGCTTAACAGAGCTGTCTCCTTTGCTTAATATAACTAGTCTTACAGCCCGAAATTGAGACAAAAGCTTTGCAGACAACAATTCACAACTCAATTGGTTGTCAGCCTGTGGCCGAGAGCAACATGTCTAGTTGGCCAACATGACGTTTGGCTTACACGCACTGACAGCTCGTCGAATATTCGATGCCGGATTATATACATAAAACAAACAGGTTTTTTTGCACTTTTGAAATTGTTTAAATATTGAGGTTTTAACTAACAAGTTTTAAGTTTAAACCAAGTTTGCCATAGACTGACAGACTGCATTGTCAGAATATCTGGCAGCTGTTAAGATTATTCGACTTGCTGCCAGTGCGTGTAAAACGTATATTGAGTTCTTACATTTACTGCGTGAAGAGAATGTCGCCAGGACGTTTGTCATGTGGCAGGCACATCACAGACGTTGCTCCATGGTTGCCTGATTGTCTTTTAGTCAGTGGCAAACAGAGACACAGAAGAGTCAACCAAATTTGATGTACTTCTCTCACATGTGAAGTGAATGCCATGCATGACAATTTCTGTTTGGTTGGGATGTGTGTGTGTCAGATTGTGGAGGAGATGTGCGGGGGGAGTAGTTCTATAGAACAAACACACGCTTCACGTAAATTTCAAGCAATTTGTTATATTTTATGTGCCTCGTCTGGCAGCCTGAACTCTGATGGGGTAAGGGGTTGGAGTAGGGGCGAAATGCTGGCAGCTCGAATGTTACGCCTGGGAATCTCAAAATGACAGACTTCAATTTATACAATTTATTTTATTAAGTCAAACATTTGTCTCTCCATCTGTGGATGTACATTCATACGCGTGTGTGAATGTGCGTGTGTGTGTGTGTGCGTGTGCTGTGCCATTTTTATTAACAAATTGATGAAACAATTTCCGCAGCGTTTAATATGGGCAATTTTTTTATGCTGACCAGTTGAGCGCGTTTTTTGTACTTCCGCTCTGCGAACAAATATCTATAAAACAAGAATGTGCTAAATGGGAGCACATGAATGTTGTCCCTTTATGGCACGTTAAATTTTCATTTTAAGTACACACATAAAATCTAGGAAAATTGGCAAATTTCAATTGCTTGACTGGCATAGGAAAGCATAGAACCTGCTACTCCCAGCTAAGCGCCCATATAAATCTCAATTTATGTTGGGCTATTTAGGCATTTTGGGCACGCAGCAGCCATTTCGGTTAGAGTCGCTTTAGGCCTCAAAATTATTGAATCTAATTAACTTAAATGAAATGAATGAAGACTACAAATACGCCTTGCCAAAAACTCGTAAAACTTGCCCAGGCCCAAAGGCAATATCTGTGAAAATGTGCATGTGTGTGTGTGTGGGGCTCGTTTAATTTATGGTTGTATATATAAATTCATTTGATGCTCTTTAATTGCAGCTTAATGGCTCAAATCCTGTAATGTTTGACCGTTCTACCTTATAAGTATATATGTATATATGTATATGTATGTATACACATGTATATATGTATTTGTATGCCCATATGGCTGAGCCTGAAGGTCAACAGATTGATTGAGGATTACGACGCCATTCCATTCCAATTTCGTTCAGTTACCCTCAAACTGTGGCTGCTTATTGAAATTGTTTGTTTGCCTTCTTTGGGCAATTGATGGCATTACAAAATTCTACTGAAGTCTGGTAATTAATCATTTAAAGAAAGGCTCCCTTTTGGTGCTGCTTTTCTAATATTTATAATGTAAATTGGTTGCCAGATTGTGGGTTTTATTCCAGGCATGAAAAATGTGCTCCTTTTTCATGTGCTTACTTCATTTGGGGTTAAATAAATAGAAAGCAAACAGCTTAACTTTTAAGCTCTTTGGAATATGTTTTGTATGAAATCTTTACTTTTTACACTTTTACCCAACTCAATCTTAATAAACTCTAATTTTAAGTGGTATATGTGTGTATTGTATTTGACAGCAAGTTTTAAATTAAACATTTGCATTTGTAAACATGTCATTCCCAAAAAAAATGTATTTTTAATGTCGCTGTTTTTTTTGACTGCAACAAATTAATATTTAATTAATTGTATAACTATATTAATACAATTAACACCTTTAGTTTTTTGTTATGCCTATAACATTTACATATTTATCAATAATGAAATCAACTCAAATTTAATTTTACAATTTTATTTAATTGCAATTGACTTCATAAATCATTTCAACTAAGTTGACTCTGAATTCAATGTCATTTATTTATACAATAACCGGCTTCAAAGCAATATACAACATATATTTCAGTTCGTTTTCTTATTTCAAACTGTGTGGATCTATTTTATTAAGTTTTTATTTTCATATTTGTGCAGTGCTGATGAAATTAAAATTTGTACTTTATAAATTTTCGGAATGCAAGACAAAAATCCGCATCAAACTTTATGGATTTTGTATGTATTAAAGCCACTTAATAATAAATTAATTATAGCATAACTATTCCAACGTCTTCTTAGCTTTGGCCTTTGCTGTCCTGGTCGCCAGAAGGCGAGAGTCGGCTCCAAATCGGGAATAGAGCATTCCAATATGCTTATCTCGAGCGATCATCGATGCAATCTTATTTGTAAATCTTATTTTTGCTATTTTTTTTTAAATTACACAGACAAATATATCCAAACACGCATCAAGCAGTGCATTTATTGAACTTCAAGCAGTTTAGTTTCGATTTTTATAATCAGATGAAAATAAAATGATGAGCTGATGAGCTTTGATGTAAGAAATGTGATAGTTTCTATTGATTTGCAAATTTGTGGGGGCAAGAAGCTCAGAATTGCAGATAAACTCTATCTGCGTATACAGAAAGCTAGCGATTTAGTTGAAAGAACTTCAAAACTAACAAATGAAAAGTTTAAGTAGAACGTTGCAGTCGGATACACCCGACTGCGATGTACTCTATGGTATATATCAACATGTATACCAAGTTTGGTTGCTTAAGCTTCAAAACTGTGGAAATAACCTGAGTTCATACGGACGAACGGACGGACGGACGAACGGACGGACGAACGGATGGACAGACAGAAAATTAAAAACAGATAAAATTCAGATTACGCCTTGTTTAATTACAAATAATATTCTAAATGAAAACATTCTTATAGCCCAACATTTGTAAGTGGATCACAAATATTTATAGATTTAAATCACAAAAAATATCAATAAAAATATATTAAAAAATAAACAATCGTTCACGTTGGTTTTTTGGTGCTTTTATATATTGTTATTTTGATAGAAATACTAGAATTTTAAATCCAAATCTTTATTATGCGCCAAATTGCAGACCGAAGAACAAATTAGATAAAAAGCAGATGAGTGTTGGTCTTGATGAGATATGCAGCAATCCGTAATAAGACAGTGTTAATCCAGTTTTATTATGCATATGCAGTTTACAACGCCAGGTTATCACGAGGGGTCAGTGCAGTGCTTCCACTCCAGATGATCCGCAGTCCCATCTGATGATTTCAGAATACGATCAGCTTAAGAAAGGAATGTACATATTATATACTTATGCAAGTTCTCTAATTTGATTAATACATACGATTCAGGTCGCCAACTGAATGTGCAGGTACATTTACGAGGGCAAATTGAAGCAAATGGAATATATACCAAGGCATGCGCTTCGAACAGCGGTCCAACGAATGCCTTTATGGCAACCAATGGAATTGTACATACCCCGGCAATGAACATCTGAAATCTCTTATGGTGAATCACCACACAAATCAGAGATCTTCATCGCCAGAGCAGGCACAATTCCAGTGGTTGATACAATGGCATTTAAAGGACCGTTCATTGAAGCACATGCATCAGGACATTTCAACTGTTCCAACTTGTCCTCGGGTTTTAAATGAAACGTTGAGAATGGATGTCCTGCGGAACTTTATAAAATTTTGTTAAAATATTTAGTAAAAAATTTTTCTTTTTTTTTTTTTGGTTATCAACGTTTGAACTGTGAAATTGTACTGAATTTTGTTTGCTTTACTGAGTTGACTAGAGCAGAGTGAAGCGAAGTTAGTTTGAAAGCCTACTTAGTTAAATTACGTGGCTAAAAATACGGCTGCTTCTGCCTACTGAGACGTGGGGAAAGAGGTTCCCAAATAACTTTGGTGTTTATTTTCCGATCGAAAATCAACTAGAACAGAAAGCTAAGAGCCAAGCTTGGTGTTTCGCGCTCATACAGATGGACAGACGGACGGACAGACAGACGAATATGCAGAAATCCTCAGGGCTGTTTATGTTTATCAAGAATACTTGATTGGGTCAAAAATGTCTCCTTATGCCTGTTGCATACAATGACTGAACTTTATTATATCCTTTGACCCATTTTTAATAGGTACAGGTTGTAAAGAGCTACATTTTGATGTAAAGTTGCAAAATAAAAGGCTTGCCAATAACTTTTAGCAATTCAATTAAGCCCAACAAAAATCAAAAACTAAAATGTTTTTCAAACTTTTGCCATTGATATACATACAATAAATAAATATCCGAATTGTGCCGCAGGTAAATTGTTAGTCTCCCTGCTGATGAGTTTCCGTCATGTTTTTATATTTTGTTTTTCTAGCATGAAATCAATTTTGAACATTACTTTGAACCCTTCATTTTCAGGCGAAAAGGCCGCTGGCAACAGAGATAGCGACCTTAACCAATATTTCAACCCAAATAGCTTCATTTAACTAATGCATGCAAAAGCAACAAATCAAAAAAAGTTGTAATTTTTTTTCTTATGCCCAGCACATTTCTCTATTTGTCACCCACCAAACATGAAAATGTCAAAAAATTGCTTTTTTCCATGTACATTTGCTGTTCAAAGAAAAAAATGTAAAACTCAGCATAAAATGTGTAAGGTCACGCGCAGTATAAATATGGCCCTGGAGTTTTTTGGCCCAACAAAATCTATAAAAAAAAGGAAGAAAACTTTTACGCATCGCAGCACAAAGTGACCTCGGTAACTCGAATCAGGTCCAGTTAAAGTACATAAGTCCATATAAATGTATATATAAAATCTGTAAAACGCTTTAACTGTGAACATATATTTTGTTTGACCAAAAAAAAATTGGGCTTAAACTGAGAAATTTCGAACGGAAAACTTTTTAATGGATTATCATGTTGATAAAATTATCACAGAAACAGCGCGCAGATTAAATTTAGCGTATAACGAAGTTTAAATACCCTGTATACAGATTATATGCGAATATAAAACTTATGTACTTGTTAATTCTTGTATTGAGTACTTTCTTTTGCCATTCTTCTTTGTGCTGTATTCTTAAACGGTTTACCATAAAATGCAATTCTTAAAAAACTTCTTATAATTGCAAAAACTTTATATACACACATAATTCATGCATATTTTTATAATTTAAGCTAAGTTTGATCAATTTACATAGATATGTATATACCCGTCTCTAAATACTCTATTAAAATAAAGGCTGTAAATGGCAAACGCTTTGTAAACTATAAAACTTTTGGTCAATAACTTATTTGTTGTTGGCCGATTTTGTTTTGCGAGTATTTTACTGACAGATTTGCAACTTTGAGTTGAGTTTTGCATAGCGGCCTTCGTCAATTGGGCATCCAATCTGCCCGTCAGTCAGTCCGTGACTGCGTCAGTCCCTCAGTCAATCATTCAAGCTACAGAATTGTTTGTTGCCCGTTTGTGTGTGAAATTTGAGTAGGCAATTTTAATAATTTAAGTAAATGATCCATCACAGTTACAGTTAATCTATCAACGACAGCCGAGAGGGAGTGGAATTTTGATAAATACCGTTGCGGACTTTTCTTTATAAGTATGCATATACGATACGATACATATACATTTTCCTTCATTCTTTTTTTAACAAATTGTTTTGTTAAAAGTTTCACTTCTTTTGCCAGCCACAAAACGTAAAACGTAAAACGCGCAACGAAAATAAAATAAAAAGTAACTTGGCAAAAATGTTTGGAAAAATGTTGTGCGTGAGATAAGAAAATTTGCTGGCTATTAGTATTTAAGGCGTTAAGTCATTTATATTCATTTTGGATATTTGCTTTGGGGCAACGCATTTACGTAATTCACAGCTTTGACAGCACAAAATAAAATAAGCAACACGCTTTGATTGTCAAGTGCTGATAGATAATCGTAATGGTCAAAAGTGGACAGCCGAAGAAAGGACATTGAATTGACTAATGATTAGCAATTGAAGTTTAAAGAGGCATTGCTTTAAAAAGTTGAAGCTGGAATGATTTAACTTCAACTTTTCAACTTTTCTGAAGCTGCTCTAAACATCACAATAATATTTATAAATATTTTCTAATTGCTTTAAGGTTTTAAGATTAGATAGAAGTTACAAATTCTATAAATGAATTCGTTTACGAAAATTTAAAAAAAAAACTTGTTTTACGTAGCGCCAGTTAGACACTTACTAGCTCCAATTATCTCAAAGGTTGACGAAACCATAAGACTTGATTGACTCATATATTAAGGATACACTTTTAAGGATCAGGAATGAGTCCCACTAAATGTTACATATATTTCTAAAGCTCTATTATGCCATAAAAAGCGCCGCTTGAACACCTCCTTTGTGTTGGCTAAGCTACTTTTCAGAATTTCTGAAGGCTATGAGTAGCTGGAAGCGTCAAGTAATTACAAAATGCAAGCAGAAATTTAAAGAATTTTTATATTTTGCTTAATAAGAAGCATAAAATTTAAAGAAAATCTTACAAACACTTTTGTATTTATTTAAAAGCAGCTTATGAAAGCTTAATTAAGGTTTTAATGCTTTGCTGTAACGTTTAGCTAATCTAAGGATCAATCAATTGATTAAAAGATTTGATAAATTTTAATGGTCTATTGCAAACAACAAGAGTCAAAACATTTTTATGTGAAAAACAGCGCTTGAAAATATATAAAATTTTAATCAATACTGTGTAACATTATATAAATTACTCTGCATTTTGACGTACATAACATGCTATATGTACGATATAAGAGCTGGATAAAAACCATTTTGTAGTCAAGCAATTTACTTGATTTTAGATTTTATGCATGCGATTTATTTGATGTTATGTGCAATAAATTCACATTTCGACAACATTTGGAAAGCATTGATAAGTTACCCATTTTATTTAATGGCAAATGAAAATTTCTCTCATGCTATTTCTTATTGTAAAATGCAAATGTGGAATTTTATTGCTTTGGGTATTCATCAAATTTCCAATGACTTATTTGAATAAGTCAATATCACAAAAAAAAACCCGCAGCTGTTAAGTGAATACAACATCCTTCTGTCGACGCAGGGACCCTTAACATGCATCAATCTTTGGGGTCTTCTATATGCTCACGTACTCAACGCTCAGCTGCAAATAGTTGAAGCCGCTTAGGCACGAATTTCTATTAAAATATTTATGCTAAAACCTGCGAAGCGACAATTTAAGCTAGCTGCATATTGTATAGCATAGAGAAAAGGGTCCTAGCGGGTATGCCCAGCTAAGCATCCAGCTGTGCGTGCAAAATTTCAGCAAACGATTTTCATAATCGATTTTCAGTGCTTCCTCAATGACTGTTGACAACATTCAAGGGGAGGCAGATGGCAGAAAGCTTGTCAACCTTTATCACAAAAAAAAAAGAAAGAAAGAAAAAAAGGATATATGTAGCAGAGGCAGGCAAGTGGGTGTGGAAGGCAGCCAGACAGCGGAGCAAAGCTCCAGACAAATGCGACATGCGTCTGTTGACAATATATCAACATGTGGAATGCGGGCCCAAGAGGCGGTCCTGTGATTGTGTCCTTGGCTGCTTTCAGACTCTGTGAAAAATATGCAAAAGACAAGCCGGCTTTACAATTTTTCTACTTGACTTTGACTTTTATCCATCCTGCTGCTATTGTTGTTGTTGTTGTTGCTGTTGTCGCTGCTGTTGTTTTCTATATGCGCCGCCAGGTCAAGTAATCTTTATAGTAAACCCTGTCTGGTAGCTACTTTGCTGCTGGTACTAGGATAGTCGTCACTCCAAACAAACATTTGCCATTCGAAGGTAGGAAAGCGCGTCTAATCGATAAGTGTCAAGGATAGAGAGGAGTTCAACTTAAGGGTTCTGTCTCCTCAATGTCCTTTCCAATGTTGTTTATTTTTTATTTATTTTTTGTTTGCTGTAGAATGTGCTTCTAACCCGTTTAGTGGGCGAATCGTATGTGACAATAGTTGTGTGAATTTCCCAGCAAAAGATTAAGAACAGACACAAGGACCAAAGGCTTAACATGTGAATCTTACCAGTTGCGTTCTCTCTCTCTCTCTCTATCACTCTGTCTCTCTCTGTCTCTTACTTTGCTGCTTGAACTGTTAGTGTGTAAATCACGGTCTTGGCCTGTGGATGTGCAAGGCTTTAACTGAGTGATGGCTTGTTGATGGTCCTTGCTATGAAAAAGGACAGCTCAAGGGATAGTGGTTAAAGCGCTATATGCTGTTCGCAGCTATACAGAACTGAACATAAGTGTTACAGTAGAAGCTGTGGCAGATAAAAAACAACATGCAAATCAATAAACAAAACCACTTTGGAAAAGAAATTTTCTTGGCTTAGTATCCACTTAAGACAGCCAGAAACGCATGGCTCGGATTTGTAAATATGCAGTTATTAAATTTTATGGAAATATTATAATTTGTACAAGTTTCATCTGCTTGTTTCTTCTTTCGTAATGATTTCTATAAAGATACGAAATTGGCTTTGCAAAACCTTGTCAAAAATGAAAGTTGTAAAGTTTACTTTCACAGAAAACTAGAACATGCTGCATAACTTTCACTTCCTTTATCGATTTGTAAATACTCAAAGAACTGTCAGCTAGAACACTCTACCTTCAAATGAAACTAGAAAATGTCATTACTTGCTTAATTTTATTTCATTTGTTTTCATCTTATGCTACCAAGGCATACTAAATGAAAGAACATTTATGAAAGCCTGCTGTAGCTGCTACTGTCATTAATTTTCCGACATTTTTCCCAATACAAAAGGCAAATAGCAAAGATACCAAAGACGTTTTCAAGATGCTACGTTACTTGGCCATGGCCAACTGCTAATTACCAAAACTGAAGTTTGGCATTGTCTTGTTTATCTTTTGACAGCATGCCATAGAAGCTGAGGGACATTGTATCTTTGGCTTCAGCGTGTATTCCTAAGTATAATGAAATGCTGATACATTAAAAAGATTTATTAAACGCTTGCCTTCATTGTCGTTGCTGTGGCTCCAACTCGAGAGGGGCCCTCCATGCTTGATACCCTTGAAATGGCAGCCATTTTGACAAAATGCTGCTCCAACTGGGAATAAAATGAAAGCCACCATGGAACAAGGTCCTTGCTCTGCTGTGCTCTGCTTTGCTTGAGCGCGTGTTGTGTTCGTGGTTTTTTGAAGGGGCAATGGGGGACGTCGGCTTGCGGTTTGGCGGTTTGGGTGGCTCAGTGGGGCGGCAACTGCCTGCAGCTAAGCGCAATGCGTTTGTCAAATTTGTGACGAGCTCGCCGTGTATCGATTGGACTTAGCTCTTTGAAATCTATCTGTCTATGGCTGCGTGGCTTAGTGTGTCCTTAAGCTAAATTAAAGCACATATTACATTTCATTAATCCTTTGATGTCTGAGTGTGCTTTTTAAAGGCTTAACCCTTTTTGGTGCCACGTATTCTGATTAAGTTGCAAATTAAATTGAAGAGCTGGTTGTCCTGTGATATATTTTGTAGGTGGAGCAGTTACCTTAATGGAATGCCCTACTTAGTTGCTTAACTTACTGTTAAGCATAATTGAAACGCATTTGAGTTGAGACTTAATAAGGTGAGGTGTTTATTTGAGTTTCACTTAAGTTTTTTACTCCCTGTTCCCATTAAAAATGGGAAAAAGGGAGTTATAAAGTACTGCAAATGTGTGTAACAGGCAGAAGGAAGCATTTCCGACTATATAAACTATATATATTCTTGATCAGCATCAACAGCCATGACGATCTAGCCATGTCCGTCTGTCTGTCCGTCTGTCCGTCTGTCCGTCTGTATGAACGCGTCGATCTCAGAGACTATAAGAGCTAGAGACACCAAACTTGGCATGCACGTTCCTGTATACCATACGCAGATCAAGTTTATTTCAAATTTCGGATGCACCCCCCCGCACCGCCGCAAATCGCAAAAGACTCCCACAGCCACAATTTTAAAGATAAAGCTTTGATTTTTAGTACACATGTATGTTTAATCAATGTCTTTCGGATGTGTAAATTTCAACACGATCGGATAAATAGCACCAAAGTTATGGAAAAACTTATTTCCACTGTCTCAGCAGGCAGAAACAACAGTTTGACATGCACTGTGCAAGTTGAGTACGCTGCATGCTTGTGTTGCCGCTGAACTGCTTGAAATGCAAGTTGGGAGCAGGGAGTCTCGTAGTCGGGCACACTCGACTAGAGCATTCTTACTTGTTTTTACTTATAAAAAGCTAAGCACACTTTAAAGTTTACTTTGCGGCAGAAGTGATATGTAAATATTTCATTAAAAATCCTAGCTAGCTTTAAAATTTATCATTTTTGTATGCACCTCTTTACACAACTGTACTTTATTGCTGAAAGTGCCCAAACTTGACTTGCAGAATGTCAATGCCATAAGCAGAGACCAACAATTTCCGCTATTGAAGGCAAATGAAACTCCTTGGAATGCCCCCAGCAAACAAAAGAGAAAGAAAAAATACACGATTGTCATTCATAATTCAACCGAAAGTTGCCAGTTGGTGACATCCCACAAATCAACGCTAATTTCAGGAACAGTCCACAAAATCGCTGATGACACACACACACACACACACACACACACAAACAAAAGCCAAAGCAATCAAAGCAAGTTCAAAAGAATACAAAAATGTTGGTCACGTAACAACTTTGTTTGACTAAAGACAAAAAAATAAAACCAAAAAAAAGACGAACGACGAGGAACTCATGATTAAAATGCTTAAACAACATAATGTTCAGTTTCTTAGAATATGGAGTTGTACCTAACTGAAATGATGAGAGCTGTAATTGAACAATTTGATATTTTTACTCCCTGTTCCCATTAAAAATGGGAAAAACGAAGTTATAAAGTACTGAAAATGTATGTAACAGGCAGAAGGAGGCACTTCCGACTATATAAACTAGATATATTCTTGATCAGGATCAACAGCCGAGACGAACTAGCCATGTCCGTCTGTCTGTCCTTCCGTCTGTCCATCTGTCTGTCCATCTGTCGGTCCGTCTGTCTGTCCGTCTGTCTGTCCGTCTGTATGTCTGTCTGTATGAACGCACGGATCTCGGAGACTATAAGAGCTAGAGACTCCAAACTTGGCATGCAGGTTTTATCACTAAAAATTTGTATCAATTTTGTACTGGTTTTCATCTTCAAAGCCATAAAACTATCAAAGTTGAAATCAGTTTGGCAATATATATATATATTATTAACCATTTATTTTTCCAACTTTGTTCAAGTTTTGAAAGTCACAATATATTTTGTTATAACAGTGACAGTAACTACCACAGTGCCAAAAAAAAAAAGGAAAAAAACCTCAATATTTTAAAGGATCTAATTTAGAAGTTGCAACGAGTATTTCATAGCTGAGCAACAAAGTGAAGAAAATTTGCTTGCTTTGCATTACAGTCAACATCCTGGGCAGGACAGAGACTCACAATGCGCCTCGCTGGGCAATTTCATAAGAAACCAAACCATTCAAAATAACAAACACAAACTGCCGACAGGACACGACACGAGTCGAGTCGAGTTGAGTCGAGTCGAGACGACTTAGTGCTCAAAATTTTACGCGCGTTGACTGCTGAAGTGGCGCTTGGGGGCGTCAGTGGGTGGGTGGGAGCTAAAAAGAGGTCCTGCCATTGCCTTTGTCACAGTCAGGGACGTTGCGGACGAGAAGAACGACGGCGTCTTTTGCATTTGAGGGGGCGGCAGCTAGACTGGAATTACAAATTCAGGACAATGTCCCTTTGTCATTTATGCATTCGCTGTATAAATTAGGCACAATGAATTTCAACGTTTGTGTTGCTTGGTCCTGGTCTTGGTCGTGGTCCTGGTCTTGGTCCTGGTTCTCTTCGCCGTGTTGGTCTTGGTTTTAGCTCTTAATAAGCTAACTTGGTTAATACTTGTTTTTTTTTTCAACTTGCAGGTGGCAGTGGCAGCGGTGGTGGCGGTGGAGGCGGCGGCGGTGGCAGCTCTTCGGATGTATCCAAAGATCATTGCAATAAAACGGTGGACATATTCGAGGATATCAGCTCACCGGAGGTCAGCAATCAGAATCTGGGACGTCCTCTAACATGCTGGTATCGCTTTCGCACCCTCAAAGGCGCACCACGTGACTTTGTACTCCGATTGCGCTTTAAAAAGTTCAAGGTGGGCCAGTTGCTCAATGCCACCCACTGTGATGGTGGCTTCCTGCAGGTGAGTAACCGATTACAACCATCCCAGCTACAGTTGGTGCTGTGTTGCTGCTGATTTATGTTGCCAAGGCAATCAAATCTAATTTATAACTTCGCGTCGGCTAAATGATGACATATGTATCTACACTGAGCGCAAATCCAAGTGGATTTCAGTGCACACCAGCACATATATTTTGCGCTTATGCTACTGGTTTTGCTCAGTGTACGTTATTCCTACGTATGCCCCAGATGACAACTTTATGGGGCAGGACAACGCTGCAAACTCACATTCAATCCAATTCGCACTGGCAATTTATGAGACTCGCATAGTTTGCGGCGACTGTTGTCCTTGCTTATCATTTGATTTGACTTCATATGACATTGTTATTGTTGTTGTTGTTGTTACTGATGGTGCCGTTGTTGCTATTGTTGCTGTTGTTACTTTGCAGATTGTTGATGGCAATGCCAAAACAGACGTATCCAATCGACGAGAGCCGGGCATGTTTTGTGGGGAAGCGGAACAGCCCCAAACATTTATCAGCGAGACGAGCTATGTGAAGGTGCTCTTCCATACGGACAACTTTACGGATCAGGTGAGTAACAACTAACTATGTTTAACAAGAGTTAATAGACTTAACTAAAAGTTTGGTTAAACATTATTTAAAATTAAGTTATAATAAGTGTATCCACTATGTTGAGAATTTATCAAAACTTGAATCGCAACCTATGCTATAATACTAAGACTATTTTATGCCAGATCTATCGCCATTTCTTTTCAATTTTTCTTAATTTTTCCATTTCAAATACGATAATTAACATATCAACAATGAAATTATATCAGCATTTCTATAAGCCACATTAAAGTTCATCCAGTGAGCGCTCTAAAATTAGCAACTATTCTTAACAAAAGGACCTTTGCGGCATGTTTATACTGTCGTTTGTATCAACACCAGGCCACTGAAGCCAGCTTCCATTTATAACAAACTCCAGAGACTTCCAATTACGGCAAAAACGTCTCTATTCTGGCATCCACCGACTCCAACTTTTAGATGCCAACGCACTTACACTAATAAACCGTAGCTCCCATGTTCCGTTCATTTTGTTCTGGATGTCACATATGTCACGTAGATTTCTCGTTCTTATCCACGTACTTGCAGGCGTCCTACATTCCGCTCTCATATATATATATATATATATATTTATATTTATCACATAATTTAAAGAAAATATTACAACACACAAGTCTTTGCTGTCGTCGTCTACAGTCGCCGCCTCCACTTCACATATTACATACAATAATACCCTGTACCAATAAAAATGTACTAGTAGAGCATCATAAAGTTCTGCAAATGTATGTGTTTTAGGTATGTCTTAGTCGAATACTTAAGATTAGCGCCATTTTACTTGCTGTTTCCATTATTTTTAAATTTTTTTTTTATCACACTCTTAAATTTAGTCGCAAAGCAAAAACTATGAATGCTTAAGCCAGAAATACCATGCAGTAAGTCATAGGCTGTAGTCATAGTAAGTCATAGGCTACAGTTACAATCAGTTCTACAAATGTTTTCAACAGGTTTTTATATCTGTAGAATAGATTTTTCATTTCAAATGTGCTCAGAAAAAGCTCTACACATATACTTATTTTTATATCAATCTACACATCGGATCAAATTGATCGAGAAGCACATTAAATATATATAAAGGAGTATAGTGATAATTTCATCCCGGCTTTTTCCGAATTCGTATTTTGTTCGAAATTTGTGGAAGCGGTTCTGAAGTACTCAAAAAGGGCAAACGTTTACGTTTTACAAAGTTTTACTTTTTTGCCTGCGGAATAAAAATGAATTGTCAGATTACACAAAGAATTACAAAAAAACATATTCTTAAGCTCAATTTTCTTACGTTCTTCATCATATTTAAAAAAGCTTTAGTCAATTTCATTATAATAAAGTCAAGTAACATTTATAATATTAAATTAAAAAATTGTCTGTAATCTGCAGCGAAAACGTGTAAGAAAACGTTCAGCAATGCCAACTTTTTGCTATAAGAACTCGGGTTCGAACTTGGTTTCGAAAAAAAGAAAACAAGACTATTATCAGAGATCGGAAATTAGGACAGTAACTGTTAACTCGATCGGAATTCATTCGTTTTTACTTTTCAAAAACGTTCTGAATTCGTAACAGACTTATTGATACAACTTAATGTTTTTGAAAGTCGTTTACAATGTCACTTTCAGTCTAGTTATGAACTATATAATTAATCTCTGAATTTATAAACTATGAAGTATTGCGATATACTGAAATTCGATAGTTTCAGTTCAAATTTGATCTAATATCAAGTCTTGGAACAGGCATTAACATTCAAAAACCTATTGGCTTATCGTTGGATATAGCATTGGAAGTATTAGTATTAAAACATACTAATAATAGTTGATATTGGCTTAAGTTGCATCTATAGTTCCTTTAGTTTTGAACCACATGTGCATTATTTTTTTAAAATTCAGTACAGGGTGTCTTTTAGTCGAGACATTCTTACGTTTTTTATTTGGTTTCTTTTTTTTTTAATTTTATCTGTATTTTTTTTGCTTGTTTGCTTTGGCTATGACCCATGTTGCTCTATCTGCTTGGCTGCATCTATGCAACTCACTTTCGCACTTAGCGTTCCATATACACAATATACTAGCATACATTTAAGTATATATAGTACAATATATATATATATATATATAAATATATATATATTTATGCATGCATTATTCAGCCTTACGTCTGTGGGTGTGGACGAGGGCGTCGTCTCGTGACTGTCGTCTGGCTGTTGTCTATCTTCGCATCCTTCTGGCTGCATCCTTTTTGGACTTTGGCTGGCGACTCGTTGCCGGTTGCAGCATTTCTATATAAAATGCTGTTCGCAACTTGAATTCTATTTAGGTGCAGTCAGTGCAAGTCACTTTTCCCCCTTGGTTGTCCCTCCTTATACGTGATGTTGTTGTTCTTGTTCTTGTTGTTGTTGCTGCTGTTTTTTTTGCTGTTTTCCCTGATTTTTTGTCAGATGCGCTGCTGCGTTTTTGATGCGGTGTTTGCATTTACAAAAATGAAAGATAAGTTCTTTATGTCACATAAAGAATTTTAATATTTATCAGACGCTTTTTTACTAGCGAGACTTCTCACGCTTTATGTCTAATAATAATAAAATATCTTGACAATTGTATTTGAAAATTTGATTCATTTATGAAATTTTATTTAAATTTTAAGTATTTATTTTTAACTTGAATTTGTAGACTTCTTTGTTTATTTTTTTAAATAAAGAAATATTTTTGAATGCACACAGAAATTCAATAGACTTAAATTGAAATACAAACTTAAAAGTTCTAATTATTTTCTTCCAAACATTTTTTAAAAATTATAAAAAAAAATAGTATTTTCTTTGAATCTTATTTAGCTTTTTAATATTGAAAGTAACTTCAGTTGGGCAATCTCAAAATATTCTGAGTTCTTAACGAGTAACTGTCCATATATACAAAAATATTAAGGCCTGGTCCGAATTCGTATTCCGTTGGAAATTTGCGGAAACGGAATTGATTGCTGTTCTGAATTACTTAAAGCGTCAAAAGCTTAAGTTTTTAAAAAAAGTTTTTTTAAAAAGTTTTTCTTTGTTGCCGGCGGATTTTTGTCAGATTACAGAAGGAATTAAAAAAAAAAACAAATTCTTAAACTCAATTTTCTTAATTTTGAAAAGAATTAGTCAATTCATTCATTAGATAAAAGTCAAATAACATTAACAATATTAAATTGAAAAACTTTCGGTAAAACTGCAGCGAAAACGTGCCAGAAAACGTAGCTGTTCTCGATTCAGCAATGCCTACTAGATGACAACTAAATAGACTTTTTATTATGAAAACTCGGTTTCGAACTCGGTTTCGAAAAAGAGAAAACGAAACTATGCCAATCGGAAATCAGGACAGTAATTCGTAAATCGTTCGGAAATCAAATAAAGTTTTCTTTTGAAATTTGGCATTGTGAGCAGAATTTTGTTTCTCGCGATGTAAATTTCAAGTTTACTGAATGCGGTTTTAAAAACTAAAAATCTGAAAACATAACTGACTTTTTTTTTGTATTTCGAAACGAAACTACTTAAATCACAAGCTGTGCAATGTTGCATCAAAATAATGATTTTCCAAAGACTCAATCTCGTGGCATAATTATCTGCATATACAGCTTATGCGCAATTAGTACAGCTATCTAACGTTTGATTGTAATCTTAACTTTAGTTTTGACCTGCACGTTATATATCACAGATGTTAAGCTTCTCCTCTTTCTGCTGTTGTCAGCCACAAAGCCAAAGAATTGAGCTGCTTTCATATTTTCAAAAATTGTTTTCAACAGTCAATGCAGCCGTTGTTTAGCTTCGTTGTTGCGTTTGCTTCATGGCTTAACTTCATGCTGCAGCTTACAAGTTGCATGCAGCGTAAACACAACAAGCAACAGACACAAACACACTATACTATATTATAGAAGAAAAAAAAACTAATGCTCCATGTAGGAGATAGACTCTCAGCTGCAGAAATTGTGCTGCTCCTGCCCTCTAGAGTGCCTTATGCACACCTTAATGGAGTCATAAATATTTATGAAAACTCGTCCCGTTCGCTGGCTGAAGTTGGCTGCTGGTAGACAGTTGACTGTTGAGGGGGTACGGTAGGGGGTAGGGCATAAGGGCTGCTGTTGGCAATGCTTTGTTTTTGCCACGCAGATTTTGCCAAGTTTTCTTTCAACGTTTGCTCCACAATTTTTGCCACTTATTTTGCGCGAGCACGCTGGAAAATGCGTGGAACGTTCATGAAAAAGTGCCAGGTTGGGTATCATCCTTGATAATAAATAAAAATAATAGAGCGCTGGCATGTAATAACATTGCCACGTACACAATTTAATGAGCACAGCAGCAAAAACCTAGAGCTGCATTTCATATTGTGCAAAAAACACAAAAAAACAATTTCGCATTAACATAAATTCAATGCGAATAAATCAAAAATAATTTTCACAAAATTGCCAGACAAGCGCAAAAACAAAAGGCACAAAAACAACAACATAAATAAAAATCGAGACACAAAAACGAAATCTGACTGATTTTTAATTTATTCGCGCACAAATTTGCCAGGATATTAAAACGAAGACCTGGACGCAATGGCGCGAGGTTCGTTGAGGTCGTTGCAACGTTGCCATGACTATAATCCCAGCAACACGCAACATTGCATCCGCATCAGGATCCGCATCAGCCTCGACATCGTCCTCGTCCTCGTCCTCGTTCGCATTCTCGTCATCCTCATCATCATCGACATCGTCCTCGTCATCGACAACGAGCCACATCATCGTCAGCGTTCAAAAATATTCAATGCATTTAAAGTCGCATAATGCGGCAAATACAAGCTCTGGGTATGGGGAGCATTTGCCGCACACTCCACGTCTGGGCGTTTCTCAATTGAATGGGGGCGTGGCCGTATTGCACGTAGCTGCCCCCACTGCCATCCTGTCTGTCATTGTTCACATCGTTAAGTGGCGCTAACGTCATTGACGCCGGTAACGCATTTAATATTGACATGTGCATTACGCTTACGCATTGAGGATAACCCGCTAGAAAGCAGTCAACGCATCCCAGAGGTCTTATCATGATGATAATAATGATAATGAGATTGCTGTAGATTGGTCGATAGTCACATGACAGAGATAATTGGTAATAGGAAACAGTTTAAAGCGCATAAAGATAATAACTTATTAAACTATTGATTAGAGATTATTAGAGAAGTTTGTTTTAAAAATCCTTGTTTTAATCAGAGTACAGAAATGTAATCCAACTTATGTGTAAATGAATAGTAAGGCTATAGGCTTTTGATTTTAATGTTTATGCTCGGTTTTCCAAAATGGAAAAGAAGAGTATATTGGGTTTGTGAAATGTCCGTATGTCCGTCCGTATGAACGCAGATTTTTTCCACAGTTTTGAAACTAGAGTAACCAAACTTGGTACATATGTTGATATATACCATAGACAGACAAAGTGTCAAGATCGGCCAGAACGGACCACTATAACATATAGCTGCAATAGGAACGATCGGTTGAAAAATAAGTTTTTGTATGAAAAACTTTTTTGTTTTTCAAAATAACTCAACCAAACTCACTTTACGTAAGTTGAACGACAGTTTATAAGTATATAAGTAGTTTTAAGAAAAATGTAATTTATTAAACGTACAGAAAACAGAGTATATCGCAGTGGGGACATCCCGACTGCAACGTTCTTACTTGTTTTACTTTCTTTAATGTCAAGTCCAGTTTTAATCATCTATAATATACATCCTTTCTTTTTGCTTTGGAAGTAGTCTCTCTTTAACAATATCTAACAAACCTTGTCATTAAACGTAATGTTAATTAGAAATCGGTTCATTTGAGCACTTATTTTCCTTGATATTGCAATTCCAACTAACTTGTAGAGGAAACGTTATTCCTGGAATAGCAGCATTATATTAAACGAATGCAGCTCATTTTCCAATGAATTGAAATCAATAGCTTTGCTTTATACTACCAGCCATTTCCAACTGGGTCTCTATCGTACACTCAGAGAGCAACGGAAGCGCAGCAGCGCCTACGTCATTGCAGCACGCTCATTAGTGTTGATGAGGCACATGGCTAGATCGGGGTCAGAGGGGTATACGGGAAGAACGATGAAAGGCGTCGCGTTGACAAACAGCCGCACAGACAATGCTGAACACAAAAATGCAATGTCTTCGTGTCAACTGGCCGGTAAATTCAGCACACAGCAAATGATAGTGCACATTTTCATGTAGTTGCTTGCATGCATGGAAAGGATGGGGAGGTATGGGGTGGATGTTCGATGTTGGATGTTGGATGTTGGTGCCAGGTGGGGTTGAACATGGCAATTGTCTCGAGCAGGCGGAAAATTGACGAAACTCATCAGTCAGGTCAGTCATGGCTACTAATGGCATGCAGCTTAACAGCTCGCAACTGGGCAACAGTGCGTATACGTGATTTGCGTAGCACACAACAAAAACAACAGTTAAAGATACATGGATACACTCAAATAAAATAAAACCAGCATGCAACTTACTGATACAATTTAAAAGAAAAAAAACAGTGAAAGAGCAGCGCAAGTTTTCGTTCATAAGATCACCGAATTTTTACACAGTGAATAATTGAAGAAAAAAGATAAGAATGGATTTTTTGAAACACTAAAAATTTTATAAATTTATGAGAATATTTTTATGAAATAATTAAAAATTTAAACAAAACTAAAACTAGATAATTTCTCTTTAAAACATAGAATTGCTTTCAAGAACCATCTGTTTTTTTCTGAGTGTAGCTGATTTTAAGAGTTTGTACACTGTGAATAATTAAAGAATAGAAGAAGTCGGCATATTGAACAAGTAAGAATGCTCTATTCGAGTGTGCCCGAGTACAAGACTCCCTGCTCCCAACTATCACTTCAAGCAGTTCAGCGGCAAAACAAGCAAGCAGCGTACCTAACTTGCCCAGTGCATGTCAAACTGTTGTTTCTGCCTGCTGAGACGGCGGAAATAGATTCTTCCATAACTTTGGTGCAATTTATCCGACCGTAATGAAAATCACGCATCCGTTCGACATTGATTTAACATATATGTATGTGTACCAAAAATCAAAGCTTTATCTTTAAAATTGTGGCTGTTGGAGTCTTTTGCGATTTGCGGGGGTGCGGGAGGGTGCATCCGAAATACTGTTGATCTGCGTATGGTATACAGGAACCTACATGCCAAATTTGGTATCTCTAGCTCTTATAGTCTCCGAGATATGTGTGTTCATACGGACAGACGGACAGACAGACGGACATGGCTAGTTCGTCTCAGCTGTTGATCCTGATCAAGAATATATCTAGTTTATATAGTCAAAAATGCCTCCTTCTGTCTGTTACACACATTTGCAGTACATTATAACTCCCTTTTCCCCATTTTTAATGGGAACAGGGTGTAAAAATAACAAATATATTTCAATTTTTATGCAATAGCTGCGAATTTAATGAAACTAGCATCATTATTTCTTTAAAACATAGAATTGTATTTAAGAATCCTGTATATTTTTCTGAGTGTAGTATATTGTAACTGATTTAATGCCATACTCTGTTCTGTTCTATTCTCTTTGCAGACCTACTTCACATTCGATTCACGTGCTGAACAACAAACCGAAGTCTATTTGCGCTATGGCCAACATCCGGAATTGTATCCAAATCGTCGCGGCGAGGTTGTGCAAGGGTGCGTATACGTAATGTACTTATAAAGCAGAGTGAGGGATTCAGAAGCTGGACTGCCCGCTGTGCCCTGGCTTATCGATAATGTTTAGCGCCTTTGTGCCATTTTTTGAGTGCCGGCGGGGGGTGTAGAGGGGGGATTTAAGCTCGGAGTGGGAGAGGGGGGGGGGGGCGTGGTTGACAACTGACAGTTACTACTTTGTAGCCAGCGATGCGTTAATTTAATTTTATTATGTTGCACGCAACTTGAGTGGTTTTTGAGGGGCTCCAGGGGAAACGCACAGACGATGTCTTTGACAATTTCGAGAACTGCCCTACCAGGAGCACATTTCATAATCATATGCGAAAGACAGGCGGCGGGGCAACGGGTGGGGAGGGGTGCTGCAAGTGGGTTGAGTGGGATGTTGGCAATGCGGTAACAGAAGGTCGCATAAAATTGAATTACAATTTGCCAGCCGGAGAGTGAGGGCGGCAATGGGCGTGGCAGTGGCAAGGCAAAGGCAAGCACTGCGGCAACATAAACTCGCGAAAAATGTGTAGAGAGCAAGAGAGTCGGAAATTGCTGCCATGGGCCAAAGGAGCATTCAGTTATCCCCAAAAAACTTTGCAGACATTAAATTTCATTTGATATTCCTGCGTATTTTTTTGTTTTTTTCTTAGCTCAGTCGTCTAACTTTTATCTTAATAAAATAAGTTGCAAGTTTTAAGCATTGGTTGGAATCTTTGTATGGGTTGTGGAATGCGGATTGTGAATGCGAATGAGCAGCAAAATTGCAGGATTTATACCATGACTATTTCATGCATACGTGAGTCCTTCCAAAACTGATGGTAAAACTTTGCGATAGGCAGTTTTTGATTTGAACTTCGAAACATTGAAGAGAAATATTTAAAGAAATCTAAAAAGCAATTTAATGAGTTTGTAAACTTAAAGCTACGATTATTTGAAGTATCCAATTTAGTTGGCATTGCAAATGATGCATCCCTTCAACTATTTACATGCGGATCTAACAAATCTAGCCCACTTTCATCAACTTTACTTACCGACCATTCGTCTGCTTTAACACAAGCTTTAAGTACCAAAGAGCGAGAGCACTTTAAAGCTCCATCGTAAGCAACCTTTATCCTATGTAACCCAACCATAAGAATCCTGCAATTCTCAACCCAGCGCCCACATGGCCAATATGATTTTTATGCTAATTTTGCGGTCACGCGCATCGACATCGACACTGAAATAACCCAAACCAATCCAACAAAACAACCAAAACAAGCTAGAATGTTAAATTGGAGAGAGTGCTCAACTAGAAGATACCCTGGTATACCTTTTAATGCCTTATAATCACTGAGATATATTCTCTGTAAAGTTGAAAATCTACTCTATTGATGGTTGAATCACAATCGAGGGTATTGTTAACCATTGATACTATTGATTTTACGATTGTACGATTTTCATCGATACTATCGATAGTAAATGATCGAAACTATCAATTTGTTGTTTCTACTGTTCAAAACTACCAACATAGTTTAAACAGTTCAAAAATGTCCCACTCTTCGACTATTACAAGTATACTAAGCTACCCTTTTTAATGTATTGTTATGGTTACAGGGTATATAAGCTCAACGGAAGTCAACAGCACCCAAATGAAAGGCAAATTTCCATGAGCAATCAAAGAAAAAAAAAAGAGAAGAGAATTTAGAGTACAAATAAAATGGTAAATGGTAATCATATTTATGCAACTTCAAGCTGCGTAGTGATTTGCTCAGCCCTGACAACCCTGACAGCCCTGGCAATGCGTTTGTTTGACTTGAACAAATTGAAAATTATACGCACGGTTCTCTTTACAATTCCAACAGTTGTTCTTGTAGTTGAACAACAATTTTACAAGGTTCTTACTCAAGGCAAATGCTCAAGAATTTCCAAATCAGTGATCACAATTTTCTGCTTTTGTTGTTTCAATTCGTTGGCTGCCAGGCAATACCAGCGATTAATTTGTTGGATTTGTGCCCAAGAGGGGATACAAAAGGAAAAAGACCCAAATATGTCTGAGACGCAAGCAGAAGACGACAGGCTTTAGTCCAAAATATTGGAGACATTTATTGGTGGCTTTTGGGGCAGCATAAAACCATATAACTTGCCAAATTGAAAATTAATTGAATTTAATTACAATTTTAGCTCATATATATATATTTGTTATATGTCTACTTTATAGCTCCTACTGTGAACGTGAGTATCGGGATTGTCGTCTGCAGACCTGCTACGTACAGTCCCCAGCATATCCGGGACTTTATCCCCGAGCTCTCAACTGCCGTTACAAATTACACACCCGACAGCCCTACATTAAATTATATCTGCAGAACGAACAGTTTGCGGTCGATGGACAAAGGTAAGCGAATCAGCTCAAATATACCGCAGATATTCACACAGATTCACACCTACATATACACATATACATACATATATATATGCAAAACGAATATATGCAAATGCAAATTGCCGAGAGAAATTAGCGCCAAGTTAACACCCTGTAATTTGTCATTTTGGCACAACGACGACGACTGCAATTCCGAATTCCAGCTATACATATATATTTTTTTTCTTTTTACATTTTTCGGTTGAGTTTTTTTTGCCTTTTGCACTTGTTGTAGTTGTTGTAATGCATTTGGCATGCTGACAATGACAATTTGACACAGCGCTGCTCTGGAAAAATTGGCACCAATTTTCGTGGAAAACGTTGGCGACATGTCACAGACCCAATCCCCAATCCTCAATTCCAAACCCAAACCCAATCCCACATCCAAAATTCCTTGCCATTCCCAGTTACCATCAACATTACCGTCACAGTGCTGGCTTCTGTATCCTGGCTCCTGGCTCCTGTCTGCCATTGGCTTGCACTTTGTCTGTCTGCATTCAAATTGGCTAAAGGATTACGTTTTGAGTAAGTTTTTGGGGCGCACAAGGCAGAGTCATTGCCGATTTTGTATTATTAATGCGAAAATGATGAAATTGTCGTCTGACTGCGTTGGTATTTTGTTAGGTTTTGCTTGATTTGTTGACTCATCGAAAACTTCGCCAAGATAGAAAAATTTGCCAATGTCTTAAAGTCAGATTTTTGTGTGCAAAGGTATCTAGACACACCTATAACTGTAGCTCTAGTTAAGAATCCTTTTGAGCTTAATCGCTTGATTATGGTCAAGTTAAGAAACCAAAATACAAAGTGTGCCTTCGTTTTGATATCTCTTTGGAATATTAGCAAGTCTTTGGGGACACATGCAAAATGCCCAGCTGTGTTTTAGTTTTAAATCAGAACTTAAATATTTTATGAATATACCCAAGTGGTTGGGGGATCGCTTGACTAGCCCCAAACCCTAAGCCTAAGTCTAACCCCTGCAGAATTTACCTGCTGTCTGAATACAATTTACATTTACCATTTTGCCATTCACTGACCTTTCACAAACGTTGCGGCTAGTCATTAAACATCCTTCGTCCTTTTCTGCCTTATCATGGCCCCAGCCACCGTCTGGGGGGGTGGGGAACAGCTTTTCAGTATTTTTGAAGCGCTCAAATTACACCACAGCAGCAACTATTTACACAGAAAAAAAATAGTTGTGGTTTTTTGTAGGCAAAATAAAAATTTTAAAAGTTTAAGAATCGCTTAAAAAATATTTTGTTGCTAAAGAAAATTGCTTTTAAGTAATTTAAAGTAAAATTTTATACTTTTAGATAATCAATTATGTTTGATTAACATGTTTTCTTTATGGAATTGATGCGAAAGCGTATTTTAAAACAGAATAAATAATTACACAACATAAAAAGTTGATTTTTTTCAAAACCAAATAGAATCTGCATCCAACTGAATTGATTGAACTAAAAAAAAAATCAAGCAATTTGTTTGGTTGACTTTGAAAATTCTTCTTTTTTATATCTTTTTTTTTTTGCTGTGTAGCAAAACCTGCTAACCTTGCGCTTAACACTTCTGTATGAAGGCACTTTGCAAATGGCCTGCAAAAGTATCTAAGTATCTTAAAGCTGTTTGATGTTGAAATGCCAGTCAGCATATTTCAGTAGAGTCTCTTTCGCATTTTTGGTCGTCTTCGAAGCGCTGCACGTGCACATCAACTGGCTTCTTTAAGTTGAAATTAGATAAGCAACATTCAATTTATTTTTATAGATTCAATTTGAATATTTACCTTTTGAGCGCTGAGCAGTCCGGGCAGACACGAGGCATGTCAAAGTGCCAACTTTGACAGCGAAAAAGCGAAGAGTTGAAAACGCTGATGTAGGATGAAGTAGGAATGAGCCGAGTTGAGTGTGAGCAGAAGGATGTGGAGTCGAATAAGCGTGAGGGTTCGGTTGAAGAATGATTCCTTTCAGACTAGTTGAAAATCCGCTTTAAGTGCGTATTAATTTGCAAGTCTAAGTAACTGCCAGCACCATAAAAAGGTCAACAGCACTAGGGGTTGAGGAAGGGGGGCGTGCCGAAAAGGATTAGTCAAACAAACGGTACAAACGAGCTAATCGCAGAGAGAGAGAGAGAGAGAGAGAGAGAGAGAGAGAGTGGAGAGCGATAGAAGAGCCAAGTTAATCGAATATCTTTTGGATAGGAAAGGGTTACCATGCTGAAATTCCATTAATGATGTTTGGTTAAGGCTGCTTGTGTTTGATTTGGATGTGCTTCCAGGAGCATACTTAAGAACATTCAGTCAAAACATTCAAAGTTGGCAAACTAATCCTTAAGTTAAACGTAGAGCTTGTTGCCTAAGCTATTAATTTGGGAATTACAATAAAGATTGCTGAGTGTGCCAAAGTTTTAATGATATTTTAAATTATTTATGTTGAATTTATATTTGTGTATTTATTTGTTTAATGTGCTTGTGATAACAATAATTTTTAATCAGCCAATTTTATTTGTGAAATTATTTAAATTCGTTTTGTACTAATTAGCTATCCAACCCGTAGGTAATATGTTATCAAAAATAACTGTTATTGACATTGCTTTAATTGAATTTAACTTCAAAAGGTTGCTTATCTATAGACTATAGATGAAGCTACAAATTAGAGCCTAGCACAAATACATTTGTTTTAAACTTCAACTGAAAAACTCTAAATCTTATTTCGTTTGATACCGAAAATTTTTTGAAAATCGAACAAATCTAAGTTCAAATTCGTAGAATGCTTCGGTACAAATATATCCATATATCTAAAACATAACAGTCTGCAAATAGAGTATTTAGTAGTATGAGTCTTTTGATGACTAAACGTTCTTTTTTCATTATTATTCGAAACTATTTACAAACAATCAGCATAATCCGTCTAAGCATTACACAAAAGCTGCATCAAATCCAGTTCATAAAACACGCTTAGTCTCAATTTTGATACCAGTTTCATTATCAGAGCACTGTCGACCTGTCCAGTCCTCAGTTATAAGTTGGTATGTAGGTGCTTGATGCCAACTCAGCGGCAACTTTGCCGTTGTTCCTTTTATAAATCAGTTGAGTTTATTGCCGAGAAGCGAGGCTCGTTTGACTGCCAGTTTTGCAAAACATTTTTCTAATTTTTGTGGACCAAACACAGCAAATATTTTGCCAGCACAGCACTTTTCGACACAGACCACCCAACACAAACTTACAAACAGAGGAAAAACACACTCACACACACACACACACAACAAACTTTGGTGAAACTTTTCTTTTTTTTTTGGGTATAGTCGAGGCAAATAAATGCAAAAGTCATCGAGAAAAAAAGTTTTTTAATATGCCGAAATTATTACCAGTCAGTTATTTTTGATATGTCTGTTGTCCAAAAACTTTTGCCAGCCACCAAGTTTTGCTCTCTTTTTGTCTAAAAAGAGAAAAAAAAAAAGAAGAAATAAAGAAAAACAACGTAAAAATAATCAACTTTCTGCCCTACACATTTATTATCAATAAGTTAGATTAGGTTCGCCCGAAACCTGCCATAGACGAAAAGACAAACTTGCTGACAAAGTGATTAAATTGACTGAAACGAAAGCGAAAAGAAAGCGGAACAACTGTCTGGCTAATAGATACAGATACGAATAGATTTCCAAGTTTGCTACGAAAAAGTTGTTCCTCAACTTTTTGTGGAAAGCTACGTCAAAGGCTCAATAAAATGTCAATTAAATTGGCATTTTTGTTGCACTTTGAAATCACACGGTGAGCTTTCATTTATCGGCCCGCATTTGATTAAAGGCCAGCTAGTAATTGCCAAAGTTAGCTTTCAATTAGAAAGTTCACACAAACACACACAGCTACACACACACACACACACATACACTCATCCAGGTGAAAAGGCTTTCTCGTTTTGCCTTTTGCATTGGCATGGAATTCTTCGACTTCAAGCAAATTGTATTGCCAACAAATGGCTGGAAAAAGGGCATCCTGGTTTCAGACCTCATCAATGGCCAAAAAACGAGCGAATCGCTGCACAAAGGTCACTTTGTCTGGGCCATGCTCAGGGTTATGTCAGAACGAGACGTTGCCATTTATAAAAAAAAATGAAACAGAAGTTCAAAAACAGCGCACATCCACTAGAAGTTAGAAAATGCTTCAAAACAGACAGCAGTTTGAATGCTTTACCCCCTTCTTTGATATACGTGCGCTGCCAAAGTGCAAATGAATGTCATAGACAGGGGCGTAGCTAAAAAGGGGTATGCCAAATATCAATAAGTTTTTCTCCTTCAAAGTTAAAGTTGAATCAATAAACTAAAGCTTGTCTAATTGGCCAGAAAAAAGAAACTATAGACTAATTTTGAAATGTGTTTTTTAGTAAACTACGTCTCTGATTGCCTGTTCCTTTGCTTTTATGTTCTTTCTAACTCTTTCTTATATTGTTTTTTACTAAAAGTCGTCGGACGCGCAATTATTCATTCAATTTCAGCCGCCCGTACTTTTATCTGTTTTTATACTCTGTTACAAATGGGGATTAAGCGCATGTTGGGGTTGTGTAAGACGAAGTTGGGGTTGGGATAATAAAATCGTTCTAAATTCAACTCGTTAGGGAGTTTTTTTCAAACCGAACAGAATCATTTCGAGTTCCTTATGTCATATTCAGTTTTTAATAAATTATATACTATTCCTTTTGACATATCCTTTTAAAATGTTAGCTTTTTGTAATCAAAACAGAGTATTTAGCAATCAGGAACTTACGCGTGCAACATGTTTGCTTTTTGTATTTTTGCGTCAGGTCTTTGCACTTGAAATTGTGCTACGTGCGCTTTTTAATTGTTGGGATTTTATTAAGTTGACGTCAACCGTCGAGGGATAAATTTAATTTGTCCTTTTTACGCGTCCATAAATGAATCAAAGGATGATCCTTTCAGTGGGCAAACGCAGCTCGCTTTAAATTGAAAGTGCACAATGCCATAAAGTTTAAACTGACACATTTATCGTAATTTCTGATTCTGATATTGATATTTTGATATTCTGATTTTCTGATATTTGATATTCTGTCTCTTTACAGATGCGAAAACGTGATGACCTGCCCCATAAGACCCATAGGCTCCGGGAACGAGCATTGTCCCTACGATTGGTTAGCCGTTTATGATGGACGCGATGAGCATTCGCCGCTGATAGGCAAATTTTGCGGCCTGGGCAAATTTCCATTCAGCATTATTGGTGAGTAACCCCTGATGGCAAACCCGACTCCCATTGATATAGCTAGTAGAGTAACGCTTTCCAATCGCTATACATTTTGACATTCATTCGCATGCTGCTTGCAGGCACTTCCCAATATATGTACGTTGAGTTTGTTACATCGCCGGCGGGTCCGCTGCTGAATACTGGCTTCCATTTCAATGTTGGCAACTGGCCAGGACATGTGGAGACTGCAGGGATAAAGCATGGCGTCTGTGATTGGTTACTGAGCTCCGATTCGTTAAAGGACAGCAGCGCCAGCGAGGGTATCTTTCTCAGCATTGCCCACTGGTATCCACCAAACACATCCTGCAGCTATCACATCAAAGGACATCCTGGCGAAATTGTGCGACTTTATTTTCCAAGGTAAGCAATATGTGTGCTTAGGACTCGACAATATCTAATATCAATATTAAATTTTTTGTCTTTTTGCTGATTTCACATATTGTGTAAAGATTTTATTTATCATAACTAAGTTACAATGGCAATATATTTCAAACTGTGTTCCAAATCAACCTCTTTTTTTAACCTTGTCGTTGCAATATTAACTCCATTCATGAAGGCTTTATCTGCATCAGAGATTTCATTTTTATACTCTGTTTTCCAAAGTGGAAAAAATAGTATATTGGGTTTGTGAAATGTTCGTCCGTCCGTCCGTCTGTCCGTCTGTCTGTCCGTGCGTCTATACTTCTGTATGAACGCAAATTATTTCCACAGTTTTGAAGCTAGAGCAACCAAACTTGGTATACATGTTGGTATATACCATAGGCAGACAAAGTGTTAAGATCGGCCAGATCGGACCACTTTAACATATAGCTGCCATGGGAACGATCGGTTGAAAAATAAGTTTATGTATGAAAAACTTTTTTGTTTTTCAAAATGAGATATGCGAATTATACTCATCTTAAATTAATTTTCGATTGATTCTGATTTTAATTTAAGAATTTGTTCCTAACATTTGAAGTGCATTTCAGCCATACCAAAGTTCTTCAATTCTATTTTGCTTGACACCATTTACAATTTAAAGCCCTCCCCTTTGTGCCGCACATTGTTTAGTTCTCTACATAATTCTCTGTTATATTGTAAATATCTCGACAAGGGGCGTTGTCGAAAATCCTTCCTTACAAAATCCATCCGAAAGCCATCGCTGGCATTTCACTTAAAGTGCAAAGTTTTGCGGCTCTGTGTGGGCGCCCCTCAGCGGTTTTGCATTTGCCCCATCTGCAATCCTCTCCAGCGCCTCTTCACCAGCTCTTCGTTCACAGCACATCTCCAGCTTCTCAGCTGCTCTTCAGCAGCTCCTCGCCAGCTTCAATCCATTTGGGCACTGCGTTCTATGCTGTAAGCGTATTTTAATGAAATTTGCCGCAAAGATTTATGTGACATTTTAATTTAACGTGTCGAGTTGAAGTTGTTCTTTATATTTTTTACTTTGTTCAGCATTTCCCTACTTCATATGCCCCCCTATACGCCACTTTCTTATCCTTGTCGGCGTCACCAGGCCGTTGTTTGTGTCTGAATCCTGAATCCTGGCTCTGAACTTTTGTGCATTTTGAGTTTGCGTTTTCTGAATGTTCTGCGCTGCACAGTGGTAGACGCCTATGTTTTGGTTAGGGAAATATTTTATTGTGCTGCGGCTTTTGCTGGCTTCATTTCGACTGTGGTCCTTTGGCCAAAGAATCGAGATGGCGTTGTCGCCAAGACTATGGCAAAGTTTTTGAAGCTTTGACATTTTGGGGGCATTGATGGTTTGCTTGCTTAAATTGAATGCTATCGAAGGGTGTGCTAAATAGTTGAAAAGTAAACAGCATTTGTGATTGGAAAGGGTAGATAAGTTTGGCAGCTCTTTTTGGGGTTATCCATAAAAATTGTAAGTTTATCGAAACTGCATTTTGTAAAAGATTTTATTGGAATAAGTCGTAAATTGGAAGCTAAAGCCAAATCTTAAGCAGCTAGCACATCTGACAGGAAAAGAAAAATAAAATAAATTATTTAAAAATACCACATAGCTTTCTAAACAGATTCCGATTAAATAATTTGTTTATGAAGTAGTTTTCTTGAAAATCTGTGACCTCGCATTCGTTCTGATCTGCTGGCCCATAAAGTATTGCATCAAGCTCGCCCTAAAGTTGTCAGAAATGGAAACCTTCAACTAAGCTAACAACAACTGCAACTATTGCTGTACATTCGACCATGTTGCAACCTTATAATTTATGCACAAAATGTTGCAAAACATTGCCAAGTTTCTGGCTAAAAACTGGAAAAGAAAACTATGTGCATGGCAAACATCAGACCCAGAAATGCATACAACCATATACCATACACACACACTCACACTCATACACATTACACAATGAGGGGTAAAAGGGTGAAGTAAAATATCAAACAAGTTTTTGCCAAAAGATAAATATTTATGTCCACCTACAAAACGAGCTAAACTAAACCCAAAGCCCCAAACCAAAAAGGAGAACTTGTGCGCACGTTTACACCGATTGCCATTAAGAGTTCAGAAGTGGGCAACATGATTGCGTGATTACAGTGCACAAAATGCAACACTACCGATTGCAATGAGACAAACTTACACTGAGCAAAATAAGGCAGCTTGTACCAATTTTAAAGATATCTCATCATGTCTTTCATACAAAATCTACAGAGAGGTCTTATTTATTGTAAAAAAACCTTATTTTAAGAAATGTTTCGCATACCAACCAAAATATTGACACTGATACAAAGGATAGCAAACAAACTAATGTAGAAACAAATTATAATGCATAGTTAAGTGTACCCGAATACTAGACTCCCTTCTCCCAACTTGCACTTCAAGCAGTTCAGCGGCAACGCAGTGCCTATCAAACTGTTGTTCCTGCCTGCTGAGACGGGGGTTATAGATTCTTCAATAACTTTGGTGTTTGTAATTCGATCGTAATGAAATTTACACAGCTGATCAACATTGATAAAACATATACTATGTGTGCCAAAAATCAAAGATATGTCTTCAAAATTTTGGCTGTAGGAGTGGGGTTTGAAATAAACTTGATCTGAGTATGGTATACAGGAACCTGCATGCCAAGTTTGGTGTCTCTAGCTCTTATAGTCTCTGAGATCGACGCGTTCATACAGACGGACGGACGGACAGACAGACGGACATGGATAGTTCGTCTCGGCTGTTGATGCTGATCAAGAATATGTATAGATTATATATTCGGAAATGCCTCCTTCTGTATGTTACGTACATTTGCAGTACTTTAAAACTCCCTTTTTCCCATTTTTAATGGGAAAAGGGAGTAAACATATATCAAACATTTATTACGAGGATTGCGGAAGCTCAAAAAGTTATTAAGATTTATTAAATCAAAAATAAGATATGCACTTTTTTTTATAACAACAACAAATATTTGCAATTTTAACTTATTAAAATTTGCGCTTAGCAAAGTTGAATATGATTTGGCACTTATATTTTTCACAGTGTACAATACATCCAAGCAAATGGACAAGTCGCTGCAAAAAGTTTAAAGAAGACAAGAAAAATGCAATGGGAAACTGGGAAACTGCGTGTGCTGTGCTGAATTTTCGTACTTTCAGCTCAAGTTTTTGTCTTTGCTAGCTTCTGTTGTTGTAATTGTTGTTGTTGTTGCTGTTGCTGCAGTCATTGTTGTTGTTGTTGCTTGCTGCCAACTTCACTCAAGTTGTTGCAACGCCCACGACAACAATTGCACGCCCATACGACCCATCCACTACCCCACTCTTGACTGTCTATTCTAGCTGTCTGTTTGTCCTTACCTACAATCCTTGTTGCTACCCAGTCCGTGCAATCCGCAATCCTTGAGAGCTTCACTTACATGTGTGAGACGCTCCTTGGTTATAACTGTTGCTAGTCTTTCTGCTTTTGCTGCCAGCCTGATGTCTGCGAGTCCAGAGTCTAGAGTCTAGACACTGTCGACATTGTTTCCAACAAACTTGCTCATTTAAGTAACATGTCATGCCTTCTATTCTCTTCTTTTTTTCTTCTTTCCTAACTATCTACTGACTTTTTTTTATTTGAACCCAAAGCTGTGGATTTCGGTTGCACTCTTTGTTTGCCAGTTGTTTCAATATTTCTTTTGCGTTCAATTTGTCTGTATTTGTAGTACTTATGAATAGGCACAATAATTATGTTGCTTTTCAGCAGTGGATGTGTTTGATTAAGCTGCAAAAAATACTTTTTCTAATATCATTTCATACCGATTGCACAATTCCTTTTTGCTTATAAACGATAACGTATTTGAGATTTTCAAGTCTTCATTTTAAGCCAAGGTCCACCTATAATATGAGCTCGCAAATATAATCTAATTATTATAAATAATAAAAGAAAATTTATTTACGGTTCTAAATATCGTTCATTTCAGAGCAGAGATTTGAATATTTATTGAATATTTTTCCAGATTCAACTGTTAGCATTTTTCTCAGGATTATGCCTTTCTTATCCTATTTCAATGTCAATTTAACACAATTCTTGATCAAATAAATGTGAATTCTATGCGCAAAATGTTGCTTAAAGTGAAAATGGGAACATTTCAGGAAAAGTCACTTTCACAATATCTTACCAAAAGTAGAAACCGGAATAGATCTGTATATAACATACTAAAAATAGCTAGAGATAGTTATTTTTGTTAAATATATTGTCTAAACTGTCTAAGAACCGAATACATTTTCAGTTCTATCAATGTTTTCTTTTCAACTAGTCAACTATTTAATCCTGCTTACTCCCACTTACAATAAAATATGTATATAAAATAAATCTGCTCAGAAGTTAACTCAAAGCAATTGCAATTCATAAAAATGTGACGTCCATACTTTAAGCAGGACTCGACACGACATCAATTGACTGCCATATGCACATAACTAAGCAGTTGCTTCCCAAAACAGTTGACAACAAGGACCAGAAGGACGAGCGGATTGTCCAACTGCATACATTTCTTTTTTTCTGCTTCTTCTTTTTTTTTGAGTGGGGGGTAATACTTTTTGTCGTGCTGCTGAATAAACTACCCACTGAGTCAGCATAACTGAAACTAGGCTGCAAACGGATTATAAGGACATGCCGCAGGGCGTCAGGCTTTACTTTTTCGACGCCGCGTACGTGAATAACGGCATGGACACGTAGAGGGGAACGGGTAGTGGTAAGAAGGGAGCGAGGTTCAAAAATAGTAACTCTGCTCTATTATGAATAGGAGTAGCAAAGCACAAAGGAGCGGAACAACAAGTATTACGTCTAGAAGATACCCTGTAGATACATAGATAAAAAAACTGATATGAAACGTATCAAAATTGCTGTAAAAATAAAAACAAGACAATACAACATAAAATAAATGAAATAAAATAAAATCAAATAAAATAAAATAAATATAGAAAAAAATAAAAATTTAGATGATGGCGTTTATCTCATGACGTTTTTTCGTTAAGTTCATGTTTGTTGCTTCGCTTCACCTCTTTCCTATAAACGAGAACTTAACGAAAAACGTCATGAGATAAACGTCATCGTCTAAATGCGGACTGAGCTTAAGAAATTTAAATCTAAAATCCTAAACTTACAGACTTCGTTCGTCCTTAAATTTAAATTTGTATAGTTAAGTTGAACCTTCTGTGACTATTGCCTTAAATTTAAGTTAATCTTATCTTCAATATTTGTCATAGAATGGATTTAAACGATGACGTTTATCTCATGACGTTTCTTCGTTAAGTTTGTGTTTGTGGCGAAGAGGTGTAGAGGGGTTGCCTGCTTCGCACCAACTCTTCCCTACAAACGCAAACTTAACAAAAAACGTTTTGATATAAACGTCATCGAAATAGTAGTTCTTCTGTCACTTGAGTATACCCGCTTTAATCATTTTGTATGGCTACAGGGTATAAATAGTAGTGTAGCAAATAAAAAACGAAACGAAATAAAATTGTGCCGTGGCAAATGCCTGAAATGCCCGCTGCTGATGATGGTGATTTGTTTTTTTTTTTTGACATTTGGCAACTTTGTGTGGGTTAATAAAATGTTGTATTATGTCATATTTTTGGGACAGCAGAAATGTAATTGTATGAAATCTGCTTAGCAGGATAGATGGCCATAGTTACGTAAACTATTTTTGGCGGTTTGGATGGATGTTGGGTGGATGTTGGATTGGATTGTTGCCAAAAGATAATTGGAAAAGTTTTCGCGGTAGCTATAAATGTTGTTTAAGCCAAAAATGAAGGGCAGAATGGCATAATTCAAAAGTGCAGCATTGTAGAAAATACAAATTGTCAAATATTGTGACTAGATCAAATTCTGCAAATTTCAAGTTAATTTCTGAATTCTAACTATGCTTTTTGGAGTATCTGCAAAATTGTCAAAATCAGAAAGACTTGTTAGAAACTTATTTACAGACTATGTTCATTTCATGTATCATTCACATTTATGCAATAATATATGAGTTTCAACGTGTCTGCCAGAAATACTTTAGGAAAGCAATTTGCATTCATTTTTCAAAGTGAACACTGCAATGGCCAAAATCGAACGAGACTACGTGTGCCAGTAAAAAGTGAGATTTTACCTGTTACGAGATGGAATTTATATTAAACTGTAAATGGATGCAGGACGCAAAGTTCAAGGGGCGATTTGGGGTGATGCGAAAATGTTGAAAATGCTGCCCCAAAAATTGTGGCAAAAAGCCAAAATTCTTTGGTTTGGACTTGCAGCTTCTTTTTTTTGGTGTTTTTACTTTATGACTGCAACTTATGTATTTCTCTTCTCTTTTATTTGGTTATTTAGTTTTCGCATAAATCGCATCGAATCGCCAATACTTAAGTACGAAGGAGACTGCGGTGAATCGCTGACCATCTACGATTCGGATCATGCAGATCCCGCCCGCATTATAAAGACCTTTTGTGACACCTTCTCGAGGCCCATGGAGAAGGTGGACTTTGTGAGCACAAGTCCATCGCTGTATGTACAATTTGACTCGAAGACGGGCAGCTATAGCGGCAGCTCACTGTACTATTGGGCACACTATGATTTCTTTAACAATACACGCTTTGGTGACCCCGTGCCAAATACTCTTTGCGATGAGGTCATGTACGCATGGAAACATCCTGGAGGACGCCTCCGTTCGCCACTCAACTCCCTCATCTTCAAGCGAACCGGAGGCAGTGATGTACGCTGTCAGTACAAGTTTGTGACAGATCGACGACTCTATGCCCGAGCCATTATCGAGGTGAATTCGGTGTCCTTTAAGGAGTTGCCTTACAATAGCAATGCGTGTACGCGTTGTCACGAGGAGCGTGTAGATAAGCTGGTCATCTGGGAGGAGCGCGACAAGTTCCAGAATAATTTGGCCTGCTTCTGCGATAATATACCAAGAGCTGTGCGTGTTATATCCTCCGCGGATCAAATGAATCTGGAGATGATAGTGCAAGGACAGCATGCGATTACCTCGTACTTTAAGAATCCCAATCCACTGTTTGAAGCAACCT
The DNA here is from genome assembly GCA_949708635.1 of Hirtodrosophila cameraria. NCBI lineage: Eukaryota > Metazoa > Arthropoda > Insecta > Diptera > Drosophilidae > Hirtodrosophila > Hirtodrosophila cameraria. Next base: position 15,894,999 of record OX453089.1, on the reverse strand, counting down.
ATGAGTTTGCGCATGGTCCGCTCTGTGGACCCATCACACTGGGACCCTCACCCGATGGCGAACTCGTTTTCCCCTATAAAAAGGCACTCGCCATGGTAGCTGGGCCCATGGCACCACCAGAGCACCATTATCGACGTGAGAAATGCATCTGGGAGCTGAAGGTGGCTGCTCAGCGGGATCTGTGGCTAAATCTTGAGAAAGCGCGCTTTGCAGATCGCAGCTGCGAAAGCGCCAAGATTGAGGTCTATTTGGCGGGTCGCCTGGAGCCGCGTTTTGTGATATGTCCGGAAAACATATCGCTGGCCAGGGATGTACCCATATTGACAACCGCCGAACTAGGCGCCACTGGCGCCGATCAGGAGCCGCTGCCGGTACTCATACAATATACGGGCGATGGCCAGCCGGGAAAGAATATATTTCGTCTAGTCTGGACCGAGCTGTTCCACTTGCCTCGCAATCCCGACGGTAGTCTGGCCGCGTCTTTGTTGCAGGATGGCGGCTGTGATTTCCGTTGTCCTGGCGACACGCAGGTATGCATTCCACGCCATCTGCTATGCAACGGCATACCCAATTGCCCCAATGTGACGCACACCTCGACGCTGGCCCAACTAACGCGGCACATTGAGTGGAATCTGGAACAGCTCGGCCTGCTCCATCATGCCAAAGATTACAGCCAGCTCATCCTGCACGATGAGTCTCCCGAGATTTGCCTACAGCGCGATCTTAGCGAGCTGCCCTATGGCAAACTATCACTTATTACACTTGGGCTCTGCGTGATGTTTGCTCTGCTCATTGCTATTCTGAGACGAATGTGCCGAGGGGCGCCCAAGCAGCCAGGATTAGAGCATCTGCAGGAGGATTATTAGACATGTCCTTGAGGCGGCATTGAAAGAAAACTTTTAAATTTAATTACGAGTCGGTTGCCAAACTTTTTTTTAAAGGGATTGATATATTTTTGAAACAGTTAGAGAATTTAAATTTGACGGAATTACTTTAATCTAATTATGAAAATATTGATATTTGTGTTTCTAGCATTATTTTTGAAAATGTTTATAAAAGTATGATGCATTTTTTTTATCAAATGTTGTTTAAGTTAAGATTTATTTGAATTTTAGTCTAATTGGTTAAAACTGTTTAAAATAACATATATAATTTTTAGAAAATCTTTGTCACACTGCCAATTTTGTTCTAAAATAAACCAAACTTTACTTTCACGCAACTTTCTCTTAGCTACTTTCACTCAGTTTCACTATATTTATTAAAATAAAACAAAAGTAATGCTTAATAGCAAATATATATGTATGTAAGTAGTTTTACAAAACTGAAATCTTTAAATTTCAACCCTGAACGCAACGTGACAGCTATTGAATATTAATTAAAACATTAATGCGATAAAAACTCAAACATATAAATGTTTAAAAAACACAAAGATACACGACACAAAAAACACACACACAAAAATGATTAACTGCCCTGAATAAATTAATTAAACGTAAAATTGTCACGTGATAATTGTTGAAATAAAAACACAAAACAAACAAAAAACCAGAAAAACTAAAAACAGAATAGTTTAACAAGCATAAAGAAACTAGACATTAATTAAGGTAGACAGGTAAAATGATAAAAGAAAAGTAAAAACAAAAAAAAACAAGTATATTAACAATACAAAAACAATTGTTGGTGGTTTTATTAGTTAATATGTGTATATCAAATACAATACAATGTATTATTATTGGCAAATTGTCAACATGAAAATCCAGGCGTACATAAGAAAATACATACATACTTGAATACATGTGTATATAATGTACGATATACTAAAAAATAAAAAAAAAAATAAACAAACATATATATTTTTTGCACATAGATTTATCTAGACCATAACATTAATATTGGAGATTAAAATTGCCCACAAAAAATGGCTGACTTTAGAACGAGAAATGCAAAAAAAACAAAGTAAAAAATAAAAAACATAACTTTAAAATTATTCTTAATACCAATAAAATTGTAAAGTTCAGCCAAAATGGTTATAGTATTTAAGTCGTATTACTTAAGCTTAAGTCGTATTATATATAAAAAAGAGTTTATAAGGCATTGTAGCGGTGTGACAGTTGAACACAACATAAAAAAAAAAAAAAAACAAAAAACTATCATCGGTCTACCGATGTTAATAAGCCCTAGTTTTTCTTATTTTGAAAAATCATACATGAATTTTGTTTGCCCGTTAAAAAACATATAAAAACGTGTTTATTATAACATTCAAATATCTTCTGCAAGAATATTACAAAGTAGAAGAAACTGTTCCTGATCATATTGAATCTGATATTAAAGACTCTTAAATCTTAAATTTCAAATTACAAATATTGTTTATAATTGGTATTTTGAGCCTGTTTTCTTTCTTATTTTTTTCACACTTTCCTATTTTAAGCTATAAGCTTGGCTTACAAATGCGTGTAAACATTGCCATAAAAACAAGGTACAGTTGCGTTTTCAAAAAAGCAGCGCCGCAACAATGCCAAAAGAAAATTACAAAGATTAGCCCACAACAATAATGGAAAAACGAAAAAAAAAATGGAAATTAGAACACATATTTTAAATGTACGTCAGAATTAAATATAAGAATTGAAAGAAAAATATACAAAAAAAAAAAAACAAAAACAAAACAAAACAAAACATAAATAAATGCAAATGTGAAAAAAAACCAACGGTAAATTTGATTGAATTTAATTAAGTTGGCAGCACGGTCAACTAGCTGAATGCAACCATGTCTGCTGAATGGGCTAAATAGAACTGAGCTGAGCTGTCAACACAGCAGCAAGGCAAAGAAAAGCAACAACAACAATAAGAAAAGCAATATGCTGAAAGGAAAGCAAACGCGAAGAAAACGAAACGAAAGACACAGCGATTTATATGTCAGCTGGTCCAAAAGGAGCTCGTCAAGGTTCAAAGCACTGTCAAATACTATCAACGACTACCGATTCAGTCAACACAGACGCTGGGAAAAACCAAATTCGTTGAAAATTATAAACGCGATATAAAAAACATAAAATCTAAACTTGAACTTTCGAACTTCAATTAGTTGGCAATAAGTGTAGCATCATCAACAGCTATGGAACGCATTGCAGTGCCACGTGGTAAGCGGCCCAGAGTACAGGTTTCCATGGATGACAAGGAGCGGGCCATAGCACGCATACGCGGTGGCGAAACTAAGGCTGGCATCTCCAGGGAACTGGGTGTGCCGGAGTCTACGGTGCGTGGCTGGGTTAAGCGGGCGGATCAACGCCTGGCACGTGAGGCGGATGAAGGTAAGTCAAGATATGTGCATATATAGCATTATAGCTGGATATATAGAGATTCTTATGGCAGGCAATGAAAGCACATCGCCGCCGTCTCTGGTGGTGCATGCAACCAAGTTGCCAGTCAAACGCGATCACAATGGTGAGCTGCTGCTGCCAGCAACGACGATGCTGATGCCGATGCCAATGTCGGAGGTGGAGCCGGAGCTGCAGCCGCAGCCGCAGCCGGAGCCCGTGCCAACGCCTGTATCTGTGCCCGTGCCACTGCCACTGCCCTTGCAACTGGTGCAACAAGCAGCGGATAGTCAGTTGCATCTGAACGGCTGGCTGCATATCTTCAATGCCGGCATACTTAACTTTACGCTGATTGCAACGGCTGCGTATTCGCGTGCATGCATGCGTGGCGCCACAGATCGCCAGTCGCTGTGGCAGATCATTAGTGATTTTGTGGACGAGGCTGGCAGTAATGTGGCAGGCCAACATGTGGCGCCATATCGTGCACAATACTCACCTGCCGCACAACGCAATGGACGCATTGTGGCGCCACGGCTGCATATTACAGCCGAGGATGATACAGATGACACAGATGCGGGCTGCATGGATGAGGAGGAGCGAGGGTTATGAAAACCAATCGATTTTAGTTTATGTACGTGTATATGCAAATAAAACGCATGTCAATGGGATTATGTTGTTTAAAGCAAATAATTGCATTTTAATTAGCAGCGAAATAAGTGCGATAATTGGCTCTGGGGCTCTGGTCTGGCCTGGTCTGGTCTGGGAACTGGTTTGCATGTGGGTGTTTTGGGGAATCTGAATCAGAATCTGTAGCTGATTCTGAATCTGATGCGGCCTGACTTTATTAACCATATTATTATTTCATTTCATTGCATGTCATGCAAATTTTGTCAATTGATATTGCTCTTGTTGTTAATGTTGCTGTTGTACTGTTGCTGTTGTTGGTGTTGCAGTGTCCTTCTGCCGACGCCACCGCCACTGACGCTCGGTCGGAGTCACGTAATTAAGCGGTTTTATTTGCGGCTTTGCCGCACATTAATTGCTCATGTTAAATGTGAAATTTATTTAGTGCAAAAGGCAATCACAAACAAACAAAATCTTTTTATTTATTGCAAAATATATTTTTTTTTTTATTTTCTTTATTTTGCATTTTTAGTTTACGCAACGTGTTTTGCATACTTCTCCAGAATTTGTTGGCTGCGAATTAAATATTTTTGCGGGATTAGGCATATTAAAGTTAGTACAAATATATAACAAGGGTCCCCGCTTTCTATGTCAAACTTTTTATACTCTTTTTATACCCTTGCAAAGGGTATTACAATATTGTCACGAAATGTGTAACGCATTGAAGGAGAAGTCTCAGAAAAAAACAATTTGTATATTCGTGATCAGCATCAACAGCAGAGTCATGTCCGTCTATCTGTCTGTCTGTCTGTCTGTCTGTCTGTCTGTTTATATGCGTTTTTCAACAAGGACAGTTTATACATGAAGACAAAACTTCATCGAAATCGGACAACAATATCTTATAGCTGCCATAGGAACGGTTGGTTGAAAATAAGTTTCTGTATCTGCAGTTTGTTATATTTAGCAATATTTGAATAGCTTTTAGCTAAAATAAATGGAAAGATATATATAGAGATAAAGTATAGACCTTACACACCAGCAATTTGTTAGCCTCCAAACTGCTTTGCTGCATCGAAAAAAGGCGAAAATCAAATAAAACACCTAATTGAAGGCTAATCAGGGTCAGGTGTTTATATATACCTAAATTCGAGGCTTTAGCTGCTGGATCTTGACGTTGCTAGCTACACCCAGCTTTGTGGCTAGGGCCAACCACAATAACTAAGGAAACTAAGCCACTGCCAGTGCCCAAAATGGCACACGGCGATTATCCGCCAGTTCATCGAAAATGCCAACTTGCTTAACACGAAACTTTTTCCATTTTCATTTTGCGCGCACGAGACCATAAAAAATATGGTTAGGGCGGCCCAAGAAAATGGCTAGAAAGGCCCAAATCGTCGTTCTACCACCACAAGCTACCCGAAAATGTAACGTTAAGACTTTTTGTTGGGCTCCCGTTTTGTTTTTGTACATGTTTTTTTGTTGCGATTTTCTCAATAATTTTCTTTTTTTTTTTGGGGGCAAGTATGCCGAAGCTGTGAGGCCTATCAAAGTTGATTATCGTGGAATATTTTGCAGCATACTCGTACATAAATTGAGCAAGAGATTTGTGCTGTGGCCTGTACCTGATTTAAGGCATAAGCTGCTGGGATTTGTGACCCAGATTGAAACATTTTTGGGGAGCCATTATAACATTGATTAACTTGTTGAGAGCTGAAAACCCAAGAAATGCAACTTTAATTGCTATGAAAACAATAAACGCATGAACACAGTGCAGCACAAGCATTTTGCTAAGGTGCTTTCAGATGGTGTGTGCGCTTAAATGAAAACGGAAATCATATGTAGCATATACACACACATGAGCACACACACACACACACACACACATACACACACATACACACAGCTGCTGCAGCCATAAAGGTGCTTAGTTTTTACGGTCAGAGCAGCAGAGAGTAAAAAGCATCACAGCAGCAGCCAAAATAAACGCATTCGGGTTTTCCAATTCGAAATTGGAATTGTGGTTGCCATCTCTTCGTCACCCACTTTAACTCCTCAACAACCCACTTTAAGCAACACAGCGGCTGCCATTTTCCCCCCCACACCCCCTCACACAAATCATAAATCAAACACGTTTAATTAAACTTTTGCTCGTGGCGCTGGACTAGGCCAAAGGGGCGTGACAATCGTTGCTAACTTTGGCGCTTGCAGTAAGTAAAAATGCAATTAGAAATGCCAGGCAAAGTCAGGAAATGTAAAACGTCGAGCAACTCGAAGGCCGCACGGTGCCGGTCACGTTGCACTCGACGTGCATAATGTTTGCAATGCAGTTTCGAATTGTAAATCATTTAGAAAATAACTCGAAGATGTGATGTTGTGCGAATGCTTCTGCAGCGCTCAAAAGTATGCTTTAGTTAGCCAATTGAAGAACCTTTAAATAAACTAAGAAATGAAGTTGTCTTTGAGTGTCATAGCAGGCAGCTGTATGCATCATTAAACAAGTTAGAATGCTGTAGTTAAGAGTCACCGACCTGCATCCAACTGACATACAAACAAGTGCATTAAGCAAGCAGTGCATTACTTGCACTTCAAGCAGTTTCAGACTCCTGCTTCTGCCTACTGACACACATAAGAGTTCGTTAAACATGCAGTGCATTACTTGTACTTCAAGCAGTTTAGAAATGCAGCTTCTGCCTACTGACACACATACAAGTGTATTAAACAAGCAGTGCATTACTTGCACTTCAAGCAGTTTAAAACTCCTGCTTCTGCCTACTGGAACGAAGGGAATACAGAATATTCGATTCCGATCGGAATGAAATTAACGCGGTTGATAAACATCGATAAAAGAAATATCTACGTGAACTGTGATCTGTATATTTAAACTTGTTTTTGTGGAGGCTTTTTTCGATTTTCGGCAGAGTGCTGAGAAATTTTCGAAATTTGATATGAATAGAAGCTCGACAGCCAGTCGAAAAGCTGGACATTCAGACAGAAAGACGGACATGGCCAAATCGACACGGGTATTGATGCTGGTCAAGAATATATACTGTTTAAACGGAGATGCCTTTTTATGCCCGATTCACACATTTGCGGTACCATTTTTAACGAGCAAAATAGGACAAATAGATGTTCTTTGAACAAATTCTAACTAATAGTTGCATACAATTGTATGTTCTCTTTCAGCAACATATCAAATTTAAAGAATGCAATACACAATTATAAATGCAAAATTTAAAAAAAAAAAAATTCCAAAACCAATAATTAATTCACTGTGATCGAACAAATTCTTGTTAAGAATTACTCAAATTACTCACTTGCCAAAAATTTGAACAGCTCGAAGCTATAAAATTAAAGTGTACATTCCAAACGAGTGAACACAAATTTGAAATAACTTTTTGGCCAAAAGCAATTTTAATTCCGGATATGCCTCAAACGAATTGCAAGAAGACCAACTGCCAGCACCCCCCCCCCCTCCCCCTTCATCACCACAGCTATGCCAAAACTTGTTAAAAACCACACAAATATACTAACAGTAGTTGTAAATTATTTGCCAAAATGTTTTAGCACCTTCAAGCTGACTCGACTGCAAACCCTACGCAAAAAAGAAGAAAAACCCTTTGGAGTTTTGAAATCTCCTGCCGCCCCCAAGGGCCATGTCATTGCAAAGGAAATCACGCAATAAACTAGCGGCGAAAACAAAACTTTAACTACTTTTTCCGTTAGCCGCGAAAACTCGGCTGGAAAAACTTTTTGAAACAATACAATTTATATTTATGCGACGTCGACGATGACCCAGAAAACGGAAAACGAAAATGCCGAAGAAAACTGCTGTCCAGCATTTTGTTGATACACATTTCCAGGACGAAAAGTATGGGGGGGCGGCTTGTGGTCTGTGTAGCTTGTGGTAATGCAGCAGACTTTATATAAGTGTTGAAAACTACTTGACCCACTTTTCTGTGGTGTTGATAACTGTTTGGAAAAACTTGTGCATGTCTATTTTAAAGACTGGTCGGCGTACTTTCAAAACTACTAACCACAAACTAATAACATATTAATTGCATTTGCAAGTGTACGCAAAAATTGTAACTAAAATGCTAAATATTTGCACATCAACAAAATCAGCTGTTTGATATTGCAATTGCGGACATTTTCAAATTTTAATTGAGTTAATGGAGCACAAAATAGTCGCCCAAAGGGTTCATTAAACGCACACGCAGCACACATTCAAAGCAAGGACGAGTAACGACAGCGGTGGGCCAGGGGAAGGGGGAAGTGGGACGAGGTCTGGGGGTGTAAATGAACTATTCCCGTTACTAATTAGTTTTGGGAAGAAATCTTATTTGTTCATGTTGTGCTCTGGCCATGTCATAAGCGAAAACTTTGCAATCAATACACATGCTCTGCCAATTAAATGCCCCAAGCGTATCAACGAGCTCTACACACATTCGAGGCGGCCCTTGTCAAATTACAATAACAATAGTGCAACACATAACTGTGCTAGACTAATGAATACCCTGGAAAATAGCTGCAGTTGTCTGAAACTAATCACGATATCTGCACATTCATTTAAGCAGCACACTGTATGACTTCAAAAGTATACCGTTTCTGCTTGCACATTGAAGTACAGGGTATACAATGACTACAATGTGTGTCTCCAAATGTCTGGCGGATGTTGACTGTGTGCCCATGGACGGACAAAACGCATAATGAACCCAAAATCCTATCAATCCAAATGAAAATTCCCCAGTCGTGCGTATAATTGGAATTAATACAAAAAGCAGCTGAGAATTATTTGTTTGGCCCGGAGTGTGGCCAACAACGAAACTGATAGGGTTAGACTTCTGCGACACATTTAATGGCTAAGCTAAAAACCTGGCTGACTTGACATCCGCTGCCAGTTTCTCGATTGCCGTCGACAACAAATGGCACAAAATTTAGATTGAATTTGCGTTGTGGCCTGTGTTTATGAGATTTGATTGAATTTGGTCCGGAAATGAAAAAGACAATGTTTCGTGACATTTGTTCATTGTTGGCTTGGTGAAAAAGATGCTTGAGTTCATAGTGTGGTTAAAGGTATGGAAGTCAATATATATATATAACCAACAAAGCTTTCGTTGCTGAGTAAAAAAAAAAGTTGTTCACATAAAACTTAACGTTTAAACGATTTTAATAAAATTTTGTCATTATGACAAGATAATATTAAGCCGCAGAATCAGTAAATTTTGATGTATTTTAAAATTGCTTGGCAAACAAAAAAGTTTTTCATACAAAAATAACATTTTTCATATGGCAGCTATATGTTAAAGCGGTCCGATCCGTCCGATTCTGACATACATATGACAAGTCTCAAAAATTTTGACAAAATAGCTTAAAAACTGAGGGACTAGTTCGCTTAGACACAAACGAACGACGGACTAGTTCGAGAATATATATTCTTTATAGGATCGGAGATCTACTTCAATGTGTTACACAGTTCATGTTATAATCCCTAAACAAAAAAACACTTCCGTACCATTGTGGTTCTGACTCGACAAAAATATAATAACATCAAAAAGTAACCGAAACAAAACAAAACTTTTACTGACAATTGTAGAGGGTGCTTAGGAGTACCTAATAGCTTGGGCTTTAAAATAAAATAGGTATACCAACTGTGCTTCGTTTACTTATTTATTAAAAATACTTGAAAGTCTCAAAATCTAATTTCAAATTGATGATTTATCAAAGTAATTTCCCTAGCTTTACCACAGACATTCGCTACCTCATTGACTTTTACACTCGACTTCTGGTTTTTTGCACGCTCCGTATACCATTAAACCATCAAAGATGGCCCTGTATTTGATTAATAGCTTTTAATATTTAATAACTTTATGCAAAGCAACGCGCAATTAGGCAAAAGCCACGTTAATCGTTTGTTAAACAAAACCAATACACACAATCTTATGAAAAACAAACACAAACACTTTAACTAGAGCAACTTGTTCAAAGTAAGCAGCTTTTGTAGAATGTTAATAATGGCCCTCAGTTGTTGTCAATTGGCTGCTGACAGTAAATAAACAACTAATTTTTAGGCTTTTCAACAAATGATTAGATGACGAGTCGGTGATATGAAAGTGCTGTGCGGACAAGGGAATTAAAATATTTCAATATTTAAGTATGAGAGCTAAAAAACAGTCGTTAAAACTGTGGTTCTATAAATCAATGAAATTCATTGACCCATATATCGCTTTGATTTTAGAGAGCCAAAAATGAACTACACTAAGAAAACATAACGAGTAAAATGTAACCTTTTGAATGCGCTTGATAAAAATAATATTTTTATAACCATTTTACTGCCAAAAAATATATAAAAGAGCAGCTTTATACATCCATGTTAAAATACATACATATGCATATAAAAAAAAAGTGCTTAAATAAATAAAAAATATATTTCAAATGCAGCGATTAAAAAAAAACAAGTAAGAATAATCTAGTCGAGTGCACTTGCACTTCAAGCAGTTCAGCGGCAACACAAGCAGGCAGCGCACTTAACGTGCCCAGTTCCTGTCAAACTGTTGTTTCTGCCTGCTGAGACGGGGGTAATAGATTCTTCCATAACTTTGGTGTTATTTATCCGTGATGAAATTTACACAGCTGATCAACATTGATACAACATACATGTATGTGTACCAAAAATCAAAGCTTTACCTCTAAAACTGTGGCTGTGGGAGACTTTTGCGATTTGCGGGTGGTGCGGGGGGCTGCATTCGCAATTTGAAATAAACTTGATCTGCGTATGGTATACAGGAACCTGCATGCCAAGTTTGGTGTCTCTAGCTCTTATAGTCTCTGAGATCGACGCGTTCATACAGACAGACGGACAGACGGACAGACAGACAGACATGGCTAGTTCGTCTCGGCTGTTGATCCTGATCAAGAATATATCTAGCTTATATAGTCGGAAATGCCTCCTTCTGTCTGTTACACACATTTGCAGTACTTTATAACTCCCTTTTTCCCATTTTTAATGGGAACCGAAAGTAATTAAGCAATTGTTACATCGAATAAAACATCAATAGTGAAGAGAGTTTAAAACTATCGATACAATCGATGCTGTCATCGATGTTTTGATACCTCTACTGGAAACGTTTTAAAATTTCAAATGTTGTTTTCTCAACAAAAAGAGTAACTGAACGATTTAGACTCATTATGTTCAAATAAATCTTTTGTATTCCCGCATTAAGAGCAACTAAGTTTTAACATGTTCACGAATGTGACGTCTGAAAACCTTTGAACTCACCAAGTCACCAAATGAGCGCTCTAATCTAATTGAAATTTTCTTTTTCGTCCAGTTGATATATGATTTGGGGTGAGTTAAGTTATCCGATTGTCATCAAGTCAACACACACCCTTTCAGCTAATTAATTTAGTGCCATTAACTTACAGTCCGATTAAAAGATATGTCGTCGAATTGACTCGCTTGATACCATTGAGGATTTGTATTCATCGGGAAACGAAACATGGTGCAACGTAAGCTTCGAGTGCTGCTTACCATAAGCTACTACCATATGCTAATATATGGTCTAATGCCAACGAAGCTGAAGATAAACAAAAGTCGGGTTAGCATCGAGAAAATATCTATTGGCTATATGATCTATAGCTTGTGCCTGACCGGAGTGTTATTGCTAGAGATACTGTATATGACGCCTAGCCGTATCGTTAACGAATATATGTTAAATAATATTGTGTTACAATGGAGTTATCTGGTGAAAATGATGTTAAACAATGCTGCCATTTTAAGTTGCTATGGACTCGTCTGGCTGCGACGTCAAAGGTTAATACAACTCTACAAGGACTTTCTACAGCACTGGAGGATACACTGGTTCCTATTACAACGCCTTGCCGGCGCTGAGGCACTGCAGCGATTGCAACTGCAGTTGGCATTTTTGCTGCATCGTCAATTTTATGTTAATTATGGAATGGTTATCTGCTTGATATTGATACAATACCAACTGGCTGATCAGTTTGGTGGGACAACTTTGCTGAAGCATTTGCTCAGCTTCTCTCAAGTGATATTATTTTCAGTGGCAAGAATTGGATGTTTTACGCTGCTGCTGCTGCTCAGTCATCAGTTTGGAGCTGTGCAACTGGCAGTGCAGGCGCTGCACGATCAAGGTGGAGGATCACGTTCGCTAAAGGATCTGCGTCGAGTTGCAGCCATACACACAGATTGCTTGAAACTCTCCCGACGTGCTTTCAGCATGTATAATCTGGTTAATGCCAGCACGTTTGCTATCATGTTTGTCATGAATGTGAATGTTCTTTATCATGCGGTACAGTTTACCAATAATACAATTAAAAGCAATTTTTGGGGTACTATAACTGGCGAGGGACTCGTTTTCTTCAATGTTTGGAATTCGATATTGGTGATGAACATGGTGGATTACACAGTTAACTCGTGCAACAGCATTGGACAGCTTATAAGGCAGTTCAGCGATCTACGCAGATTAAGTCCGGAATCACAAATGCAGGTTCGGATATATACTATTATATTCCTTAAGCTAAAAACTTTTCTAATAAGTATTCAATTTGCTTTGCAGTTGGAGCTCTTTGTGGGACGTTTGAGAACCGATCCGCTTGTCTATAGAATCTGTGGCTTTGTGGTGCTTGACAAGCCCGCCTGTCTTGGTTATATAGCCTCTGTATTGGGCAATGTTATCATTCTTATGCAGTTCGATTTAAGACGTAGTCAAGAAAAGCACTTGAAATACGATAATCTATTGAGTCAATTAAAAAGAGTTAAGTGAAACATCAGAATAGAAGATTATATATTGTACATATATACATGTATATATGTGTATGTGGGAAAACGTTAAGTGACTTCAGTTTTTACGTCTAAGTCTAAATTTAACAATGGAACAAGCTGTGTTTGGTCTTTTCTGTATAATATACAATATAATAATAAAATAGATCACATGTTTGTATATAAAATTTTGGTAAAGAAAGTGTATAGTATAAACCACAAAAAAGGCTCAAGGAAACACAACCATATTTCCGCAAAAATAATGGAATCTAACAAATTATAGCACACCAAAATGAAATCTAAGAGCAAGCCCTGGCAATTCGAGTATTTTTAAAAATAATGGGAATATTTTGTCCATAAACAGCTGTATAACAAGTTGCAAACATAAAATATAAGAAATTAAAGTACACAAAAAAACAAATAGCAAAACTATGCTAGGATAACTTGCATTTTTATAGCAGAATAGTGGAAGAATTTCGCCTAAAATGAAGTCAAAGAACAATTTGCTATAACAACTCAATTTTTATTGTACAAAAATAATGGCAAAATGTAGTTCATAAACAGTTGTATAGCAAGTGGAAAAGCTTAGTTAATAAAACATAAAATATAACAAATTATAGCACATAATTATAGCAAACTTTGCCAGAATAACTTGCCTTATAGCAAAATAATGGGGAAATTTTGTCTACAAATAAATTCAGGCTGAAAAACTTAGTTCGTCAAATGAGCTTTTGCGACCTAAATGAAGCTTACAAAAGCTTTATATAAAACGAGTTACATTTGGTCAAAGCTTACAAAAGTTGTTTACCAACAGATTATTCAAAATTTTTGAATTAATAGTAATATTTATATGCAATCTGCCAAAGTATAAGCACATTCATTGCCGTAGAAGCAGACATTTGATTCCCAGACTCTCTGCTTAAATCAAACAATCCGCCGATATGAAGACGACGTACTCGTTCCGGCCGCTGCTGCTGTTTTCGATTAAGGAAAATAACAGCAAATTCCAGCTGAAAATAAAGATAATGTTAGAATATAATTATGAATAGGTATATAGACAAAATATATTTATTATGACTGCTTCGGTTTGCGATTCGAACAAGTAACTTAACTCTGGACTCATTTTTTTGATACTTTACTCAAAATGCATTTCGAAAATTGGCATATAGTTTCGAGCTATCCAAGGTGCGTTTAAGTGTACACCAAATAAAATTTTGAGCTCGAACCGGTTGAAAATCAGTAAACAACCATTTTATATGTAAAATATATTTAAATACTGACCTGTCGAGTTAACACAACGCCGTTTATATCCTCACTTGGATCCATATCCATTGATTTGAGTGCAATCCACAGTTTTTGAATAATGCTGAACAGATTATTCCACTGCACATGATTCGTTCCAAATATATCAAAATTGGACATATTATCCAAGTGGAAGGTAATACACAGAACGAAAGAGAGAATGCAGCGAAGAAGGTTCTTCACGTCTTGACTAAAGAATACAATCAGATTAAATAAAATTGTGATTTCTGTCAAAAAACCGGTAAATATATTAATCAGCAATTGCCACTGATAAATGTTTAGCAAATTGTTAAGCAAAGTATCCAGGCGCCTGCAGCAATTCCAGAGACGTTGCCAAGCGGCAAGCAACTGTTGCTGGTAGACAACGCGATGGGAGCCGTGTCCTTGAGGCAACCAGCGCAGATCCTGCGTTAGTTCCTGCGCCTCCCGTGAAACACACTCAATTAAAGAATTAATCGAGTCCACCATAAAGTAGACGCAGTAATCTACACAGGTGACCACCACTTCCATAAGCAAAGCAGCCACGGATAAACATATATAGGCGGGTGTTACTTCCGACACGATTCCAGCAGCTCTTCCACATTGAAGTGCGCTCCCGGGGCCGTAATGCATATGGAACAGCACTACAAAACGTGCGCTTAAAAGCACAAGTTTCCAAAAGTATCGTTGCCAAAAGTTGTTGTGGAATGTAGATCTGCTATATCGCATTCGCAGCCATGCAATGCTGTTGGCCAATTGTGTCAATTTTTGACGTTGCAGCCAAATGTTGCACAGCACCAACATCATCGAACAGGCCTTGGATAATGCCACAATGGTGTATGCCACAGCTAACATATCCGTATTCTGACAACGATAAAAGCTGTGCACCAGCACAATAAAGATCCAAGGCGTCAGCAGCAGATACAGAAAATTCATCAGTATGCAGTACACCAGCCTAACTCCGCGATCCAGCTCAAAGCGGTTCCGTTCCGGTATATAGCGCACATTGGTCAAAGCAACACAGCGACATATTACGGTAATAATATGCATATGGCTAAGTTCCATTGCGAACAAGAACCCAACGTTGACTAAATTGAGTTGTTCTGTGTTATGACTGCAGAACGTGTTTTGCAAATGACTCGCTAAGTGGACATTAGGGAATGTTATTATATTGCCAGGATATATACGAGTACAGTAAACGTTCTTTTGGGGTGTTAGTTTTTGAGTATGCCTGTTTAAATGATAAACTATTCAGAAGACCTTGTTAAACTGTTCTACCTACTTATTACAATGATGAATTTTAAAGACTTCATTTTTGAAAAATTAGTTCACTTTCTTCTTCAAATAACAATTCAAAATAATAGAAAAATCTTTTTAAGTTTGGATGCTGCAAGATAATTGGAGATTGTTATTAAATATTGCTACAAATAGAAACGAAAAACTGACGCTACCCACCCAATGTCCACATTGCCCAATCATGTGAAGGGCACAATGTAGTGTCAGGGGCACAGAGCGCTTGTCCAACACATCCTTCATATGGCGCCTGCTCAACTTAAAGAAGCGTGGTTTTATGGACATTTCCGATAATTATAATATTTGGAGATTGCGGCAGCTGGCAACAGTTTAACAGAGTGCAATCTCAGATTACCAAGGTAGAGCATACGTTATATACAGTTGTTAGCCAGAAGCCAGTGGATAGCCAGAAACTAGAGACTTAAAACTATCAAACTCTGAATAATAATTTTACATCAAGGTCAATTTTTTCAAGTACTTCAATTGTAACAGTGTTTCCTTATCGTAACAGTTATAGTTATCGCTTATGATAAGCTCATCTATTTCCTGACCTCGTTCATCCACAATTTTCTTAATCATTTCATCCTTATGACATGATTCCGCCAGACAAAGCTGCCGAAGATTATTCAGTCGCAATAGCTTGCCAATAAAGTCATCATTTATATAATCAGTGCTAATTGTCAGCTTTTCCAGCATACGAAATTTACATAAATACATTACACCTCTTCCACCACGTGCACAACAGAGGTTAAAATCCAGCTGACGCAACTGTTTCCACTTTAGAAACTTCTTGTAATTAAAAGATCCGTGTGGCTTGACAGAGTTTAGACCTGGAAACAGTACCACCAGCAATTCTATCACTTTATCTGCATTAAAAAATTTGTCTAGTGTGTATTCCAGAGATTGTAGTATGGGAAAATTGTATTTTTTCCAATGTCCCAAAAAATGCATTGGGACATCCTCAAACTTCAGTTGCTGTACCGTTGGACTCATGCTGCACAGGAAAGCGTTCAACCGTGCCGGATTCATCTCGAACTCATCGTAGTCGTACCAGTTTAAGCTGTAATTTTGCCTTGTAATTTTACGGCTAGAGATGAACAATTATTTAAATACAACGAGGCGCAGTCGTGAATGCAGCATATATACCGATGGTTCGATAAAATTGTTGCAAGCTCTTTTTAATCTGGACGCAACAATGTTATCGCATCAATTTATAAGCTATTGTGGTCAGCGTCTGCTAGATTTTAAGTAAAGTTAATAATTTTTTTAAGGTATTTAATATCTTTGGGCTGAAAATATGAAATCAATATGGATCTTCATGAAAATAGTAAAGAAATTGCATTAAAAAAATAAGATAAAACTAGCCATTGCCATATTGCTGCCTTCATTTATTTATTTATCATTAATGTTTAATGAATTAATAAAATATAAGCTTTCAATGCATATATAAAATTATTCATTTAATTTTACCAAAAAACAGGTTTAAAAATGTTTAAATTCACAACGGCTTCACAACTCCTTTAATGTGCAACAAGAGTCGATAAATAGTCAATAGCTAATTTCATACACAAACCAAAAACGCAGGGAAACTTTTAATCAAGGTTGGCACTGTCGATATTCTCTTACACAGAGCGGCCAAAGAAATTCTCTTGCTTGAAATATTTTACCCAGACTCACGAAGTCGTTTTGGCTATTTAAAATAAACGCGGGCTGTAACATATGTGAGCTGCCACTCGATTTTGGTTATACTTATCGCTGCAGCTTATCGATATCGATTATAAGAGTTGTCATCTTAAAAAAAAACGGAGCTAGTTCTCATTGCATATGATTTGGATAATTGTCAAAAACTTTCAGAGGGTTTGATTTATATATGATTTGATATTAAATTAAAAATTAAAGTTAATTAAACTCAGTTTCAGGAATCCCATATATTTTGATTTGCTATGAAGTTGCTTGAAAACGTTGATTGCGCATAATTTAAGCTATTAAACGAAACTGAAGACGCTAGTTCGTTCTAAAATTTCTCTATGTTAAGTGTTCTTTGGAACTTGTTCCTTTAAGCTCGATACCTCTCTCTTGCTTGCGATTCTCTAACAACAATTCGCCAGTGAAAAAAAAGAAGCGAAATTTGGCCATAGCGGCCATTGTCAACCTGAAATTCTATAAAACATAACAATATTAAACAAAAAACATAAAAAACACATCTGCACGCACGCTTTAAAGGCATTCAAATGGCAGCCGCAGCGGATGCGGCAAAATCCAACGCTTTGCTCGCTATGAACAAAGTGAACAACACAAAATGCCGCGCGTGCCTCTCAGTAAGTCGTCAAACCGTCAAGTTGGACGCCAAAATAGCCGATTTGCAGAACGTGCGCACCTACGGTCAAGGTTTGCGCCAGTGCACCAATATACCACTAACTACCCGATCCCCCGACGGCTACAGATGGCCCATGCAAATTTGCGTGCGCTGTTGTCGCGCCTTGGAAGTGGCCATGCATTTTGTGGAACTTGCCATCGAATCCAACCGCAAGCTGTTCGCTGAGTCGCAGAGCCTTAAGGCGATACCGTCGGCAACGACGCAATCAGCATCGGGTGAACTGAAGCGCAAGGCGAGCAGCGAGTTGCTGCATTGGAATCAATTTAGTCAGGAATTTGAGCAATTTGTGGAGAGCTATGATGGTGTCTCAGCGCCTATTGAAGAGAACGTGCTGTACATGCGTGGTGCTAAGGTGCCACGTCTGGACGCCGATATTGCGCCCAGCAACGAGCCGCCAAAGGAGGACGATGGTAAGCAACAGAAACAAAAGATTACACTGGGCAACAAACTAAAAAATGCATTTGCTTTCAGTTATCTTGTTTGATGTTAAGTATGATAGCAACGATCAGGATCAGGAGGATGAGAATGATGGCTCCGATGCAAAGAACAGTGAAACTTTCTATGACAATAGTATTACAAATAACAACAACACCGCCAACAAAAACAACGAGAATAACAACAATTACAATTTTAACAACAAAAATGGAGATATGTCCGGTCTACCGGATGTTGAGTGCGATCTTATACAGCGTGCGCTCTTCATGACCCTCAACGATGATGCCAGCAGCAATCAAACAGCGGAGGCTTTGCAATCCATTGAATCCATCAAAGCTACGCTGTTGAAATGTATGTCTTAAAAAACGATGTGTTACTTTATTATTAGTTTATGTAAATTGTATTTTGTTCTCTAGCTGCTGATGAATTGACCGGCACAAGTGCTAGTTTTGCAGCCGATTTGCCCATCAAGTCCATGCCAAGCAAGGATATCAATACAAACATACCTCTGCTCAGCTGCAACATCTGCAAACACACGCATACGGAGGCCAAGCAGATGCGTATTCATTATATGAGGGTGCACAACTGTGATGTGCCTGAGGATGATATCATTGGCCTGACCAAAAGTGGGTGATGTATGCTAGGCAGTAATTCTTTCATATTATATATTAATAGTTATGATTCCCTTTTTCTACACGAAATTGAAATTATTTATTAATTCATAGTATCTTATTATTATTATTATTATTATTTTTGAATAACTTAGATCAAAGTTTTAAGTGCAGGCCCTGTAACAGCTATGAGACGAATAGCCGCACGGATATGCAGCAGCATCTGATTGAACACCACAAAATTGATGGCGATTTTGGTAAATCTTTAAAGTAGTTTGTTTATTTCTATCAACTGACTATATTATGCTATGCTTAATGTTTGCTTTGCAGAAATGTATTGCTATGTGCAACAGACTTGTCCTGCCTGCGGACGCATTTTCAAGGATCAGCGCTCAGCACGCACACACTACACACGCATGCACACACCGCAACAGCAGCAACATTCAGTCGGCAACAGCAGCGTTGTGCGCGAGTTTGCCGAACAGCAACATGTGTGCACCGCCTGTGATAAGCTGTTCAATTCGAAGGGAGGCTTGCAGGCACATCAGCGCTTCTGCCAGGTCAAGCAGCCCGTGCATTGCAATTTCTGTGAGCAGCAGTTCAGCAGCATGCGCAAGTATGAGCTGCACTTGCAACAGCAGCACGCTGTCGACACGCTGCACGAGTGCGAAATATGCCTGAAGAGCTTTAAGAGCAGCGACTTATTGGCCGTGCATCGCAAGCGGCATTCGGAGCGTCATTATCAATGTCCCAAGTGCTCGCTTAATTATATTAATGCAGCGGAGCTGCGCGTTCATTATGAACGTGCACATGTGCATGAGGAGTCTGTGGTCAGCTGTCGCAGCTGCGACAATAAATTTCAAAATTATGCGCTGCTGCGTGAACACGAGCAGCGTAATCATCAAAAGCCTAAAATCTGGCGCTGCGACAATTGCAATTTTGAGACGAACACGCGTGCCCGTCTGCGCCAGCATCAATATGAGCATACTGACTATCCATACAAGTGCATTCATTGCTCAGAGGAGTTTGCCGATCGCGGCAAGTAAGTGATTAATTGAAAACGAAAGAAAAGTTATTGAATAAAATGTTTAATATTATTGTTTTCAATTGTTGCAGAATGCGACAACATTCCAAAAAGGTGCATGCAGTTGAGCTGAGCGATGATCAACTTGCCGAAATGTTTAGGGAACGCATAGGCTATACTAATCGTCATGACGCATTCAGCAAGACTAACAACTCGCTGGAAATACCGGGATTCAGTGACGATTGTTTTATGGAGCTGAAAAATCTTG
Organism: Hirtodrosophila cameraria; assembly: GCA_949708635.1. NCBI lineage: Eukaryota > Metazoa > Arthropoda > Insecta > Diptera > Drosophilidae > Hirtodrosophila > Hirtodrosophila cameraria. The sequence continues at coordinate 15,874,996 of OX453089.1, read as the reverse complement.
GCCTGGACTATGATGATATTACAACTGATCTCTTTTCGAATTCCATAAGCGCACTGGACAATCTGCTCGAATTGGTACCATAACACGGAGAAAGCAAAAACATTTTTTTTTTTTTTTCTAAAATAGATCCATTTACCTGCATAGAATTTAAGTAACAAAAGATGAATAGCTAACGAGAACTGGAAGACTGTTTGCACTTATCAATCAAATCAATGAACTCAATCAATCAATCAACTTATCAACAACATCCACTAAACATTCATCCCAATTTTTTTTTGATTTTAAATTGTACTTTTTTTTTTTGTTATTCGACACAAACCCAAAACCACCAAATATATATACTGTGTATGTATGTTGGGTATATAAACACACATAATTAGTAAGTTTTGTATATTTTATACAAAAGAGCCTGATATTTTTGAAGTAACTTAATAAATAACAACAAACCAAGCGCTTTGGAAGCGCGCCCGAAAATATTGAAGTAATTTGATCTTATTTTTGGTTTATAGTGCCAAACATTTTTTATATATTTAAACTATTTAAATTTGTTAAGCATTTTGCAATATGAATGCTCGGATCATTTGTTTAAAGCTAATTAATGCCCTGAACGAACTTTGAGAGGAAATCTGTGGGCTTGGGTTCCTGGGATTCCTTCCAATAGCGCATTATGTGACCCTTTTGCTTCCAGATCTCCACAGATTCCTTTAGCTCCATTTGTCCCTGGATGCAAGTAGACCAAGAAATAATTTCGCATTAGAAAAAGTTGCGCAGGAATTCAATGAAGGAACTTACCTTGATGACCAGCATGTCGATGACGCGGATATCGGTCACATGGCGTTGTTTGACAAACTCCGAGCGCAATTTATCCCGGCACTGCTCCACACTCATGGGAATGTCATAGTCCATAACTGCGGATGCAAATTATTGTTTATATTTGGCGCCGGAGCAAAGTGTTCGATGACATAACCAACTGGATCTTACCAATGTAGGGAATTTGACGGTACCAGGCTTTGTAGAGGTTCAGGGCACGCTTACGCGCCTCTGCACGATCCACGGACAATATGGGACGCACCTGTTGCACGGCACGTTTGACGGCTTCACGTCCAGCCATGTTTTTGTGGCGTATTTGTGATTTTAGCAAATAACTTTCGTTGCAAAACGCTGCTGCTTCTTCAACGGCAGGCAAGAACAGCTGACAGAGCTGCCACTTTCGATAAGAATCGATAGCTATGAAATGTGCGAAACAAAAAGTGTTGTAAAACTGATGACAATTAATTATCGATAATTGTGTGTCAGCAGTGCGCGTAAATTTAAAATCTCATTGCGTGCTGCCAGCGTAACATGTTTTAGATTTTAGTCATGCATTTTGTGCATTGTTTAGCGTCTTTTGTGGGAATGTAAAGGATAGTCATTGTGGGCCCCAAGCCATGCACAAAAACTGCACATTGTCATTGTAACAATAATAGAGACAGCTGAGGCAAAAAATTACACTTTCATTCATTAAAGCTGTCTATTGTTGCTGTTGTTGCTGTTGTTTTTGTTGTATATGTATGTTGTCGCTTTGCGCACACTGTTGACCGATCGACTCTAACTTTTGCGCTCAGTTCAAAACACGTTACGCGCCTGTGCAGAGCGTTTTTGCGCTTTAACCAATCTTAAGCCGAGAGTTTCGAAAGTTTTTGTAAGCCCAAAACGCGTGTGATTTTCAATGACAAACTACGCAGTCTAATTTGTACGATACCGATTTGTGTTTCAAAAATTTTTTTAATTTATTATGCAAATGCAGTAAGCACAGCTATTGAAGTATATTGGTAGGTCAACAATTTCTATTTTAACTGGCAGCGCCCAACAACTTACCATATGAGAAAAGAAAGCTGCAAAATATTGACAAGACATTATACATACATACGATATATATGGAGAAGCTATTTTTTATTGTGCATAATTAAGCCAATCAAATGTTGTATGTTGTCGGCATTTTTTCATAAAATACATTTTCAAAGAATTGCGTGTTTGGTTTTTATGTTTGGTTCTTGCTGCAAATTGGTCCAATTTCTTCAGCAGCTGAAAAGGCGTCGCTACAATTACCAATATAAATTCCAGTTACGATAAATATTACTAAAATACTCTCTTAACAATTGATGCGTTCTCATTTTGCTTTGCGCGCCTCTTTTGCACTTTGTACGCAAATTAGTTTTGGACGTTAATTGAAATTTTCTTTGTCAAGGTTGTAAGCGCTGACTGCGACGCAGCTTTGACGCCGGCTTAAGTGCACGTTCGTTTCTCTCTCTGTGTTTGTATGTCAATTAGTGTTATTCAACCGGGCAAATATAGATCGTTGAAAGGAAAACAACAACAACAACAACGAAAACAATAACGACTTTACATGCACACACGAATTCCCGTTCCAGTTTCAGCTTGATATACATAAATGTAATGATGTGCAAATATTGTATTAGTTGAAGAATTTCTACAGCCAGTTATTAACACATTGATTGGCATTTCAAAAAAAAAAAAAAAAAACTGGCTTGGGATCTAAGCAAAATAAAAAGAAAGAATAAAACAAAACGGGTCGAAAGGCTTACACATACCAGTTTACCTCGAAGAGTATTTTATATGTATTATAGTATGAAACAAGTACCGTTTATCGCCATACAGTGGGCCACTCCTTCCTCCTCCTCTTTTCAAGTAGCACACAAGTCAAACGGCTTTTATTTGAACCAACCCAGCACTTTGGTCGCATTTCATGGCCAACAAATTATGTTTATAAATTATTAGTTTTTTTTATTGGTAGTTAGTTCGCGGAAGCCGGCCCGCATTAGGGCCCAAAAGTAACGTGTAAAAGGCAAACAATCTGGGCCCATATCGCTGAAACAATCAAAGAATATAAACACAGCACAAACACATACCAAATTGGTGCTGGCAGAATTATCAAATCGATATGAGAATCGGCTGTTAACAGTATTTGTTTGCGTGTCTGCCAAGTATTTGAAAGTTTATGCGGGCAACGAAACGTGATGAAATTGTTATAGAGTACAAATTTCAAATTGGAAACGTTCTATTTCCTGAATTCCATGGATTCCATGATTGCAGTTATTCGGTAATAGTTTGCATGTTGCATTACGAAAATTTTGTAAGGTCCCTGCTCGGGCGCCATGAATTCTTGCTCTAATTGTGTATTTATTTAATAAATACTTATGAACAAATTTAATGTAAAACATCAAAAGTTGGCTAATTCAATATTTTAAGCTTAAATAGTTTGAATATTTCCTGAATTTCAATATAGATGGCATTATAAAATATTTGTTGTCCCTGCTCGGGCGCCATATAATCTTGCCCCTGATGTGCATTTATGTAATAAACATGCTTCATACGCTTAAAATCATTTTTAATATATTTTTTACTATTCTTATTATTGTTGAGCGGTTCTGTTTTTTGAACTAGCACTGCTGATTAAGTGCATATATTGTTTATTTGCAAAACTCTTAAGATATTTCAAAGTATGAACATACTTAGATAACATTTGTAATTCTATGAAAATAAAAATAATAATTGCAGCTTTTGTAAACAATTAAACTGCAATCTCTGACCTATATAATATGCGCAATATTGTATCATTTGCTAGTTTAAGCTACCTTATTGAATTGAGTTTATTAACAATAAATGAGTCAACAGCTTGCACAACAAGTTGTATAAGAAACAAAGTTCGAGTATAATACAATTACACGCATTTTACATTATTGCATACGTGATAAGCCAAATCCGTAAAGAATGTATGTATAAACCAATTCTCTACTTAGCTTACTTTTTTTTTACTACCTAACTTGATAAATATTTGCACAAACCATTTATGTCAGTTCTTTGATACTAAGTTTGGGTGCTAGGCAAACTCAAGTGTCGGAAATGCCACACTCATTTAAGCAAACACATTATGCATAATTTGTGCAACAATTAAATGAAAATAGTTATTTAAAACAGCCAACATCATTTTGGAAATGTTATTTCATATTATATACATGTATAAAGCATACTCGAATACCTTTCACACTGGTCGCCTGTGGGGCATTTGTTTAGTTATAAAGCGTCAACTTTACTCATTTGCTGTTCAGGTATTTTATTTTTAATACCCTAGCAGCTGATAGTATTACTATGTGATGAAAAATGTAACATATTTCAATGTGTTACTTTATTTAAGTACGTTCAGTTCTTAAGCTATGATAATGAAACTTTGTATTGAAGTTATTTATATGCATAAAGTAGATTTGATTGTCAAAATGGATTGAATTAAATCACTATTAGGCCTGTTTCTGTTTCCAATTTCAATCAAAACTTTAGGAATCGGTATTATTAGCTGTTTTGAATTCCTAGCATCTTTGAGACAGTTGAATGAGAAGTATTCAACTTATCACAAAAAAGCTAGAAATATTAATATTTTTACGAAATCGTAAATTTATCTCAAATGAGTAAAATTATAAATGGATCCAATTTCATTAACATCGATTGACTGTTTACGGCACTATAGATTTTAAGTATTATTATACTTTTTACAGTTTGCTAGAATTTAAAGCAGTATTTCGATTGCAAGCTTAAGTTTTTGAAAAGTTAGTACTTCACAAGAGTATTATAAGTTCGGCAATCCGAAGATAGATATTCTTACTTGTTTTTTTATGTATATTTATTTTGCTCCAGCTATGCGCACGAGCACTTTGCGCGATAACCGACAACAGCAACAGCAACAGCAACAACAACAACAACAGCAACAACAACAACAACAGCAACAACAACAATAATAGTAACAAAAGCGACAACGACGTCGACGTCGACGGCCTGACGACTTCAGAGGTGCTCGTCAGTGTTGAAGTTGGTTCAGGTTCAGTTTCAGTTACGTTTTGGCGTTTTACGGTAACGCAGCGGACAACGACAACAATCAACAAGAAGAAGGCAGCAATAACACTAACAACAACAAGAACAACAACAACACTAAGCTCCCAAATATATAATAAAGGTGCGTGTTGTATATGTATCTGTGTATCTATGGACTGCTAAAAAACAAAAAGTACAAAATTCTGCTAACGTGTAAATAATGTCTGAGCGCATTCTATACGATTACAATTGCGCATACGCCGCGTTGCTTGCGGCCAAATATTAATATATACTATATAGTATATGTATAAAATAAGAATCTAGCAAAAAAATTCAATAAAAAGCCGCTTAACGTACGTTCGTGACTTTGAGATTTTGCTGTAGCTGTCCGTTAAATTACTCAAGTGTTGCCAATTGACGCGTATCTGTAAATTTGTTCAAAAATTTATATACCTACACGTTCTAAGTATATATAAAAAAAAAAACTGTAAGAAAGTTGCTGTCAAAAGTTTCAGCAGCAATATATTTTGTTTTTTAGTGTAATAACGCTTAATAATTTAGGCTTTTTGGGTGGGAAAGGACACAACTAAGGCGACAAAAGTCAGGGCTTGTTGAGTTACAGTTAGTTGAACATTGCACAAAGCCAATAAGCTGTTTATCCCATTTGGCCAAAGAGTATCTATGTATAATCACACACATACACATGCACTAACATAACGTTTGATGGCTAAGTTTAATCGGCAAATGGTTTTCACTTTTTGCATGCAAAACTCTGCATTATAAGTTAAACAGCTATTGCTATATCGGGGCCCAAGTGTTGTTTGACGCCGCGTACCTTGAACCCAGTATTTTTGTTGTTAATGCTTTGGTTTTATATGCAAAGAGTTTTCACTTTCATTTCAAGTTGAGACCGTTAATCATATGATTGAATAATAAATATTACATGCGGCAAGTTCTGGAGTTGCGTTTTTATTTTGGATTATGTTGAATTCTTATCTTTGTGTTTTTTTCTGTTTTTATTTTCTGTTTTTTACTTTTTTGGCAAAAGTTTCTTGTCGCTTTTGTGTGTTGTTCGATAAGATTAGCGTCTTCTGGCAAATGTTGGCTACGTTTCAATTTTAATATTTCTTTATTAAACGGGTTTATAGACTTGACAGCGGCGGCACACGTATCGCGCTTTAGAGTATGAAACAAATGCAATTCCCAGCTAACCGAGACAAGTTGAGATGCTCGTACAAAAAATAAAAACACAACACAACACATTGCAATTGTGTGTTGAAGCATTGTGGTAATACATATAACAGTTCAGACAGTTCACACAGACATCTGGCCTGACCGAGTTGGCAACACACACACACACATACAAATACAACTCTCAGCAAAGGGGGCCAAGTAACCAATTTGATTTACCAATGATAGACGCACCAAACTCACGCAACATAAGCCCAAAGCTTCAAAAGCAATGTGAATGGCCTGAGTTTTTGGGTCTGGTTCTCTATCTGTGCTTTTATGGTTGGGAATTTTTACTGTTTTTATATAAGCATTTGTCACACAACCAATTCACACCTTAAATTTTGTGGCTCAACAGAATTTGGCTATTAGATCGTTGAACGATTCTTGTGACATGCTTGATGAACAGGAAAAAAAGAAAAAAAGAAAGAGAACTAGTAGTTACAATTTAAGTATGTTTAGATCAAATGATATCAAAAGTTGAAAGACAATCTATATGATTTTTTGCACATCTGTTTATTTGATTTCCACGCAATAAAACTGGCTACAATGTAAGCGCTTTCCCTTTCATTAAAGCCAAAGCCAAGGTTTTTGTGACAAAAGCCGGTTTTCTTTTTTTTTTTTTTGCATAGTTCAAGAGCTTTACGAAAGGAAACTATACAATATTTTATGTGCAAATATTTGTATATGTGCATTCAGTTATTTCCTATTAATCAATGACTATTTATAAACAATATTATCATCATAGAATTATCCAGTTTTTTTTGCTCAAAGTTTATTTTTATACTTTAAGTGCAGTTTGCTGTACTCATTGAGAAATATTCACATGGCAGCGTGTTCTGGCTCACCTTATGCAAATAAATATGAAAAAATAAAAATCAAGCTGCAGTTGATTTCATGGTTTTCATATAAAGCACAAATTTCAAGGTCAAGTCGCATTTTGTGTTCCCTCCTCAGGCATTAAAAACTTCATGAGCAGCCCATGCAAATATTGTTTTGCTAAATTAGAAAAAAAAAGAAAAACAACAGTATTAATTATTTGCTGTAAACAGCTGTATCTGAATTGAAACGCATATTTGTGTTTAATTAGCAAATCACCAAGCACTTCACAAACACCCACAAATATTGCAATATATATGTATGTATAAGTATATAAGTGCCGGCGGCAAAAGTACAAACACTTGAGATTTTTGTTTAGTTGTTTTTGGGGGCTTTGTAATTCCATTTTATTTTATTGTTAGCTCCACATTATTTAATTGTTTGTATGGAGCTTTTGGCAAGGCGGAGAGACAACAAAAACTGGTTGCTCGGCACGTTCGCTTGCTCATTGGAATGAATAATTAAGTCACTATGTCAGTTCGATGAATGTCATTGCTTTGATATAGATTTTTCATAGCCACAACAGTAGTCAATTTATAAGCTGTTAAGTACAGTGAACATCGCCTAAGTGACGCAAGTACTTTGCTCAACACATGTAAATGCTAGAATGCAGTTGTTTCATTTAAATAATGCAATTCGTTCAGCTGGTTTCTTAACTTAAAAGCCAAACCAGCTTGCTAAAAAATGCTGCTGTTGTTCTAGAATAAACGATAATAGTTAAATGTAAAATGGTGTTTCCTAATCTAGGAACTTTGTACTTGTTTTAAAGCACACTTGATAGCCAGCTTGCTTTTATTGTAGACAAAATTCGTGATTACTGTTTATAAAACTATATATAAATCTATGTTTATTGATATGAGTACATTGTGCGTGTACCAACAGCATAAATTTATTTACTTATTTGCCAGATAGCAGGAAAGTGAAACTTGACATGATCCTTGGCAAGAATATGTAATCGCGCTATGATAAATTACTTAAATATAACTGTTATTCAATTTATTTCTACTTGATTTTGTTGATTTAGCTTTTAATCGATAGTTTTTGATAGTGTTAGTCAAAAGCATCGATACAATCGATAGTTGCCAAAATTAATATGTTAATACATTTTTTAATAATAGTAGATTTGGAATTCCAATACAGTGCTTAGGATAAATGGAACATTGAAACAAATCCAAAAAGAAATGTATTATCCCAGATATTGCCTAACAATTCAAAATTCGTTAAAACTAATAGAAATCAAAACATATTTCTGGGAAAAATGCTAAATATTTCATCATCAATATCGAATAAAACATCGATTGCCAAAGGATATTTAATATTATCGATATAAGCGATGTTGAATTCGATGTTTTGTCAGTTCTAGTATAATATAGGCTTAAACATATATTCATTTGAAAAATGGCTTAAATATATAACTCAAATGAAGCTAATATTATATTTATTAGCACCATTTAACTTTGAATAAAACTCAACTCTTTTGATATTATAAATTTGTTCTTTGTTTTTGTTGATCAACTTTACATAAGGCATACAAATAAATGTTATTAGCTGCTCTTAAATGTTGTTTACCTCATTAAGATGCGTCGCAATTGCCAGACGCTCTGCCAGACGCTATAAAACAAACAAAGAAACAAACACACACAAAGAAAGCACACATACAACAATAGAATCAATTACAAGTGGACAATCAAATTGAAAACACAATCAAATAAAGTCTGCTTTGACCTTTGGCTAAGTAATTGAACGCGCATAGAATTTATGAGTAGCTGCAATGCAGGTCTATAAATTGCAGCTCTTAATTAAATTACCTCAAACATTGTAGATCGAGGGTATAGGCACTTAGAAGTGGGTAGGTGCAGGCAGTGGCATTGAAACAATGGTAGTCGTCATTCTTATCAGCTCTGATCGCATACGTGTGTTGGCAAATTGATAAGGCTTAAGCAAACCAGTTAGCTGGTCAGCCAGTTAATCATTCAGTCAGTCAGTCAGTCAGTCAGCTAGTCAGTTAGTCACATGAACTTGATCGATCTGAGTTTTGAGGCTGGTCGCCTGCCAATTAGCCAAAACATGAAAACATGTGCCTGCTGGGCTGGGCGCTTTTCACGGCATTTTCTATGGACGATCGGTACAGACTAATTGATATTTAAGCATAGCCATAGCTCTATAAACAATCAATGGCCTTTGTTTTTTTTTTTTGACTGACAATGACCACTTGACAACCCCGATCGCATTACGTAATTACGCATACGCCGTGTGAAAATGTAGCAAACAAATATGTAACAAAAAAAACTACAAATTGCTAGCGAAAGTAAATGCTCAATGCACAAGTATGCATTGATGATATTGCGAAGCCTGCGGGAGTATTGGCCATGTGATTGATAGCACGAGGCTGGAACCTGAGTTGAGATAGATAAAAGTACAAAATGTTGGTAAACGAGTACCTTTATGAACATATTATATAATTTGTTATTGATAAAGCCAAGCAATATTGTAGCAATCATTTAATGTATTGGATGTATTTATAGAAACATAAAAATATATATGTATGTACAACTAGCTGATGTGTTTATAGTAAATATGACATAGTTGTTCACATTTGAAATATGTTATATATATAAAGTTAATTTTGAACCTTTTAAATTACAGTATTTCTGTTCGAAATATGTAATAATCAGAAATCGGTATCTTAAGCTGCGTAAATGCCATTTAAAACCACTTTTTAATGTTTTTACTCCCTGTTCCCATTAAAAATGGGAAAAAGGGAGTTATAAAGTACTGCAAATGTATGTAACAGGCAGAATGAGGCATTTCCGACTATATAAACTATATATATTCTTGATCAGTATCCGAGTCGATCTAGCCATGTCTCTCTGTCTGTCTGTTTGTCTGTTTGTCTGTCCGTCTGTCTGTCCGTCTGTCTGCCTGTCTCTCTGTATGTCTGTCTGTCTGTCCGTCTGTTCGTATGAATGCGTCGATCGCGAAGCTCGCTGCTGTTTTTATTTCGTTGGCAATCTTTGATGTAAATCCCCTTTAATAGTTTGAACTTAACAAAATGAGCACTTTACTTCAATAAAAACATAATATATAGCTCTAATAATATGCTATAAATTAGTTAGTTTAGGACTTGATAACTTAGGATTATCAGTATAGCAACTAATCTAAAAACTTTTTACCTACCGACTACCAAATCAGACCTCATACGTCACATTATTTAAAACAAAACAGACCATAAACAAATGATGAGTAATTGAATTCAGTTTTAGGCTAATCAAATTTTTACTTCGATGAGTCACAAAATGTGCCCTAAGGCGATTGAAAAATAGTTTAAAATGCGACTGAACAACCATAAAAGCAAATAGTTTATAGAAAGTAGTCGTCGCATTCTAAAGGTGCCGTTTTAAAACAATAAACTAAAAAAGAAATAATAATAATAATTTTCATTAGGACGTATTAAAAGCTTGCGAATGTTCGACCACAAATTGTTTTAAATTTGGAGTTTTTTGATTTTAAATGTATATAGATATGCATAAAACTGATGTGTTGCTGGTTTTCACCACAAATTGAGCATTTTTATGATTTGGCAACAAATTTGCATGCGTTTGACTAATTTTTTTGGTTTGGTATTTTTAAATGTTTTACAGCTAAACACAACCAAAGCACCGTTAAACGACAATCAAAGATCGACGGAAAGTAAAAGCTATCAGCTATCAACTATCAGATCCCACAACGACTCTCTCGAGAGACTCTTCACACACACACACACCACACATATACGCACACATAGATTGCAACATGGCCGATACCATCAATAACAAGCCCAGCATACAAATTCGCAGCGGTTTGCCCTCACCCCTGCCCGACAAGAGCCCCTCGCCGGCCACAAAGCTGCTGATCAGCCATGGCAAGCCCAACTTTACCATCGCCCGTTCGCCCAAAGGGGAAGACAATGGTAATCCGTTGTCACCACAGCCGAATGCCAACAACAACTACAATCCATACAAGAGTGCCAGCAACAGCAGCAACAACAGCAACAAATTTGTGGTCGGCACCAAGTTCAATGGCGTCTTTAAGCCATCCAATGTGGTAGCCAACAGCAATGGCAATGCTAATGCCAATGCTAATGCCAATGGCACCACTGAGGGCAATGAAGCCGCCAAGGTGGTGCTGCGTCGTCCCAAGCTAGCTGATGTGGAGCCACTTGTGGCAACTGAGCAGGATGAGAATGTGCCGGAATTCATCCGACGCCAGCGACGAATTCAGGAGCGTTTGGCCAAGGAGAATGTGCTGGACTTTGAGAGTCGTCGCAGTGGCTACTTTACCCATGTTATGATCTCGCCGGATTCACCAAATCGCACCTCCTTTGTGGAGACGATGGCCAGTCCAGCCATTAATCCATCATTGGAAATGCCGTTGCCTGCCAGAATTGAGGAAGAACAGCAGTCGGAGGTGCAGGTGCCGCAAACCACAGCAGTGACTCTTGAAAATGGTCACAGCGAGGCGCCTCAGCCTGAGACGCGTTCTGTGATCAGCAATGGACACAGCCAGCAGACCCTGGAAGAGATTGAGACGAAGCCTGTTAGCAATGGCCATGCACATGAGGATGTTGCCGCTGAAGAGGTGGCCCAGGCTATCGAGGAGGTCATCAAAGCTGTGGCAGGTGAGGATGATGATGCAGTTGAAGTCAAAGCTGAGCCCGAGGCTAAGCCTGAGACCGTTGCGTTGAGCACACCCGCTGCTGTTGAGGCAAAGGTGGAGATTGTAACACCTGTCAGCAATGGCCATGATGAAGCTATTACCATTTCCCATACCAATGACCATGCCAGCGATGTGCCCAGCATAGCCACGCCCGATCCCAGCGGTGCACTCGGCGTCAACTATGAGCCAAGGACGGTGGTCAGCTTCGCGCAGGAACTCGGCGCCGGTGAGAACAACTATCCCGATACGGTCAAGGTGTCCAAGGAGTCGTCCGCAACACCAGCCGATGCTGAGCTGCAGGAGTTGAGCAAACTGAAATTTGACATTCAGAATGATGAAAAGAACGAGGTGCAAGTGACGCCCGTATTGCGTGCGGAGTAAGGATAACTCCTACCCTTTGAAGGGGTAACACGTTTTAGTGCAATTGTTATTAATCAAAAAACATCAACTATGTATTGTATTTTGTGTTAGCTAATAAGTTCATTATGAAAAATGTTGCCAAATTTAATTTTATGCTTTATACGCATCAGTCAGTATCCGTAGACATATATATATGTATATACATATATATAAATGTATATCCGTGTCCCACGCACGCCACACTACGAGCCAACTGTTGAGGCGGTCGCCAGTCTCGGGAATTTGATTTGAATGAACTCCCTTGATGGCTGCCTGCTACACTTAACTATGTTTACTTCAAACAATTTGCTTTATTTAAATAAATTATTATTATGAAACCATTTGTTGGCGTTATGAATTACCTTTTGTTTTCTTTAGCAAACTTTAAACAAATGTTGTTTCTAGGAAAGAACTTCATGATTGAGTTTAAATTAGACTATATAAAAGTTGAAGCACTGTAAGTAATAATGTTATTTAGTTTTAAATTTTCAATATTTACCAAAAGCTAAGAGTTTTAGTGGTCCAATTTGGCTGTTTTTGACACTTTGTCTGCCTATGGTATATATCAACATATATACCAAGTTTGGTTGCTCTAGCTTCAAAACTGTGGAAAAAACTGCGTTCATACGGACGGACAGGCGGACATTTCACAAACCCAATATACTCTTTTCTTCCTTTTTGGAAAACAGAGTATAAATATAACAACACCACATTTTTCGAAATTCTATTCCCAGCTTAAAAATTTCAGAGATAGTCAAGACTATGCTTTTTTATCATTTACAATTTATTAATATACTATATAATCTGAAACTAATTAGGCAACAATTTCAAATCGTTTTCTTTTACTAAAGAGAAAAATACAAGTAAATATACATATATGACATTGAATGAGCTATTTGGCGATTTGATCTTTAGTTAAAAAAGTGTCTAAATAAGTCGAAATGTATTTTTCTGGCTGTGACTTGGCAATTGAACTTTGACATTGTGAGATATGTTAATGTTACTGTTGTTACTGTCCTTGAATTCAGTATTATTTATTATTATTGTATTCATTTACTTTGAATGATTCATTTCTTTAATTGGCTTGGTTTGTTTGAATGTTCTGTATGTTTGATTGATGGATCAAAAGGTGTGTGTTACCTAATATATTTGATTGAATTGCATTTTGGCTTTTTCACTTTTTTGCTTTTTCGCTTTTGTTGCCAAAAAGTGTTCAATCTAAAATTGTGCCCTTGATGGTTTGGTAATTGGTCACGTGCACTTCAAGAAAACACCTGTACATTTTTAAGGGTTGGACAGTGGTTACCATATCAACGTAGTATTGTGTCCAAGCCGTTTGGTTTCTTTGGGGGTTGCATTTGCTGACCAACATAACGAACATCTGCCGGGCACAAGTCCTGGCCGAGAGGTGTGCGTTTAATCGATATTATAGCCAGGGGCGGTTTTTTTGGCCAAAACAAAAGCAACTCAGCCAGCTCGAAACATGGAACAACCAAGTTTTCAACGAAATCAGTTGGCTGTGGCACAGCCGTCAGTTCGGCTAAAACACACACCACAAACAAAACTGTCTAAATGAACTTGAAAAGTGAGGGCTTTGGGTGCGCCTTGTGCTAAATTGGATGCTATTATGGATTTATGTCTTAAGGGCTCGCAGGTAAGGTTTTGAAAAACAGGTCGCAGGATTATCTATTAACGGCTTCCTACTTCTCGCACTATAGATTAACCTTGCCACACGACAGAAAACGAAGCCAAAGTACAACTCGCGCTCTTTGACGACTCTTCATAATCCTGCGCCGCATTTTCGTCCTCGTTCGGCCAACTTTCTGCAGCAGCGCAGTCGCTCCTCACCTTTCCTGGGGCGACCACAGTCGGCGGACCCAAAGATTGGACGCAAGCTAAGCGTGTACTTTGGTGAAAAGGAGCTCAGGCACAGCAAACATGTGAGTTGGATTATTTGAATTGAGCGCATGTCCTTACTGTGTCCTTACAGCGTCAGGTATCTTCCACTGATCTATTGAAATCGCTGCTGGAAGAGCCTATCAAACGCAGCTGGCTTTGTCGCAGCGCCTGCAACTCTTCCACCGACGATCAGTCGGACTTTTCCCAGAAATCTCAGCACAGCAGCGAGGGAGAGCAACTGGAACGGTTTCTGGTCAGCATGCCAGGCAGCAATGATAAGTCCAAATCTTATGCTTCCAACTGGTCCAGTAGCCAGGGACTGAGCAATGCGGCGCTGTTGCAGAAGACCGCCAAGCCAGATCTGCCCGGCAGAGTGTCCTTTAGCAAGCCCAATATGCACAACGATCTAGACTCCAGTGATTGTGACAATGACAAGCAGGAGGCACGTCCTGGCAGCAGCACCAGCACCAGCATCTCTGCACCCGGTCCCCTGGCTTTGACCAGCTTTGTGTACAATAATAGCAACGGCATAGTCACCAAAGTGGAATCCAACGATGCCACTGCACAAAAGAAATCCGTGCACTTTGGCGAACCTGCCGCGGGCAGCGGCAGTGTTGAAGTGCTGGCCGAGACCTATGAGTATCCCAAGTGTCCATCGGAGAACTGCACCTGCAGCACACGCTCCTCATCCACGGCCAGCACCAATGAAGCCACTGCGGATGCCAAGTGTGCCTGCGATGCGCCCAGCTGTCGCTTTGCCGAATCCAATGGCCAGCTGGAGCTGCCACTTCCAGCCACAATGCTGCCTCCAAATCAAAAGCCAACTACGCCAGAGCTGAATGTCATTAGGGAGTACAAGCAGGCGGTGGGCGTGTCCCTGGACAATCTAGTAACAAAAAGTAGCACAAATGAACGCGTCCACAAACCTTTGGAGCCCCTGAATAACATGGAGCTGCCAAATTATCTAGATAAGTATGCGACGCATGCCAAAGAGAAGCAGAACAATCTATCCGAAAAGAATCTCAGCACAGCCAGCAACAACAACAGCAACAACAACAACAGTCAAAGCAACAGTGCCGCTTCCTACAGAGCTCCAGCTCAACGCAATTTTGGAGCTGAGAATAACTTTTTGCCCGTCGTTGGTGAAGATCGTCGGCATTATAACAACAGTAGCTCCGATACGGTCATCAGTAACTATCTGAAAATAGCCTCGACGCCTCCATTTGTTGGCAAGAAGAAGGAGAACGTTAAGCCAGCTAGTGCCGAGTCCAGCGCCAGGAACAACAAAACCAAGTTCTTAGCCAAAAGTTCAAGTTCGGCAAGTAACTCTGGTGGCAACCTTAAGAAAGCTGTCAGCGTTGGCTGCTTGCGGGAGGAGCGTAAGCTAAGTGAGTATAATTTGGATAAGGTGGATAGCTGGATGAGCATGCAGGAGCAGAAGCAGGCATTGGCTCAATTTGAAGAGCTGCATAAACAAGGTCTGGATGAGCTAGACGAGGGCAACGATAGCGCCTCGCAGCTGTCACTTAAATCGAATGAGGATTCCAGAGATTCAACATATGACGAGATAGTCTCGGTCATCAAGGAGATCGAGGAAGATAAAAAGCGAGGTGAGTTGCGTTGAATTGAATGAAGTTTTTTGCTGAAAATGATCTGCAAAGTATTCCCCTAGTTAAGCTGAAAAATAACAAAGAATCGTTATGTACTCCCGCCCGAAAAGCATATAAAAAGTTAAATTTTCATCCGATTGTAACTATGACTGATATAAGATTTTGATGAAATGTGAGTAAACTATATAAAGTATAAGTATAAGTGTCGAAGATATATACCCTTGCAGAAAAGTTTTTCATACAAAAACTTATTTTCAACCGATCGTTTCCATGGCAGCTATACGTTATAGTGGTCTGGCCAATTCAACTATACGCACTACCTGCAAAAAGAAGAAGCATTTGTGCCAAGTTTCATCAAGATAGCTCTAGAACTAAGTCCTGAAAAACGTGTCAAAATTATAGTACCCTCTGCAAGGGTATAAAAAAACTTGGAAATGCTACATTTGGTTGAAATATAAAAAAATAAGAAAGAAAAATTATTATCCGAAGATACTATATATCCTTTTTCGAGAACTTTTGCATATAAAACCGAAGCTTTCGATCGATTGTTAATATGACTGCTACTGGGTCAACACAACTGTGTCAACATATGTAAAACACAGAAACAGACATAATTCGAACCGCATAATCTTCGCATAAAAGACCTAAAAATAGACCTAATAATATTATTACAAATGTTTTTCAGATAACTTTGCAGAACGTTTGCCCAGCGAGCTAAACCTAAAACTAGATTCACGGTGCGAAACAGCCGACTCAAATGGAGACAGAGTTGCGGAAAGTGGCGACAAGTACAAGTTAGTTATAGAGCATAACGAATGTCGATGTTATAACTAGAAATTATACTTCTAGAGACATATTGGCCTACTTGAATAATGTGGAAAGCAGCTGTGACAAAACGTTAATGGAAACTCGACGTTCCATGCCCGACAGCAATCGCTCAGAGGTGGAATTTGTTGTCGAGCCAGATGTTACCGATGAGGTGCCCAAGTAAGCTTAATCTGTAAACGATAATACCATATATATCGTTAATAATACTGAACTATGATTTTTAGGCTTTCGGAGCTACTGATGCTGCCCAATCATCAGCTGGCGCGTCGCGTGATTGCGCTCAGTCTGCGTGCCAATGAGCTGGCCAATGCCATACATCTGTCCAAAGAGCATGTCCTTCAGCTGCGTAGCGAGAAGCAAAAGACAGTGCGCGCCGAGAAGTCGAACAGTGCGAGCAAATTGCGGGAGCAGAAGAAACACTACGAGGAGGTCGTGACGCGACATCAGGGCTTCATTGAGCAGCTGCTGAAGGATAAGGGGTCACTCTGTGAGAAGGTAGCTGCACTGACGCGACGCTTGGAGAGCCAGAATCAGGCCTGGGAGCATCGTTTGGAAACGGAGCTGGCACGCGCCAGGGAGACGACATTGGCGGGCGAGAAAATACGTCGAGAGCGTTGGGTGCGCGAGAATACTAAGAAAATCAAGGTGGGGGTTGGTTGGATGTGTAAAGTTGCTTCGAATGATAAATGATAATGGTTAATTTTGTGATACAGGAGCTGACAGTCAAAGGCCTGGAAGCTGAGATCAATAAAATGAATTGCAATCATCAGCGAGAAGTCACTGAACTGAAGCGTTCACATCAAATGCAGCTGCTGGACGCTTTAGAGGAGGCACGTCTCAAGCATGAACAGATCGAGAATGGCATACGTGAGAGCTGTGCCCAGGATCGTGAGAGCATCATTGAGAAGGAACGCAATGCCATTCGAGAGCGGCTTGAGCGTCAGCTGGATGAGGAGCAAAAAACACAAGCGGAACTGCGACAAAAACTATCCGAAGACTTTGCAGTTGAGCGCGAACGTTTGCAGGCGGCGCTGCGGCAAAAGGATTGCGACTATCAAGCCAAACGTCAGGAGGCGCAGCGTGAGCAGGACAATGAGCTGGAGCAGGCCAAGTTCGAAATGCAAGAGAAGATGGCCAAGCAGGAGGAGAAATATCAAAATCGCATCAATACCATCGAACAGCAATATCTGGCCGACTTTGAGCTCTGGAAAACGGAATATGAGAACAAGTGCAAGCTGGCGCAATCGGAAAAGGAGAATGCCATACGGCAGCATTATCGACTCGAACGAGATCGTCAACTGGACGAGCTGGTGGTGCGTATGGAGTCGGATGCATTGCAGAGTGGAGAGGAGCATGAACAGAAAATGCTGTAAGTGTTGTTGCTTGCATTTGAGAAGCATGTGACTATAGCAATCTTTGCAGGCGTCTCAAGGAAAAGTACGAAAAGGATCTGACAGTCGCCGAGAATGTTGAAAAGTCGCTGCGGGAGAAATACGCGGAGACACGCGGCAATCTGGCCGAAGCGGATGCACAGGTGCGCAATTGCCAGGCAGAGGTGAAGCAGCTCCAGCTGGAACTAAGTCACAGCAAAAAGATGTGCGGCGATATTATCCATGAACGCGACAAGCTGCGCGAGAATCTCAATACGGATATACAAAATGAGTTGGGCGTGCTCAATGAACGTCACAAGCAGGAAATGGAGCAACTGCAGAAACGGTAATCAACATGGCACAACATTAAATTAACGAAAATACATTTCAATATATTATTTCTTGCAGTGTACATCAGACCATACAGCGACAGGAGGAGACCATTGAGGTGCTCAAGGGTGACAATGATAATCTGCGACAACAGTGCCTGAAATTGAATGCCGTCATTCGACAGCAACGCAAGGACTATTGTGTAAAGTAGCTAGGATATCATCGAAACAAAAATATATAAATAAAAATATGCTTATTTTTATAATTTTGATATGCATTTATTTATATTTATTTATTAGTTTATTGCAAAGGTATTCCAAGTATTTCCTTGATGTCATCCGCAATGTCACATGGAAGCCTGGTGTTTACCGTTGGCATAAAGGTGCTATTTGTCTCCATACCATTGCATTTAACAGCTGCTGAGCATACGAATAGTCTTGGACGTCCACAATTGCTCGTTCCAAATGTATATGAGACTTCATCCAAGGGTTTGATAAAAGCACATGGCTTATCTAATTCGATTTTCGCTTCTGGAGGCATGTAACTCAAGGCCTCATCATTCGATACGTATTTAAACTTCATTTTTTCATAGCCATTCAGGCCAAACCAATACTCCTGTCGAAAATTCTTTGGCAGTTTCTGTTCAATTTCATCAAAAGCACTTTTTGAATCCAAGTTTGCCAGACATAGCTTCTTTTTTTGGCACTCAACCATTGCATCAAACCAATCCTTCTGCAGCATACAATTATTATGATAATATTATTATTAGTTTAGATTAGATAAGTATTAGATTAAACATACCTTTGCATCACTGAAATAGTGACATGATCCTGCGGATTGTCCCTCTCGAATATAGACTGAACAAAAAATAAGTGCCAACAGTTGTAGCTTCATCTTGACTGGAGTAAGTTGTTTTCGAATAGTTCTTAATTTAGTATTCAACAAATAAAAAGCAGAACATTTCATTATGACGAGAACAAATCAATTCGATGCACTTTAGGCTTTTGTTATTTTATGATCAATATGGTTTATATACTATATTTCGATCACATGCTGGTTCCACAGCATAACCCTTATTTAGAGTACCTACGATATCATTACATTTGATTGTTTCAGTGCACACAAATTGTTTTTCCTGATGGCAATGATCCGTTCTTAAAGCGTAGCTATATCCATCATGAACTGGTATTAAATAGGCACAGGACTGTTGTATGTCAAGCTCAGATCCTTCTGGTGTGTAACCCAAGGGTTCATATGTGTCTGTATATTTAAATGTAGAATTGTCTGTTGTACTTAGACCAATCCAATACTCAGTTTTAAGCTCATTATTTAGTTTCTCCAGTTGTTCAAAAGCATCTTTTCTGTCAAAACTGGCAAGGCATAGATTTTCATTTTGACAGGACTTCAGAGCTTCAAACCAATTCAGCTGCAAATAGTTTATAATAAATACAAATAAAAAGCTGTAAAATAATATTAACCTTAATATTGCTAAAATAATAGCAAGCAGCTCTGCTTTCTATTTGATTAACATTAATGATCATCATTAAAATGAAAATTAAATGTATATGTTGCTGCTCCATATTTAAATTTGATCTGAATGTTGTTCAAGAGATTGAATATTGGTGTTCTCTTATTGCGATTATTCAGTTAAGCAGCATTTAATTACTTTAAAGCGTTTAATCAGTTTCGATACACCACTTTGATCAAGCTTTGGCTTCCGTTAGCTGTATCATTCAATTCACATAAAATATGAAAGCAAACAAAGCGAAATAAATAAACGATTGGGCCTCAAACACAAAAAAAAAAATAAGCGCTTAGAAAGTACTGAACAAGTATTCTTTCTAAGCGAGAAGCGCTTAAGCCTCGTAAGAAGTTCCAGGTGCTTTAAAACATTGCATATCATTGGTCATAAGCGCTTACGTTAGGCGTATATAAAATCAAAACAATTTAAAACGCTAACACTAGCTTATTAAATAAGCTACTTATAAGCGCTTATTATTATGTTTACCCCGTTGTGCACAATCAAATTCTGTGCATCTGGCAACGCTCGGCGCTCAGCTAACGACATGATCCACATGCCAGCCAAACCAAAGCTATCCAAAAGTGAGTGCAGTAAACAGGTTCCACACATAAGAAGCAGAACCAGTGGAACAACAATAACAACAACAATTCCAACAAACTACTTTCGTATGGATTTTATTCGTTTTTGTGCTCTCAACGCAAACGGAACGTTTTAAAAATAAACGCGCTTCGTACAAAATTATTCGATTACAAATATATACATATTGTAGCCAACTTGAAATTTCAAATTTCAATTCAAATTGAACGTTTTTAGTTGACAATTTGAATCGTAATAAAACAAATATACAAGCAACTTTTCAACATGTTCAGTTCGATTTCAGGTAAAACGCATTTCAAAACTGTTTGTGAAAATTTAAAGTACAAAAAAAAAAGAATATAAAATTAAAAAGACATTTATAAATATATATATGTATAGCAGTGATTTAAAACCAAAATCGAAAATATGTACATTGTACAATAAAGAATTGTGAGATATTCATTGTGGGGTTTGTACGGGAAGTCTGCATGACGGCATTGCAGGATAACGATTATAATAGAAGAATTACATCATCGTCAGTGGCAAAGGAGTTATCCTCCGTATAAACAGCTGTTCCGTATTCTCTGATCCGAATTGCAATGTGCAGACAATTATAATTAAATTACTTTTATAGAGTGACATTGTGATGTTATATGTACATACGTATATGATATGATAGCGTAAGCCAATTATGGCGCAGTACTCGTTTTTGTACTTATATATACGTAGCATATCTGAACTATAAGTTGTTCTTCTTGCTGTGAGTAACAAGCTCAACCCACACCCAAAATGATGCGATGTCTATACATACATACTTACTTACATACATACATACACAAATGTATTTGTATGTATTTAATTATAGCTGTATCTTCGTGTGTGCATACTTATATTTATAAATCTATATACATACATACATATGTATGTTTGATATTTCTATGTATATGTTATTTTATAAATTGTTCCCCAAATATTCGATGTTATATGTTTAATATATGACTTTTGTGCAAATTATTATAATTATTCTTTATATTAGTTTCGCATTTCAGAGTGTGCAATGTACACGCCCAAAATAAATGACTCTATTTCCGTTTCTAAAAATTCTCCACTCAGTTTTCGTTTTGTTTTTCTTTCATTTTTGACTGTTTTCTGTTTCGAAAAATTCAAATTTTTATAGCATTGAGTATATGAGTATTGCGTATATTGCAAATTTTGTAGCATTCTCTTCAGACTATGATGAAATATACTCTAATTATACAAATATATATATACATATATATACATACATATTTTCTCTGTTTTCACCTAATGCAAACAGACGCTTCGAAATGTAAGTAAAATCAATGTTTATGTAAATATAAGCCAATTGTTTTTCGAATTCAGTAAAAATTTCACACCTATCTAATTAATACTAGCACTATAAATAGCATGCATCAGCATTATCAGTAGCTCAACAGACAAAACACTCCCTTGTCGATCCTTATATTCCCCCCTTTTCTCACACAGTAGTAATTAACATTATAAAATTCACTTTTTTATATATGTAGATGCCAAATGAAATAATTTTGTAATCGTTGATTATACACATTCTGTATGGGCTTCGCGATATTTGAAGTTTAGTTTGTAGCTGCTGTTAGGTTTCCCATGATAAGGATCTACTATTCTTTCGTTTGTTCGTGTAGTATCAGTTTTTGATCCATCTTCGGTTGCCTTTGCAGTATCATTTGAAGGGGAACATCACCCTCTACTGCGTTTTTGACTCCTCCGACTTCGCCTCCGCCATTGCCTTCGCCACCGCCTTCGATGCCCCTGACTTCGCCTGAATATGAATTATAGCCCTCATCCTCAGACCTTGCCTTCGCCTTCGCCTAAGCCTCCGCCGTCGCCTTCGATGCCCCTGACTTCCTCCGAATTCGAATTATAACCCTCATCCTCAGACTTTGCCTTCGCCTAAGCCTCCGCCGTCACCTTCGGAGCTGCTACCTAGTCAAAGTGATAGCTCTTTTCCGCCTCCCAATAATACCATTTGTTTATTGTATTCTTTGAATAATTATTATTATTATTATTATATATTTTCGAACATCTTTTATCATAATGATTTGTAGTTGGTGTCAATGCTAAGCTGTTGCTTCTGCAGCAGTAGTTTCTTCTCTTGCATCAGTATCAACTGCATCAGTTGCATCATTTTCTTCAGTCACAGCAGTTTCATCAGTTACAGCATCAGTTGCATCTGATGCAGTAGTTTCACTTACATCGGTTACAGCCGATGTTTCACTTGTTTCTTCGGCTTCGCCATCCGGCTCTGGGCTCTGGGCTTCGCCTTCGCCTTCGCCTTCGCCAGTGCCTTCGCCTTCGCCTTCGGCTGGGCTTTCGTCACCGCCTGCACCTTCGCCCTCGCCCTCGCCTGGTTCTGGGCCTTCGCCTTCCCCTTGCGAGTTTCCAACTTCTGCTGTATTCGTATTATCACCCGGCCGCGAATCGCTTTCCAGACCTTCTTCACCGTTCCCATTCCCAACTTGATCTTCAGCTTTTGCTGGATCGTGATGGAAGTGATGCAAATGCTCGTGACTATGATGCTCATTACCCGTAGGCTCCTCCGTGGGCTGACCACATTTAATGTGCTTCGTCGTGCAAACGAAATACTGCTGCTCAAGGCAATTTTCATCAGTAACCGAGGCTGAATTTTGTCGCAATCGTACCTCCAGACAATCATCCAGATTGGCTCGTTGAGTTGCTTCAATTCGATCTAATCCGCCAAGATATTTCACTGGTTTACCATTGCTGATGTAGCTGAAGCGACCCTCTGTTTGCAGATCATTGCCCCCAAACCAATAATCCTCCATATTTCCACGCGTGCGCAGGAATTCAATAACCGATTTAAATTCTTCCTCTGTGGACAGATCCACCAGATTAAGTCCTTTTCGCAAGCAATTGTTCTGTGCACCGTACCAATTCATCTGCAATTAAAAACTTTCGAAATATTTATTCAGTGATTTAGATATTTTGTTTGAAAAACAAACCTTTTTGCCAGCGAAATAATAACATTTGCCGCTAATCTGGCGCAAATATTTTTTGCCACAAGGACCATTTTTATTTTCTTTGTCTTTCGTTCGCCTACGACGCGAAAGGACATCATCTGGATATGCAACGATTAGAGTCAATATCACAATTTGCAGAAACCTCATGGCTGCAGGCACCTCTCTGCACAAACTGATAACATTTCTGTGTTTCTTCTATATATATACTCTTGAAGGCGTAAAATTTGCATTTTGTATGCCCATTACTGTATATAAATAAACATATTTTAATTGCAATTTTGTGATATTACTGATTTGCGGTGAAGAAAACAATGCTTTGATGTATTTCAGAGTGTGCAATGTACACGCCCAAAATAAATGACTCAATTTCCGCTTCTAAAAATTCTCCACTAAGTTTTTGTATTTATTTTTTTCATTTTTGACTGTTTTCTGTTTGGAAAAAATCAAATGCCTAAAGCATTGAGTATTTGAGTATTGCGTATTTTGTAAATTTTTTAGCATTCTCTTCAGACTATGACGAAATATACTCTAATTATACAAATATATATACATACATATACATATATATACATATATATACATATATATACATATATATACATATATATACATATATATACATATATATACATATATATACATATATATACATAAATATACATATATATACATATATTTACATATATTTACATATATATACATATATATATACATATATATACATATATATATATATATATATATATATACATATATTCTCTGTTTTCACCTAATGCAAACAGACGCTTCGAAATGTAAGTAAAATCAATGTTTATGTAAATATAAGCCAATTGTTTTTGGAATTTAGTTAACATTTCACCATAACACCTATCTAAATAATACTATCTCTATAAATAGCATGCATCAACATTATCAGTAGCTCAACAGACAAAACATTCCCTTGTTGATCCTTATATACCCCCCTTTTTCTCTGACAGTAGTAATTTAACATTATAAAATTCACTTTTTCATATATGTAGATGCCAAATGAGATTATTTGGAATTAATCAATGGCGTTTTATTTGTTGCGTTTAACAAGTTGATTATATAAATTCTGTATGTGCATCGCGATATTTGAATTCTAGTTTCTAAGCTGCTGTATCTTTAGATAGTATCGTTAGTCCACCTTTTGCTACAGGATTATTAGGTTTTCCCGGATCAGTTTCTACTGTTCTTTCGGTTATTCCTGCAGTCTCAGTTTTTGATCCATCTTTGGGTGACTGTCCTGTATCAATTGAAGAGGAACGGACTGCTAGATTTTCATCACCACCTTCAGCGGTTGCTTTTTCGTTTGTATATTTATCTGGAGCTGCTGCGGCTATTTTTTCAAAAGTTGGAACTGCTTTGGGGGCACGAGCAGCTACAGTTGGTTTCGCCCTTGGCATCCATGACGCAGTCTCATAATTTGTTGATTCGTATGTTGAGTTGCCGAACACTTGACTAGTGATCCAGGGTACAATATAGGACGTGGTATAGGGCGTACCTCCACCCTCTGTATTTCCTCCACCCCCTCCACCCCCGTTATCCCCCTCACCCCCTCCACCCCCTCCACCTCCACCTCCTCCACCACCACCACCCCCTCCACTTCTACCATTGGCTCCATCTCCTTCACCACCATTCCCTCCACCCCCTTCATTCCCTCCACCCCCTTCATTCCCTTCACCCCCGTTATCCCCCTCACCCCCTCCACCCCCACCACCTCCTCCACCACCACCATTAGCTCCATCTCCTTCACCACCATTCCCTCCACCCCCTCCATTCCCAACATTGGCTCCATCTCCTTCACCACCATTCCCTCCACCCCCTTCATTCCCTCCACCCCCGTTATCCCCCTCACCCCCTCCAACTCCTCCACCACCACCACCCCCTCCACCCCCGTTATCCCCCTCACCCCCTCCACCCCCTCCACCTCCACCTCCTCCACCACCACCACCCCCTCCACTTCTACCATTGGCTCCATCTCCTTCACCACCATTCCCTCTACCCCCTTCATTCCCTCCACCCCCGTTATCCCCCTCACCCCCTCCAACTCCTCCACCACCACCACCCCCTCCACCCCCGTTATCCCCCTCACCCCCTCCAACTCCTCCACCACCACCACCCCCTCCACTTCTACCATTGGCTCCATCTCCTTCACCACCATTCCCTCCACCCCCTTCATTCCCTCCACCCCCGTTATCCCCCTCACCCCCTCCAACTCCTCCACCACCACCACCCCCTCCACTTCTACCATTGGCTCCATCTCCTTCACCACCATTCCCTCCACCCCCTTCATTCCCTCCACCCCCGTTATCCCCCTCACCCCCTCCAACTCCTCCACCACCACCACCCCCTCCACTTCCACCATTGGCTCCATCTCCTTCAGCACCATTCCCTCCACCCCCTTCATTCCCTCCACCCGCTCCATTCCCAACATTGGCTCCATCTCCTTCACTACCATTCCCTCCACCCCCTCCATTCCCTCCATCCACTCCATTCCCACCATTGGCTCCATCTCTTTTACTACCATTCCCTCCACCCCCTTCATTCCCTCCACCCCCTCCATTCCCTTCACCCGCTTCACTGCCACCATTTCCACCACTCCCACCACCATTCCCTTCACCATCTTCTCCATTACCGCCATCTCCACCCTCTGATGTGTCGCCTCCGCCTCCACCTGAGCCTTCTTCATCCCCACGTGATCCCTCAAGTTCCACTGATTTCGAATTATCTGCCGGTCGCGAATCACTTTCCTCATAATCACCGTTGTTCCCATTTCCATTCCCATTCCCGGTCCCATTCCCATTTCCACTCCCGTTCCCATTCCCGTTTCCACTCCCGTTCCCATTCCCGTTTCCATTCCCGTTCCCATTCCCATTCCCATTCCCGTACCCGTTCCAAGGCCCATTCCCATCTGTTCCTTCTGGATCGTGATGGAAGTGATGCAAATGCTCGTGACTATGATGCGTATCTCCCGTAGGCTCCTGTACAGGCTGAGCACATGTAATAGGATTCGTCTTGCAAATGAAATACTGCTGCATTAGGCAATGGTCATCAGTAACAATGGTTGCATTTTCTCGCAATCGTATCTCCAGACAATCATCCTGATTGGATCGATAAGTTGGTTCGACATGATAATCCACTGGTACACCATTGCTGATGTAGGTGAAGCGACCCTCTGTTTCCAGATCATTACCCCCAAACCAATAATCCTCCATATTTCCACGCGTGCGCAGGAATTCAATAATCGCATTATATTCTTCCTCTGTGGACAGATCCACCAGATTAAGTCCTTTTCGCAAGCAATTGTTCTGTGCACCGAACCAATTCATCTGCAATTAAAAACTAGCGAAATATTTATTCAGTGATTTAGATATTTTGTTTGAAAAACAAACCTTTTTGCCAGCGAAATAATAACATTTGCCGCTAATCTGGCGCAAATATTTTTTGCCACAAGGACCATTTTTATTTTGTTTGTCTGTGGATCGCCTAAGACTCGAAAGGACATCATGTGGATATGCAACGATTAGAGTCAATATCACAATTTGCAGAAACCTCATGGCTGCAGGCACCTCTCTGCACAAACTGATAACATTTGTGTGTTTCTTCTATATATATACTCTTGAAGGCGTAAAATTTGCATTTTGTATGCCCATTACTGTATATAAATAAACATATTTTAATTGCAATTTAAGTGATGATACTGATTTGCGGTGAACACATCAAATAATATCGAGTACAATTTGTGCGGTTGCCTCAATTATTCTAAACTAACGTCTCTTGCCAAAAATAACTTGCTCAAAATGCGTTAAACGTGGACAGTTTTGAACGATTCGACTGAACGTTCATTGTACCTCTAAGATGATGTAAAATCTAATTTTGTTCTATGGTTTTAGTAAAACTTTTTAAATGTTGCCTTTTTTAAATGTATATGGTTTAAATAGCTGGCATTTTGTTACAGTTAACCGTTATTTTGTAGCTGAGATTCTGTTTTAATTAGTCTCAGTTGGAGGTGTCACCTAGTTAAATTGTTAGCTCTTTCCCGCCTCCCAATAATACCATTTGTATATTGTATTCAATGAATAAATATTATTTATTTTCGTACATCTTCTTTCATAATGCTTTGTAGTTGGTGTCGATGCTAAGCTGTTGCTTCTGCAGCAGTAGTTTCTTCTTTTGCAGCAGCATCAACTGCATCAGTTACAGCAGTTGCTTCAGTTACAGCATTTGGATCAGGAGCTTCAGTTGCACCTGCTTCAGTTGCATCTGACTCAGTTGCATCGGTTAAGGCGCGTAGACCTTCAGCTGGTGTTTCAGTTGTTGCAGCATCTTCACCTTCAACTGTTTCTGATGTAGGAGCTCCTTCTATTGTTGCAGCTGTATCACCTGGTTCTGTCACCGGTGCTTCACCATCTATTGCTGCTGTACTTTTTGTTCTTGCAACTGTTTCACCATCCACTATTTCAGTTTCAGTAGTTTCTTCGGCGGGAGGGCCAGCGGCCCCCTCAGAATCTTCGTTTGTCTCTTGCTCCGGTTGGCTGTCAAATGGCGATGGCGTATTCATTTCTTCCTCTTCTTCCTCACTTGGCACTCCAACGTCATGATGGAAGTGATGCAAATGTTCATGACTGTGATGACGCGGTTTCTTTTCTTCGGGTGCTTCACAGTAGAGCTCCGAGCATATAAAATACTGTCGCTCCAAGCAGTTGTCATCGGCCACAACGGATATGTTGGAACGTATGCGCACTTCCAGGCAATCATCGCACTCCGAGTGCTCTGCTGGATCCACAAGGCTATAGTTGCTATAATAGCGCACCAAACGACCATTGCTAGCGTACTGAAAGCGTCCTTCGGTCTGCAGATCGTTGCCACCAAACCAGAAGTCCTCCGTGTTGCCTTTGGAGCTGAGAAAGTCAATGGCTCCATAAAAATCTCTTGGATTGCTCAGATCGGCCAACATAAGGCCCTTGCGTAGGCAATTGTTAAGCGCTCCAAACCAGTTCATCTGCATTGAGCGTTATAATACACAATTGGTAATAATCGATACGAGATGAGCTTACCTTTTTAACAGAAAAGTAATAGCATTTTCCATTAATGCGTCTCAAATAGCGTTTGGGGCAACCCACTTCCGAACTTACAAGTTGCTCCCTGGGCAGAAAACTAAGCACGGAAATAATCGCAATTAGTAAATGCTTCATCTCGCTCGTGACCTATGTGACCATTGTGTGCTCTGCCTTGACTCGCTCCTGTATTTATATCCTCTCCTAGCGTGCAATTTCAAATGCATTATCAATGCACTGAATCAATTTACACTGATCATATGCAGCCATTCTTATCAGTTACAATACCCATTTCCAATGAGCAACAAATTCAATTACAAGCAGCAACAGCATGACTTGAGTGGGTTCTGGAAGATTGACGAACACTTGAGTTGTGGCTATTGTCGTCTAATTTGGGTCAGTTTTGGGGTTATGCATTTAATTGAGCACTTTATTGTGTGTATTTCATCATCGCTAAGCCTTGCCCTTGCCAGACTTGTACTTAATTCATTTCATTTATTGATTTACCTTTTTGGAGCATAGTGTTTAGTGTATGTGTATGACATCATCAGCTTTTTAGCTGTGCCCTTTTACAGGACATATTTTGGCCCGTTGCCAGTTGTCTGACGCTATTGCCTGGCATTGCTATTGACCTTCGACAATGAGTTAACTTTATATTCAGCTAAACAAATTATTTGGCGTGCGAATATGTCTCTGCACGATTTGTGTTCTACGTAGAGATACTACTAATACTATACATATTTATATGACATCATCATTTAGCAAAGAGCAGCAGTAGCAGCATCAGCAACAACAACGCACTTCATCGATTCGTAGCTAGAGGCAATGAGTTACAAATGTATTGCCCATAGCGAAAGGTTTAGCCGGCTTTTTGGTTGACTCAAAACTGGTGTGGAACGTGAGTTTGTGACCTGAGCTGAGCTGAGCTGAGGTGAGCTGTGTACTGCCAGTTACTCATAGAACGACAAAATATGTATAGATACATATATGTATCTGCATCTGTATTTGTATCTGTATCTGTATCTGTATCTGTGAACACATACTCGTTTGTTGCGCTTGAGTTCAGTTGGTCTTGGGTACAGGTTTAGCTTTTTTTTTATATTTGAATACTCTGTTTTCAAACGTGATAAATAGTAGTGTTTGATCATTGTATATTCCGCCCGCCCGCTTCCACTTAAGTCATAAATCTCTTAATCGCATTTTGTTATACTGTTTCTCATTCCAAAGCCTCAGAAGCCGAAATTTCCATCGATATTCAAAATTGCGATTCCAAATGTTTTAAACGGAATTGATAATGTTAACAGGCCTGAATGTTTCAAACAATTTTACAGCTAGAAAATCAATATGAATAAAAGATAAAATCAAAAAATTTGTATTTTGCCTTTGTCCAGAAATATGAAAGCGCAGTTATGCTGTTTATGCACGGATAACAGAGTATATTACAGTCGGAAGCTTACTATTTGTAATTTTCGGTGTTGAGAGCTTCTGCGCATTATCTGCCATATGAGAATAAACACAACATCAACAGCTGTGATAAGTCGGCGAGTCTCTACAAGTTGCTGTGCTCTTGACTGTGCTCTGTTTGCGGCTTATTGTGTTACCTTATGGCCATGTTATGGCATTCTAGCCGGTTTTTATTATAGTTTTTTTTTTTTTTTTATTGTTATTGACCACAGCATGCCAGAATATCTAACAATATGCGTCGTATTGTAAGATATATTTTGATTCATACGACACATGAGCATAATTGTAGAGCAATCGTTAAGGAATTTGAAAAAGCAAAATTTGAATACTTGGCATTTGCCACATGGTTTATATGCTGCCATATCAGGCAGATTTTGTTTTTTAATATACTTCAGTTTTTTATTCATATCCCAATTTAAAAAAATACACAAATGTCGATGTAAAATATCCACATGTCTATTGTTTGTCTGTCTTTCTTTTTATTTTTGGTATATATACAGTTATAGTTTTTTTTTTTTTTGAATTTCCACCATAATCTGGACGCATGGGCAAATAAAGTGCCTATTGAAATTTGAAATTTAAATGATGTATAAACAAAAATAGACCAATTTGAGATTCGAAAGAAACTTATTGATATTTTACGCTTGTTCTAAATTTATAAAACGCCTATAGTTTTAGTCTACTATATATACATATATAGTATATATACAAAAGTATATACAAACACTTGCTTCACAGCCGCAATAAGAAAGCGTGAAGAAGAGCTGAAACTATTAAAATAAAATACCAAGAGCTGCTTTTATGACATCACATACTGTAAATTATTCAAATATTTGCGCATTGTTTACTTTATA
This sequence comes from Hirtodrosophila cameraria, assembly GCA_949708635.1. Classification (NCBI taxonomy): domain Eukaryota; kingdom Metazoa; phylum Arthropoda; class Insecta; order Diptera; family Drosophilidae; genus Hirtodrosophila; species Hirtodrosophila cameraria. The sequence goes on along the minus strand of OX453089.1, from coordinate 15,844,361 downwards.
TGCATAAAGCAGCATACTACTCACACATATACACATATGTACATACATTCAATATATACAAATTGTTTTCGTATGCTTTTAAGAATAGTTGTATTGTTGCTCGGAAATTGCCGGACCGAGCGATTTGGCGCTGCGGCTTTTAATGGCACAATATTTCTATTCGAGTGAACGCACACGTCATTTTATGGGAATGCAGTGGCCAGGCAGTGAACTGACTGCGCTTCCGACGTTCATATTTTTCATTTAATTATTATTATTGTTATTTAAAATGTTCTACTCATTAGCTCAAACAATGTCTGGAAAGGGTATGCTCGTGACATGTTCAAAGCATATCTTTGAATGCATTAAAAGCAGTAGAATTATACGCGGTATTCTCGATATCAGCTGTCACAAACGACACAAATGCGTATCAAGCAGTTTACCACTTGCACTGTAAGCAGTTCAGCGGCAACGCAGGCAAGCCAAATACTGTTTGAAGCGTATCGTTCAGAATAAGTTCGGACGAACTATGCAGCAAACTGAACGAATGAACCAGATTGTAATTCATATAGTTCGTATCAAATCGATTTTACAAAAATAATGGCAGCATAAGTAAAATGAGCTTAAGTGAAAACTAATATCTTTACTGCTATCCTGCATTACAAATTCGAAATTGATTCGAAGGTGGAATTCGGAACAGGACTGAATAGTTCGATCAAACTAAACAACTGAATAAAGCATATCAACTAGCTAGAAGATTGAACAAACTAAATATTGAACGAACTAAAAGATTGAACGAACTTAACGAACTACCATATATCACCAATTATTCGTTCAGCAAAAAGTGAACTATTAGAAAAGCAGATCATAGGACGTACTAGGCAGTTTTTAGAATAACTTCAGTATTTATTATCCGAACCTTATGAAATTTGTACAGAAGATCAATAGTTGGAATAGAAAGGAAGCTTGCATGCCAATATTTTGTCCATTTGAGGAGTATCCAAAGTTTGAAATTTGAGTATGTTGAATGTCTCTAGCTTAGAGTCTGAGATTTGAAATCTGAAACAAGACGGTGTAGAATGTACATGGTATAATTGAGTCGACTTGAACTGACAAGTTGAGTCTAAAAAGCTCATTTTATATAGTATCTGGTGAGCTTTAAGTTTGATGTCGCCTCCACATTTGGCGCCACAAATTGCGCAGTTGTATTATAAGTATAACTGTCGCCCGGTATGTAATCAAAATAAAAATATAAATAGAAATCAGGCATAGCATGTAATTACGATCTGATTAGTTCATGCTTGATGAAATTGCGAGCCGTACTTTAAATTTTGTTTATGTTTTGGCAATTAGCGAGTCTGAAATTATCATCAATATCGATAAGAAAAAAAGCGAATCTGATTGAAAGCAGCCTATAAATTAAGATCAGTTGCTGGCTAATGATTTAGTTTAATTTGAATAGCGTTTTCGTTCTTAGCAAAAATGTTTCCCAGCCGACAACAGCCACAATGTAAGGATTGTGGCTAAGATTATGTCATAAATAGTTACTAATAAATGATTTGCTTATTCTGATTGACAGCGTCTCTCAAGAGCTTTGGCGACAAGACCGCCAATTTGTTCAGCAAGAAGAAGGATGAAGCCGAGAAGTTGGCCAATGACAAAGCCATCGAGGCACAAAAGCTAGCCGAGGAGCAGGCCAAGAAGGTGGGACAGTCCGTTCAGCAGACCAAAGGCGAGGCGGAGCAGCTGGCCACCAGCACAGGTAACTAACTAACTAACCATAGTTTGACTATCATTAAACTAACATATTATTTGTGCAGCCAAGGATGCTGCCGCTTTGGCCGCTGCCGAGGCACAGAAGGCTGGCCAGGTCATTGATCAGGGCGTCAATCGTGCCGCCGGCGCTGTCAATCAGACCAAACAGGCTGTGGACAACACCGTGCAGCAGGCGTCTGCCGCAGCCCAGAACACCAAGCAAGTGGCAGCCAACGTGGCGGAGGCCTCACAGCGCGCCGCGGCCAATGCTGTCGATCAGACCAAAAAGGCAGCCAACGAGGCAATCAACAAGAGCGTCAAGGCAGCCGAATCTGTGGCAGATCAGAAGCTCAAGCAGGCCGAGGGTGCCATCGATGGCGCCATGAAGCAAACCAGCCAGACGGTGGACCAGAAGCTTCACGAGGCCAATCAGTACGTGGATGAGAAGCGTGAGGGTCTACAGAAGGGTCTGCAGGATGCGGCCAGTCATGCACAGGATAGCGCTGGGCAGCAGGCCACACAGCTGATGGGTAAACTGCATCTGGGCCAGAAGTAGAGTCCTTAAAATTAATCTAAATAATTTCATCTGTGTGTGTTTAATAAACAAAGAAAAATGCTTTAAAAAAACAAACAAACAAAATGAGAGAAAATTTGCTTCAACGTAACAAGTGCCAGTAATGTGATTGCTTAATATTAATTGATATATATATATATATATATATATATATATATATATATATCTATATATTTCTTTTGTCAATTTCTTGTTTTGTTTTCTTCAACTTGCAACGCAGCTTTTAATATCAAAATGTTTGCACACTCTTCCATTTTGATAGCAACAATAATTGTGTATTGATTTTTATAATATTTTTTGGAAAACAAGTTTGTTACTTTGAAGCATTTTATAAACATATAAAAGGTATGAAAAGATAATCAAATGAAATTAATACTGAGCTATGCTTTTAAAACTTATATTCTGTTTTTATGTAGAACTGTATTATTAAGTACTTTTAACTTTTGCACAATAAATAAACAAATGTGTTTTTATTATGTATATTCATGAGTTTATATCTAATAGGATTAGAAACAGTACTTACATCAATTAGTGACTATATCAAACACTAAGGAGTAGGTTTCTTTGAAATGACGAAGATTAAATAACTCTACAGATATTGTGATATAATTGATTTTTTGATATATACTATACGATATTGCAATCTGATCTAAAAAAAATCTTAACAAACAGTAGAAAGCATAGCTATTTGCAAACAAAAACTTAATTCCTGACTAATTGCTACTGTTCTACATAAATATTGTGAATAGACAGGCCTGTTTCGAAATCAGAACTTTTTTGAAAAATAAAAACGAATGAATTCCGAACGACTTACGAATTACCATTCTGATTTTCAATCGGAATGGTTTCGTTTTCGCTTTGTCGAAAGCAAGTTTTCAAATATGATGAAGCAGATTGAGAAATATAAGAAAATTTAGTTTAGAATCTGTTTTTGTAAATTCCTTGTGTATTCTGGTAAACAACTAAAACTTTTATAAACGTAATCGTTTTTTGAGTACTTCAGAACAGCAAGCAATTTCGAATGGAATACGAATTCGGAACAGGCCTGAATATAGTTGTTCATACAGCAGCTTTTTTTGTATCGATAAATGCAGCTGGTTGCAAAAAAAAGAGTATCTGGTAAAGTTTTATAAACATAGAAAACACAGATTGAATTACAAGGCATTTTCAAGTTTAATAAAACTCAAAATCAGGTGCACAGATCCTGCCAAACGATGCCTGCTCGGGTCCCGAAGCAAAGGTTCCGAGATTTCCTATTAAATTTCGAAAAGTTGCGAAAATATAAACTAACTGTAATTGTTTTACAATGGTTTGGAACTTGGCTAAACGTGAAAGCTCTTAAAAGCTTACTGTGTAAAAATGAACTATAGATGACGCCACTCCAACTAATCGTCACACATCGTTTCAGATATACAAATTTCTGTTAATTACAGAAAATAGCTAGTTTTTTAATCAGCTGATCCTAGTTAACAGTTTTTGACGATTTTGCCATTTTTGATCTATTTATCTATTTTGCGGATTTTTATGGTTTTGGGGGTGGAGCTTGAAATAAAATGAATAATATATGAAAAGGAAATTTCATTATCTAATTTTGATTTTTGTCCAAAGACTTAAAATCAAACCTCTTTTACGCTTTAATTTTGCTGCTTGTGAACGCATGTCCTGCGGTAACTTCGGTTTTTGCTTATTTGCCACTAAACTAGCGGCCCTCTAGAACAACTGTTTTTACTCACATGCCCATTTTATGCTATTTCGAATCGAACTGCATAAAAAAAACAAATGTTCGAAAAAACCGCAAAATTGAAAACGAACAACGGCATTTTTTCCTGGAATTTTCTGCCGCGATTTTGTTGTTGTTTTTAACATTTTTCTAACAGAGGCTTAACATTTCTCTGTTAAAAAAGCCCGCATTTTTTAAAAATAATGAAATTTGTGTTAAATTTGCAGATCTGGCTTTTTTTTTAAATAGCCAGAACTAGGTACGAAAATAGCCAAAATACATACAGCTGTTGCTAGGATACATACAGGCGGCAATCTCAATCTGTTGACCTATAGCGTTGCGGGCGAGCAGCCTAAAACGCTGGCTTTGCATGTCACTCGACAGAAACTGAATGATGTGATGCTCGGCTACAGTTCTTAAAATCGCTTATGTCCTACCCTTTATCTTACTAAATTTCCTGTTGTTTCTTAATTTCCTCGTGTTGGGCTAAGTAAATGTATTTTGTCCTTCTTGGGCTGAACTTATATCTAATAAAATATATAGAACTTAAAACTACAAAATTACACATTATGGTGCACATTATGGTGCGTCACAAATTAACAAAGTGACACTAAAATATTTAAAGCAAATGTTGCAACAAACGTTGAAAAGCTGGACACGCCTATCGGCGCTATGTCGTGAAATGTCCGTTGTGGCTAAATCTGTTAAGTACACGCAGCACGGCGAGCTGCAGGATGTCTTGAAGCTCGTGGAGGATAAGCTGGCGGCGCCCACGGACAAGCAGGTGCTGGTTAAAATCCTGGCAGCGCCCATCAATCAACACATTGAACCTAATCTTTGATTATTAAGTATTGTTTATTCGAAATAATCAATTACAAATAATTTTAAATTAAATAACTGAAAAGTATTGAAAAACACTAAATTATTCTATATATTTGAAACAAACTACAGTGTTTAAAAGTGCACAAACTTATCAACTTATCTGACACACACATGCAAAATATCTACAAATAACAAGTAAGAACGTTTGCAGTCGGGCTAACCCGACTGCGATATACTCTGTTTTCTGTACGTAAAAATTTTTTTCTCCAATCTATCGAGGAGTTCAAATGGAGTCATACTGCAAAATTTGGGGTTTCTAGCTATAAGGGTGTAGGAGATACAGGCTTAGCTCATTTGCGGGGGTGGTAGAGGGCGTGGCATATTTTTTTTTGGCAGGTCGGTCAAGGGTGTAGTCACTAGTCTTTATGTCAAATTTGGTTACTCTAGCTGTAAAACTGTGGAAGATATAGGCTTTTGCGGTTTGTGTGGGAAGGGGTGGGGGTGGGGCGGAGATCTTGACACTTTGTCTGCCTATGGTATATACCAACATGTATACCAAGTTTGGTTGCTCTAGCTTCAAAAATTGACAGACAGACGGACAGACAGACGGACAGACAGACGGACAGACAGACGGACAGACAGACGGACAGACGGACATTTCACAAACCCAATATACTCTTTTTTTCCATTTTGGAAAACAGAGTATAAAAACCTATGAAAAATGTACATATAGGACACAACTTTGAAACAAAAGGTGGAAAAGTTTTACGGTCAGTTAGTGGCTGAAATCTATAGAAATGAACTGCACGAAAGTCTACTTATTTTGTTTATATAGCGTTTGTAAATTTTTGAAAAACAAATTTATTCGGTTTGTTAACATTTTGGAGTTTTGCATAAAATCAGTTTGAACTAAAAGTTGTTTGAGTTTTTAATTATGGTAAACTTTGTTGTTAGCTGTAACTGACTGTGTCAACTATGGACTATGGGCAAAACTAAAAAGTAGCAATCGAAATGGCCAAGCTAGGCAAATAATAATAAGAACTTGCATACCAGTTACACACAGTTACCAGTTATCCTACATATTCGCAAAGTATTGGCAATGCGCTGACAAAATTTATGTAAAAGCGATTTTTAATTTCAGATAAAAGTGCGCTTGGCTGTGTTGATTACCTGTCTTGGTCCAGCATTTTGTGGCATTTGTGCAGAATGATAAATGCATTAGCATTGCATTGTGACAGGATATTTTTTTTCTTTTTTAGAATTTATGCGCTTGAATAAAATGTAAGTGCAATTAGTTATTTAGGCGCTGTATGCCACATGCAAAGTGGAAAAAGAGTTGATTTTAATTTAAATGTTGTTAAGCTGCTGGTTGCGGCATTATTGTATAAAAAAAAGGCAACTTGATATGAGGATAAGAGCGACGGCAACGACACCTGGCGATTAATTAAAATAACTGTTTATCAACACGAATTAATCATGTTTAAACATGCGCCAAAGCTCGTGCGACCGCATACAAAATGGCGTGCAGGTACCGTTTGGGCCATGTTAGTCACACACGCTTGATGGACGCCCTGGGCGGCGGCGTCGACCAAACAAAAAACACATGCGGCTTCAAAATACACGCATGTATTCCAAGAAAGGAATATCGAATATAAGGGTCATAGAAAAACTATTGGCTTTATACTTGGAGTTGGGTGTTAATTGTTGAGATTACAAATCAGCAGGATATATCTTAAGAAAAAACAAAAGCATTTGAGAAGAGTTTAGCTTTGATATGTTATATTAAATATTGGTAAAGATTTGAGTTTAACATGCAAATCTTTCAATTAATGATCTTCTAATCAAAAATGAATTGAAAGTTTTAGGAATGAGTTATTGTACTTTTTCCCATATTCAAAGATTTTTGAAGTTCTATCGTTTTCAAGTTTTCCATTAAATCACAAACTAAGGAACATCATTGGTAATACATGCTAAAAGTATGTAACATATTTGCTTACAATTACATGGTGTTTCTGATTTTCAGAACACAATTTTGTATTACGCAGAAATCACATCAAAAACTGGCCAAAGGCGATTCTTTTTATCACAAAACTTAACTACGTATATGTGTAATTAAGAGTGTATATTATCGGCATATTACAAGTAAACTCTAAATATGGTTAAAACTTCAAAATTACAAACGTGTTTGGGTCCATTGCCGTTGGGGCCAACACACTCGACCATTTGCTAAGCATTTTGTCACGCGGCTGCCATTAGCCAGAAGCTCAATGGACGTTGACGCACCTTGCAAGCTGCATGTAAAATTTAAAGCAAAAAAAAAAACAAGTAAGAATACTCTTGTCGAGTGTGCCCGACTACGAGACTCCCTGCTCCCAACTAGCACTTCAAGCAGTTCAGCGGTAACACAAGCAAGCAGCGTACTCAACTTGCACAGTGCATGTCAAACTGTTGTTTCTGCCTGCTGAGAGGAAATAAGTTCTTCCATAACTTTGGAGCTATTTATCCGATCGTGTTGAAATTTACACATCCGAAAGACATTGATTAAACATACATGTGTACCAAAAATTAAAGCTTTATCTTTAAAATTGTGTATGTGGGAGTCTTTTGCGATTTGCAGTGGTGCGGGGGGGTGCATCCGAAATTTGAAATAAACTTGATCTGCGTATGGTATACAGGAATCTGCATGCCAAGTTTGGTGTCTCTAGCTCTTATAGTCTCTGAGATCTGTGTGTTCATACGGACAGACGGACAGACAGACAGACAGACGGACAGGGCTAGTTCGTCTCGGCTGTTGATCCTGATCAAGTATATATATTGTTTATATAGTCGGAAATGCCTCCTTCTGCCTGTTACACACATTTGCAGTACTTTATAGGGAGTAAACAGTTAAGAAACTCTATTTGAGCGTGTTAGACTACAAGATACCCTGTTAGCCAGTTTTCAATACAGCAAATGAAAAAAAAATAGGCATATTTTATTTAATTGGATTTGACACTATCTGCTACAAATTTGCATAATTGTATTAGCCCCATTTTACATTTCGCATAAATACAGTGTAAAAATCGATCAAAATGCGTTGCAATTGTCTGAAAAACTGATTGGACATGTTGAGACCAATAGCAATAGAAATATACATATATAGAAAGGACTTCACAGTGCACACAATTTGAGGTAGTGGCGCGTATCGAAAGATGCAATAGAGCAACGTCAGGATATGGCTGGAAAAGGACTTTGCTGAATAATTAAAGGACAATTTAGTTGAAACGTGTCACAGTTTTGAGCTCTTATTGTAATTGTTGCGCATCGATTGAGGCTTGAGGTTGTATTGAAAATTGCAAAATAGAAAAAGTCTTGGAATGCAGAAGGACATGCGGAACAAAATAAAGAAACTGGCAATATCATTTGGCTTGACATTCTGAACTCTTAACTTATACCTTATAATGTCTATTACAAAACAAAGCTTCTAATTAGCATATTAGTTTTATTTAGCTTACGCTTAATTTGACAGCCATTTATTTATGAGATTGATCAATGTTAAACCGCATTAACAAATTGATCTGATGGCATAGCTAAACTCAGAATTGTTGCTATAGTCAGCTCTTTAAGGGCTTACTAAAACAGCAATAAATGAGCATTGTCTAGATAGTGATAGTGTCATTAATTGCCTGCAAAAGCTTACCTGTATATGTGTTCGTGTTCTTGTTCGTATCCTGTCGGGAAATTAGCGGCGCTTGAGCAACTCCTTGTTGGCTGCTTGTCTCTGACTGAGCGTGACAATTGGGCAGTCGGCGATTTATGGTTGACGAGAGTTTGATAAGTTGCTATCCAAGGACTTGAGTCAACATCAAAGCATCGTTTAAAGCACTTTCAGTTAGCTCCTTAACCGGTAAACCATTGGCCAACAATGTTACAAAATAAATTGAGCGCTGCGATTGCTGCCTTTTGTCCGTCCCTCAACTTCTCTGCACAAAATTCAATTACTTCCGTTGGCTATTACTGCAGACTGGCTGCCAATATACATACTTATATAAATATATATATATACAAACATACATACCTGCACACTTACATATATATTTATATAGAACGCTTCCTTAAGGACTTACGGCTAAGCAGTAAGCGCATTGAAATTGCATTTAGGCAGCCCGTGTGCCAACTGTGCACGCATTTTATGCAGCTATTGGAATTGCTAACGGGGGTGGGGTTTGAGGGTTGAGTTAAGTGGCAAACAAGGTGTGCAAAACTCAACTTAGCAAACATATACGTTCGTATGTGAAGTAAGTGAAGTTTAAGACTATACTAGGCATCTTAGAAAATTGATTGTGCTTATAATATTCGCATTCATTTGAATAAGTATATAATTATGAATTGAATTGAAATTTAAGATTCTTCAGTAAATCTCTTATTCAGAAGCTATTTTTATAAAGCATTTTACTCTTATTTTAATATAAATCTTTGATAAAATTTGAAAGTATTAATAGGAAAGATAAGTTTTTTTTTTTCTAACTTCAAAACTGAGAGACTAGTTAGCATATGAACTGACGGAAAGACGGACAAACCCTCTGCAGGAGGGTTACTCTAGCTATAAAACTATGGGAGATATAGGTTTTTGCGGTTTGTGGGGGAAGGGGTGGAGGTGGGGGGGACATCTTGACACTTTGTCTGCCTAAGGTATATACCAACATGTATACCAAATTTGATTGCTCTAGCTTAAAATGCGGACAGACGGACGGACAGACGAACACTTCACAAATCCAATATACTCTTTTTCTTTTTTTCAAATTTCAATTTTATTAAATAATAAGCATAATTGAATGCGAAATAAGTTTTTCTTTAATATAGCTTATTATCTATATTAAGTGCTTTAAAACGTTCATAAAAATTAAATTATAAAGAATAATAATAATATTGCCGCATTTAATACAAACTTCTTTAATTTGAAATTATGTTCAACATGATAATAAAATACTTATGCAAATGCTGTTGCTTTAAGCATATTGCTTTTCACCACTTTCCCCCTTAATTTTTGTTGCATGCACATCTGTTACCTGCAGCTAATGGCACTTTGTTTACTTTATTTGCTTGCAGCTAAATCCCTGCCATGAAAGTGGACACATGAACTATGCTCCTATACAGAAATGCACAGCATGAAGTTGGGGAGGGAGGGGCTGCAGCTTAAGATGCCTGCAATATTACAACAATGAAAATCTTTCGATAGCTCCACATCCGTTCATGTTCTGGCTATGCAACACAGCTGCACAGTTGTGTGTTGTGTGTATAATGGAAATCCCGAATTCTGGCTGGCAAATGTGTAAAAGACCAAATCAAATGTTGTTTGGCAACAAAGTTTTTGTTTAGCTTTTGGCCATTGAAAAACCAAATGTTTTCCAAACAACATCCACATGCACACGGCGCCTGCGCAGATATGTGGAACTCAATCAGTTAGTCGAGTTTAAAGCACTGCATTCAGACAATTTCAGTTCAGTACGTCGTCGGCTGGCAAACCAGACGCTGCTACCAAAACGTGTTTGCCGACAGGACACAAGCTCGTTTCTGTTCAGCTTATTTAACGGTATTTTGAATAATTGAAAAGCGCGTATTAGACAATTTTGGAGAGAACTAACACTGAATAGCCGTTTGCAAACTGATTGCTCATACGCCGCGTTGGCTGCAGAGAAAGTATACAAAAATAAAAAAAAATTGTTGCATGCTTTTAGGCAGCGCAATTGTTGATTGATATTTGTTCTGTCTGTGTATGTGTGTGTGTGCGAGTGTTGTGAATGCTTTTTTGATTAAAGAGCGCGCGTAAATAGTTTTGTGAATAGATTTTGTGTGCAATCAACAAATGTATAGCCACGTGCATTTATTTGAACGGAAGATCTGAAGCCATTTGTACTCTTTTTTGGTAAGTGAAGTGAACAAAAATATAAGCCTACATATATATATCCTTTATAGTTTAATTTCAAAATAAAACTAAAGTCCAACAACTTGTCCTGCCAAATAGCTACAATAGCTACTGAGACACGCACATTGAAAATCACTTAGCAATTTGTAGAACTCAATGTGGCACGAATCCTTTTGTGACAGTGGCTTTGACATCCTTTCTATGGTTCTATGGTTCTGTGGCTCTGTACTTAGCTGTGGCTGTCATTGTGCTGTCTGTTTAATTTCACAATTCATTTCATGTCAAACGATTTGTCAATAGCTCTGGCTTTTGCTTTAGCACCAACCCCAATCCGCTATCTTAGCCTCCTTCTCTGCACTAAATCCAAAAAGACATGCTTGTCAAGATGTTTGAATTTGATGTATTAACTGTTTTCCTTCTGTTCACATTGTGCTGCAGAATGTCGTCTGGAAAATTAGACATGACTGTGTCAGCTCAAGACACTGAAATTGTTGCCACTAAATTAGGTACTCCTACAATATGTGGCAGGTTAAATGCTAATAAACTTAATAGTCAATGCTCTGTGGCGTCACTTTATGTTGAATACTTAAGAGCTTGCTCTAAAATGATAGCACATGGTTAATATGTTCTGGGCAGATAAACTTGTCAGGCTCATATAAGTATACTATGGGAAAGTTATTTTAAAAGAACTGCAGCAATAGTTGTCTTGAAATAACTTAAAATTTTTAATTTTTTGTTTTTTGTTTTAAATTTAAAGATATGAATAAAAGTCATAAAAAAAATAAATAATATTAAAATTACTTAAAAATTCATTTTATTTTAATTTTGAATGCCATGAAATAAATTTGAAGTAATCTAGCTAGTTATTTTATTATTTTTAAATTATTGTTTATAAACAAATAAAAAATATAAATAAATACATTTGAAGTCAATATGTCATAAATTCTACAAATTTTTTAACCAAAGTTATTTATGAATTTTTTTTTCTCTTTTTGCTTGAGTAAGAATTTTGTTATCCATTTTTTATTTTTAGTATTTATCTATGAGTTTTATTTTTGAGATTTTTTATATTTCACCATATCTTGTGTATAGCAAAAGTAATTTAAAAAGAATACAAAATATAATAGCGAAAGTTTGTAAAATTCCATGCATTAATTTAATAGTTCAGAAGCTATTTAACTTAATATAACATTGCATTTTTTATTAAGTATTTTTTTTTTTAAATATAACAGTATGCAACAGTTGGAGACTTTTCGCGTGCATCTCTAATCACAAAACTAATTTTTTTTTTCTTAGGTAAACTTTTTTATCAACAAAATTTTCAACGTTTTTTTTTTCAACTAGAATTTTTGTGAAGTGAGTTCAAATAATTGACCATAGCTTGCGTATTGCAGCACCGATTTTAAAAAACAAGACAAGAAAGTTAATATATAGGCCTACAAATCAGTTTATCTCATTTTAGACATATATTTAATAGTTTTGGAGATATTGAGTCCAAAACAGCGAAAATATTTTGATTTTTTCAAAAATTTTTAGTTGGAATTCAATTTGAAAATTCGAGGAAAAGTGGAAAAAAAATGCATCCTGCTTAATTCTTTTTTGGGCATGGAGGTTTATTCATAACGTTTTGAAAAAGTCATCACTCGTTAAAATCTATGCTTGAACTTCCAAGCTATTGCCATTTGAACAATTCAACATTTTTTAAAATTTCAACGTTTTTCCAGTTGCTGGGTGAGAGTCGAATAGGTTTCAAACAAATTCAAGTAATTTATAACTAATTGATATAATGTGGGAAATATTTCAATCTGAACTATTATTAACATTTATTCAATTATATTCAAATGTGCATCAGTGCAAATCATTTGGCAATAATATAAATGCTAGCTCGGCTCTTAAGCACTCTTAACAAACTTAGCAATCTGGCCAGCTATATAGTTTTAATCAATGTCCATTAATTAATAATAATCTGTTGCAATTTTAGCGCTCACACACACACACACACACACAAGCAGGACTAAAGTGGCAACCGAATGGCATATTAATTTATGGTATTACAAGTTGCCGGAAATGGCACTTAGGAGTAGTTAAGCATGGGCATGGGCATAAGTAACTAGTATGCAAATCCTATTCTTCAACACGTCCAGTAACAAATTATATTTAACATGAGTTGCTTTTTCATAAGACAGTCATGCTCGATAGTCTTTAGGCCTGGTTAATTGAGCTTAGTGCCTCATGCCAAGCTGCTATATAAACATATATCTAAACATAAGCCAATGTGAAGCACTAACAATACTTCAAACAATTTGCTTACCTACCCAAAACAGAACAAAAAAAAAAACAAAAAAAACCAAAAATTAGGGGAATGTCTGGCATTTCTCGCAACTTCGCGCCGCAACGCCTTCAGTTTCATATTTTTTTTTTTTTCTGGTTTTTGGGCGGATTTTTGCTGGCTTTACTTCTGCTGACTGCTATTTTATGGTAGCCATTAAAGGAAATTGAATATAATTTTGTTTGCTAAGCTCTTCCATAAACTTCCCAAGTGCCCTGGCGTTGCTATATATGATTTTTTTCTTTTTTTTTTTGCTTTGCTGCCCCTGGTTTGTAAGGTTTTTCATATTTTATTAAGTTTACGCCATAAAAAGGTCGACGGGACGAAGTCAGCCTAAGCGGCCTTAGTTTTAATGGAACTGGGCGTGTTTTGTGCAGTTTTCTTGTTAGCCCATAATTTTTAGCTAAAGCATAAATAGAAATTTACAATTGACGTTTGATTAAAGGCTTAACTAGTAACTGTTAACCTTTTAAAGGCAGTAGTTTTAACCACAGACAAATGACTGATGATTGTCCAAGAAATTCTGAGACTTGCAACTTTATATTTTGGCATTCGTAGAGCAACATTAGATACATTTGTTTGCTGGCCACATTGCATACAAGCTACTTCATCTAAATATGTATAGACACTTATGTATGTAGCTGTAACTGTATAGACCACAATAGCCCTTCATTTTTGGCAGCCAAGAGGTCTGTCTGTCTTGGCCCAATTCCTTACCGATTTCATTATTTATTTAAGTTTCGCAAAAGGAAACTTGCATATTGGCACTTGGCCTGGCTTGAGGAACTCAACTCATAGAGCTGACAACTGCTGGGAAATGGCAAAATAATAAATTGTTTGCGAACTTGTTTGTTTTTGTGTTGGTTTTTGGGTTGTTTGGTTGTCGCCACATCATCCGTTGTTTGCCTATATATTTGGGCTAACTCCATTTGTTGTTTGTCATTTGTACAGTTATCCTTATAGATTTTCCAATCAAATGGAAAACATTGTTTTCATTTCATTTCAAATTTTGATATATTGATTCGTTCTGAGAAAAAAAAGGCAGTTGAATGCTCTTTAAAGTTCTTATGGGCTCTTTTTTGCAATATAGTTTTGTTGACTTTTCTTTTTTGGTTGTTTAAAAACACTAAAAGAGCTTTTTAGTCACTTTTCTTTTTTTAATTTTAATTTTAATTTTTTTCTTAACGTTCTTAGCAACTTCAAAGCAACTCCAACTCTGTGATAATGCCTCAATGAACTCAGAAAATGTGTAGCCGCAGTTGAGAGTATTTTATGTGCTGTCATGTTGATGTAACTTAGCTAAGAAAACAGATCTCATTGGTTGTGAAGTCTTGAGAGCTGCTTAAGCAAATGATTTTCTTGATTTTCTTTGGTAAATGTGTTTGTCTACCTACGCAAAGATACTTTTCATTTTCATTTGTACACGTCCTGAGAGACAAGCCAAACCAAAGCCATCAATCAATTTCTCAGATAATGTACAAAGACATTGTTGTTTTATTTTTTGGTGGCAAAAGGTGTATGCATGTTTTTTTTTTTTTTTTGTGAATGCTGTGCGAGTTCAAAGGTTGCTTTTATATAAATAAATAAAACAGCAACATTATTTGTTGTGGTTATGCCATAAAAGATACTATAATTAAGATAGACATGCGCTTTTATTGACACATTCTCTGGAGGGAAAAGAAAAATGATCAAATGGATGTGCAAGCTTATAAAAAGTAGCAGAAAAAATGAGGGTGCTGTAATTCTCATTAAAAATACAGTATGGACAAAAAATAACAAGAACGTTGCAGTCGGATGCACCCGACTGCGATATACTCTTTTTTTCGAATCTTTGCAGAGTCAGAAGTCTTGACACATCTTGACACTTTGTCTACCTATGGTATATACCAACAAGCATACCAACAAACTTACCGTTCATACAGACGGACGGACGGACGGACGGACGGACGGACGGACGGACGGACGGACGATCATTTCACAAACCCAATATTCTCTTTTTTTCCATTTTGGAAAACAGAGTATAAAAAACCAAAAACTTGGTATAGATCAGTCGCACAATTGAGCATATTACGTATACGACATGTTGTACGCATTAAGCTTAAATCTAATAAACATTTCCGGTTTGATGCACGCATGAATGTTAATGCTGATTGTTGTAACTTTTTGACTCGAAACGTCAGTTTTTAAGACCACCTCTCTTACTGCTGCTGCTGCTGCTGATGTGTTATGTTGTAGAAATTATGGTAAAAGCCCCGAAGACAAAAACCAACAGGCAGAACAAGACCTCACTCACAAGACATACACAAATCTACTGCTTGTTGCTTGTTTCTAACTAGGCATATTTAAGGGCTATAAGTTTTTGGGGGTATTTTTGTTTATGTGTGTGTGTGTGTGTGTGTGTGTGTGTGTGTGGTGGGTGAGTGTTGTTGTCTGCCCGTTTGGCTTTTATAGTTAGTGGCAGTGCTAACAATTTTGGCAAAGTTTATGTGCGCTTGCAGCCAAAAAGATGTACTCACGATAAATTTAACTCGACTTGACTTAAGTTTAGCCATTTAGATTGAAAGATCTTCAACTTAAAACTAGAAATATTTGAAATTGTTGATTTTGTTTAAAAAGGGTACTAAGCCGCTAGCTAAACACTATAGTATAATCCAACAGCAAATACTTTTAGCATATCAAAACTGACAACCGCAGGCGAAACAGCAGCTAATGGAAAAGTATGTAATTTGATTTTGTTGCTAATTATACAGCTACAGTTCAAGTTTTTCGTTGATTGCTGCTCTCTTTTTGCCACGAATTTACATGCCAGTTACACGTGTTGTGCAAGTTCATGAACTTCAACTATGTATAACTTAGTTATGCAGCCGCCAGCTGTGCATTTTATACTTTTCTTTTTTTTTTTGTTGTGTTGCCTGCTTTTCATGCGGCTGTTACAAAACTGGTACGACATCCGGAGACATTTCTTCAACTACTGCCTTTTTTTATAATTTGTGCACAGGCATTTGCTGCCTCGTGGCCCTCAGCCTCACTTCCTCTCTTTTATCCAGTCTGTCTTGCGGCTGACACACCGCGTGTCAGCTGCCACATCAGGCGGCACTGTGTGTGTTGAGCTTATTAAAAGCAAATAACTCAGCGCTTCTTGATGGGCAGAATGGTTGAAAATATTCATGTAATTTATATTATTTGCTATCTTTGTGAAGCGGATTGCAAGTTGCTGAAGTTAACTTTATTTATTTTTTATCTAAATCACAATAAACTAATCTTGCAACAGAATCATAGATTTAATGCTATTATTTATTTATCTTTTTAGCATGTTTAACCACTGTGCACCTGGATGACAGTCAAAACCATTGTGCTGCCCGTTTTTCCATCGCTA
This sequence comes from Hirtodrosophila cameraria, assembly GCA_949708635.1. Lineage (NCBI taxonomy): Eukaryota > Metazoa > Arthropoda > Insecta > Diptera > Drosophilidae > Hirtodrosophila > Hirtodrosophila cameraria. The sequence continues at coordinate 15,827,901 of OX453089.1, read as the reverse complement.
GCCTTTTCATTCATTTTCTTGCAGCAATGCTTTAGCTACTTTTCAACTGTTGGCCTAATGTCTATTTGGTTTCTTGGCACGACAAGCCTTGTGAAAAAAAAACTTATCATAAAAGTTTTGCAAAGTTGTCAAGGTTTTTGTCATTTTGTGCTGCTCGTCATTTGCAGCGCCCAGCTAAAATAATTATATATAACTTAACTGCTAAAGATAGACCCAAAAAAATAGCAGTAGCAGTAACAGCAGCCACAGTAAAACCAATAAACGAATTCCCTACACAAACTTACGCAATGCCAAAGCACGCGAATATTGTATGCCGATTTCAGAATGTAGATATAATTTTTATGCTTTAATTGGCACTATAAACTGATAATAAAAATATTCTATAGATAAAACACACCAATCGATAGCCAAAGTGCCACGTTGGCCCACTTCAGCCAAACAATAATAATCGCTCGAGTGTGGCAATCTACAGACACTCCACAGCCACATTGTCTCTTGTTTCTGACTTGTTTGTGTACTTTGTCTTTTGCTGTCTGTCTGTCTGTCTGCAAGTCCGCATGTCCTTTTGTCTCCATGTCTGTGTGTCTGCCATTGACAGACAGCCATAAATATGAAACACATAAAAAAAATGGCAGCCAAAACTATGTACTACATATGCCAGCTGAATAACTTCGCTCAGAGACCATCGACATAACAAACTGCAGGCTCTGTTTTTGTAGCTGCCATTTGCCAGGGCAACGTTTGATGAAATGTCTACAGCTTTTGTCTGTCCTGTGTCCTGTGTCCTCTGTCTTCTGTCCTTAGTTGGCTATGTTTGCTGCCATTCAGGCACATAAAACAACTTGTTATTGTCTATAATATAATTAATTGATTTGCATTGATTTAAAGGTTCATTATTTTTATTATAATCGTACTAAAATTTTAAACAATTTTGAAAAATCTTATTGATTTCCCATTAACAGTCCATAGAATGAACAAGAAAGAAATGTTATCTTTGGCGTGCAGAAGATATATACCCTTGCAGCAAAGATTTGCCTAAGAAAACTTATTTTTCAACGGATTGTTCCTATGGCAGATATAAGATACAGTGGTCCGATTTCGATGAAATTTTGTCATCATGTATAAACTGTTCTTAAACTTAGGTTTAGTGACTGTGGTTGAGTTATCTTGAAAAACAGAAAAGTTTTTCACACAAAAACTAATATTTCAACCGATCGTTCCTATGGCAGCCATATGTTATAGGGATCCGATTTAGCCAATTAAACTATAGGTACTACCTGAAATAAGAAGAAGCATCTGCTCCAAGTTTCATCAAGATAGCTCTAGAACAAATTCTTGAAAAACGCATATAAACAGATGGACAGACGGACAGACAGACATGACTCGGCTGTTGATGCTGATCACGAATAAACAAATTTTCTAAAAATAGTCTAAAAATAGAAATTGTACTGTTACATAGATATTTTATTTTAATTGAAAAGAAAATAAGCTGTTCGTTTTTTAAAAATTGGGTTCGTAAATGGTCTGCCCATCGCAATTTTATTTGACTGAACAACCATGGTCTACAAGTTGGTATTTAACATTGGCAGATAAAGTGCCAAGATCGTATTTGACTGGAAATCAAAGCCGCCATATGTGCATCATTGTATACCTTCATTCGCTGAAACATACTTATTTAACTACTTTTTAACTTTGTGTGAATTGCATATGTAATTATCGAAGTTTCTTGCGTTTTACTTAAAGTTAGCATATTATTATTTTCTTTACTTTGTATTATGTTCCCTATGTAGGTACTTCATATAAGTTTCTATTGTGTGCATCTGGTTTTTGTATTAGGTAAGTACTTCCAAAGAAAATGCAAATATCTACGTTTGTTATTGCCATCAAATTGTAAAGTGTCTTTAGAACTCATTTATGGCACTTTTGTGGCAATTGTTTGAAGTAATCTGAAAGTAGAATTGGCATTTATATGGTAATCGTTGCTGTTGGATACACAGCTGTGGCCTATGAACTTTGACAATAAATTTTTACAACAATGCGTTTTCGTGCTTACCTTTTTTGAAATGCATCCCGCGGCAACAATTTTGAAGCCACAGAAATAAAAAGAAATTCAGCTAAATGCCATTCAAATTAAATCACCGACAATCTGTTCGGACAATACAAAAAATGTGCACTAATTTATTTAAATAATTTAAAAGCCTGCCCCCCTCTAGAAAGAAAACAAACAACGGCAAATAATAGCAGCTGTGTCTAGTCAAGTTGTAGCCTTAAGATAACAATTGAGCAGCAAGGCGAAGGACTTCAAACAAAGCGTTTTCACAACAAAAGGCCAAAAGTTAATGTGCGCCTAAGTAGCGACCCCATACACTGACACACACACACACACACACATACTCACACTTGCCGAAATGGCCCAAATTGTTGGCCAACTGCCTTTTTTGGCTGCCTTCCGCTGGCGTCCACAACAACACCAAATGGCGCACATCCGACAACTGTCGACTAACTCCTGTCTGTATCCTGGCTAGAGTTGAGCGCGTATCGTGTTTTGTTTCGTAACACGCACAGCCAGGACATGTCACTGTTCAGCCACACAAAAATTATTCAATGCAATATCTGATCATATTGGAGTCTTCTGATTCAAATATATTTATGACTATTTTATTTTTTTAAATTTATGACTATTTGGCAAACGTTTTCTGATCATAAATATTACTTTTTTCGGAAGAAAATGTTACCCTAGCCGCGACTCTTCTTAAACCATCGTTTATAGCCCGTTTTTCTGATCAGTTTCGACTCATTTTCGAGACCAATTTACTAGAGAACGTTAAACAAATCACACTTTGAGCATCTGCATGAGTCTATTTCGAGTTTTCTTTAACTTACGTTTTGTATTAATCCTTTTAAATCATAAAAAAGTGTTCAAAAGAACTCATCAAAGTGATTTTGGTTAACATAATGTTCAAAATAAAACATAATTTTTTTTTTTTTTCAAATAATAATTGATTAATGCTTATGTATAATGAATAGCTGTTCTCTGTTCCAGTTATAAGAATTGTGTTCGTGCTTGTTTCGACTGTTTTTGGAAAGAATAAAAGACGCGTTCATCTCTAGTTGTGGCTAAAGTTGCCTTTTGTTTGCGGCGACTGCGTTGATTACTTTGGGGAAATGTGCGTGAAAGGTAACGGCGCGTACCTGTCCTGTCATTTTCTGTTTGCTATTTGGCTGAGTTTGGCATTGCCAATGCCTGGCGACTGATTTATATGCTTTGCCTTTTGGGCTGCCCCAGGATGTGGCTGTTGCTATTGTTGTTGTTGTTGTTGGTGTTTGCTATACTCGGATTTTCTAAGCAATAAACAGCTCGCTATGATTTTAAGCTGTTATTACTTGGCTATAAATCATCTATTCAATAATGCGTCCACATCACGGAAATCATGATCAGGCGTGTATTTGTCTTAAAATCGCATTGATAGCAGCTTTAAATTTATCCAAGAAACATTACAACTATTAAGTTAAAGCAGCATAGCTACATTTAGTATACTTCCAACCTTGTGAAAGCGTTAGACAAGAACATGAGAAGGCAAGGAAAACAGTCGGAAAATGTGACAAAGAGCCACACGGGAGTCAGAGAGAACAGTAACAAGAGTTTGAATTGATTTTCATTCCATTCTCGCAATTTTAAATAAATAAATAAACATTTTTAATTGAAACCCAATGAGTGTGCATGTGGAGGAAAAATCAAATGCCTTGGGAAATATGACTTGTGCATACTTATTTTCTCGAGAACCAAATCATTTTTAAAATTTGCCTTGTGCCTTATTTACAAACTGTTTCGCTTTAGCTAACTTTGCTCCTTGTAAATATTGAATATTGAATCCGCTTTCAATTCATCGTGTTTATCAATAGTTAAGAGAATTTAATCAGACCTGTTTCAAATTCCACTTTTGAATATATTTCACATAAAAAGGTGAAGCTTACTTTTAAGAGGGTCTGAAAACTATATGAATACACAAAGCAAAGTAAGGATTGTTATTGTATTTTGTATGTTCGATTTTATAAACTTGCAACCGATGTAGTACTGCAGTTTGTCTATTCAATTGTTTGTATTTTTTATTGTGTTAAATTTTAAGTAACAAACGATTCTAAATTGTTTTACAAATTTAATCTATTTATTAAATTACTTGATTAATATAAATATTATAAAATTTCAATTCGCCACAAACGGCACTTTTTCAAAATCAATTATGAGCAATTTAAATTATCTGAACACACATAATTCGCAATTATTGGCAGCTTAATGCTATGGAATACTCTTTTAAGTACCAATTGCATTCACTTTAATTTAATAATGGATTGGTATGTCTGAGCGTTTTGTGTTGTCAGTCATTGGTTATTTAATATATATTTTAATTAAGCATACGCAATGTTGACGTGGTCATAATATAGCATTATGTTTGATTTACAGTGAAAAACAATAAAATTAAGCACACAGAGACTCTACTGGGAATAAGCCATGGAAAGGAGAAACACTCAGGTGGTTATTCGAATGGAATGCACAAAGAGTTGTGTTTTCAACATTTTGCCATTAAAAACTCATTAACATGGCACAATGGTTTGACAAATAACTCGAAATGCATTCACTTCCGCTCTGACAGATGCACACGTACACACAGGTACACACACACACACACAGATACATTTACAGACCCAAACACAGAGATTTATTTACGGTTACTGGGATAATCGGACGTTGCGCATACGCCGTGTGATCATGACAGCGTATATGAAAGCAGTCTTATATGTAGTTTACTTTAAAATGCATTTTATCAGTGCAATTACACACACAAGCTGCTGACAAATACACTCAACCTGGCAGTCAACCAATGACAGTTACTTTAATTCGACAGCCAAAAAGCTGAGAGCCAAAGGACAACTCAACTGCTCTCGATTCTGGTCTCCTGTGGCTATTCAAAAAGCAAAAAAACACAAGTTTTCGACTACAAGCCTGCCAACATTGAAAATGTCAACAAAAACTTTGTATTTCATTTATTTTATAAGTAAGCAGTGCATTACTTGTACTTCAAGCAGTTCAGCGGCAAGTCGCTGCAAAATAGCTGAGACAGGGGAAAATAGACTCTTCAATAACTTTGTTTTTTTAGAAGATACTTTCTTTCCAAAAATGAAGGTATCAATACAAACATATGTTATATCATTATGGTTGTTCATTATACATGGTATAACAGAAACAAGTTGTCAGTTGTTTTTCAATGCCAGATTCACCTTTTGTCCCACTGTGTGCTCATGTTCTTGTCAACCTGCCGATATGTGAACTAATGAAAGCAGATTTTCTGATGCGTTGTTCTTGCGTGATTTATTAGTGTTCTATTTGTTTTATATATAAGTATATAAGTACCTATATGTATATGTGTATATGTTTTTTACGTACGTATATGTATAACATTTTATATTGCATGCTTATAGGCGCCTCGTTTGTCATTTCGCTGGCAGCAACAAAACAAACAAACAATGACAAAAGCGCCATTTGTGCTTATCTGCACAGCAGGCAGGCAGCCAGTGTGGGTGGAGCAGTGTTGGGTGTTGGCTGAAGAAGGGGCAGGCTGTCTTTTTACTTACAAATTACTTGAATACTTTACGCCTGCTGTTACACGGAAACGGAAGTGGAAGTGTTTTACAGCGCACACACGACAGTATTCTACCACTTGCAACTTTTTGCCTCAATCATAAAATCAGAACTTTTTACCCTTTACGGCATAATCAGTGCATGTGTGTGGGTGTGTGTGTGGGTTTGTGTGTGTGCGTAAAGCGCCGCTGGCTGCAATTGTCTTGTCTTTTATAGTTGTGCCAGTTGCTTTTGCTTTGTTTTGTCAGTCGTGTTACAGCTGAGCACGTGTCCAGTCAAGAAACTCATGCATTATATATATGCCTATCTAAAAAACGGCGTTCCAATATAATGCAATTCATTAGTATTTCTATAACTTTGGGTTTGAATAACTAAATACGATGTGACCCTTCATTCTCAAAAAAATAACAAATTTTAAAATTAACTTTTAACTCTGATAGTCAAGTTTACTCGAAGGGCTTGCATCGAAGCGAAGTTATTAGCTTTTTTTTGAACTTAGCCGATATCAACAATTTTGATTTTTCATATATTATAATCAACCTATTCCATATACACACTCATATATTGTTATCTTTGCAAGTTCTTTCAGACTTTCATTTTCCTCACGTGCCCATCTCTAACGTATTGCACTGACATTAAGGTCGCTTCAGGCCAACTGCCACTGTGACTACATTTGGCACTTAAGCCTCGATTTTTATTATAAAAGGGTTGCGCTGTATATGCTACCGTTAGCTGCGGTGCTACATTAAATAAGTTACTCCCCAGTATTAGATGCTACAGATTTTTATTGCTAACCAAAGATATTGTCATAGATTTTGTGAAAGATACCGCGACGCTGAAACATTGCATTCTCATTTGTCTGCTGCATGTGGAGCTGATAGCGTTTGAGGGTTTGTGGGTCGGCGGGTCCCCAATCGGGCAGTGGCTCAAAGGCTTTGCGTATGCGCATCCAGAGGCTTAGCTCGGCGGGTTGTCGTCTTATCGCGGGTATGGCCCAGATGAAGAGCTGACCAACACCAAAGGCGCTCAGGCACCAGCCAAAGACTGTAAAATATTGAATTAGTGAGTAACAAAGTTAGGTTTTTAGTTTGGACTTTGGGCTTACCATAAACGCCTGGCTGATAGGTATAGTCCTTGTACTTAAGGGGCTCGTATAACGCCAGCATATAGATTAGTATGATAAACATCAGAAGCGGCGTAACGACAGCCCAGCATATGCGATAATATATTGAAGTTTTTCTGCCCAGCATAAACTCTACATCTCGACAGACACGCTTCACGCCATACACCCAGCCAATGGCAACCAGCTCAAAGATGGCCAGCACCAAGGCCACAAACGTGGCACCAAAGAAATCCAACAGATTCAATAAAAACTGGCCACCAGGTGTTATGTACATCAGACCTAGCAGATAACCAATAATGGCTATGAATACCACAATGTGCCACTGTTTGATCTGTGTAAACTGATCCTTGAGCACTGTTGTCAGGCAGGATACCATGCCCACATTGCTGCCAATGCCCAACACAAAGAGCATGAGAAAGAATAGCACCGAAAAGACTTGTGGCACCACCTTAAACTTGGCTATAGCATCTGGATATGAAATGAATGCCAAACCAGGTCCGCCATTAACCACACTGGATATATCCGTCGTATTGTTCTCGTATGCCAAATTGCCCAATATACCAAAGATAATGATGCCAGAAAGCAGCGATGTGAATGTATCCAAAGTGGTCACAATGTTGGAATCTCTGCAAAAATGAAATGGTCAGACAATTGTGGCTCTGCAAACTCTGGCAACTCACCTATAAATATTTTGACCAAATCTATTGTACGACGCGTACATGACAATGTTGCCAAAGCAAATGGCCAGCGAGAAGAAAACCTGGGTAACCGCTGCATACCACACCTGTGGCTCCAGCAGCTTATGCCACTGTGGTTTCAAAAAGTACAGAACCCCATCAATGGCGCCGGGCAACGTAAGTGCACGTACGAGTAATATGATCATGACCACGTAAGGAAACAGTGCCAGAAAATAGGAGGCCTTGCCAGAGCTCTTCACACCCCTGAACATAATGCCCGCAATAATAAGCCAAGCAACGCCCAAGGTCACAGCTAGGATCCAGCTGGGATAGCCAATGCCATCATCAATGCTCACCTTCTCCCTCAGCACAATATGTCTGTCAAGTAATCAATAATTGAACGCATTTGATAGCTTTATACTTTCACAGACCCATTTGACGTAACTTACGTAAAGTAATATTCCGCCGAGGTGGTGCGCACCGTTGTCTGAGTGGAGCCAATATCACTTTGCGTCTGTGGTGCTGAATCCAAGCAATTGGGTCCCCACTCCTCGCGACAATAGCTCCATGGCAATGTGGGATAAAATGACTCCACAAAATAGCGCAGCGTGAGCGCCATTAATGTGGCATAATAGGTTGTAACGATGCCAGTGGCCAGCACTTGACCATAGCCAATGCCTGTGGAGCAATATAAGATGCCATTCAATGTTCTGGTAAAACTCAATAACACAAACACACACACGAGAGTTGGAAAACAAACGATGAAACTATGGATTGTATCGACATTTTTTCTGAAGCCACTAACGATGGTTTTTATACCCTGATCAGTATCAAAAGATGAGTCATGTCCGTCTGTCCGCCAGTTTATATGCGTTTTTAAGGACTATGCGTTAAAGCTATATTGACTGAAACTTGGCACAGAATCTTCTTCCTTCTGAAGGTAATTCCTCAACAAATTTAATCTAAATCGGACCAGTGTATCTTATAGCTGCCATAGGAACAATCGGTAGAAAAATAAGTTTTTGTATGGAAAACTCTTTTGTTTTTTAAGATAACTCAACCAATCTCATTATATCTAACTTTAAGCATATTTTACATATTTTAACTGAATTTGATCAAAATTGGACCACTATATCTTATAGCTGCCATACGAACAATCGGTTGACAACTAAGTTTTTGTATGAAAAACTTTTTATCTTTTCGAAATAACTCGACCAAATTTACATAGTCTAAGTTTAAGCATATGTTATACATGCTGACAAGATTTCATTAAAATACAACAACTATATCTTATAGCTGCAATGGGAGAGATCGGTTGACAAATAAGTTTTTGTATTAAGAACTTTTTCGATTTTTAAGATAACTCAACCAAACTCTCTTTACTTAAGTTTCAGTATGTTCTATACATTCTGACCAAATTTGATGAAAATCCGACGACTATATCTTATAGCTGCCACAGGAACTATCTGTTACTAATTACGTTTCCTTATGCAAAACTTTTCTGCAGGAGTATATATACCTTCGACAACATTTCTTTCTTCTTTACACTTTAAATTGGAACGCATTCTGAAAGAATCCTTATCCAATTCACAATAAATAACAAAGCTATCGATTGTTTTCCAGCTCTCACACACACAAACTTACTTACCTCTCATAATGGGCACAAAATCGTAGACCTTAACGCTGCCGCGACTCGAAAACTGTCCCATCAACATTTCCAGATAGTATACAGGCTTCCCCACCAAAATTAGGACTATAAGATAGGGTATAAGAAAAGCGCCACCGCCATTCTCCAATGCAATGAAGGGAAAACGCCAAACATTGCCCAGACCCACACTGAGCGCAATGCAGGACATGAGAAACTCCATATCATTGTTCCAGCCATCTCGTTTCTTGCCCTGTTCCGCATCCGTTGCACCAGCTTGTGTCTGGTGCTCCCCTGCTAAAGGTTTGGAGTCATTGGCCTGGTTATTGGATCTGGGTTTGGCGCCCTCTGCTTGGGCTGTGTAGGCGCCTGGTATGGAGATAGCAGAGGCATTCAGTGAGCCGACATAAGCAGGATTGAGGTAACCATTGTTATTGTTGTTCTCCATTGTTGTTGTATTGCAGCTGCAAATCAATCAAAATGCAATACATGAATAACAATAGCACTTTGTCGCAGTTGAAGGTTGTCTTAGTGGTCAAGTTTTGTGGTTCAATACTAATTAAAATCGCTACCAACTGCGGCAAAAACAGGTTTATTAAAAACTCAAAAAATAAAACAAACAAGCCAACAGCAACAATGCAAGCAAAACAAAACAAGCCACAAAAGTCAGTGACCCACTGACTCAGACGCTTACTTATTATGTAACTAAGTATTATGGCATTCATTCAGTAAATACAAGCCATCAAAATACAATTGCGAATTGTTGTTGCCAAACCACTCTTGATGGTGCATCAGGTACCAGTTGTAGTTGTAGGGCTCACCTTATTGGAAAACCAAACAAGTTTCACGGCATTTGTCTCGAACAATGTCTCGAACACTCCAGCAAAGTGGCATTTGCATTTTTTGCTAGTTTCGTTTTGGTTTTATTTACTTTTCACTTTTTTTTTGAGTAGAAGGTATTATGTGAGTTTCATTCAAGTTGTAATTGAGAAGTTACAATGCAAAGGTACCTATTTGAAAGTGCGGGAGATTTGATGGTTTTCAAAACATATATATTTGCCACTATTTGAATAGGAAATGTGTTTTATAGTATCCGTAAGTTCTGAGCAAAGCTACTTATAGTTCCGTTTGAAATTTACTTTTAAGATATGTGTCTAAGTAAAATATCTTCTTAAAAACTGCTGCTACTTTTTTTCTTTTGTATATTGGCTTACTGTAGCTTGGTTCGTTCTATTGGCCAGCAAAAGACGTTCAATCATTAGAAAGAGCATTTAAGAGTCGTTTTGCCAAATGCAGCTATTTTTTGTTTGTTTATATAACTTTTGTCAGTGTTTTGTGTCATTGTCTTTCTTGGTTGCCTCAGCGATGCATTTGCGCATGCGCCAAGCGCAACGCGTTGCAGTTGCAGTTGCATTGCCTTTGTTGTTGTTGTTGCTATTGTTGTTGTTGTTCTTGTATTTAATAGAAAGTGAAGGTGCGCAAAAGCGTTACCTTCGTCGCAAAATGTCAACAGAACATGTTATTACGGCTCTAAATCGAAATGGGTCAAGAATGAGTTTTTTTTTGTATTGAATTGCAAAGCGCATTTCATTAAATTTATGTTATTTTTGATAGCAACAATTAAGTGATATAATTGTTATAGAATATTGTTGCCAGGCAATTTCATTCCATAAATATAAGCAGAAAAGCAACAACAACAAACGCAAACGTGTGGCCGTGTTTGAGTTTGTATGACTAGTAATAAAAATAAAAAGTGATATTCGAGTGGGTTATGCTAACCATAGTTGATAATAGATAAAGCTAGACGAAGATAAAGCCCAGCACTTAGTGTTAACCCAACCCGTTAGAGTACTAAACAATTATAATTCAGTTATCAGTCACCGGCGCAGACAAAACCAAACTCATATAATAATATAACAGATATGTCTGAAGATAATATGAAGATGGAATTTCGGTACCATGACCCATTCAAAATTTATCAAAAATTTCTATACTCTTGCAAAGCGAATTATGAAACGGATCACACATAGGAACAATCGTTTGAGCAATGTAAAACCTTTCTGTTTTATATACATATACACTTTAAATACTTAAGTCATATTTGATTAAAATCGGGCGAATATATCTTTAAAACCGATTAGTAGAATATGGAGCTCTAAAACAACTGATCTGCAGGAGTATTTAACTTTGGTACGGCAAAGATAGCTTTTCTTTTACCTACTTTTTACTTCCTGTTCCCATTAAAAATGGGAAAAAGGGAGTTATAAAGTACTGCAAGTCTATGTAACAGGCAGAAGGAGGCATTTCCGACTATATAAACTATATATATTCTTGATCAGGATCATCAGCCGAGACGAACTAGCCATGTCCGTCTGTCTGTCCGTCTGTCTGTCCGTCTGTGTGTCTGTATGAACGCATCGATCTCAAAACTATAAGAGCCAGAGACACCAAACTTGGCATGCAGGTTCCTGTATACCATACGCAGATCAAGTTTATTTCAAATTTCAGATACACCCCCAGCACCCACGCAAATCGCAAAAGACTCTCACAGCCACAATTTTAAAGATAAAGCTTTGATTTTTGGTACACATATGTGTTTGATCAATGTTGATCAGCTGTGTAAATTTCATTACGATCGGATAGCAAACACTAAAGTTATTGAAGAATCTATTTCCCCGATCTCAGCAGGCTGAAGCAACAGTTTGACATGCACTGTGCAAGTTGAGTACGCTGCTTGCTTGCGTTGCTAGTTGGGAGCAGGGAGTCTCGTAGTCGGGCACACAAGACAAGAGCATTCTGACTTGTTTTTATTATATTTGCACAACCCCAATTATGATTATAGTTATGTATATAAGATATAAGAACCACATGCTGAAACAGTTGGCATAGTTCTAAAACATTTGTTCAAAAATAAGTTAACTATATTAGTTATTTGCCGGCATTTGTTTTGTTTAACAAATCTTTTTTGCACGCGACTACAATTGTATTTAATTATGGTTTTTGTTTATTTATTTGTTTTAAGATAGCGTGTATAGCAAATATACATAGGTTTAAGCTAAAACCAACTGTTAAAACTGATGCCAATTGGCTAACTCACGCTTTAAATTTTTGTATACAAACTAGATAATATGAAAATTTACATTTTGTTTTGCCAATTTGGCTGTTAGTTCACGTTCAACGCGTCACTTATTTGTTGCCAAATTGGATTTTAACCACTGTATTTGGTCTAAAACTGAGCACTTGAGTGTCTCCAACATTTCCAGCTGCTCAATTATTAAAATTATATGTGCTGCTATGCATAACTAATTATAAATAATAATTTACGCGTTTGTTTTTTCACTTTGCAGCTATAAAAAAAAAACAAAACAAATGAAATAAACCCAATTGGTTTATTCTTTATTCGAACCGAACTGCACACGTCGAATGCCCAACGATCACTGAACGGAGCTGTGCGGATCGTTGTTCGGCAGTGTCTACAAACACTACACGAAACGACACAACAACAACAACAACAACCACAACAACGGCGAAGCGGTAAAAGGTGTTGCTCACAATTTGACCTAAGGTAAGTAAGATCGCATATACAACCTGTATTGAAAGTATTGTACAAATGGGTCATACAAATTTCCATAAAAGTTATGTTGTCATTGAGGAATTGAAAGACATGCCAAGCTTGTTGTAAAAAAAATAATAATTAATTGTTAAATTTATATATAAATTTTGCTCTTTTAAAACTTTGCTCATTTGCATTTTGTTAAAACCAACAGCTCAATTGGGCAAAATCTCTTTTTACTACTACTTCTACTTATGATCTTCGATTGATGTGTCTAAAACAGACTGAAAACAGAGTATATGGCAGTTGTTAACATTCGACGAATTTCTTTTGGCATATCCAAATTTGTAGTTTATTCAACTGTCTTTGACAAACATGAATCTTGTTGTCTTAAATATGTTGAGTGTGTTGCACTCACAGTCGACACAGCAGACATGTCTAATTAAAATTAGCTGATTATTTTTTTTCTTTAACTTCCAAGAAACGCGTTTATGGCTGGCTGCAGCTACACTCAACAGATAAGATTTCGCACTTGAAGTTCAATTGTGCTTATTGTACTCGAACTGGTATATAGCTGTCAGATGTGTTGGTATTATAAAGCCATATAATCCATAACTATAAATAATTGATAAACATTTAACTGGGCAGCAAGCAATAAAAGCTACCAATTTTATTAACATTAAAATTACAACATTGTAATAATAATTTAAACTGCAAAATGTGGCTAAAAACACATGACACATGCAACATATACCACAACAATGCAGAAAAGTATTAGTACTGATGTGGTCATGTGTGTGTGTGTGTGTGTGTGTGTGTGTGTGTGTGTGTGTTTTTGTGTGTTGTGGCAAAGAGCAGCAGTTTTAATTGGATGCAAATTGGCAACACCTATGAGTACTCGATTAGAGCTGTGGTTCAACCAGCTAGAACTCATTTTGCTTTTTGGCCCATTAATACAAAATTGACCACAACGCAATTGAATTCATGTGAGCGACGTAGCGTTATGCATTGATTAAAACAATTCAATTAAAAATATAATATCAATGATGCTTTAAGACCCATACCATATCACATTTATTGCGCCCGCACAAATAAATAATTGTAATGTGCAATTATTATTTATTAATTGTGTGTTGCTCAATTTAATGCTGTGATAAAATAAATACTTTTGTTGCCTCTTTTTTAGCATCATGAAACCTTTTTTTGTATCGCATTAAATGTGTAATTAATTTTTAATAATGCAACTTATGATATTTAAAATGTTAATCTGTGCGTTTTGTTTGTGTTTCGAATGTGTTTTTTGTTTTTTTGTTTTTTTGAGCTCTTTATTGAACAACCTGTATTCAAATAATATTGGACAATGTACATATGTATGTTGTTCAGTAAATTAATAAGTTAATTAGCTTTGTCCAACGAGTTGTAAATATTAATTTCTGTTAATAATAAATATTTGATTGTGTGTGATTTTTAGATCTATTTGATGTTTGTTTGATAAATGCACTCATTTTCCAACTGATTGGACCTTTGTTTTTACAACCAATTATTGTACTCTCCGCAAAAGTATAATCTTTCAGTTCTGTTATAAAAACTGGCCATGTCATGTTATTAACAATATTGAGTAATAACGCATATTCTGAAGGTGTCGATAATAAGCTATTTCATTAGATAAGCAAGAATGAATAACTATATATTTGTAGTGTAGAAACGGAAATTCTATTGAATATTAAATAATTTCATTATTTTTTTTATTGTTTGACTAATCTAATCTTTTCATAATCTTTAAGCAAAGGTTTTGCAAATGGAAAATCCATAACTTTAACTATGTTTCTCGTGAAATTTTTATTATACAAAATTATAAAATATATTTATTTCTAACAATTATAAAGAAATTTGAACCTATTTAGCTCTCATATATGTATATAAATAGCCAATACAATATATTTGTTTGGACAAACAATTTTGAGACTAATGAGTATTTTTTCAAGTTTTTGATATACATAATACAATCTTTCCTTTTCTTGCAAAATATATAGTATTAGTTCGTTCAATACTTTAATATATGCACATTTTGTTCATAAATGTTATGCTCTTCTTTTAAAATATGCCTAATCAACTTAGTACTTATTTACATCCATATTGAAACAATACTATTCTCACAATTATATCTACTCTTATTTAGACAGTCAGCCAACTGCGAATTTATAGCCAAAAGAGAGCGCTTGAGTCAAAGTAAAAGCCACTTACAAATTTTAGCAGTCATTTATCAAGCGGCAGCAGCGCATAAATCTTGGCTAAACAAATCTCAATGACAACTGCTTAACTCGCACTGAATACCTGTCGCCAAAGCTAACCAAGAGCTAACCAAAATGTAAAGCTAAATTTGCTGAATACCGCAACAGTCGTTGTCCTTCGTCACGCAATTGTTTTTTATTTTTGTTATTTTTGTAGGCAGGACATTAAATTTTATAGCATTTGGCTGTTAGACATTAACAACAAAAGACACAAATGTCACAGCCAAACAAATGGCAGCTAGCTAAAGTCAAAGGTTGCTGGTCAGCGGCAGGTTGCGCATACGCCATTTTGGCAGTTGGCAGTTGGCAGCTTGAAAGTTGTCAGTTGGCAAGTGGCAGTTAGCAGCTTGTTGTTGCTCTTGATTTATGCAAGCAAACACCATTTAGAATTGATGATTTTCATTCAGAGGTACGCTGATTTTAGTTAGTTTTCTTTATGGCACATCGCTTAATTAATGTGTCCCTAAGGTGTGCTTCAAAAGCTGACAGGAACAGTTATTTTTAGTGGAGTTAAAGAAAAAAAAGTAAGCTTTAAAACATATTTTACAAAAATACAGTTAAAGTTATAAAAGATGTTTAAGATTTTCTAAATCAAATCAGACCTTATCTTAATACACCCATTTTCCTTATTGAATAAAGCCATACGCACACAATTACTTAAACTTATTTTTTTCAAAAACTTTCTCAACTCATATCAAAAGCAAGACTGTATATTGTAAAACTAACTTGGTTTCTAACAAAATTGTTGGCTCTCCGAGATTTTATTTGTGGCATTTGCAATTACTTTTTGGGCGTAACTCACCTAAGCAATTGGTTTGCCAATGCGAACACATTTCAAAAAAATATTGCATTAGATATGCAATTTCAATTTCTTTACTTTTGCCAAGCCACAAGTGAAGCAGCAAGCACAAAAAAATAAAATCTAGAAATCTCTGGGAAGCCATTTGCCACAAGTGTGCCACAAGTGTCAGATTGTTGGCAGTTTATTTGTTGCATACTTTTCGGCTGACATTTGAATATAAAACGCATTAATCATACGGCCCGTAGTCGGCAGTTAATTGAGCTGTGTTGCTGCTGTAAGTGCAACTGCTGCTGCAGCTGTTGCTTGGCTTTTTGGCTGCATATTGTGGCCATGCATATCACGCATACGTCACGTTGCACAAACATATCGCAAGCGCAGTATATTAAGTCATTGTTTGGAACGTTGTAATCGCTTGTTAAAGCTAAATTCTATTACAATGTAAAGTAGATTTTGTATTTTTGTTTTGTTTTGTTCTATTTTTTTGCCGGCAAGTGTTGCCGCCGGCGGTGCCATAAAAATGACTAAAGCACACGCAACAACAACCAGCAACAACTCAACTCAACTCAACTCAACTCGACTCCAGTCGCACGCCAAGCGCAGCACATTTCGTGCGTATAAAAATCTGCAATTCATGCAATTTTCATGGGAAATTTGCCACGCAAAAAGAAAGCAGCCAAATAAAAGCTGAAAACCAACAGGCGCACATGTTTTGTTGGTGTGTGCGTGTTGATTGTTGGCAAAGCTGTTGTGTGTGTGTGTGTGTGTTATGTCTTTTCCTCTTACTCCCTCTCTTTCATTCTCTATTTCTCTCTCAGCCTGTGCTTTGAATGCCAAAATATTTGTGTGTTTGGCATTTTAAGCGTTAAATTTTTGCTGTCAACATTTGTTCTAGTGCCAGACAATGTCATTCACTTGTCTTTGTGGCTTCTGTGGCACATTCTGAACCACCACAAGTCATATACATTTGCTTAGCACGTGTGTCTTAAATACTAAAGTTGCTGCTATATGTTTTAGAGATTATAGCACACGTGCTATTTGTACTAATACTACTACTATTCAATATCAAGTAGTTGACTAAGAGCTTTACCCATTCAGCTTAAGCATGAATAAATTAGTTTTCGTAGCTTTGCTTTTAATTGAAATATGTTAGATTAGATTTCAATTTTCATTTATCAGTAAATTCAAATTACAAATAAACATACAAACAAAATGGTTCGTTGTTTCTGTTTGAGTTAACTTTAATGCATTATAGAGCCATGATATAAGTACTATTTTTGATACGAGTATGAAAAACATGTTGAAAGACAGCAAAAAAAGTTATATTTTTAGATTGTGATTTAAAAACTTGCAACACTAATGTTGCCTTCCAAGTTTAGACAGTTTGCTTGCAACTTTTTTATATAGTGATATGCAATGAACCAAAAAACGATTTCAGGAGCTATAAAAACGAAAAATTGCAAACATTATGCTTATGTTAGGTAAGTTACTTCATAAATATACTTGCCCATTATCATAAGCCAGCAAATTGTGATAAGGCTGTTCGCTATTTTCATAACCTCAAAGAATATGGGTACATATAATGCTGAAGCGACAACAGAAATGATCACAAAGCTTTGTAGAAAGCCATATCTTTCCTGCAAAGAAATCACAATAAAAATCAAAATTATTTTATACCCACTATTCAATCACCTTGCCAGCACCCACTATAATCAAAACTGAGCTCAAGATTTGAAGGAAGAATAGGATTTCGCGATAAAGTACAACTATAGGGGTGCACATAAGATTATGGACATGATTTTCACAGCAACAATTCGCTAGATCAATTAAGAGACCAAAGCGCGCTATGCATAATCCCAATTCCATTAGGCCAATGTACAGGCAGGTGAGCTGTAGGTTTTCCCTCACACAGCGACAGCATAACGGAAACATCTTTTCAACTCTAAATTTAGAAATATTATAATAATTAATCTGAAAGCGCAAAACTGTGGCTCAATGTTAAATACTTTGCCGGGCAACGCCGTATCATACCAGCTAGTTAAGTATAAATTCCAAAAACAATTGTCGTATAGAAGTCTGCTCACCTTCAGTGTCTAATTAAGAACTGCTGTCAAAATGCACAGATCCGCTCTTTGGGAACTTTGGAGTATTATCTGCGTAGTTCAGTTCCTGTTGTGACTGAGCCGGGGTTGATGGAAACTTTTCTGTTAGATTTGTTTCATTCCGTGTAATTAATTGATCATTATTGTTGTCCTTGGGCTCAGCTTCATCACCAACATCGACCTTAACCGTCTTGCCAGCTGGTGTTATAACTAGTATATGCATTTTTTATAAACTGATTATCTAATAATTGAAATGTTATGCAAGCCGAAAGCGTAATTTGGTCATATAGGGCCAAAATTAATGTTTTGTAACTATTACCAATTTTGTATGTTTAAAATCAAGAACATTATAAGTATGAAAGATAAAGTATATTTTCGAGAGTTTTTAGGCATCGCCTACTTTTTAAAAGTGCTTCGATATATATAACTGTTACCTTTTGAATAGTTTTTCAATGATTTCAAAAGCGGGTTGAAAAGGGGAGCAACTTTAATGGGTCATCAATATTGAAATAAAAATAATACTATGTCTGTCAAATCTAGGCTGCAAATGCTTCATCGTGTCCTTGTGAAGTTGGCTCATGTCACGCATGGAAAAGAGTTCGATTCATGATTGCGTTTTATATAAATAGTCATGGTAATAAAAAAAATAGATTGTGTTTATTAACATCTGCCTGAAACTGTCAAAATATTCTAAATAAATGCAGCATGATCTTTAAACATAAAATATGCAGTTAAATAAATAACCTGGCCACAATTTGGCACAATTTAATTTCCCAGTTGATTAAAAATGTAATCTAATTTGACAAAATAAAGGTTATATCTTATTAATAAATAAAACAAACCTGTCTGGATTGGTGAGGGAGTGTTTAAAGCTAAATTGCTTATAATAATTATAAGCTACTCTATTTGATACTTTAATGAAGCTGCTACAACAATACTTTAAGATACATTCCTTTATATTCGTTTCATTTATTCGGCGCTGAAAAGTAGGCAATGCAAACGGGAAGTGTGGAAAAGTTTGCTAACTGCCTGGAAAACCAAGCCAAGGGCTTTTCTTTATCCTTCCGTTTTGTGGTAGGTTTTGTGGCTGCACACTCAAAGTATGTGTGTGTGTGTGTGTCTATGCCTTAGTGTGCTTGAAACAAAAAATATGTATATATGTCTCAGCTGCCACGCCCACCACATGTGTTGTTTGGCTGGGCTGCGACTGCGAGCAGCGACTGTTTGTTTTTGGCATGTGGTAAGTAGAACATAATTAATTCAAATTAATTACAATTTGTGTGGAATTAGCGCTTGTGGCAAGCCATTGCAACCGCCTCCTACAAACAATCATGCTCATAAGGATGTCTCTGCCAGCAATGTCCGCAACATATTTCATGAGATTTTTATAGGCTTACATGTAGGTAGTATATACATATGTATGTATGTTTATGCACACCGTTTATCACCCCTTTAAACTTCAATGTATTTTGGCAAAATGCAAATTTGGCCTGACATGCCACTTGAATTATGTCCTGGCACTGCGATTGCAGCAGCCTTCAAATGATTGGCGTATTTTAACTTTAGCGACTGCTCCGCCATTGTTTGCCTGACCCAATTAACACACAAATTGCAACAACGTCATAAACTCAAGTACGCAATCCATTCGCGGGAGAGAGGAGGGCTGGCCTGAACAGAGGACTGAGGGCATTTATAAATCAATTATGCAACGATTGCACGCTCATTAGTGTCAAACTCAATTAACGCTGTGACAGTTTTGCATGCGCCGCAGGACGAAAAGGGCGAATGACACTCCAGCCCTCCATTCGCTTCGAGGGCTGCCTATGTCAACGGTCAGCTAAAGTTCATTTCGTTAATTGGCATTTGCAATGCCAAACATAAAGCATCAAAGGATTTTCAAATTTAAATTTGAGCCGAGCTTAACAAACAGATTAAAGCTAAAAGACATTTTTTGTGCATAGTCTCTATTTGCAATTTGAACAATAGTTTATTGGGATTATAAAATGCTCGTCTATGAAATGATTTATTAATATATTTTGCTTTATAACTGCTTAATTGTGTCTCAATAGAGCTTAGAACTTAAGGGCTAGAACTTATGACACTTTACTTTACTTTTTATAATATGCAAAATAGCTTCAACAATTTAATGTTCCTTTTCTACTCAGTAGACTATTCAAATTTGTAGTATTCTCTTTACCCATTTATAGTCTACTTTGAATATAAAAATCTAAGTTCTACTTTGCTTTCATTGCTCCCCAACGACCTTGGCTTTTAGCTTCTGGCACTTTAAACATTAATATTGAAGTATTCTCCTTGACTAAGCTCAACTCATTCAATTCGGCCATACAATATTACAAGTATCCTGAACAAATTTCTTTCAGCAAGAGTCACTCTGTGTTATCGAGCCCAACAAGTACTATTTTATATATCATAATTGCAATCTTGCATAAATGCGTGTGTCAGAGTTTTCAAGCACAATTACAGCGCATATGGTAAATGTGTATGTGTGTGTGTGTGTATGAGTGTATAAGTGAGTGTGTGCATATGGGTGGGTGTGTGTGCTCAGTGTGTTTGTTTGTCCTTCGAATCACAATTTTAGTATGTGCCTTTTTTAATAGCAACAGCATCAACTGCCAACACACACAGCAGTCGTTGTTGAAACACGTGTATCTGTGTTGTCCACACACACACACAGACACATACACACACACACACACACACACATAGACATTGAGCAATGTCCATGACACACTTGGCAGGATGTGTGTGTGTGCTTTTCGTTGCATATCTCAATGTTTGCATCTGTGGCCGGGCCTTACCCCACTTGGCAAATATGTTGGCCACGCTTCTTGCTGTTGCTGTTGCTGTTGTTGTGATTGCTTTTCCTTAGCTACATCAGCATCCAACGCATTGACATGCGTTTTGTTTGCTTTAGACTGGACCAACACCCGCACCCCTCCATCCAGCCATGCCCAACACCATGTCAATGGGGTCGCTTCATACACCCCATGTTATTACAACATGTATAGCAATGTTTTCTTCATTTCATTGGAACTGCTTTGATTCCATTTTTGGCCACGTTTGCTCCATTAACACTCAATCATTAGCTGGCTATCATAGGCACTCGTGCATCAAATTAATAGCTAGCGGAAATACCATCAATAACAAACGCGACCACTGCCAAACAAGGCGGCAGCCAGCGACACGTCTTTGTTCATCGTGACCAATTAGTTTTTGGCATCCTAGCGACAAACAATTAGCAAGCAAAACAAAGCGATAATAACAACAACAAAAATAATTGACAATACTACACTAGTGAACAGAATTGCCAAATTGTTAGACCACAACATGTGTGAGGCTCTAGAAAATGCCCAATAGCCTCGGATAAGTAAGTTTTATAAGTTGTTGTAATACTCTCGATTTGAGTACCAATAAACCGCAAAGGATTACAGTGTATAGCTATGGCAATTCGCTTCAGTAGCATAGAGATCAAAGTGAAATACATTCAGGACTGCAAATTGTTCTTGTGACATTAAAAAACCCAATTTTTTCTAAGAATTGCAAATAACTTTCTAATACTTATACTCTTTTTATACTCCGCAAAGAGTCTTCAATGTGTTTACTTGTTTTACTTTAATTTCTGTAGGATTTTGTTCACATGTGTTAAGCTGACTGTGAATTTTATATATATTAACAAAACTAAACTAAAACCATTCAGACAACATAACTCCTTAAAGCCATTGAAACGCAGCGCAGCGTTCAGTTTGTGGCTATGCGGCGTATGCGTTATACGGGACACATACGTAACGCGGCTTTAAGCTGAGCAGCCATATCATGTAATAGTCGTCTGGTATATATACGATTTTGAACATAAAGTATACTACCTATGCAAATCGCTGCAGTTTATATATAAGTATCTTAGGATTAGCTGTAAAAAATCTGCATGTTTTCAATGACATTGTGCTGAGACGAAGAGCGAATAAAGTGCATTTAAAATGGCATTATCAAAGACACATACACACTGATACACACACATACAAACCTGGATATATATATAGACAGTTATCCAGTTAACATGCTTGGGGCTTTTATGCAAATTTGATACCACCTCTTTGTGCATTTTATGCGATTTCAGTCGCTGTGGCGTTCAATTGGCTAACAATTCGATTTTATTTGATTACATTTTTGTTTTTGCTTTTTTTGAGCCAAAAAGTTTTTCTTTTTTCTTTGCTGTAACATTGCAAAGTCAATTAGGCAAGCTGGTCAAACGTTTTGTTTATATATACTTGTGCAGGATCCAAGCAAACCCTTTATAAAATATATATATATAATGCCATGGACAAGGCTTCAACTTAATTAACATTAAATTTGTATGTTGTCTGGTCTTTCAAAAAAGTGTTAAGACAAAAGCAAATTGCTACCAAATTGACACTTAAGCTATTTTGCTTAGCTGACTAACAGAATGTCCTCGTTTAGCATGCTGGGCTTCGTCCTGTTGTCTGCCTGCCATTCGCTCAATGGCCATACCGGCAGTCAATTAAAGTCCAACTGATGTTTAACAATTTAATTACAAAAGTTAACAAGTTTAAGTTGAACTGCCTGCAGCTGTGTGCCGACAATTCAATTGGCCAAAACGGAAAGTGTTAAGCAAAATATGTCCAGGCAATACAAAATTCATCAAATTCTGAAAGACTTTTCTTTCCATTCTTATGCTGACAGGCAATAATATTTTTGATATATCCAATCAAATTTGTGGCAAACCATATTTCCTAAGAATTTGAGCTCAATCATTAAATGCCAATTCATAAAACAAATGTGAATGCTCTTCTAGAGTGTGATGGACTACGAAACACCCTGTATTCAGCTCTTTAATTGGCAGCGTTTTTGCTCTGTTTTATCCAGATTCTAGAAGGTGGTATTTAAAATATAAAATAGACGTGATCTTCGATTAAGAATTAAGATATTTCATAGGGTTGTTTATGTCTCCCTTTGCTTTTTTTTTGTGTTTTGTACAGATTATAAAAACGCTTTATAGTAGATCTATATATATATTCAGGTTCCCTTAGAAACTGATATACATATATATACCATTGCTAGAAAAAACAATAGATCATATATTCGTGTCTTAAAATTGAGTGGAATCTCATAGACTAGATACATAAGTATTGAAAATATTCAAATTTGGTCAAATGCAATTTCGAATTACTATGTCTGAACTTTAAAAGCTAACTGCTATAAAAATGATTCAAACGGAATACGTTAAGATATTTGTATATTCAAGTTCGCAAACTAGTTGAGCACAAACTAACTTACATTGAGAAATGTATACTAATTGATTAATTTGAATGTGAAGAGCTGTCAGAATAAGTAAAATTCAATTTCTGGAATTACTTATGAGCAAGTTCTCGTTTGAGTGCACTTCAATGCCAAAAACTACATTATAAATATCATACTCATTTATTATTATACTCATTTATAATATTTGTAACAAGTATTTCATAATAAAAGCCGCTTATCGTAAGTGCACACCTTGGCTAATTTTTGTTGGTTTCTATTATTATTCATTTGGCTACTTCAAGCCACAAAGGCAGCTTTCAAAAGCGTCTTTTAAAATATTTTCGTCTAATTATTGTGCATTTGCTGCGTTGTTAAGAATTTTGCATTTAGTTAGCTTTTTTGTTCTTTTTGTTTTTTTGTTGTTTTTGTTGTTATGGTTTGTTGTTATTTTCTTTTAGCTGTGCTTGAAATTTACGTGGCAGCTGCATTTGCGCCATTTTTAATGAGTTTTTGTTGCACAGAAATGGCTCACAAATTTGTTGTTGCCCGCCGGCTGTTTGGCAAAGTTTACACGCTCGACCAGTGGCTACTGCCAAACTGACAGACTGACTGAATGTTTGAATGAATGGTTGACTGGTTGACTGGTTGATGCTTGGCTGCTGGACTAGTTGACTTGCACTTGAGGCACTCGAAAAACTAATCAGCGTCGGTAAAAGTGCGCCGAGTGGCTTGCAAGTTTTGTACTGATTGTGTTGCCTTAACTTGCCTATTTTAATACCCTTTCTGAAACTATTATGATTATGTCACAAAATGTGTAAAGAATGACATATAAAGAGAACTTATGCATTTGTCGAACTGCTGCTATGCATTTCAACTAGCCAGTTGAAATTCAAATACAGATGTTTAAGTTTTTTAAATGGGCAACTATGTTGGAATTGGTCAAATCTCTATTGTTTTCAACAAAAGATTTATTCAACTTAAAGTCAGACATCATGGCTGGCATAACAATTAGCTGATAAACTTATTTATACAAAATTTCTACACATAATATTAAAAACTGAGCTTAAACATCATAAGTGCACTGTTTGCCACAGTTTCTTTCTCGCACAATTGCAAAAAGAGTATTTGGCTGAAAGGGTATTAACTCTTTGGCAACTCGTTTGCTAGCTATTCTAAATAGTTTTATATTTTTGTTAGCAGACCAAGTCTTTAGAACATAATTAAGACTGTTGCCGGCAAGTTGAGCGCGTGTTTAATGAGCATGCCAGGCCCAGGAACATCGTTTGTTTTGTGCAAAACTTTTGGTCCAAGTGCAGAATATTTGGTCAGCTTTGGACTTGACTTAGGGGGCTCGTTACTTATCTTGTTCATTTCCTTTCAGTGCACTTTTGTATTGCATTAACATGGTCATTATCCACTGTTTTCCTTTTGCTTCTAATGTTTCAGCCACTTGCGTAGCTGCTTTTTATTATAAATTATATGGGCTGAAAAAACGGGTTAGAGTGTGTGTGTTTTCAGTCTCAAGTGTTTTCCTTCCGCTGCGCTCAATTGCATACTTATTAGGTATTGTTATTGTTGTAAGTCCTATCTATTGTCTGCTTTTGGTTTCTTTTTTCACACCTCTTCACTGCGCTAATGTGTTAAAAGTTCCGTGCACGCTTCACTGCCTTCCTGCCCGCAACTAGGATATCCTGCAAGATCCTACCCGCTTCCTGTAAGTGCGCTCCCGTTCCACAGCTTTTTGCATTTCATTTTCATTATAGACACTTGACTGCACAAAATTATGCCTTCAGCTGTTGTTGGGTGGGGGGGGGGGGCTTACAAATAAATTTAGCTTTTTACTGAGCGCGTTATTTAAATCACCTGAACAAGCTTTGCACTGATTCCACAATGGAAGAAGTATGATATACAAAATTTTACAATTAATTAAACTCATAAAGCCTTTTTTAATTCAATTGTTAAGTGTATTTGCTTGTAATGTCTATAGAATATCTGATGACCCTTCTCTGTAGTATTCTTGAACTGTGATATTACATCCTTTTACACAAGTGGGTGAGAAAAGTATAATTGGCTGAATTAAATGCGCTTTTAAATAAATACATAAAATACATAATATCAGCCCACAAACCAAGTTTTATATTTTTAGCTCAATTAATGAAAAAGTAAAAGAAATTGTAATCTGCTTTTTAACACCTTTAAAATGGGTTAAGGGTACAAATGTTTACTTATCACGAAAATAAAAATTGGCTATAACTTGGAATTTCTGCCATCGATCTTAACGAATGTTACCTTCTTCTTATTCTTACTTACTTATTTTCAACCGATCGTTCATATGGCAGCTATAGTGGTGGATCAAGCCAATTCAACTATAGGTACTATCTGAACAAAGAAGAAGCATTTTTGCCAAATTTCATCAAAATAGCTCTAGAACAAAGTCATCTAAAACGTATATTAATAGACAGACAGACATACGGACATGACGGACATGACTCGGCTGTTGATGCTGATCACGAATATACAATTTTTTTTCTGAGACGTCATCTTTAATGTTTTACACATTTCGTGACAAAATTATAATTATTTAGATTATTAAATAAGAGCATTTAAAATTCGACCTCGCTGCATTCAGTCTATCTTTTTCTACTTTTTACTCCCTGTTCCCATTAAAAATGGGAAAAAGGGAGTTATAAAGTACTGCAAATGTGTGTAACAGGCAGTAGGAGACATTTCCGACTATATAAACTATATATATTCTTGATCAGGATCAACAGCCAAGACGAACTAACCATGTCCGTCTGTCCGTCTGCCTGTCTGTCCGTCTGTCCGTATGAACACACAGATCTCGGAAACTATAAGAGCTAGAGACACCAAACTTGGCATGCAGGTTCCTGTATACCATACGCAGATCAAGTTTATTTCAAATTTCGGATGAATCGCAAAAGACTCCCACAGTCACAATTTAAAAGATAGAGCTTTGATTTTAGGTACACATATATGTTGCATCAATGTTGATCTGCTGTGAAAATTTCAACACGATCGGATAAATAGCACCAAAGTTACGGAAGAATCTATTACCCCCGTCTCAGCTGGCAGAAACAACAGTTTGACAGGCACTTTACGAGTTAAGTGCACTGCTTGCTTGAGTTGCAGCTGAGTGGGAGCAGGGAGTCTCGTAGTCGGGCACACTCGACTAGAGCATTCTTACTTGTTTTTACTGTTGCTGTTGTATTTGTTAATGTAATTAAATCAAAAAGCAACCGAGTACAAAAACAACAAAAACTGCCAACTCAGGCAGAGAGAGTAGTTTGAAAAGTTTGCAAAGTCAACACAACTGCGCTTAATCCTGCAACTTGAATGACATTTGGTATTGGGACTACCAAATTGGAAATGGGTGGAGCAAATCGAGCATGATTTGAAATGAACTTCAATTAAACGTGTGACTTGGTGTAAACATTGTGTAAAGCATTGTGCAGGGATGGCCAGGATGACCAAACCCGAAATCCTATTTAAGCTGCACTTCTCGGTGTCGCTGTCCTTTCGCTTCTCTCTCTCTCTCTCATGCTCTTGATGGCGTTTATTTTGTTGTTGGTTTTGTTTACTGGTGCTAAATGTCAGCGATGCAATTAAATTGGGAATAGGCGACAAGGATGACGAGAAGAACAACGACAACAACAACGAGCATGACTAAAGCAAAGGCGGACAGCTAATAGAACGAGGATGCAGTTGGAGCTTGAGTTTAAGTTGGAGTATGCTGGCCAACTTGCTGCTTGGCCTGTTATAAAATTATGAAGCGAAATTGGATTTAAAAACAGCTCGAAAGCTGCTTTGGAAACAAGGCAGAAGGCTCAAGAGAAATGGGAGCGCCATTAGCGACGCTTGGACGTCGCTTACAGAGTCTTGTGGCTGCTGCATTTGATGAGTTTAAAAATTGTAATTAAACTGCGTTTGTTGTCATTGCATTTATAAATAATAATAATAAATATTGCATAATAAGGCAGACGCCAGACGCTTCACAGAAAAGAAAAGTGCACAAAGGAAATGAATGGAATTGAATAGCAGTCAGACACTGCCTTGGAGCCCAGATCCCAGATCCTGGGCAACGGCAACGGCAACGGCAACGGCAAAGAACTTGTTTTATTTATAACTATTAAAACTTTTGCTGAGAACTTCATAAAATGACGTGCGAAAAGCAGCGCGCAATGAAATGAAAGAAAAATTGTATTGAAATCAAGAAACAGAATGCGCCACTTCCTTTCATTCATATAAAAAAAAAAGGTCCTTCGCCTCGTGCTGAAAAGGTTTTTCGGCTTGGGCCAAAACACTTTAATTAAAGTGAAATGCAAACATTTCAATTAAGGACGCCGGGACTAAGCTGATTTCAATCTGACTAAAAGGGATAACTTCCGGCAGACATTTTTGCCTTTTACTGTCGCCTCAAGGGTCGCAACTTATTCTGCTCCTTGCTACTTGCTCCTTGTTACTTTCTACTGCCTAAGTCGTGCGTGCCAGCAAAGCTCAAATGTTAGCCAAGCACAATTAAAAGGACATTGCCATTTGCGTCGATGCGGACAAGCCGAGTGAAGCGATTGACATTTATTTTGCATTAGCCAGGCTCCACATTTAGTCCCTAGCCAAGTTGCTTATACGCCACGTTAGCCACAAATTTAATTATGCGCGCTTGACTATATACAAAAATAAAGAAACCTAGAAGTAGAAATCAAGTGCTCTTTTGTTAAAGAGCCACAACCCCACCAGGCACCAGCCACCAGCCACCAGTCGCCAGTTTATTTTATTTTCCAATTAAGTAAATTGCTTAAGCCAGCGGTACTGGCTTCTTCATTGTATAAATCACGACGGGTTAGGCACAGCAAAAAAAGTATGTTTTGTCCATCGATGATGGCCCCGACACACATCAATAATGCAGACAAACCCCTCAAGACCTCCAGTATAGCAATATCCAAGTTAGTTCTCAGCCCTGAGTATTACTGTGCCATTTTTAGTTGCCTTCTATTTGAATATTTAGTTAGGGAATCCTCAACTATGCTTACTTATGTCTGGCTTTAATTGATTCTGTCGAAACACTTTAAGCGCATTATTGCTTGTCTAATGTGTGTCAGCTTCTATAATGATTGGTGATTAGTGATTTGATGTGTGATTGAGACACAATTGCGATTGTTATGTGCTCTTCAGTTTGTATTACGAGGCCTGTCATTGTTATCGTTTTAATGTCGCCTTTTTTGTGAGCTAAATCGATAATGTCTGCTGATGTGGCCCATTGTAAATGACTGCTTATCTTAACGACCCGAGTCAAATGAGCCAAATAAGATATGTTAACGCTTTGAATATTGTGTCTTTAAGGAAACGACGCGAAATCAATGAACATAAGTTGATTTTACATGATAATCAAACTCAGTTTACAGCGCCATAAAACATCAGATAGTATGAATATGAACAACTTTTTTGTTGCTCAAGCTACCTGCAACTATCTCAAGCAAAGTCAATTAAGTATTCTATGTTTTAGTAGCCGTTTAAATCTAAGCATGACTATCTGTTTCTATGTAGTTTTATCAAACTTTAACAAAATTTCGCTTCTATATCTTATAGCTTGTATAAGACATTTTGATACAAGAATATATACATCTTCGGTAATCCAAAGTTTGTTTTCAATTTGATATTAAATTGAAAAATATGTCAAAAATTATCTAAACATATACTACACGTCAGCTAATTATGATAAAAAATATTAAGTGAATAGTTCAAATGAACTCTAAAGAACTGCTATATTGTATTTCCATGTTTTTGAAGAGCAATCATATAATATAAGAATTAAATGAAGTAGTCTTCTAGTTGCAAACTTAAAACAAACATATCTTAATTAGAATCATAAGGTTAATGACTGACTTGTTCCACTTAACATTACTTAACTCTATGTGACAATCATGTCGGCTGGCTCAAAACATTGTGGCATTTAAGAGTTACTAATTAGATTAAGTGAAGTGTCAAATTTAGTGAGTTCTCACTTCAACAGCAAGTTGTGTGCGCTTAACCTATTCTGAGGTGCACTTCAGCACAAGAAAGCAAGCAGAAACAGTAGCAGCAGCAGCAGCAGCAACTGCAACTGCAGTAACAACAACTGCACAGCAACAACTATTACAATACAACATTTGTTTTCAATTACAGGTAGTCGAGAGAAGCCGGCTTTCAAAGCTGCTAACGTGGAGGGGAATAAACTGGGACAACAACTTTAAAAGTACAAACCAAGTGCACGATTGAAGAGCACAGACCGGCAACAATGCAAAATGCGATGTCAGCAACAGCAGCAGCAACAACAACAACAACAACTGCAATGAATGTAAAAAAGAGTCAACAAGAGCTTAAAGCATAATACATAATACGCTAAAGGCAACCAAGAGTAAAGAGTTGGACGTTGGCAGCAGCAAAAGGGAAGCTGAGGGCAGAACAAAGCGTCATCTGAATGATGAGAAATCTTTGTTGCAATTAGTCAACGGATGGCTCTCGGCATGATGGCGGCCAAAGCGGAAACGGAAGTGCAGGCCCAATAAAATGCAACTAAATGTTTCTTAGACAGAAACAACAACAGCAACATCAACAGCAACATCAGCAACAAATGCCAAACAGATTGCTGCAACAGCGATCATGTGTGACGTTGAGAAGGCGTTTAAAAGCAATCAAATTGATGACAACGACGATGATGATCAGGATCAGGACGAGCTGGAAGAGGAGCAGGAGCAGCGGCAGCTCAATGATATTGATGATGCAACAGGCATTAAATCAAATGCATTGGCAGCTGCTAACAGCAACAACTCAAATCGCTGCCTAGGTCAGCTATTAAAGCTGCTGCTCTCATCACCGGGTCTAGTTTTATTGGTAACTGGCTATTCGGTGCTCGGTGCATTGATCTTTCCGCTATTGGAGGCACCGCAGGATCAAAGCAAATCGGCGGCCATTGCAAAGAGTCGAGAAGATTGTCTGCGTGAACTCTGGATTATAACGGGTGAGTTAACACAATAAATGTTGCATTTGCCGCAGTTTCATAAATTATGCACAAGCATTTTTGCCGCACAATCATAAATATAAATATTGCTGGCTTGTATATTTTATGCATGATTTGCTGCGCAAATGTATATTCAAATACTTTAAGGTTCTATTAAAGGCAATTAATGCTAAACAAATATCAATAAATATTTTAATTGGAATTAAGCCCACACTCGTTCCCAGTCCGGCCATCTAATTTCCATCACACCAAATTGAATAATAACAAAATATTTGCATAGCCAAATATTTGGCTAGCCACAGAAAACAATTTTGCACAATTTTCACGCGAATTGTGCATAATTTTTGGATGGCATGTTTGTTGTTGTTGCAGCAACTGCTGTTAGTTAGTTGCTGTGATTTATTTTAAATTAATTACTTTGTCACTTCCTTTTTACAGCTGCCGCTGGCACTCAATTTGTTTAGCAGCCATTATTAAAGTGCAACATTATTTTCCTTTTTTCTATTTTCTATGTCTATCAAAAGCATTAAGTTTCACTTGACTTGTGTGTGTGTGTGTGAGCTTATGTTGATTTAATGAAAATTTCACATTATAAATAAACCAATTAATTTACGCATACTTTGCGTGTTGAGAATGGCGCACCTGTCGTATGATTAATGTCAAAGACTACACGTTTAATGATGTCGACCCGCATTTTGTTGCTCAAATGAAAATTAGCCAATTTGCAATTAGTTAGTTAATTCATTTGACAAATTCGTTGCATACATTTCATATGAAATCCCCAATGTGCTGAAAGATTTATAATTTTAATGCTGGGATTTAAGTTGTTATCAAAGCGCATTACATATGTGTGTATGAGTACTTACGTGCTTTTAAAACTTATTATGTAATATGAGGTAGTTGAACATGTAATTGGTAATCTGTTGAGAGAGCAAAGGTTTTTCCATTTCCATAACAAGCTTTTCATAAGACTAATTTGAGCTGTGAGCTTTGAAAATGTTAAATAGCTGATGGTATTATTGTATATTGAAAATTGAGTTTAAAACATATCTATTTGTTCATTTTACTTAAAATCAAATTAATTAGAAGTAAAACGTGTTTTTTTAAATACTTTAATTTGCATTAAAATGACTTAACTGATTATATAGAAAGTTCAACAAAGTTAAGACCAAACAGATTTGTGGCTTCTATGTGGATTGAAGTTCTGCCAAGAAGTTTTATATATTACACAAATAGTCACATAAAGTGCTTCAGCAGTCTTTCAACTAAGAAACCAAATGCTGTGAGCACTTTTGCATTCATTTGCTATTTAAATGACTACAGAGTGAATGTCTACAGAGTACTTCGACTTGAACCAGCAGCACATTTGCTATGGTATTTACATCTTACAAGCAGTATTGAGTGTTTCATTTGAACAGTAAAGGCAGGGGTAAATTGTGCCTTCGGGGCTGAAGGATACAGCCAGCCAAGGCCAAATGGCGTCAAGTGGGCGTGGGCAATAGCAAAGTAATGATTGTTGCTGTTGTTGTTGTTGTTGTTAACAAGCTTTGGCAGCTACCTCTGCAATTTGCTAGAGAGGCAAAATCAAATGCGAGCAGCGCCTCAAGACACTTGGCTTGCATCAATGGGGCCAGGTGACTGGAGGGGGGGGGGGGGGGGGGAGGGCAGGTCTGCTGCCAAAAGATTTGCAGGCAGACAAGATTGTGGCAAGTGCGACACTTGACAATGCAGCCAAAGGTCGATGGGTTTGTGTAAGGTAAAACACAAAGGTTATTATTGCATTTTACACAAAATTGCATAATTACTTAGTTTCAATTTTTGTTTTTTGTTTTGTGTTGTGTCAGTTGGCAATTGACCAGGTTTTCTTTAAAAGCCAACACACTTAGCCTTATCAAAATGATGTTGACCTAATTGTTCAATTATTTTGCAGAGAAACTAAACGTTCTGTATGAGCGCAATTGGACAATGCTGGTGCACGAGCAGCTGCGTCGCTTTGAGGGCTCTATTGTTGCTGCAACACGTCCAGGTGCAACTGGGGCAGCTGGACAAGTTGCAAGTGGCAGTGCCAGCGCATTGGGGCACTTTGGCTACGATGCTGGCGACACACAAAGCTGGACATTCAGCGAGGCTTTACTCTATTCGGTTACTGTGATAACGACCATTGGTAAGTTGTTTAACTGCATAATTATAATTTAAAGCCGCTTAACTGTTAACTTTTTATTATTCGCCAGTGTTTATTATGTTTCGGGGCATTTCAATTCATTGCATTGGGCTGTAATAACTACAAATATTTACATTGCTGTGGGCTAAGCATAAACACGCCTGCGTTGGCTGGCGCCAAAGACAAGCAGCATGCGTATTATGTATACGACCAGTTGGCAGTGCCAAAATATTTGCATATGGTTGAAGTCTGTTGTCTGTTGTCTGCAGGCTGTTATCTGCTGTCTGTATACATATATAGTTATTATAGACTGCTGTTCAGTTACATGGGACGAACAAATACTTCTGAAAACCAAGAGCAGCTTAAGTGTTTTGTTTAACTTAGTGAACTAAGTACTGAACATAATCCTTACACCTATTCAGGCTGACATAATAAAAGCTAAAGGTTAAACTAAAGTAGCTTAATTAAAAGAAAAATTTAATTTTAATTTAAATATAATAAAATCCTTTTGAAGCTATGATTAAAATTTAACATAAATTCAACACAGTAAACAAGGGCGTAGTCAGCTTTTCAATAAAGGAGGCTAATATCTGTTTTTCATTTTCTTCCTCTTTTTTATTGAACACTTAAACAAGTACAGTCGCCGGCATAAGTATTTTGACAGAAGTGTTAGGAAAATTTACTCATAATTTTAATTTACTTGATGTACATTTTGGCATTAATGGAAAGGTCATTTGGATTCCGTTTAATTGACACAACATTTTCCTTAACCCATTAAGTACCCATTGAAATTTTAGGATTCTTGTGAAAGGGTCCTTTTTTCGCTAATTCGCTATAAAATAAACTTCGTTTTACAGAAGTTCGATTGTGTCTATTTTATATTTAACTGTATTAAGCGAAATGAAAAATATGATTATTTGGTATCTAAAGGCAGAAAAACTATAAATAATTGTTCAGACCATTGTTTCGGAAAAAACTTAATGTCAAAGTATACCAACATCGGTAGCTTCCTACTGCAATGTTCTTAGATGCTTTCTTTTTGATTTTGAAAATATGTACTTTAATGCAGCTTTGATTGTTATTTGAACAACAGTATTATTTTCTCTTGATTTCTTATGAAACACGAAGCAAAACTCAAACATATTTCCTTTTGTTTCACATAGGTCACGGCAGCTTGAC
This sequence comes from Hirtodrosophila cameraria, assembly GCA_949708635.1. Classification (NCBI taxonomy): domain Eukaryota; kingdom Metazoa; phylum Arthropoda; class Insecta; order Diptera; family Drosophilidae; genus Hirtodrosophila; species Hirtodrosophila cameraria. The sequence continues at coordinate 15,794,441 of OX453089.1, read as the reverse complement.
TCCGCGCACAGCAGCTGGTAAACTTGCAACAATATTTTATGCGCTCATCGGTGTCCCATTGATGCTGATGTGTCTGTCCAGTCTGGGCGCACTGCTCGCTGAGGCGCTGCAGTTTACCTACATGCGACTCTGTTGCCAGTTGCAGCGTGTAAGCAGCGGGGAAAAGAAGGGGGCGATTGCCACGACGAGGGGAACGGCAACGGCAACGAGAACGACGATGACAAAGCGACGTCATGCAGCTAGCAATGTGGTAAGTCAAACATGGCGTATGATTGATATTATTAAACTGCTGATGCAACAGCTGCCGTTTGTCTGCGCTTTGAACTTTGAGCTGTAAGCTGAGTGCAGTTCATGTTACTTTTGCAACTTTATGGTGTTGACTTTTTTATGGAGTTTAATTCGATTGCTTGTGGAGCTGAAAAGTAGTGTGCATTGTTTGGCTGTCAAAGTTCTCACTCAGCTGCAACTGTTCGAGAAATCTTGGCTAAACTATTTGCTGTGCATTTTGGCCCGCACTTCGTTCAGGCTCGTATTTCAGCATTGTTGCGTTTCCTGTTCATGGCCACAATTTTGGCAACTGACCAACTGCTGTTTGGCCAAAACTTTCACTATACTGCTCGTATTTTTGCACTTTAACTTTTTACTGTTACTAAAGCTACGTGTTGTATATATATTTTTTGTAGTTTTCCTTCTTTATTTTTAAGATTTCTACAACCAGCTGTAGAGTGGAGTTACTAAGTTAAACTATTTAAGTTTTAATAATGCAGTTTGTAGCAAAAGTTTTGAGAGCTGCTGTTGCTTTAAATACAAGATTTTTGTAACTAATTTCGAATACTTATAACTGCATACATTATTGGATATTTTAGATTTGCAATTCGATTTTCTTTTGAGTTCTATTGTTTCCATATGCCAACACTTGCAGCTACCCATCTGTTAAGTGGCCTGTCCATGTTGCTTATTCCTTTTAATCCTACATTTTTGCCGATTCCTAGCCTTTCAATTTGTTCATTTAATACAGCAACACTTTAGCACTGATTTAGTTTAGGGCTTTGCTTTTCGTGTCCTACAGCCTGACAGCCTTAGAAACATTGCACTAACATTTTACATTGGTTTTGTATTTCGAAGCGGCAAACGAGTTTTAATTAAGACAACAGAAACCTTTTAAGTTAAGAGACCCATTTGGGTTGGTGTTTTTTTTTTTCTTGCTTTTCTTTTTCATGGGAGCTGGATTTGTTTGGTTTTTAACATCAACTGAAAGTTTGTAATTGATTTGAGCAAAAAACGCAAAGAACTTTTTGGGATCGTGCTATAGATTGCGGGCTGTCCAGAATGTTCCCTTTTTTTTTTTTTGGTAACTTTGGCAAATCAGGCTTGGTTTTTTTATTTGCTGTGATAACAAAAAAGTTGCTTGTCGCATTTGGTCGGCACGCCATAAACATATATAATATATAGACCCAGCGAATACAGAGCCAAGCCCTTTGCTTTCTATTTGCATGTTTTGTGCATTCGTGCATAACTTATGTAAGTCATTTGTTTACCATCTAGTACTGACATTTCTGTTAAAGCTTGAGCTATGTATTCCAGTTATTTGAGTGTATTTTTTGTTTGTTTCTATACATATGTATTAATGCCCAAGGCTTCAATGAATGTAGCAAGGCAGCTATAGAAAACAAATCAATTTTCTGACATCATTTTTTTTGTATACTACGCTCAATATGACATTTTTATTTGTTTTTATTAAGGACTTTGGAGCTTATAAAAGTTCACTTGTTTTAAATTAGAATCGTTTTTGATATTAATTTGATAATGCATTTTATTTAATATATCATTAATACATTCAAATTAGAATCAAACAAGTAAGCATACTCTAGTCGAGTGTGCCTGACTACAAGACTCCCTGCTCCCAACTTCCACTTCAAGCAGTTCAGCGGCAACACAAGCAAGCAGTGCACTTAGCTCGTAAACTGCTTGTCAAACTGTTGCTGCTGCCTGCTGAGACGGGGGCAATAGATTCTTCCATAACTTTGGTGCTATTTATCCGATCGTGTTGAAATTTACACAGCTGATCAACATTGATACAACATATATGTGTACCAAAAATCAATTGTGGCTGTGGGAGTCTTTTGCGATTTGCGGGGGTGCAGGGGGGTGCATCCGAAATTTGAAATAAACTTGATCTGCGTATGGTATACAGGGACCTGCATGGCAAGTTTGGGGTCTCTAGCTCTTATAGTCTCTGAGATCGACGCGTTCATACAGACAGACAGACGGACAGACAGACGGACATGGTTAGATCGACTCGGATGCTGATCAAGAATATATATTGTTTATATAGTCGGAAATGCCTCCTTCTGTCTGTTACACACATTTGCAGTACTTTATAACTCCCTTTTTCCCATTTTTAATGGGAACAGGGAGTAAAAACCAAAGTATCAAAATTTTGTACTTTTCAATTTCGAGCTTTTCTTTTCTCAGTCAATCCCATTCGATAGTCCACATGACAACTACGAAATTCTTTAATCCATCAATTGATTTCATTTATTGTTCGTGTAAAAGTTTTCTGGAAATTTGAACAATTGCAAAGTTTATTCATCGGTCATCATAATTGTATTTTATTCGTGTCACTTATTTTGCACATCTGTTTGCTTTTGGTTGCAATAACTTTTGTTTAATTGGCAATTTCTGAAAGTGATAAAATGAAAAATCTCAAATATAAACAAAAACATGTTTTTCAACCCAACGTGCATATGTAAATAACTGCATTGTGGTTGGCTGTTGGCGGTTAGCAAAAGTGTTGAAACTCGAATAATTTAAAATGCAGCAGTTTGTTCGTCATTTGCCATTGGATGCAAATATAAAAACGCTATTTAATTTTCGCTTTTGTTGCAATTCATTAACATTAACATTGACTTTAGTCTGCTTCATTTTGAAAGTAAATTTGTTTAATGGACCCGAGCTGTGAAAAAGGGAGCTATGCTGAACCGAAGGCTGATTTTAATGAAACAAAACGTTGACTGTCATCACGCAAAAGTTGGAAAAACCACTCGCCTTAAAGCCTGACACTTTAAGCTGCCTTCCCAAAAACTTTTATGCAACTTGAATTTTTGACTTTTGGTCAAAAATGGTTCATAAATTGAAAGTTGAGAGCGCGTCAAGTTAAGTAAATTAGACGAGTGCTTCACTTTAAAAATGCTCTAAAGCAGAAAGTTGGCCAAATGGCATTGCAAATTACATTGGCCCAGGCTAAAAGCGTGCAATAACTTTTCATTTCCGCTGCTTAGTTGCACACTGAGAAATGTAATTGATTTTTTTATGAGCCGCTATGGAAAAGTGTGCGGCAAACTCTAACTTTCTGGTGTGCTATGCCAGACAGGGGTAACATAGAGCTCATATATATAGAATTTTGTATATGCATGCTAAAAGAAATTTAAGCTTAATAGTTCATTTAACATTCGCACAATATGTATGTGTATTGCTCTATGTCACAATATTATTAAAAGTTTTTTATTTGAGCAATGATTGTAATTGAATTTGTGTTAGAAATTCTTGCATACTAGATAACTTATCTTGTTCTTTGAGCTGTGTGCTATTTACAATCTCTTTTACTTTGAATTGCTAAAAATCATCAAATTTAAAAAACTTCGCTTAAGTACCAAATCAATCAAAAACAAGAAAGAAATGTTACCTTCGGCGTGCCGAATTTATATACCCTTGCAGAAAAGATTTGCATAACAAAACTACTTTTTGAACTGATTGCTCATAGAGCAGCTATAAGATAAAGTGATCCGATTTTGATAAAATTTGGTCAACATGTGCAGAACGTGCTTTTATTTAGATACAGTGAGTTTGGTCGAGATATTTTGAAAACACAAAAGTTTTTCATACAAAAACTTATTTTCCACCGATCGTTCCTGTGGTAGCTATAAGATATAGTGGTCCGATTTTGATACAATTTTGTTATGATGTATAAACTGTCCTTTAATTTGGGGAAACTGAGTTTGGTTAAAGTGTCTTGAAAAACTAAAAAGTTTTTCATACAAAAACTTATTTTTCAACTGAACCTACAGCAGCTAAGTATATGTTATAGTGATCCGATCTGGCCAATTCAACTGTAGGTACTACCTGCAGAAAGAAGAAGCAGCTGTGCCAAATTTCATCAAGATATCTCTAGAACAAAGCCCTTATAAACGCATATAAACAGACAGACAGACGGACCTGACGGACTTGACTCGGCTGTTGATGCTGATCACGAATATACAAATTTTTTTTTTCTGAGACGTCTTCTTCAATGTTTTACACATTTCGTGACAAAATTATTAAACCCTCTGCAAGGGTATAAAAAGAAAAACCAAATAAACTATCTGCATAAATATCATTCAGTTTTGACAAAAGTAGTGTAAGAAAGAAGTTTAAAAAGAGGATTTTGTAGCTGTCCGAAAGTTATTAGAATTATAATTTTAGTTCTTTAACTATTAAACTAACTATGAAAAGTATTTTGCAGTGTCTCCGTGTGTCTGTCCGTATGAGCGCAATTTCATTTTTCACTAATTTCTTAATTTTGACTGTCATGAATTGAACTTTCACTTAAAATCCCATAAAAATCAATATTGAACAAGTAATTAGCTTTTTTACTCCAAATTAAAATTGTTTAGTTTCTTTATTTGTGTAAAGTTAGAGACTTTAATAGCTGTTCTACGTAGTGCCTCTATGCCAGATTGTGGCAGCCTGTGGCACGTGTCAAAAACATCTCGATATGCACTTTGGCACTTCAACATGCTACTTTTGTTAGGCTGAGTGTGTTTGCCTGTGTTTGCCAGTTGTTCAACAAGTTTTTTGCATTTGCAGCAGACCCGTCGTTAGCAACCAGTCTCAATGTTTTGCTCTGCTGCAACTATTGGCAAATCGAAAGGGCCGAAAGCTAACGCATATCTGCATTGCATTTAACTACTCATTAGGGCTTAATTCAATCTTGGCAAATCACAGATGCTGCGTGCAAAAGGCAGCCAAGTGTTTTCGACCTTAAATCAGGGCTTTTTTAAACCAACCATACACATATGGCACGAATGCCCCTGGCAAATGGCAATTGATAAGACTTGTGGCTTATGCTTCGGATATGCGCTCATCGGTTGAATTATTATCAGCATGTTGACCACTGACATTTCGCCTTTTGCCGTTTTCGTTCTCGTTAGCATTGTTGTTGTCGTTTTGATTGTTGTAGTCGTTTGCCTTTTGCAATTATCATGGCACACACTGTGAATGGTTTTTGGGCAGCCGCAAAGTCACAGTGGCATATCATTTGTGTGTGTTATTGAAGTGTATGTGTGTGTAAGTGTGTGATTGCCTCGGCGTCTCATCATGTTGCCACAGAACCGCAACTAACACAATGGCAGCCTGACAACGTTTCGCATCGCATGAGACAGCAACCACAGACAACGTTGAGTATGAACCACGACAAGGAGTAGAACAAGGACGTCAACTTGCATATGTCATTCAAGCTGCTATCGCTTGGATGTGTAAATTACAATTTTATTCACATTTTATGGGAATGTTGACGATACTATTTGTAACAAAACTGGGATGAAAATCTGTAAACCAAAAAGTAGCAATGCCAAAGTTTATTGCAAAGTGGCCCAAACAAAAGGTTAAAGCTTTTAATTAGAAGTTAACTTTGTTGATTTTTTGAAGCATTAAGCCAACCAAAGGTAGAAAAGGTATTTTGCAACCGATTCGAATGAGGTATGTCCTCAGCCATTCAAGTTTAAGACAGATTTACTCGTTCTGAACAAATTTTATAAAAATCAGGCGAGTATATCTTTTAGCTTTAATTGGAACTATAGGTCGAAAATTGAGCTTCGAGAACTTGGTAAATAAATGATTTATCTTAATATTATTATTGACCTTTAATGGCAGCAACAAGTGCTTGTGCTCAAAAAACTCAAACAAGCTTAATCGCTAGGTTTATATGTGTATATCGATATAAAGAGAGTATAAGGGTTGTTTTGTATCTATATGCCATAACTATCATTTATGAGCTTAAGTAATATTATTACTACTTTTATTATAGACCAACTGTAAAGGCTGCAAATACGATGCGGCCAACAGCGAAACGAGCCTGAATGAGTGCTATGAATATGGTCAAAAGACAATGACAACAACAACGACAACAACCATGAAGCATAAGTTGTCCATGGAACAAGGCGAAGGTGGGTAACAAAAGAAATTATACTTTTGCATGGAAGGGGGGGGGAGGGGGAGGAGGGCTATAAATTGAATTGTCAGCATAACAATTGGCAAGTCGTTAATCAACTTTTCATATGTCCATTTGGCTATTCTTTCCATTGTACTGCGGTCAGCAGATGCCTGTCAATTGTTGCGCACTGCAATGCCAAGCAAGTTGAATCAGCAGCAGCAACAGCAGCAGTTTTACCAGCAGCAACACCAGCAGCCGGATGTCATGCTAATGACAACAACAACGACTGGCAATGCATTGCTGAAATATGCACCGTTGCCACAACAACATCAACATCAACAACATCAACAGCACCCGCAACAGCAACAGCAACAACAGCAGCAGCAGCATCAGCAGTCATTGCATTATATAAACGCATCACAAGCACACGCAGCGCAGCAGCAACATCAACAGCAACAGCAGCAATTATCGACAGCAACTTTGCCGCGACAACAGCAGCAACATCCACAAAATTTTGTTGCCGTGCCCAGCAGCATGCTGCGTTTCAGTACCGCACCACCCCTATCACTGCCAATAGCTGGCCCCCCACCAAACTGCTACGGCCCAGCCACTGCCACAATTTACTTTCCATTTGCCCCTGCAACTGGCAGCCCAGCACATGGCGCCGCCAGCAACTGCCAACAGCCGCTGGTCAAGTATCATACGATACACTTACAGCCCGCTGCCAAACATCAGCATCGCCTGCTTGCCACACTGGACGCAGCTGCAACTGCAACTGGACAAAGCTCCTCCGATCTAGCCGCAACGACAGCCACTCTGGAAACCATCACATTGCCACCACCACCGGCATATCAAACGGCCAACATGCACGGTAAGTGTATATATATAATATATAGTCGTTTGATTTTGTTCAAATTCAGTCAGCATATATAAAATATGTTTTAACTTAGATTACGTTAATTTAGTCGAGTTATTTTGAAAAACACAAAAGTTGTTCATACAAAATCTTATTTTTAACCGATCGTTCCCATGGCAGCTATAAGATATATTGGTCCCATTTTGATGAAATTTTGTCGTTGTGTATAAACCGTCTTTAAACTTACGTTAAGTGAGTTTGATTGAGTTATCTTGAAAAATAAAAAAGTTTTTCCTACAAAAACTTATTTTTCAACTGATTGCTCCTATGGCAGCTATATGTTATAGTGATCCGATCTGGCCAATTCAACTATGGGCTCTTTCTGCAATAAGAAGAAGTATCTGTGCCAAGTTTCATCAATATATCTCTAGAGCAAAGTCCTGAATGACTTGGCAATTGAAACTGACCACGAATATATAACCCTTTATTTCTGAGACGTCTTCTTTTTGGTTACAAAATAATAATACCCTCTGCAAAGGTTAACAAAACTTAGTGTAGACTTCAAGGAAAAGCTCAATATGTTGCTGAATAGAATAAATGCCGAACTGTACTTCGATACGCGTTATCAACAACAAACGAGATGTGGCTATTAAATATCGAAAATAAATTGCTTAAATCGATTGAAATTTAACTTAAGTTAGGCTTTCATTCATCTATCACTTACACGCCAAATAGCAGACGAAATAAGTGTATGCAGAGCAGCTTTAACGTCAGTGTGAAAGCCACAAAAGGACATCGAAATACATCAATCATACGCACCGTTGTCCTTGTATTTGTCTGCTCATTTACGAATTCAATTATGTAACAATTTGCTGTCGGCATTATTACATTACAATCATCATTATTATCACGAGAACAACAATGCGAGCAGCGTGTTAAAATGACAGAGTTAAGCAGGCATACTTAGCGACTTTGGCCTGTACATGACGAAGGCATTAAAAGTTTTCAACTGCTGCCGCATGATGGCGTTACGCCAAGGACATGACAAGGACAACATGGAGAACATGCACTTGAGTCAGGGCGAGACATGTGCGACATTTTTATTGACGATAATGATGACTTGCCACTTGCTGCTTGACACTCACAAGACATCAGCGTCCTGTCCATGGCATGTCATATTGCCACACATTCCCCGCAAGCCCCTTTGCCGCTTACTATTTGACGTATCAGCTGCATGCAAAACTCATTAAACTTATTTAACTTTCGTTGTTGTTGCTACTGTGTTGGGCAGAGCACGTGACAGATTTATACAAGGGATGACAACGCGCTGCTCCTTTGCTCCTTTGGTTCTTTGGTCCTTTGGTCCTTAGTACTGCAAATTACAGTCAATATGCCAATAAAGTTGCATCGATTTCAATTTCAATATGCATGTTAATTATTTCAGCTGTCCTCTTTTCGGCAAAACATACAAAGAACAAGCTGCTCAAAGCCATTGTCCTGTTTGAAAGTACTCCCAATACCTCGTTCTCACTGCCCCCGCTCCTCTTCCTGTCACAGCGGTTGACCACGCCATTAGTGCTCTACAAAAGTTGCAACAAACTGCTAACCATATTGCAGTCAGCCATGTACAAAATGCATTCAACACTCTAATGTGTATGTGTGTGTATGTGTGTGTGTGTGTTAGTGTATCTGCCGTCCAAGTTTAAGTAAATATTTCCAAATTGGCCATGTCCTGTGCTAACCGCAACACAACGCGTTCCTCGCGTTTTGTCAGCAGCTGCTTCTCTAAGTGAAAGATGCCATTACAGTTGCTTCCTTCCGGCATTTCCTTCCGTTTTTTTTTTTTTGGTTGGTCAGTCAGTTAAGAGTTTCCCAATTGCTGACTAAAGTTAAACAGAATTTAAATACTTAAGTTACACTATGTATTAAATTTCACCAACATTTTTGTATATGTAAAAACCAGACCATTTAAATGGAAAATTGTGTTCTATTACTTCCATAAATGTGAATATTACTGTTTAAGTTAAATGGAAATATTTAATTTTTTCATAAATTTTAGTCTATCTTAAGTTAAGTCAATAAACTGCTAATAACTTAGCTAATAATTAACGAGTTTAAGGATTACAAAAATACAAATAGTCAAGTTTGTTATAATATTTTTATACACTTTTTAAATTAAAAAAAAAAAATGAAAAAGGAGCATATTGGGTTTGTGAAATGTCCGTCTATCCGTCTGTGTCCGTCCATCCGTTCGTCCGTCTGTCCTTTCGTCCGTCTGTCCTTTCGTCCGTCCGTCCTTTTGTCCGTCCGTCCGTCTGTCTGTCCGTCTGTATGAACACAGTTTTTTCCACAGTTTTGAAGCTAGAGCAACCAAACTTGGTTTACATGTTGGTATATACCATAGGCAGACAAAGTGTCAAGATCTCACCTATATATTTTGATAGCAATGACTAGCACTGCACAAAAACTCATGTTATATAGTGTATACAAGTTGTGGCAAAACCTTAACAATTTAGAGGAAGCTGTTGTATTGCCCTCTGACAGCTGTCGCCAAACTTTTGTTGGCAAATTTCAAAAATGCAACTACCACTGCAACATGGTTGCCCTGTTCGACGCTAAACTCTGCAAATGTAAAACAAATAATTTTGCTTACTAAGTATATATATGTACAAGTAGCTACATATAGTTATACCTATGAGAGTTCACAATATACAAAATACTCTCAGTAAGCTCTACTTTAACGGCTTGTGGCAGTTGGCCGGAAGTTACTTTACCAATTTGTAGAATAAAACTTTGCTGTATAGTTTGTTGGCTTTTTGGCTGTTTTGCTATTGTTTTGCGCACAAAAACAACAAAAAAACTGTATTTAAATTTATTTAAAAAGTATTATTAATAAAAACGTTTGCGACATTTGTGGTTGCTTTTCTTTTCTGCAGCTGTGCGACGGGCCAAATTCGTGACGACGCCGCTGGGCCATGAAATCAGCGGTATGGCAACGGGATCGAGTGATTTATCCTACAGGAATGATTTATTGCCACATGCATTATCAACAGCAGCAGCAACAACAACAGCAGCAGCAGCAACAGGCACAACAGCAACAACGACAGCGACAGCAACAACCAACCCGCAACTGTCAGCAGGCATTAAAGCAACAGCAACAACTGCAGCAACAATGGTTGATAACAGCTTTATAGCCGCAGGTGTCTGTGGCATGGGCGTCAGTGCAGCAGCAGCAAATGCAACTGCTGCAAGTACAGCAACAACAGCAACAACAACAGCAGCAGCAACATTGTCAGCGCTGCTCAGCTCAAGTGGCAATGTGGACATCATGGAGGACGAGGATGAGCAGGAGCGTGAACGTTCGAGGTATGTAGCCGATAGTATCCTGTGGCATGTTGTTTAAGTAGCAAGTTCTTGGTCAGCTGAGTTGGTAGTAAGCCTTAATGGCTTTGACTGTGAAAACAGGTTCCACAAAGTTATGCAGCTGGTTAGTCAACCACAAAGGAAAGCAATTTTTAGCCCATGGACATATGAAAATGGTTTCAATAGACAAAACACGTAAGAATGCTCTATTCGAGTGTGCCCGACTAGGAGACACCCTGCTCTTTTGCACTTCAAGCAGTTTAGCGGCAACGCAAGCAAGCAGTGCACTTAACTTGTGAAGTGCCAGTCAAACTGTTGCTCCTGCCTGCTAAGACAGGGGGAAATGGATTCCTCAATAAATTTGGATTTTATTATCCGACCCGGATGACATTTACGTGGTTAATCAACATTGACAAAACATATATGTGTAGCAAAAACCAAAGCTGTATCGTTAATATTGCGGTTGAGGGAGTTTTTTTTCTCAATTTGCGGGGGTGCAGGGGGGTATATCCGAAATTTGAAATAAACTTGATCTGCGTGTGGTATACAGGAACCTGCATGCCAAGTTTGGTGTCTGTAGCTCTTCTAGTCTCTAAGATCGACGAGTTCATACAGACAGACAGACGTTCAGACGGACAGACAGACGGACAGACAGACAGACGGACGGACAGTAAAAATATTTTTGAAATTAAAGGGGTTGTGTTAAAGCTGTCAAGATTTCTTCAAATTAAATACAACATTTTCAAAATAGGCACAATTTAATAACAACTCTGCATATCTCAATTGGCTGCAGTAAGATTTCAGAGATTTTTATTGCACACAAAAGTTAAAAGCATTAAAAAGTTTATTCCAAACTCGTGTGTCCGTATCACAAGCTGAGTTTTACTTTCTGATGCTGTTGTTGTTCTTGTTGTGGACCAACATGCGAGTAATTTTAATCCAGCACTTGTGAAGCATGCCCCTTCTGCTCACCGTCCCGTACCATCACTCGCCTTATTTTCAGTTCTTCAGCTTCATACTGTTAATTTCATTTTATAAACAAACTTTCTGCACGTCGGCTACACTTTAAATCAACACTTCAGAATTTGCTTGCACATTGCAGCGTTCTCGTTTTCTCCTTATGCTCCCCAAACATTTGTGGCCACGTCTGTGGCAAGTGGCACGCTGCATGCTGCACGCTGCCTGAATTGCCACTTGCGTCTGAAAGAGTAAAGCGCCAAGAGCAGCAGCCGCCGCTGATTTTTTTTTTCATACATTTTGCGCATTTTATTTAATAAAATCCAGCAGCTGGTAATTAATTTTGACAGTGAACCTGTGCACGCGCCGCTGGCGCCCTCTAGCGGCTGGCAGCGACAACAGCGGCGCTTCTTCAATTTCAGAACACCCATTGTGTATAATTAATTGTAAGCCGAGCTGCGAACTGAATCAGGTCAATTAATTTCATACGAAATGTGCAGCCTTCTTTTCACCACCCTCTGCCAATTTCTCTCCACCATGTCTTGGTCGCCTTTAATGCTTTCTTTAAATTACAGCCAAATATAAGCTGCTTTAAGTAAGGTTCGCTTCAAGACTTGGCAACCGGCGCCCCAAATCAAAACAGTTTTCTACCCCAGGGCCTTGACAACCCAAGGCTTTTCTCAGGGGCTCTCAAGTATGTTGTTGCTTGTAGTTTGCTCAACTGCTGGCCAATAGCACATTGAGTGCACGTCAAAGTGGCAGGCATCCTGCCAGCCAGGACCAAGCCAGTATCAAGCAGTTGCAGGCAGCTAGCTGCCTGCAGGTCATCAGCGCAGACAAGTTCAATAAACGTACTGCAAATTGATTTGACCGAGCACACTTGAGAGCCACTGTCAAGTGCAATTCGAGTGGCTTTTCACTGACCAGCAGCAACATGCATTAGCATTAGCTTTACAGCTTTTATACTGCTTAAATGAAGCAACATTTTGTATACATAAGTAGTTCTGCTTTGCTTTTATGCCAAGTTAAACACTTTTTAACTATTTGGTAAACAATTTCTGGGCATAAAATAAGTTTGCTTGAATGGAAATTTGTACTTAAACTAATAAACATAAAAGCGAATTATCCAATCTGAAACTGGTTTAGATTGTAAATCTTCTATTAACAGTCATTTCTAAACCAGTCTAAAAAAGAAAAGAATATTTTTACAGTGCTGAATTAAATTTATTTACATTATTGCTTATGATTTTTTAGAATTTGGTGTTAGTTAAGTTATTGTTATCAAATTAACTTGGATTTGCTATATTTTAAGTGAAAATACCATCCTTAAGAATTGTTCGTAGTCAATTGTGATTATGCCTTCCACTTTGGTATCATAATGGCTGAAAGCGGTTGTTACATTTTGTAGAACAATACAGCATTGTATGAAATCATCAAAAAAAATATTTCCTTCACCAAATCGATCAAATTTCTGAACTAGAACTTCAATTATATGATCGGATAGGCGATAGCCAAATGATGCGAGTGCTAATTTTAATTCTTGTTTGTCAATATTGCCTGAATCATTGCGATCAAATGAACGAAAACAGTTTTGCCAATCGGTTATGTATTTCCATAATGCTCCAAAATCTTGATATGAAACAGTTCCACGGTTCTCAGTATCAAACATGCCAATTATTAATCTAACTGTTTCCGGATTGAAGGCTGACCAAGTGCCATTGGAAAGTGCAACTTGAAGTTCATCAGCAGATATAAAGCCGCTGTTGTCAGTATCAACCTGTTGAAATACATGCCAAAGAAATTGTTCATCTGGCATTCCATTTGGTTGACAAGACATTATTATAATGTTAGTTATCCAAGTGAAACGATTATAGATGATTATGGATAACGATCAATTCCTTAGTTAATTTAACTGTTGCCAGACAACTGGCCAAATCTTTCTGTCATTTCTATGGAAAATTTTGAGAAAATTTGTTATAATATAAAAGTATTTGTAATATAGAGGTTTTGTGTAAAAATATGTTCATGGCATACTTTAATAAGTATTTAAAATTGTTTTCACGCAATTCTTGCATAATATTATCAACTTCATTAGATAATATAAAGAGATCGAGTTAGCATTTGTTGTGATGGATGAAAAAATCGGTTTTTTTTTATACCATATTCTTTAAGTATATACTCTCCAAAAAACTCTCACAAAATGTCCTAACGTTCGGGGCAATAGAACCGAAGCTATAGCTATTTATATCACACTACCTGCATAGCACTCTGAAACAAACTTGAAAACTTAACCGCGTTTATCTTAGAATCTTGTTTTTCGAAATTACCTAAACTAAAATCAATACTTAATTTATAGCACTATTTAGTGTCTTATATGTATCTAGTCGCTGAACGCAATATAATCAATTTTTTTGAAAATTTTCTTTAGAAAAATATCGAAAAATTTATGCATTGAAAAATACATATTTTGTTAAAACCGTCGCCATTTTATTGTAAAACAAAATTTTTACAAATCCTTCATTCAGCGACTAGTTAATACAATATACTAGATAAGCATTTCTCAAGATATGATGTTCACCACAAGCCTCCTCGAAAAAAAGGCGTGCCTGGAATTCGCCTAAGCTTTTTTATTATTTAATATATTTTTATGAAAAAACTTTCACAAGTTCTTAGAAACATGTACTATTCGACGTTAACAAAAATAGAAAATATCAAACAAAAAAATCGAAGAAATTTCATCTTTTTGCGGGGTACAACTGTGTATAACCCCTTAAATACAAGGATTTCGGAGAAAAGTTTTAGATTTAAATTTATGTTGCACTGAAAACTTGATTGACAAATCAATATTATAGCAATAGAAAGATAGTTTACAAAGATTTGAAAGAAAACACATTAAAGGTAAATTTGTTATAAAAGTAATCTTTGAAATGGCAAAATTAAATTGAATGCTTTAAATAAGTTCACTTACAAACATCGGCTCGGCTGTCGATGCTGATCAAGAATATATATAGTTTATATATTCGGAAATGCCTCCTTCTGCCTGTTACATACATTTGCAGTACTTTACAACTCCGTTTCTCCCACTTTTAATGGGAACAGGGAGTAAAAACGTTCTGAGCTTATCTCTATCAGTTCTCTAGGAGCAATAGTAAAATAAATCTCGAAAAAATGCAATGGGAGTGACAGTTACATCGATTGTTTGTCAGCACAAAACGCATTCATTCGATGCCACTTGGCTTCTATATACATAAGTCTAACCAGCGGAAATACAGCTGATAGCGTAACGTATACGCAACAACATAACGCATACGCAATGCATGACGTAAACATTGTTTTTTTTTATGGCTTATTGATTGGCCAGTGCCTTTGGCAGACGTGCTTGGACATTGTTTTTGTGGCTTGTGGTTGCTTGTTTTGGGGGTTTGACCTCTCTTATGTATGTATATTTAATTGATTTTGTTTTATGGCCAAGCGCTGCGTAAATATTTATTAAATGTTTCTTCAAAACTTTTCTCTTCTCTTCTGTACCAACTGCAGCAACTGTCCACATGGCACGCCCTCTCGTGTGCCGCTGATAGCCAGCTCAGGCTGCGGTGCGTTAAGTATGCCACATGAGCTGCCGCTGGGCGAAAAGTCTGGCCCTAGTTGTGGTTCGGGTTCTGGTTCTGGTAATCAAACGAGAGGATTGCTTAATGCAACGGCTGCCTCGTTTCATCGCCACACGCTGCAGCCGCTGAACCGTAAGACAATGCTGCTAACGCGCCGCTGCCAGAAGCATGCAACGGCGCTGTACGATGCTGCAGCCAACACGGAGACCTCCGACGATGACGAGTACATGCAACATGGCAGCGAACAGTTTGTGCTAAAAAAGCTGAAAAACAGCAGCAGCAGTGTGTGCAATGGCTCCCAGGAGTGCCTAGAACATGAGCTGGAGGATGACGATGATGAGGAGGAGTTGCAGCGACAGGTGCCCATAAGCCTGGTCCTGCTAATACTAATGTGCTACATTTGCGTGGGCACTGTGATCTTTGCGTTGTGGGAGAACTGGTCATTGGTGGATGGTGCTTACTTTTGCTTTGTGACGCTCTCAACGATTGGATATGGTGACTTTGTGCCCGCGAGGAGTTTTAATGGGCCCGAAGTGCAGCTGTATGCGTGCTGTGCGTATTTGCTGCTCGGTCTAGTCCTGGTGGCCATGTCCTTTAGCATACTCGAATCGCAGCTAATGTGGAAATGCAAACGGATTGCGGTGCGACTGAAGTTGGCCAGCGATTGATACAACTTCAACAATGTTGTATATATGTATGTGTGAGAAGGACACTCTTACTATTAGCCATAGTTTATAATTATAATAGCTCTAAATCTAATCGAAATATAGTACTTTGCGCATGCTTAAGCAAGTGTATAATAAATCAAAAAAATACTTAATATTATTATACTTAAAACAACTATATTAAATAGACACAATCATGTACATTCTTCTTGGAGTCTATTGTCTCTATTCGTAATTCAAATGAAATTGTGTAAATAAATCGAATTTTTGCAAATTTGAAAATATTTTTTGAATGCTACAACTTCAGCATTCTGCTACTTGTTGGAAATTTGATAGATGTTGAACGACGTGTGTGGCATGCAAAAGTGGCACTGTGAGCTATGATACCATTGTCTATCGCAGTGTGTGTGTGTGTGTGTGTGAGCGTGTGTGTGGATCTGTGAGTTTGGCAATGAATGTCAAGCTGTGTTGTTGCTGCCACATGTGGCAACTGTTGTGGACATGTTTGGGGCTGCTTTCAACACACTGTTTGCCAAAATGCCAAATGAAAGACATTGCTGCTAATAGTTTATGACGTTTTGTGTAGCATATTTATGGGCGTTTTGGTGTCTTGTCGAGCCTGAGTCCCTGTTCTGACCTACTAGCAGTGTGAGGCTTTATAGGATTGGTAAGTGTTGACAGGCAAACAATTGGCAGTAGGGAATTATGTCTTGATGCCCCAAATTGCGAATTAAAACACTTGAGCTTAATGCTTGCTCGGCTTATGCTTTTATGCTTATTTTTCTGTATGCATTGAGGTCTTGAAAAGCCTTAGAATTACTAATAAATAATCTAATCATATTAACATACCGTGCTCATATTATTCTTAATTTATCCTATGAAATTACCTTTTTGGAGTCCGTTATTTTTGGCACGTGCTCAAAATACCTGCGCTTATACCCTTATGACCATCCAAATCAGCTAAAAGCTTCAAATTTCACAGTGCCACATATACACACATACACAAACACACACACACACACAGCTGTAGCAGCTACTCATCATCTTTGCAAAGCATTGGATGCATACAAAGTATGTTTAGAGTAGCGCATAAATTTCAAAAGTGCCACGCGTCATCAAAATCAAATGCCAGGCACAGAACCATCCAACAAAACATATATAAAAAAAATTAAAAAGGATAAAAGTATAAAAGGTTGCAGTTGAGCATATTTTTACGACTGCAATATACTCTACTTTTTCAGAATTCCGATTGTTCTAAGGGGTAGAAGTGGTCATTGGCCCTTAAGGATATAATTTTGATTTTTGATATGGTCCTGTCAAAAGTATACTCCAGCCTAACAATAATGTAGCCTTATAATTATTATTTTATCGTTAAGCAATTAAGCATTATACTAATCCAACATACTCTCTACCCATCTAGAAACAGAGTATTTACAAAAACTCAAAACCAAACGAAGCTTAAACGTCAGCGTTGAGCAGAGAAAACTTGTCAGCAATATTGACGACAAAGGCAACAAGATGTATCGGAAAATCAATTGATATGACATCAAATTGAATTTGTAATTTTCTTCTTATTTTTTGTTCTTCTTCATTTTTTTTTTTTTTTTTTTTATTTTGTCAATAGCCTGAGGCTAATAACGTTAAGAGCAGCGTTTAGGCAGCTAACAAAACGTCGAATGGTGACTTGTTTATGTTTTTTGTGTCTTTATTGCTTTTAATGCTTAAGAATTTACGCACGTTTGCCTTTCCAGACAGCCGGGACATAAAACCAACCAGCCGGAAGAATCGCCCCACGACATGCGTATGCGTGTTTTCCAAAGGCGCCTCCATCTTGTTGGAGCACATGTAAATTGCTATATTGGTGTGCAAGTTTGGCAGGGGTATTCATGGTAGGCATAGTGTATATAAGACTGGTGATTTAGTTTGCAGAAAACGGCAGTCTAATTTGTTTTAATCTGCTTTTTTATGAAACTTCACATCATAAATGAAAAAAGATCTTTTGACTGTACTTCACATATAAGTATTGTACTCTGAATTACAAGATAAAAGTTTGTAAAAAGTATTGAGGCCTGTTCCGAATTCAGTACGTTTTCGGAAAGTAAAAACGAATGAATTCCCAACGATTTAGGAACTACAGTTCTGATTTCCGATTGAAATGGATTCGTTTTCTCTTTTTCAAAGCCGAGATTTCATAGTAAAAAGTATATTTAGTTGTCATCTAGTAGACATTGCTGAATCGAGAAAAGCTACGTGTTCTTGCACGTTTTCGCATCTGTTTTACAGATAGTTTTTCAATTTAATATTATAATTGATATTTGATTTTAATCTAATGAATAAATTGAATAATTCTTCTCCAAATATGATGAAGCATATAAGAAAATTGAGTTTAATTTTTGAATTCCTTGTGCAACCTGGCAATTACTTTTCATTCCGTAGCAATTCCGTTTCCGAACAGAATTGGAATTTGAAACAGGTCTGATTATTTGAAAAGAATAAAATTCAGAACAGAAAATTATTTAAAGGTTTGTTCTGCTTTACATCAACAAAGTGTAAGGACTACTTTAAGGATTGTCTAAATCTTAAAAAAACTATGCTACACGCATTTCATACCTATTCCAATTTTTCATGTTTTTTTCTTCAGTTTTTCTTTTCAGTAGAAAACATTATTTTGGCTAAATATTTTCTGCGTTATTGCAAAAATGTTTTGCATATTGAAAATTCGCTAAATTTTCTTAGCTACAAATTTTAGTAAGCGTATTTAAAGTTCTGTTATTCTAAGATAAACGCTTTAATTCAATTTATGTGCGCTTACTTTGGCATGAGAATGATGTCTAAATAAATAACGAAATTTGTAAAGAATACCAAAAACGAATGCCAACAAATACTTGACTTCAATTTGTTTACGTATAATATGTATTTGTATATATACATATATATATATTTATTCTTGTATATATTTTTGTTGGCAGCTTTAAGAAGGAGCATTAAAGCTAAACCTGCTTTGAGTCTATCACAAGAGTCGACGCTAGCAATGCATTTAATGCTTTGGCCGCTTGGGACTCATGCTTAAAATGGAGCTAACATCGGATATGTTATCCTTATCCAGCGCAGCGCCGCTTTGGTCACTCTCATCCAAGTCCACGACATGTATATCAAAAGCATTTGAATTGCCCGTTGACACGCCATGCGGAACATGGCCTCTGCGTTCGGCCAGCGTCAATTCCACGGAGAAGGGCATCGTCTTGGCCTTCTTATTGTTGGATATTGTTGTTGTTGTTGTTGTTGTAGTTGTGGCTGGTGGCGTGGGCGCAACCGGCGCCGTCTTTTTGGTGGCAGGTGCAGCAGCCGTGACCAGTTTGCTGGGGCACAGTGGCAGCTCGCGTGTGCGGCTGCTACTACGACTATTTGGTTTCCTTGGCAGCTGTAGCTCAGGCGCCGTATTGGATCTGGACCACTCATTATTGGCAGCCATGGCACGAGCAGGCACAGATTTCAGTGGTGGTCGCCAGATGGGCTTGCCACGTGGTCGCTCACAGCTGTTGATCTCCTCGCTGATCTGATTGAGCAGTTGCAGCAATGTGTTATTTCTATCATCCTCAAACTCAATGCGTATTGGCGACTCACGACCCGACTTGCAGCCTGGATTGAGCAGTATAAGTCTGTAAATACATAAATATTAGATATATGTATATGGTCAGCTCTTTATAGCTTCACTAACTTCTTGGCCTCCTCGATGGCCTTGCCTAGGTTTTGTAGATTCTTGCGCTCATGCTTGGTGCTTCTTCCAATCTGCGAGTTCTGCAGTGTACCCTGTAGTACCATATTCCATTTGTGTGTGCTCGACTGCAGCAGCACCATGCGTGCCACACGTTGAAAGCGCTCCCGAGCCGTCTCCTTGGCCGGCTTCGAGGGCACCGTTTCAACTTTGATCTCGCGCATTTCACACTCACCATTCACATTGCTAAGCAGGTCCTGTTCGCTGCCTGTTTGCATGGGTGCTACTTGAAAGTCCTTCATAAGACGTCGCTCCCATACTTTCATGCGACGCGGTCGCTGATCTGTAAAGGATGTGTGAGTTGTGTCTTTGAAGGAACGCCAATGTCAACTAACGTTTTTCCTTCTTGTTGGCTGAGGACACATCTAAGCCGCTGTTTTCAAATATCTCCAACATTTCATAGCGCATTGTGCTTATCTCATTCTTGACCTCATTAATGTCATCCTCAGTCACAGGATTGTTCTCAAACTTGCGATGCATGGCAGCCACATAACGCCAAACAAGGGATCGCATTATGTTATCATATTTGTTATACTGCTCCTGTTCCTGACGTTTCTGTATAAAGAAGCTGTCTTAATGAATGCTGAGTTGAACAAACTCAACTCACCTTGGAGCGCTGTCGATCAAGTTCCTTGCTGGACTTTCTAAATACTCGGATAAGCCACTTGACCGAGGGCAGCACATTGAAGGGTGGCGGCAATGTGGAGCTATCCTCAAAATAGCTCATCCAGAGTTTGGTGCGTGCAAATTTCCATTCGGTGTCCGAGTGTTCCTAAAATGGTCCAGGTCAAATTCATAGATTAACTTAGTTAATTAGCTACTTACGTCAATCATGGCATAGGAATTGGACATCATTGCAATTAGCAGGTTGAGCAAAACAATCACATTGATGACACTGTAAGAGCCAAACATGAGCAGACCCCAGAAACGAGTATACGACTTGATGCCGGTCAGCTCAAAGTCTTCCAGGTCCACCATGCCAAAACTGGCCCAGAACAACGATTGCGATGACTCAAACAAGCTGCATGAAAGGACAGTTTGAATAAGAGCTGCAGACAATATCGATGCCTGATTTGAAATCACATTTGCTGTGTAATTAGCTTACCGACTGGACTTACTTGCCAAAGCGTCGCCATTTCATGCAGGAGTCACCATGTGATGCCCAGTCTGCCTCACCATCAGGCAGCACATAGCACTTGCTCTTCTCCAGCGCTGCAAAGTACCAAAGCAGCTGATTGAGGCCACAGGCAAAGGCAAACAGCACCAGGCTGTAAATGAAGAAGAACTTCACAATATCAATGACCATGCGACCCAGCGAGATTTGCAGCGGCCCAAGATGAGGATTAATGCTAAACAAATGCACCAATTTAAGGGCGGAGAAGACATTTGCTGCCGCAAAAAGACCTTCGGCAATCAGCTGTGGGTCAAAGTCATGCCACTTCTCGCGTGGTATGTAGGCCATCTGTGCATCCCGGGCTATCTCCGTTGCCTGCTGTATATAGGCAAAAGCGCTGCAAAAGCAAGAATCGTTGTGGGTTAGGAGGATGATGTTTGGTAGCTGAACCTGAACTTACCGCAAACACATGACACTCACGTAGAGGCTGTTGCGCAAGAAATCAATAAAGTTCCACATGTTACGTAAATAGCTTTGCATGCCTACGGCAAATATCTCCTGTATCTCCTCCCACATGAATCCAATCACATAGAGCACAACAAGCAGCTCCAATTTGCTGGGCGCCTGGCCACGCTGTCGCTTCTCCTGGTCGGCCAGTTTCTCCTTCATTCCTGCTGTGCCAAACAATCGCACAAAATCATCATCCGCTCGCTGCGAGACCAATATGAGTATAACTGCAATGTAAACGGCAAGGATATGAGCCATGACAGCAAACAAGACATCTTTTAGCTCCTGTGGCGCTGTTATTTTTACTTTAGCTGTTTACTTTTTTAACAGTTGGACCAGTTAGCTAAACCGTTCCTTCTACATTTACTCACGCAAAAAGAACACATAGGACGAAGCATGTATGAGAAACTTCATAAACGGCTTCCTCATCAGTTGGCCCGTTCGGCAGCTCGGAGCAAACATATAGATGAAACAATAGAGTGGAAATAGCACCGCTACCTGAGCTATGCAGATGAATCTATCCACGATGCCCTTGCGTCTGAATCCAGGCAGGCCGTCATACCAGATGGATGAAAGCAATTGTTGTATATTCGAATGGGCCACAAACTGCAAGCATAGATCAATGAAAAAAAGGATTTCTCAAAGAATTAAATCAATTTCAATTCAATTCTTTATCATAAGAAAAAGAATGATTCTCGAAATGCCTAATTCTCAAAGAATTGATTCTATTTCAATTCTATATCATAAGAAAAAGAATGAAACCAGAAATACCTAGTTCTCAAAGAATTGGTTCTATTTCAATTCATTTCTTTATCATAAGAAAAAGAATGATTCCAGAAATACCTAATTCTCAAAGAATTGATTCTGTTGGAATTCCATTCTTTAACAGAGCTGTCAAGAATGATTCTTTAATCCTTAATTCTTAAAAAAGTTTAATAAAACTACTCTTATACCTACCGTTTTCTGCTTATAGGATATGGCCTGTACAAGTCGCGTCAGGCTCATGCGATCGCCAGGCTCATAGGCAGATATTGATGGATCATAATTCAATATGATGGCTAGCTCATTGGAGGAACGCGTTTGATCCAACAGAGAGCAGGCAAACTTCTGGCACTGTCGCCTCAATTCCATATACTCCGCTTTGCATTCCTGCTCAGTTAGAGCCAGATTGTGCAGATCCCAGGACAACTGAAAGGCGGTCAGTATGGGATCGTTGGAGGTCAGACAGATAAGTGATGGACTGCACAGAGCACGATAGATATTCACGCGTGAGAGCGAATGACGCAGTGAATCCTCGTCCATGAGACGCACACACTCGTCACAGCCGCAACTAAGCCAACAGGGAGCAATAAATTAATGTTAAAATAGAAATGAAAGTCAAATTTAATTGAACTACTTACCGTATATCATGTGGCACAGGCACCGCAGCACCTCTATCCAAAAGTATGCGCAATATCTCAAAATTGTTTTTGTGTGCCGCCAACATCAGCGGCGTTATATCCGGAGCAAACATGGCCGTGTTAATGTCCACCTTCTGCCAGCTCTGTAAGAAAGTCAAAGTTAAGGTTAAGGTGTTAACAGGGTGCGAAAACTCTGATCAAGTTCCTTAAATACTTTCTAGATAATATTTGGTGCTGTTATACGTTTTATTGCATATGCGTTACAATTGTTATTTTCACGCTTCAATTGCCTCCAATGGCTGCCTAATGAAGCGTGCTCGTGTGCTTAAATATGAGGCAAGTAGGGTAGACGGAGGCGCCACACCAGCTCATACAACTTTATTTGCAGTAAAAGAGATTTTGCAGGTCTGTACTGAAATCAGTACATTTTTGGAAAGTAAACACGAATGAATTCCAAATGATTTACGAATTACTGTTCTGATTCTCTATCGGAATGGTTTCTCTTTTTCGAAACCGAGTTCGAAACCGAGTTTTCATAGTTAGTTGTCATCTAGTAGGCGTTGCTGAATCGAGAACCGCTACGTTTTCGCTTCTGTTTTACAGACAATTTTTAAATTTAATATTATAAATTTGTTTTGACTTTTATCTAATGAATAAATTGCCTAATTATTTTCCAAATAAGATGCAGAATATAAGAAAATTGAGTTTAATAATTTGTTTTTTGATTTCCTTGTATAATCTGGCAATTACTTTTCATTCCGCAAACGTAGAAGTTTGACGTTTGACTTCAGAATAGCAAGCAATTCCGTTTCCGCAAATTTTGAACGGAATACCAACTCGGAACAGGTATGATAGTGTTTTTTAACAATTGGTTAATCTGCTTAAGAAACTGGGGCTTAGCGTGTTAAGTTAAGATATTTGTAAAACAAAAATATTAATTCTTTTTCAAAATCCATTTTTGAGCAACAGTTATATGATGTTGGAATACAAGTAACTCAGCTTAAATTAACTGTTATCCTATATTTGATCAAAACTTTAAACTTTTTGACTCTAAAATAGTTTATGGCATATCAAAAGCTCCACAAGTCTTAGTTAAGTAACAGTAGCCAATGCAAAAGCATAATAAGTGTCCACAGACACAGTATGGAAAGTTTGAGTTGAAGTTGAAGTTAGAGGCGTTGCCCGCTTATCGCACACTTCCAATCACTTGAACGTCTGTCATGTACGTGCCTAACGAGGCCACACACAAAACTGATTAAAATCATGTTAGCTACAGTTGAACCCACTGAAAGCTAAGCCACTCAATGTGTGCCACAAATTAGCTGAGTGCAGCATATAAGGCGGAGAGGAGGCTTGGGGGCAGGTTGTGTAAGTGTTGCTTACGTAGGGCTTGCCCTCCTTAAAAATGAGTTCCTCATGTTCGAGGAGCAGCTCAACGGCCTCAACAAACTCGGCATTGATGGCATGCAGCAGGGCATCCTTTGTCTCCACGCCCATGATAACAAGCAGCTCCACCATCTCCAGATTCTCGTTGTCAATGGCCAGTGTGAGAGCCCGGCGACCCAATGGATCCATGCAATTGATATTGATATGCTGCTGGCGCAAAGCTTTCTGCAGTATTCTGAAATCAAACACAAGTAATTAAAGCAAATTTGATCAAATATAAATTTCAACTTATGATTCAAAAGTTAAAGACAAAGTTTTTGCGTTGCGGAGCCACCAAAAAACTTTGCCAATCAATCGACATTTTTGGTTTTCGTGTTTGTTTTTAAAGGTGGGCAAGTTGCGCTTTCTTATTCTTCAATTTGTATATATGCACATATAAAAATTTCAAAAACAGAAGAGCGGCCAACTGGCTTTCCAGCGTTTTTTTTTTTTTTTAATGATAACTTTTTGCAACACTATTCGATTGACTTGAATTGAACGTAGTTGGCTTTGATTTGAAGCTGTCAAAATTCGAGATTACCTGCCTAGTGCCTGCCTAGAAAAATCATTTAACAATTGTTCGTCAACATAAATTGTTGTAAAAAATTCTAAGAAAAACGAAATATATATTGAGTAAAACGCCGAATAAAACTAACCATTTGGCTATTAAATTATTTGTAAACCTTTTCCAAATCAATAAAATATGGACGCTACTAAACATCAAAGCTTGGTCATCAAAATGGCACAAAAGAACAAGGGTAAGCCCACTTTTTAAGGATATATCCCCAAAAAAGAACACTGTTTCAAGTTTCAAGTTTCTCGAATTAGAAACGCAGACTGTTAAGCTGGGTGGTGGCAATTGGTTTGCAGCGGCTCCAAATGGTGAAGGTAGTGGATACAGTCAGGTGCCACCATTTAGCCGCATATCCTGGCAGTTCTATAAGGATCGCGAAGAGGAACTATATCGTCGCGCCTGCCAATTGAAGGGCATACGTGTGCAGCGCGAGGAGGAAGAGGATGACTCAATTGGCTCTGAGGAAGAGCCATCTAAGACACATTATCGTTACACACTAGACGAAATGAAAAGCTACAATCCTTATCGTTTTATCAACTTAAAAATGTAAACAATATTACAATATTAGGCAACAGCAAAAAGAACTACTCACTGACACAGACACACATACAAGACAAGGCAAACCACAGACATATGAAATTGAGAATTTGTTATTCCCAAAAACGAATCACAGATTTTAAAAATATTCATCATTTCAAACAATTAACTTCACACAAAACGATAAGAATGCTTGTTTCATGTTCAAAATGTTGATGGTTGTTCATAAATGGTTTTAAATGCAATGTACCAACCAAAAGTAATGCATTTTTCTTGTCTTTAGATTAAAAGTATTTCATAATAGCTAACGAAAACAATCCACATCCATATCAGATATCTCACTCGAAAGCCCCTCCAAAGTCTCGCTGTGCAGCGGACGCCACTGTTCCGCCTCGGCACCCACTTGGGAGCAGTGCAAACGATTCAGTTTCTGTCCTGTGACATGCAAAGCCAGCGTTTTAGGCTGCTCCCTGGCAACGATATAGTTCAACAGATTGAGATTGCCGCCTGTATAGTAATAATCATACCTATCACGATGTTCATGGTTCATGGTTCATGGTTCTTGGTTAATGGTTTTCAATGTAATTTGCATTTTTCTTGTCTTTGTTTAGATTTAGTTAGTGATGAGTTTAAAGTAATCGATTGGTCTATCGATTTTGCTTTTTGAAACGGAACCAGTTCATATTCACGCTAAAAATACTAACAACTTTTAATTGAACAAAAATGAGCTTTTTTTTTGTCGAAATTTGTCTCATCTGTCTTACATTTGTGTTATATTTGTATATTTCTGATATACATTTAAAGAGTATTTTTTCACTGGCGATGGCCACGGCGATTGGCAAATCAAAGCAGGGCCCAAACCATAAGAGCCATATGCCGAAATTGAGCACTAACAATGGATTTTGGAAATTTCGGTCAGGAAATGTGAAAAATTCGTGGAAAACCGTAGCATGCAACTCTTTTGCTTAGGATCCGCTCAGCTTCAAACTCATTTTCAAAGATCTATATGAAGATTCATGACTGCATATCAACTTTCTGGAAAGTTATCCCCCCCTGGTGGAAAACGGGTGACCAAGGCAGTATGGGTTCAGTTTTCGTCCAATTTGCTAAAAATTCATTCTCTATATAAAAATGTATCAAAAATTGCTTACTAATGTTGCGTTAGATTAAACCCCTTGGGTGAAAAATGGGTGGTCAAGGTTGCATGGGTGAAAGTTTTTGTGCGATTTGCTTTGAATGCATTTTCAAAGATGTATATGAAAATTAAAAAAATTAAATAAAAACTGTATATCAGTTTTCCGGAAAATCCTCTCCACTTGTATGCAACTTATCTTTTTTTCACCCGTTCAGGCTTAAATTAATTTTACAGAAATCTATATAAAAATTCAACAATAACTGCATACCAGTCTTTCGAAAAATGTACCCCCTTAGTGGAAAATGGGAGGTCATAGTTGTTTGATAATCATTTTTTTTAGAAGGCAGAAATTAAATATTTAAAAATTTAAAAGTTATCAATCACATAAACTCTATTTAACTGTTTCATCGTGTGTAGCACGTGTTGGTACTTAAATTGAATAAACTTATCATTTAATCTTTTAATCCACATACATATTTGAGAAGCTGCCTTAAAGAACGTTGTAAAAATCAATTCGTTTGGCTTCATTTCACTAAAGAAATGTAAAATATTTTGGTTGCTGCAAAACTAACTAAAAAATGCATATTAAAAAGTGCCAAATTAATTGAAAATTTATTAAAACGCGCTTTAAATGGGGCACTGAAATGGCAAACGTAACTCGAACCCGCAAATTGCTTATTAAGTGGCATATAAGATATTCCCCAAGGCAAACAAATAGGCGGCTATGCAAATAATTGAATTCACCCAGCAGCACACACACACACACACACACACACACACACACACACACACACACACACACACACACACACACACACACACACACGCACACACTCAAAAGCCAGGAGGCATGTTGATAGGATTTATGCGTTTCCTGAGCAGCAACACATTTCGCGCAGAGGGATACGACTACGGATACAGATACAGATACAGATACGGCCCATCGACACCTGCGTGTCCCTTGACGCACCATTTAAAATATAAAAAAGTTGAAAATTTGGCAGCAAAGCAACAAAAAAAAAAAAAAGATATGAAAAAAAGCGGTTGGAAACTCCTGACTGCAATATACTCTATTTTCAATCTTATACAAAATTTTTGTAAATAGTTAATCATTTGTTATCTTTATTGAATCTAAACAATTTGCTTATTGTCGAATAGTTGCCTTCTTACAGACACTAGTTCAATATACTGTCTGCTCTCTGTAAGAATAGAATATATGTTAAAACGCAACGTCATTGCGTGGCACTCACCTGCGAACATTTGGTATATCGCCACGCTCCACAGCCAGCAGAAATTTCTTTTCCTCGAGCAGCAAAGGTTGAGGTAATCCCAGCGGCACACAACAGCCGCCAACAGTTTTTGGGGCGCCACCAGAGGCATTGACGCCGCCAGTTGGCAACTGTGGCACAAACAGCAAAAAAAAAACGAAAAAACAAAGAATGTTCGTATGTGAAAAAAACACGCAGGTGGTTAACGTGTAAACGCAAAGGCAAATAAATAAAAAATAAAAAAGAAGAACACACAAAAAAAAAAAGAAAACAAAATAAACATAAACATATAGGAAAATTAAGTGCAAAGTGTTGGATGTTGGTTGGTTAGCTGAGCGTTTGCTTAATCTGCGCCACTTAAATGGCATGGAAATGAAATGTGTGTCTTTTAGAACGTTTAAGCCAAGTGTGGAGAGCAGCAGCAGCAGCAGCAGCTTGAAGTATCTGCCAGATACTTGTAGCTTGTATCTCTAACTGTGTAGTAGTTTATCAACTTTTGTTTAGTACTTACGCCCATTGGTTGCTTCTTCTTGCGACCCATGTTTATTAGTATTATTTTCTATGTGTGTGTTTGTATAAGTGTGTGTGTGTTACGTAATTCACTTAACAAAAAGCGGCTTGTAATTTATATGTGTGTATATATATGTATTTCATATATTGTTCTCGTGTTGTCGGCAAACTTTTAATGCTCGCTTAACACTGCAGTTCATTTATTGCAGCTTCTTTTTGTAGCTGCTTGTGCTCTCGTGCTGGCCAAAACCGTATGCACACACACACGCACACACACACACGCTAACACAGAGAGTTGCACAACCAAAAGCTAAACCAAAAACTCGAAACACTAAGCTCCTGTGAATGCAACTTGAAAGTTATTAACTTTTTTTTCCAGTTACGTATATATATAGTAAAAATATTCATATGGTTTTTGTCTTGGTTTATGGTTTTTGGTCAACGTCTGTTGAAAGCTGTCGCCTAAGCTGTTTATAATTTTAATTTATTTTTATTTCATTTGCCTTTTTTGCTGGGCTAGTTAAGCTCTTTTCGTGCGCAAAATATTTTGAAAACATTTTACATTTAGCTTTTGTTTTTGTCTGCCATTATTTGTTGTATATATTTTATATGCTTGAATTTATTTATTTATTAAAATCCAGTCGATTTCTATAATTGAATCAGTTTTCAACTTTTCATGTTACATTTTGATTTTATTTTGAATTATTTTAGCAACAAAGTCAAATTTAATGGTTGTCTTCGATCAGTTTACGTTTCGTGTGTTTCGTTATTTATATTTTGTTTTAATTATCCAAATTTGTATTTTCGCTCTTTAAATTTGATCTATTTTCAGCTGTTATTTTTTCATTTGTTTTATGTTTTTTATTCTGTTTAATGCTCTTAAATGATCAAATTGATATAATTGAATATGAATTGAAACTTTGCTTGCAGCTTAACTTAATTTCACTCAATCAACACACAAGAAATAAAAACAACTATACTGCCAATCACTTAAATTACTTGTTGATATTTGCAATTGTCGGCCAATCAATGTATAAATATTGCCAATATAATATTAAAAAAAAAAAAACGGTTATCCAACACTTCACTTTAAATTCACTTTATGTATTGCAGCACTATTTTAAAGTGTTCGCAGTTTCATAAAAAATACAAAAAAAAATACCACACATGCCATGCATATTTTGGAGCTTAAAAAAACTTCACATCCGCTTGAAGCCAGCAGCATTGTGAATAGCAGACAAAAGCCAACAACAACTGCATTGTTTAATTAAGTTAATAGAATTATAAGTGCCACTCGAGCGTTTGTCATTTAACATTTCATTTTCTTTTTTCTTCTTTTTTTTATATGTTTTTCTGTGACAGTTCAACGCATAAAAATGCCATAATAAATTTGGTTTTATCTGCAAAGATAAAAGCTGATGTACTATTTAGTACATGTACTATTTATGCGGTTAACTGTTCAAGGTGTGCTTTTTCAGTTGAAATGCTTAACCTTTAATTTATTAATTGCAATTCCATCGATATATACACATATATATTTATAAGTAGGAAATATGTTAAAAGTAGTATTTGTCTGTCTTTTGAGTCTTTGCCATTGAAGGCAGCTTTAAAATAGCTTTTAAGTTCTTTTGACTTATTTGCAGATAAGTATTATAATAATGTTGCATTAGCTTTTTTCATCATGTCGTTAAGCAATGAAATCGAACAAATATTCCTGTTTGTGGATTGTTTTAGTTTACAAAAGTGTCAAACTACACCAAAGCATTGCTTCAAAAGAGGGTTCAAATATATTTTACGCTTAAAAAGATGAACATTGGTATGAAGGTTGATAATATATAGTCAAATATACATTTTCGATCTAAAAGGGTACAAAAAATGATTATCAGGGCTGTTCTGTATTACACTTTCGAACGAATTCCACTTAAAAAGTTAAAGCATACTTTTGGGAATTTCTAAAAATGATGAGAAGACTGAGGATTGTTATTGAATCCTGATCTAAAAAGTATGCTTCACACTTTTCTGTGAAGTTGATTCGAAAGTGAAATTCAAAACAGGGCTGAATGTTTGGAATACTAAACTATGATCCAAACCTAAAGTACATAAAGTAAAGTGTTAGCCGCAAATCTAAGAAATTTTAGAATAATTACATTTACAAGAAAATAATGATACACTTAGAAAAAAAAGGCATGAATACCTGCATTCTTGACATTAAAAACATATTGATCCTTTTGCTTTGAATTTTGGTGTATTTAAAGTTGGTTACTTGAGTTTAGAACAGGCTTAGTTAGTAGTCAATATATGTACATATGCAGCATTCGAATAGCTGCCACAAGAAGCACTCAAACACACACACTAACACTCAAACACACAGACACATTGAAGGCTTAAACACAATGCAACGCGACAGCAAGAGCATTCCTAGCGTCTCTTTCAATTCTAAGTCTCTCTCTCTCTCTCTCTCTGAGTATGGGGCACTATGGCTACATAATTCACTTGGTTGCATGGACAGTTAAGCCACTTACTACTTGCATTGTGGCACGTAAAAAACGTGTGCAATTGTTCAACTCGACCGCACAATGGACGTCGAAAATACCATGTGGCTTAGAGTTTTAAAAAATATTGTGGTTAACTTTTTGTATTGCATACGTTAAGGCGCGCCACGCTGCACCAAATGTTTCTTACAGTTTTGTAATTCATATATACTTTATTGTGTTTTATTATTTAATTCTTTTTTCCCTTTTTTTTATTTATTTATTTATTTAGACAAGAAAAACCATGCCGTGGCATACCACAGGCCGCACTTTAACACAATGTTCGCTCCGCGCGCTACTTGCGAAAAATTTTCACGATTTACGGCTGCACAGAAATATATACCATTTCCCGAGGGCCAAGCGGCATTGCGGCTAATTTAATTAGACTAAAACGTCAAATATTTGTTTGTTTGTCGGCGTGGCCATACGAGTTGTACGATATGAAACGATACAATACGATACGGCTCTAGAACCGCCCCTGAACAGTCCGTGTTCTTGAACTCGACGTTGTGTTGATCACCCCTGTCGGGACAAGGTCTGGTGTCTTGCGTCTGGGGTCAGCTCATATCAACAAGTTCCGGCCATGTTGATGCCTTGGCCTGAGGTGCTTTAAGGCGATTAGACCAAACGCATGCAAAGTTGGCAACAATTCAATTACAACTAATTTGCTGTGATTTCATTTTTTTCTTTGTTTTGTTGCTGACATTGTTGTTTTCATCTCACTTTTGACTACTTTTGCAGCTTTTCACAATTTCTTGCAAATTTTTTGTTTGTTTTGTATTTTCAAATCTGATTTTAAATGCATTTTCTTTGCATTCTAAGCGTGCCAGCATAATTACTTTTAAAACATAACATTTAATTTCTCTTGAAGCCGCCCAGCACGAAATTTTATTCTATCTCATTCAAGAATTATTAGTTGTTCAATCAAGGAACTATATTTTCCATTTCAATCAACTTAAAGAAGCGAAATGAAATATGAAATACATATCGAAGTATAAAAAAGAGTTCAGTAGCTTATACACAACTCTGAACAATCCTAGATAAGCATTGTATTTTTATCAGTTGACAAACATTTGATTGTGTATGTATGTGTATGTGTGTGTCTGTGTGTGTGTTTCAAAAGTGTTCTTTTGACTGATGCACATACATAAATTTGCTAGGCAACTTGATGTGAAACAGGCAGGAGCAGAACTCTGCCAAATGCCAAAGCCAAAGCCAAAGCATGCTACGTGCAGCAGGAAACCGACAAGCAAACAAAATTGAATCAAAAATCTTAAACTAGATTTTGATGAGAGAGCCAAGCTTCACTGGAGACGAACCCAAGCAGACAACAATCGAGTCAGCCTCATTCGAATATCCATTCTCATGCAACACAGCTAAAGCCAAGCAAGCAAGTAAATCGCAGAGGAGTTGCTGAGAAAGCATGGCAACGCACACATAACAGCACGTAAATTCATTTAAACGCAAACACTAACAAAGCAGGAGCCATGTGGCATGTGGCAGGCGGCAGGTGGCGCAGTTGGCAGTTGGCAGTTGGCAGTTGGGTAACCACAACTGCGTGTGTCTTTTTATCCGGCAGCGACTTTCAGCGGGCAATGAATTGACAACAATCACAGACAGAGCACCAAAATGCAAAAAGGAGCACCAACAACTAAGCAAGGACAATGTGCAGCAAGCAGTTGCACCTGCCGCTATGCCTCATTGTGTGCAGCAGCATATAACATTTCCTTTAGGGCCAACATGTGCGCCAGCTGGTTGTTGTATTTGTGTGTGAGTAGCAGCAACAGACACTAAGTAGCATAGTTACACGCACACCCAGGTTCGCACACACACACACACATACACACAAAATATGATATATTTCTATACTGCAACATCTTTTGGCAAACAGCGTGTGCAGGATCTCGTCAAACAGGGCGCATCATATTTTGTTATTTTTATTTATTTATTTGTTTATATAATACTAACTCTAAGTTAAAACTAAAGGCCAATATAGGTTAGTTAGCTATATCTGTCAGGGTCTGGCATTTATTTATTATAATTAACCATTTTTTAACCTTTGCTGAGCTTCCTTTCTATAATTTTGGTGCCCCCAAATTGGAAGTTTTGGTCCTGGGTTCATTACAATTTTAAAAAAAAATGGCTAAATTTTAAATAATTTAGTTGGGATTCATTTCTCCCGACTGCGATATACACTTGTTTTACCCTCTTAGCTGAGTCGGAAGTTGGCGTGGCAATTATATTTATAATCAAAATTTTCAAGTTTTGCAATCAATTTGAATTTGGTAATTCTAGCTAAAATGGTGTGGGAGAATGAGATTAATTTCAAAAACTGTGTTCATACGGACAGACAGACGGACATGCCTGTTATATACATTGCAGTACTTTTAAAATGGAAAAAAGGGAGTAAAAATGTAATGAAAAAAGGTCTCAGCTAATCTGAAAAACAATATTACCGAATTCATTTTCTTTCGATAGCTAAAAGTTTGAATAAAAGTAGAAAATATTTATCTAATTCTTATGAAAGCACGTGCCTTTTCTTAAAACCATAAATATAGCTCAGAAGCTTTAAAACAGTTCTTTCTGTTGATCTGTTTACAAAACCAGCTCATATTAATATTATTAAGCGGTGTCAGTGAATTTCTACGATCCTCTTACACTTTTATAGATACGCCCATGTCAGTTGTGAAGAAGTGTTGTTGTCGTTGTTGCGTTGGCTCAAAAAGCGTAAACGTTTGGCGGTTGCAGCTTCAGTAACTGTAGGTTACTGCAGCTTGCAGCAGCTTGTTGCAACATCTGCAGTCTGTGTATGGTAAAGAAAATTGCTTTCAATATTTTGCTTGGCTCCTGCGATTTTGATGAGATTTTTTCGCAAAACTGACTGCAGCTTCTTGCAACTTGCATCAACCCCTTTTGTTTTGTTTTCTTTTGTCTTGCATTCAATTTATGGCTGCTGCGTTGCATTTGCCATAAATAACATTGTTTTTGTTTGCTGCATAATCTTAAAAGAGCACGTGCATAATTATGGACATTGATTTAGGTGGGCGCTAAACAGCAAACGAGCTGATAAGCACTCAGTTCAGTTTTTGATATACGGTTACTTTTTAGCCAAACAAACTTGATTGGAGATAAAAAAGAGACATAGTTTCCTTAAGGTTGAAGAAGTGTATGGAACTGCACGAAGGAAGCCTCTGCGTTCCTAAAAAGTGTATTCGAGCTTACTTCCGATCATCATAAACAGTCAACACTATTATAAGCCCACTAACAGCCAAATTGGCACATAAAGAGAGAGAGAGTTTTTGGACAAAAATCAAATTTAGATCGTGATATTAACACAATCATATATTATTTCTCTTATGAGTTCCGCAAAATCCAACAGAAATTACAAAATTGTTAAAAACTGTTAGCTGGGATCAGCTGATAAGCGAAACAAATGTTTTGTTGCAAATTGAAATTTAAAATATTTTAATATGCAGCTAAAAGTATGCAATACTTTTCACTGCCTTGGCTCATTACATGCAACACAATTTCATTGCATACTTTTGAGCGCAGCATAAAAATTTATTTGCCGACGACGTTTCCGCTTTATCATGGCTATCCACTCTCTCTCTCTCTCTCTCTGAGTCTCTGCACTGAGAGAACACACACACACTCTACTCCCTCTTTTTCTATGCGTTGCTATGTGGGCGTAGAAGTAACGTCATCAACTGGAACTGGCCATTTGCGTTGGCATGTGCGCAATTTATAAATATTTATTTCTGGCCTTTTGTGTACAATTACGAGTCTGTGCAATGCTGTGGCATGCCAATCCATTTGTGCGACCTTTCAATTTAAGGAATGTGCGAATTTATCAATGAATTTCTGGCAGACTTTAAGTTTAATCAATATAAATAAACAAAGACTTGTTTGTTTGGCATAAATCCGTGTTGGCCACAGTCCCACAGCATCCGCAGCAATCCTTGTGGTAACATAAATTTTCTACAATTCATGACAGCAGCTGAAACTGAGGTATGAGCGTCCGCAAGTACGTGCCAAGACAGGAAACTTTTCAAAAAGGATTAGAAAGTCGAAGGAGCCCCACAGACGGCACTCCAAAAAATGCTCAACGGATTTAAAAGGCAATCAAATTAAATTGTTTTTGCGGTTAGCCACAAAGTTCTATGGCAGTTCAAAATGCCAAAGTGTCATAGAACCCAACAATAATTTGTACATTTTTCATTTAATGATAAATAACCGCTCAGCTGCATGACAAAAATGCCAATTAAATTTATTTATATGCAGCGCAAATCAAGCGAAATTCTTGAGTTCTTGACGCACCTACAAACCAATCCAATTCAATATCCTAAAGCACCTATAAATATACTCACCTCTGCATTTGTTTACGTGACCAGCCAATTAGACGTAAACAACAGCCGCCGGAAGTAGGCCAACAACATAAACAACAAGCACATCCACCGCATCAGCAACTACAACATACAAATCAAAATGCCAACAAAGAATCGAGTATGCTTAGATATCCATTAAAAATATATATCTTGTAAACTATATGTACCTATCTAGTAATTATAAAATTCTTTTTAAACTAAATAGTTAACTTAAACTAGACAGTTAAAATCGATATTTTTATGACGCTTTTTTTTTGTTTAGCGAATAAGGCGCAACGTTCCCTTAAAATTCTTTAATATTAATGATTTAAAAACCTCTTCAATTTAAGAAAATTGCAAAAGTATTGAAAACTGCTCTCTTTATACTTTCAAAAAGTACAGAATAAAAGCTTCGTCAATCTTTTTGAGCCTTCTATCTTAATTTAATTCATATAAAACTTTATTTTTCAAACGTTTTTACAGATTTGAGTTAAAAAGAAAAAGTTTCGCTATATCTACTTTTGATCTACATTTCTCATATTTGATATACCCTATGCTTTCTCTTTCTTTCTCTCAATTATGCTAAAAGTAACAACAAATCGCTGTTGTTCAGTCTGCCACATGCGATGTGGCAGCTAAAATTGTGATGGTTGCGTATCTTTGTCATTGTGCCACTTTGACACAAGTTCAAGCGGCAAGGTCCACAAGGCTCAAAAATTGTTAGTGCTTCGGGCCACGTTAACATTGATTTCTGGCTGTCAACGCGCTGCAAAAGGCCAAATGCCACTAATTTTAATAATAAAGAAAGCACAAACAAAAACAGAAGCTGGGGCTGGCATATGTAGATCTATATATTTATACATATACGCAAAGTGTGTAGGTTGAACTGTCATAAAATGTGGCGCCATTAACAACAACAACAACAACAACAACAACAACAGCAACAACATCAACAGCAACAAAAACAACAACAAATATCCATCGCAGCTGCAGTCAACGACTTCATCAACGACCTTTGAGAAAAAAGCGTCGCGTTATATATTTTCCATATAGCATTTAATTTAAGCGAATTATGTTTTGTAGAAATTAAATAATTTATATTGCCATTTGTCTGCATACTTTGCATATTTGCCATTAATGACCAAGAAAACTAATTACGGCTAAACAATTCGAAAAACGCACGCTGAGATGAAAGGCCCACAAATTGACTTGGATATATGGCTAAATAGAAGACGCCATGCGGTTTTGGCCAGAATATAATAATAATAGTGTGTGTGTGTGTGTGTATAAGTGTATAGATCGGAAGAAGGTCACTTGAGAATTAGTAAAACATCATAATTATAATTAGTATGTTTTAACAAGTTAAAAAACAAATATCTGCTGAAACATAGTATTTTTAAGTAAGAATTAATTAATAATTATTATATTATTGTATATTGTCAAAGTCTGCTCAATATGCCCGGCTAGCTCAGTCGGTAGAGCATGAGACTCTTAATCTCAGGGTCGTGGGTTCGAGCCCCACGTTGGGCGCAGCTTCAATTTTTTCTGAAACTAAATCATTTTCAAGACCTGAAAATATTTATTACAAATATTGTATTTACAAAATCCAATACTAAGCTTTATTTTATAATATTTTATTCATTAAATAAATGTTGATTTTAAGAAATATAATGAAATAATCAAGAAATATTTGAAGAGTGTAAAAGTGTATAAAGTGTTGAAAAGTGTTTTTAAAAAAAATTGTATGCACGATCCTGCCAGGAGTCGAACCTGGAATCTTCTGATCCGTAGTCAGACGCGTTATCCATTGCGCCACAGGACCGATTTAATAAGCGCAGGCCCATAGAAAACTCAAATTTTATTCAATATATTCAACTATTTAGATGATTGTTTTTCTTATATATAAAATAAATTAAGACATAGCTACATTTTTTAAAAATCTAGTCGTACTCTGATCAAATCAATAACCTGCAGCGCTTTTCAAAAGTTTTTGAACTCTCTACATCATTTATGTTTTTCAATGCTTTCCCGCTGCCCCTTAAGCCAGCCACTGCCCCCAACCACACCGAATTTGGGCTAATGGACCATTGCTGTGTTGCATGCAACGGACGCAATGCCGAAAGAGATTCAGTTTATTATTAGCTCCAAAGAAGTTTGGCGAGCTAAACACATTGGCTTTATGTTGCGCCAACAATAAGAGTCCGCAGTGCAACATGGAACATTACAAACAAGCTAAAAACGTGAGGCAGCATTCTTGCTAAACGAAATAATACCCTTTATTCAGATTTTGCATTACAAAAAGGAACCCAAAAACATATTCAATTTGTTGACAGCGCATATCTAGGGATATATGCACATGAATTCAATATTCAAAGTACAAAAAGTTGTATACATGCATTCCTAGCCTATTCTATGCAAAATCAAATATGCCCAGTTCAATTTTAGTTACAGATCAAAAAAAAAAAATACAAAAAAAAACACAACAACGAACAGACGAGAAAATTGTTTCGAAAATTGTGCACGAACAATACAAAAATAGCGCCACGAGGCGTTGGCAGGCCGAAAAATTTTCGAAACTTAATTGAAATTGAACATTTTGTTCGAGCTTGCCGCAAGCAGTTGAACGTGCAATGTGCAACCGTGCGGAGTGCCCCCAAAATCCGTGAATCACACCAGCAAATCTTGTCAAAATATGTGCAAAAAACTATGCACATTGATATGTAAACATTTACAAAGAAAAAAATACAAAAAAAAATATACATATATATATAAAAATACGTGCAAATAGAAAATAGAAAATAGAAAAACAATTGAAAATGCCGCTGTCGACGGTCGCTAAATGATTTCGTGCACTCTAAATAACAAACAGCAGTTTTTTGGGCCAACATTTTTGCGTCTAGTGTAAAAGGCATTTAAGGCAATGGTGCAAGGTGCACAAGCGGAAGCAAAAACCAACACCAAAAACAACAACAACAGCAAAAATAGCAAACAGAACAATAAATACACAAAAAAAAAAGAATATACCAAAACGGAAAACAAAAACGTGCCGTATACGCGATTTTCGATTTTCGAGTGAAAAATGTATAAAAAAAAATACACACAACTGAATACAGCACCCGCTGCGTTTAGCGCATTTAAGGGATTTGCATTATTTAAAACAAAGCTAGGACTAACGATAGTCTATGGCTGCTAAAACTACCGTTGCCGTAGTCACTGCTCCACACTGCATCGAAGCATCCAAAGCCGAGTGCATTTAGTAGACTTTTACAAATAAAAGTGTAGTTTACTGTGCTCTTTTCTCTCCCTCCCTCCCTCTTTCTCCCTCTCTCCCTCTCGCACTGTGTTTGCACTAGCTCAGCCTAAAACTTGAAAAGCACTAAAAGAACATTCGTATAGACTGCTATGCAGGCCGAGACTAAACCAAACCACAACGTGTCTGAACATGTTCGCATCAAGTGGCCCAGGCAACGATTTGTTTATTTATTTTACTGGCCAGTGCCCACAGTGCACTATGGAAGAAATGCCGTTAGCAAATTGATCGAAAAAAGCAGTCAAAACAATGTCATACACTTTTTTTCAGAAATCAATTGAGACATACTCTGGAATATCTATCCTGAAAAACAAACAAAAAACATTAAAATGAGTTCATAAACTGTTGAATTATTTATTAAACTATTTTTCTCTTACATTTGCAACATTAAAACTAAATTACAAACACAAAATATTAAGTTGTTAAGTTGTTCTATAAATTTACAAATATGTCTGATTAATCTTTAAAAATAACTTTGCAATTTCTACACAGTTTTATGACCGCAAAACGCTGTCACAGATTAAAAAATTTTTCAAAAAAATCTTAAAAAATTGGAAAACAAACTCTTTTGTGGCTGCCAAATGCTGGCTTAAATTTTAAAACGTATTCTTACAATATATACAAGATATGTCCTTGAAACAAGTTCTTAATTTACAAACAAACATCTTATCATATGCAAGTAACAGCTGTAATTAACAGCTGTTAACTAAATAGCTTTTGCGTTTATTAAATTTCAGCTTAACATCAAAATTATAATTATAATTTTTAATAGAAAAACTACAAAATACGAATTATTTTTTCATTTTTTGTCATTATTTTGGAAAATAACTGTTTTTTTTTTTAATTTTTAAAATAAATAATGATTTCAAATATCTTTTGAACCAAGCAATGCATCACAAAAGTTGAAATGTATATAAGTATCTTCGTTTCAAAAGTTTTCCATTGATATATAAGGATATGTTCTTAGGGTATCAATATAAAGGATTAAATTACACTTTTTATAAATATCAAAAATAAGAGTTATTTCACAACTTTTTTATATATAAATTTGAATTCAATTATTATTTCGTTATACTTTTTTGGGTCAAAAACTAAGCGATAAAAATTTAATTTATTTAAATAAATTACAAATAAAAATGTTTTTTTTTTTTTTGATAGGTTTTAATAAAAGATTTTGGCTTTCCAGAACCATTCTTATATGCAGTCCCTGCTTATAACCGAAGTTTGTTGATTTTAAAACTTGAGTTTATGTCACAAGCAATAGCCATTTTACCCATAGTGCACCAGCAGCTGCAGCCTGTTCACTGCCAGCAGCCCACAGCGCGTATACGTAATTTTATTGCCAAGGCATCGTGTTAGCGGCTATGTTTTGCTTTCTGGCTTAGTTCTCTCACTATTATTGTTTACTTTTGGGCTACATCTTAAAGCAAATTTAAGTTACCTTCCAACAAAAAGCCTGCTCAATTAGAATGCCAGGCAAAACGCAGTTAACTCAACTTTGCTCACGTCTACACATTTCCGACTTTGTCTAGCCTCTGTGCTTTGGCCATGACGCATTTATATTGCAATTGTTGCCCCCTGCTTGTCCGGCAATTAGGCATTCTTCCGCCCGATAAGATAGGCATAGTACCACAGGTTGCAGCCACGTTTGAGGGGGTGTGTGTGGCTCTTATCGGGCGTGATGTTAACCCATATAAAAATAGAAAAGAGTAATTTAATAATGTTACCAGTTAATGCCAAATATTCAGCATGTGTGTAAACTGTGCAAATATTTAAACTTCACACCAAAGTTAAGTTAAGTGCTAAGCATTCTAACATGTATAAAGCATGTGAAGAGATTTAATTAAATTTATGTCTTAAAAACATTATTTAAAAGTGTTCTAAAAGCTACAGTTTATTGTCAGAGTAATGTTTCAGTTATCAGTAATCAGCATAAACACGTTTTATTTCAATAGGAAGTGAATATTTGGCTCAGCGCTTAAAATACCAAAATTGATGCTTATCTCAACAACAATAAAAACACTATCAATATCAAAAGCTTGCTGTATTTGTGAAATCGAAGTAATTTATAGCTGTAGCTTAACATTTATTTATTGTCATATCAAATGGATTTGATAAGCCAAATCTCAACGAAGGTCAATGATGTGATATAAGCAACTAAAAGATACAACTCTTAGCCAAAAACGTGACACATGCCCAGCCAACAAAAATGCAGTTGACAGCGGCAACAAGTTGCGAAAAATGTCTACGAGATACAAGATTAGAGAAAAGAGCAAAGGCGGCAATAGGAAGACATTTGGCATACTCAAATATACTTAAACTATAT
This sequence comes from Hirtodrosophila cameraria, assembly GCA_949708635.1. NCBI lineage: Eukaryota > Metazoa > Arthropoda > Insecta > Diptera > Drosophilidae > Hirtodrosophila > Hirtodrosophila cameraria. The sequence goes on along the minus strand of OX453089.1, from coordinate 15,754,026 downwards.
CTATGAAACTATGAAAAAAGAATATATATATATGTTCTTGCTGAATGTAGGTGGCAATGCTGCCAAAAAGAAAAGCACATTAGAAAAATGTGCTAAACGACAACAGGGAAAATGATTTTCATACGCTTAACCAATACAAAGATACAAAATGAGAGCGCGCGAGCGAAAGCAACATAAAAAACGTTTTGCAATTTATTTTTAAAACTAAACAGAAACAGACACAGACAAAGTTAGAGAGATACAGATACAGCTATAGATACAGCTATAGATACAGATACAGGAGCGCTGCTTGTGGCCCAATGCATTTGTATTTGTGTTTCTTGTTGTTTATTTATAGATAGAACAAACGCTCGCGAGCGCTGTGCTGGCACTGGGCTAGCCTAAGAGTCGATCGGCGACAAGTCGCGCCGGCAACGCTCCCCCCTCCTTGACTGATTCACTGCTGCTATCAGCCATAACACATTTATAATTGAGCGGCAAGAGCGCAAGGCACAAAGAAAAATATTGCCAATACGGCTGGCAAAAGCGGCCCAAATCAAATATTGTGGCGCAGGCCAAAAACAGTTTGATGCAAAACGCTCGCTCGCGATGACGATGACACAATAGCACGCAATCAAAAAAAAAAAGCCAGCTTCAAAGCAAACCAAATCAAAAGAAATTTTGCTAATATTACGCATACGCAACGTGCCATAAGCCATAAGCCAAGTCTATAAATAAATATCGTATATACACAAAATAATTCCTTGTGTCATTTTTAAAGTGCGTAGCAAACGAAATACAAATATTAAAAAAAAGAAATCTCTCTCTCTCTGTGAAGTGAAGTTCAATTTCAAAATTGATTTTTGCCACAACGCAAAAAAAGAAAATGTTTAGTGCTATGAAAATATAACAAATATCAGCTAAAACAACAATTCTTATAAACTTTGATATATATATATAAATATCTGCCAAAACGGGCACCCGTATACGTGAATCCAGCGCCAAGGGCCGTCGTCAGTGCAAAATGATCTACATAGATGACTCAGAGCCGGAAGGTGGTAAGTTTAACTAAAAAGTTCTAAACTATTAAGTATTATTGCAAAAGGCATTGCTGATAAGTGCACATTTTTACAGTCAAAATGGAACTAGAATAAAATACAACCAAAAAGTAAAAGACAATGCGGCGTATACGTACTTTTTATTGTTTTATCAGTGACAGGTGATAAAAGATAACAGAGTGCTGTGTTGCACATTGGAAATGTCTATATATGTATATATACAATGATATAAAATTGATATCAGCTGTGAATTGGGCATTAAAAAGGCCTTACAGCAAGTTCAACTAGCATATTATGGCAGTTGATATGTTGCTGATTGTGCTTGTAATCTGTAACAAGGATCAAAGACCGGCTTATCAAAGACCAGCTATTATGAGTTGGATGATTTGAAAATAAATTAAAAACAAAAAGCTTACTTTAATTTTACGAAATGCGACCAATGTTATTATGTAAACCAAAAACAATAATTTTTATAAAATACCAATTTTGTAGCTAAGCAAAATATACGATACATTTTAAAATACAATTTCTTATTAAGCAGCTCCCTACCTTTTTGAATTTCCAATTTCTATCTCCAAGTTCTCTGAAAGAGACGAACAAATGGAAAACAAAGCAATTGTGAAATAGACAAATCAAATCAAAACAAATCTATAGATTAGCAGCTGTTTCTTTTGGGTATTTGGCCAATTTAGTTATCGCTGCTAACTACGCTTTAATAAAGGGCCAGAAAACACTGCACACATAAACATTTGGGGGCCATGATGCAAAACATTAACTTTTATGCACAGATAAAAAACAAAACGAAACAAACAGCAACAAAATATCTGTAAAAATCAAACAGAAAAACAAATGCTTAAACGATTTAGAGCCAATGTTGCTCAGCTACCAAATGGCCAAGGCTTTTAAAAATACATGAATTTCAATAAAATACGACAATGGAGCCAGCAAAAAAAATCCAAAAAAAAACAAAAAATAGAAAAGGAAAAATAAAAGGGTCTGTAGATAAGACGAGCTGTGATCAGGAAACGTTTGTGCCGCCACTTTCATTGTCAAAAACAATAAATTTCACGCATAAAACACTGAGAGCAAATGTTTTTTTCATACTCGTATTAAAGTTTTTTTTTGTGGGAGCAGCCAACGAAAAGGCGCTGAAGGATAAACGTCAGACAAGATGAACGTAAATTTGTAAAGTGCTAAGGGTGGTAAAGGGAGTGGGGGGGGGGCGGTGGGGGCTGGGGAATGCGTAACTGTAACTACAGTGGCTTTGCTTTGAAAACTTGCACTGGCTTAGAAACCTAAGACAATGTCAGGCCAACTCAAACGGAAACGGAAGTGTCAAGTAGTTAGACAAGCGGCAAGCGAAACAAAATAAAACGAAAAGGACTAAAAAAAAGTAAACCAAAATAGAAGCCAAAAGCATATAGCATGAAAAATGGCAAGCGCAAAGCAATTTGAAAAATGAAAGGGGTAAAACGAAATATTTGAAAAAGAAAATGTTGAACAATGTAAACATGACAAATGAGTAAGTGACAAACGAAAAAATACCCTGTACACAATGTCTTTTGTTGTTAGACATGTTTTATTTGATTTTTGTTAATTTTGTTACTCCCTGTTTCCATTCAAAATGGGAAAAGAGGAGTTATAAAGTACTGCAAATGTGTGTAACAGACAGAAGGTGGCATTTCCGACTATATAAACTATACATATTCTTGATCAGCACCAACAGTCGAGTCGATCTAGCCATGTCCATCTGTCTGTCCGTCTGTCTGTCCGTCTGTCCGTATGAACACACAGATCTCGGAGACTGTAAGAGCTAGAGACACCAAACTTGGCATGCAGGTTCCTATATACCATACGCAGATCAAGTTTATTTCAAATTTGCACCCCCCCGTACCCCCGCAGCCACAATTTTAAAGATAAAGCTTTAATTTTTGGTACACATATATATTGTAACAATGTTGATCAGCTGTGTAAGTTTCAACACGATCGGATAAATAGCACCAGAGTTATGGAAGAATCTATTACCCCCGTCTCAGCTGGCAGAAACAACAGTTTGACAGGCACTTTACAAGTTAAGTGCGCTGCTTGCTTGTGTTGCCGCTGAACTGCTTGAAATGCAAGTAGTCGGGCATACTCGACTAGAGCATTCTTACTTGTTTTAAATTAATTAATGGAATATTGAAACTATGATATCGTTCGTATCGTTACATATTTCATATCAAAAGCAAAACACGCGATAAATAGTTTTAATATTATCTCAAAACTATGCAACAAAATCAATATTTTTGCAAAGTGTCAGGCTGACATTTCAAAAATTTAGGAAAAGTCGTAACTGAATTAACAAAGTTTTAATTGAAGTAATTTTTAAAAGTTTAAGAAAAGATTGAAAAATTGATCAAATGTCAAAATACTTTTGAAAAATTTTGCATGATTTCTGTATCAATTAGAAACGTTTCTATTTCTATGCAAGTTGGAAATACAAAAAAAAGCGAATGTGAAATATAAGCCTTTGGCTACAGGGTATTACCCATAGTCTGTTTAAGTTTTTGTTTTTTTGTTTTTTGGCCTGGTGTTTGGGGTGTGACCGCACACAGGCGTCGTGATTTAGTGCTGGGCAACCTCACAATGCCTACGTCACGCCCAGAAAAGCCAGAAAAAAAAAGGGTTGCTCGGCAGCAGCTCGATTTCCCAGGCTGTTTTCTCAAATTGGCAAATAACAACAAACGGAAATGCTTGTCTACAGGTGTGGGACTTCAAATCCTTTGTGTGTCTGTGTGTGTTTCACTGTTTTTATTTGTCACCTTTGTGTTTGTAGGCTGGTTGTCTGGCTGTTGTCACACCTGAATTATGTGCTAATGGTGCAAAAGCTGATTTCTCAATTTCCGTTTCGGGTTCTGCGCTTGTGGCAAATGATATCTCAGCTCTCTCGTCGACCAATTTCAACTTGCCTTCAAATCGTGTGGCACACAACTTTAATGGCCAGCGGAAATGTGAAAATTCCACAGCCTCTGCACGGAAATTGCCAAACCGCAAAGAAATTAAAAATACTCGTTAATAGAATTATATTTTACATATTTGTATATTTGTATGTGCATATTTTTGTTTATATAAAAACATCACATATAAATCATTAAAAGCTCTGCTAACACTTGAAATTCGCTTGATTTGACTATTTTTTTCTTCTTTTTAACACTATGGCATGTATAAATTCATTTGCTATGGGCATAAAGCTAAATAATAAAAAAATGTGTGTATGTTTTATAAATATTTTATTTGTATAAACATTTTTAAAAACATGCAGACGCCAAGCAACAACTGAAATAAAGTGAACAACAAAAAAAATGCATTAACATGCTGTCTAATGTTCATATTGGCGTCATTTAATGCGCAACATTTTTGTATATTTAACTAAGAACTTTTTTGGGTACAGTGAAATAATTTTGAAGGAAACCAATTAACAAAAAAAAGTTAATTTTAAATTTAGAAAATTAACATAATTATTACATAACAATTGTTTGTCTCTTTTGCTAACTTTTTTCAGTTTTAACTTTAGAGCCAATTTTGCATCAGTCAGAACATATTAAATTATCAAGCTGAAATACTATAGTTTTTACTAAAGTTTTGAGGTTTAAAGGTTAAAACTGGCTCTGACAATCCAAGAAGAAAAACTGGTTCATATTTCTAACAAAAACAAAAAACTTATAAAGTAAATACTTTAACGACGTTCTGAGTAGTGTAGTAAAATCTAAGTTTATTTCTGAAGCACTAGGAATCTTTTTCAAATAGATAGGTATCCTATATTGAGATTCACATGTTTTTACTCCCTGTTCCGATTAAAAATGGGAAAAAGGGAGTTATAAAGTACTGAAAATGTATGTAACAGGCAGAAGAAGGCATTTCCGACTATATAAACTATCTTGATCAGCATCAACAGCCGAGACGAACTAGCCTTGTCCATCTGTCTGTCCGTCTATCTGTCCGTCTGTCCGTATGAACACACAGATCTCAGAGATTATAAGAGCTAGAGACACCAAACTTGGCATGCAGGTTCCTGTATACCATACGCAGATCAAGTTTAGGTCAAATTTCAGATGCACCCCCCCGCACCACCGCAAATCTCAAAAAACTCCCACAGCCATGTTATATCAATGTTGATCAGATGTGTAAATTTCTTTACGATCCGAAAACAAACACCAAAGTTATTAAAGAATGTATTTACCCCTGTCTAAGAAGCCAGAAACAACTGTTTTAGAGGCACTGGACAAGTTAAGTGCACTGCTTGCTTGTGTTGTCGCTGAACTGCTTCAAATGCTAGTTGGCAGCAGGGTGTCTCGTAGTCCGACACACTCGACTAGAGCATTCTTACTTGTTTATATATAAATTTGCTGTAGCGAGCGATCACTGTATTGAAATAGATATTTCATTCTTTTTTACGCGTTTGCCGCACAAATACCAAAATACATTTTTATTTTGCTTTTAATTTTTGTACGCTGCCAAGGTGAATGTAAAACAAACACACTCATGCACACACACACCCGCACATACAGCGTACAATTTTGTTCACTTCTTGTCTCAGAGTAACTTCCCCAAACCCCCGCAACTGAGCGCAAATGAAAAGCAGCGTACACAGAAACAATCACAAAAGCACACACATACACACCACACACATATAGAGAGCAATGTTTATATATATATATATATATATATTTTTATATATAGTATAATTGAGATAAATTTATTTTACGTCGCATTTCATGTTGAAGGTCGTTCGTTGATATTCACTTCATTTGACGTTGCAAATTCCTTGCGGCTGTCTCATGCAGCGAATTTTGTTTTTGGACTTTTACATTTTGCTCTAATGATCGACAAATTCGTGTACAGAATGTATTCGAAATAGTTTAACACTATTATATTTGCATAGTACATTCGAAATGCTATAATTTTTGCTAAATGTCAATTAATTATGTTAATTTGTAATGCTCTGGCTTCCTGCTCTGCGTGCACTTCCCAATTTGCTTGTATTCATATTATTGTCTCTATGTTTTTTCTGTATTTTAGGATTTTATCTTTTGTTGCGAACCTGTTGGCAGCTAAATATTATATGTATTTAAAAACTGAATGAATGTGACTATGTCTCTGTGTTGCTGTGCATCGATATTGGCAACAAACCAAATTTTAATGAATGTTTACGACTGACAATGGAGGCATGCTTTTTGTTAGGGTTCTTTTTTTTGGCAACACTAAGAAATAGTTCAGAAAACAATTAAAAGGTAAAATTTATTAAAATATATAAAAATATTTATAATATCTTGATTATTTTTTGAGGCAATGTTCGGCATATTCTATAATAATATTTCAAATATTGAAGAAGCTAGGAACAAAATATAAAAACTACAGAAAAGCAAATTCAATTGTAAAGTAGTTTAGAAAGAGATAACAACATAAATCATAATTAATTATATAATAAAAATACATGTTTATCTGTTTTTAAATCTAAAAAAAAAATGTATAAAATGTTTCAGCATTTTCTTATTCAAATATCTTGGTCGCAAAAAGCCTTTAAATGTTTATTGATGTAAGCAATTGAACTGTTATTTGAAATAACATAACAGTAAGCTGATAAACACGCACACAGCATAGACCAACAATCCAATATCCAATATCCATATATATGTATATATATATCATATACCACATACAGAGCCATATTCCATTCCATTCTCAAACACATGTACTTGTTTTCACGCTGTTTCTCTGCAATTTTATTTAAATTTTTAATGCTCAAGTATCTGTTGGCTGTCTGAGCCGCAGCTGCAGGTGGAAAACAGCAGCAGCAGTAGTAACAAAAAGCAACAACAATAACAATAGCAACAACAGCAGCAGCAGCAACAGCAGCAACAGCAGCAGCATTTAAATTGCAGACAAGTCGTGAGTGCATTCATATATGTATGCAAAAGGCTATAAGGCTATAACGCATACGCCATGTGGTACACACTGGGAACGCCAGAGAGTGCCTGCATGGCCAACGACTTGCAGATCTGAAGAGAGTGCACAATAAAGAGAATGAGAGCAACGCGTGCTAAGCAAATTAAAATTGCAATTTAATGTATTGCAGGCAGGCAGGCAGGCAGCAGTCAGAGTTTTTGTTAAGATTGCATTTGCCAAATGCAAACTAAACAAATCAAATACACACATAGATACAAACAAACACCAACAAATATAGCAACAACACACACACACACATACAAACAGCTATATTTGGCTCTGCAACTCAATTTCCATATAGACATTTCGCGCCAAAATGGCAAATGTTAATTTCCATATTGTTGTAGCGTTATATGTTGTTGCTCTAGTTGTTGTTGTTGCTCTAGTTGTTGTTGTTGTTTGCTTAGACAGTTGCAAAAATAATCGAAATTATGTAAATGCCACTGGTCGCTCATTTGTTTTATTTATTACAAAAGCCTCGCATTTCGCTTTCACATTGCTCGCCAGCTCATTGGATTTTGCATCAACATTAACATCCAACATCAACTTAAACCCACAATCCACCCAATTTCCAATTCAATAGTTCTCTGTTTGATAATTTATGGGCCTCAGGTATATGTCGATGCATCAATTTTTGCATTTTTGATCAATTGCTCCGTTGACAGACAGCTTTATAGTTGATTTTTGTGCGCTGTGCTGCTAATCAGGTTATGCGCTATAGCTGGTACAGTCGGCATCATCGTTAGTATGGATAGATTTGAATACTTAAGAGAAAAATTGAAATCTAAGTTCTTGTAATTTGAAAAGAAAACAGCTAACTTTGTGTTGCTTAAGCTTTTGAAAAGTAAAAACGAATGAATTTCCAACGATTTGCAAATTACTATTCTGATTTCCGATCGGAGTGGTTTCGTTTTCGCTTTTTCGAAACCGAGTTCGAACCCCAGTTTTCAGAGTCAAAAGTCTATTTAGTTGTCATCTAGTAGGCATTGTTGAATCGAGAACATGTCGTTTCTGTTTAACAGACAGTTTTTCAATTTAATATTATAAATGTTATTTAACTTTAATCTAATGAATAAATTGACTTATTCTTTTCCAAATATGATAAAGAACATAAGAAAATTGAGTTTAAGAATTTGATTTTTTGAATTCCTTGTGTAATCTGGTGTAATTACTTTTCAATACGCAGTCAAAAAAGTTCAACTTTTAACTTCAGAAAAGCAAGCAATTCCGTTTCCGCAAATTTCGAATGGAATTCGAATTTCAATCGAATTCGATGAATCTATTCAAAGTTCATTAACTTTTATAGCACTTGCTGAGTTTGAGCTTGGAATATCTGTAAGAGCAAAAACATTTGTTCATACAACTCATTTTTCAATATATTGTTTATATAGCAAAGCTACAAAAAAAAGCATATTAAAACTCAGAATTATTGAGTTTTGTTTGAATGCGCAATTTTTAGGGTCAAGCACAGTTTTGCAGCACTTATATACAAATGTATTGCGTATACGCAATATTACCATCTCAAGTGGTATAAAAATTAAATTTTGATTGTGTGCTAACCACAGTTAATTATTGCCGTATACGGAAAATGTTGTACGTTATTTAATTGTTGCTGTCAAATTACATTTAAAATGTAATAGGGCAATGATTGTACATTTTATAGCGACTGTTATTTTCACATTTGTATCTCTTAACTCGTTACGCAACGAAACAGACTATTAATTTCAAGTGCTTTTGAAATTAAATGCAATTGCAAGTAGCTGGCCATAAACTGAGTAACTCTCTGTGCTTGCCTCATATTAATGCGCTTTACACACTGAGTTATGAGCCTTTTCTGAGGTTACATTACTGTTGGGTAGAAATGCTCTTACATTAATTCTTAATTCATTTCAAGCTGAATGCGAGCAATGAGTTCGTTTTTTTATAAAAATCATGCAACATTTGTTTAGTAAAAGATGAATGGTATTAGCAAAAAAGATTTAGCTATTTTAAAGCTGAAATTAAGGTTGCATTCTATTCAATATTCTATAAAACATATACTACATAAATATACTATACACTTTATCTGCCTATGGTATACATATATAAACATATATACCAAGTTTGGTTGCTCTAGCTTCAAAACTGTGGAAAAAACCTCCGCTCATACGGACGGACAGACAGACAGACGCACGGACGGGCGGACATTTCAAAAACCCAATATAGTCTTTTTTCTTTTTTTCAAAAAAATTGAAGAAAAAGAGTGTAAACCTACATTCAAATACTCCTCATTTAAAAGAGCTACTAAATTTGTTAAATTCCCAAGCTAAAAAAGTATAATATCGAATGACTTCGAACTCTTATGCTCATAAATATTAACTAAACTTTCTCATTGCAGAAACGAATCTCTAAAGCTGATATTTAATAAAGCGTTGAAAGTTAGTTGAGTTCTTTTGTGATTGTTTTTACTAAGCCACATTGGAGTGCGGTATCAGTATCTGTTGAGGTCGCTTTAAGACTACGTTCTGGCCATGTCATTGGCTGCAATCTGCTGAATAATTGAACGAATGCAGCGAGCGTATTGTATAAATAACCTCAACACCATTAAATTGTCAAGCATGTGCTCACTGTGGCTCTGTGTGTCTGTGTGTCTGACTGTGTGTGCTTACACACGTAGCTAGACTGAAAAACTTTATTTAGAGATGTCAAACTGTCGTTCAACGTGGACACGTTACAATGTCCAGGCAAGCAAGTAGGGTGAACTTCAATGGGGAAAAAGGAACGCAAACCTCTATCCTATATATATTCAGCCAGTCAGCAGTAAATAAAACGTTAAATTTTAACAAATTGTTGTCAGCTGCGCGTGTGAACATGTGCCAGCTGCTATTTACCTCTATCTAACATAGCCCCCTTCTACAGCTATATACGATGAACTGTCATTGAATCGATGGCTTTTCAATTACCTCATTTCCGCTGCGTTCGTTGTAACTAAAAACCTGCATCTTGATTAATTGTTTTGTTTGTGAATGACCGTTCAGAGGCACGTTAATTGATTTATCTTGCTGGCCTCCAACAAATTTTCGGTAAATGGCCCCCCAAAGTGCACTAATTATTTATGCCAAAAAAAAAAAAAAACGCCAATCATCAACCAGCCAGCACATGCTACCCTACATTTTCCATTACCCATAACATTTACCATTCATTTCCGTTTTTGGTGAGAGACGCCATTTTCCAAATAGTTCGCAGTTCACAGTTCGCAGTTGTTATTAGATTATGCCTCGAATTCAATTTAATTTGAGTGCAAATATGTGTTCACTAATGTTAGCACTGCCTCTCTTAAAGCCAGAGCCAGGTCAGGCCAACACATGAATTCACTCACCACACACCCAACCCATCTCCCCATTTCCCCCATTTGGCGTCTGTGGCCGTCTGCCCTTGCCTTTTGATTGTTGTTCTGTAGTTCAGCTGTTTGTTGTGGCTCTTGTTCTTGTTGGCGGCTGACTGCATAGACGGTGGTGTTGGTGGTGCTTTTGTGGCTGTTTTTAGCCGAGCTGCCTTCTTTTCAAGTAGTTTTCCGTTTGCGGACTGAGCCGGAAATATGCGGTGGAATTTAATTGAATGAATTGCCAAGGCACGTGTCTAATTAGTATAATACAACTTTGTGACATTCAAATCAACTGTAGATTCGATATTAATCTCTATGCCTTAAATTAAGACCAAAGAAGAAGGCAGACGGGAATACAAAAATGATAAGAATTAGCAAATACTACAAATATTGAGATTGAGACAAGTAAGAATGCTCTAGTCGAGTGTGCCCGACTACGAGACTCCCTGCTCCCAACTCGTATTTCAAGCAGTTCAGCGGCAACACAAGCAAGCAGTGTACTTAACTTGTGAAGTGCCTGTCAAACTGTTGTTTCTGTCTGCTGAGACGGTGGAAATAGATTCTTCAACAACTTTGGTGTTTCTTATCCGATCGTAATGAAATTTAACATTGATACATCATATATGTGTACCAAAAATCAAAGCTTTATCTTTAAAATTGTGGCTGTGGGAGTTTTTTGCGATTTTCGGTATTGCGGGGTTTGTATCCGAAATTTGAAATAAACTTGATCTGCGTACGGTATATAGGAACCTACATGCCAAGTTTGGTGTCTCTAGCTCTTAAAGTCTCCGAGATCTGTGTGTTCATACGGACAGACGAAGAGACGGACATGGCTATATCGACTCGGCTATTGATGCTGATCAAGAATATATAGAGTTTATATAGTCAGTACTTTATAGCTCCCTTTTCCCATTTTTTTTTTAAATTAATCGATTCAGTTTGAATTAAACTTGGGAAAAGTGAAACTTAGCAAGTCAAAAATGTATGAAAATCCAGCTAGACCGCTGCAGTCGGATGTTTCTGCAATATACTCCTTTTACATCCATATTGCGAAGTCCGAAGTGACTCCTTGAGACAGGTGTGTCAAGGAGGTGATCCGTAGTCTTTAGGCTAAATTTGGTAACTCTCACTTGGCAACTGATTGTAGTTTGAAATGTTTTAAAAAAGAAGAATAAGGGTATTATATCTTGACCGTAAAAGAATATGCAGTTATCTTATGTATGTCCCGTGAAATGCTGTTTCATACCCTTTCATAAATTTCATAACTTAACCTATAACTGAAAAAACGGACTTTATCTTAAAGTCTAAGCAGATTCCAAAAATGCAGAAATACTATACCCAAGAAGAGCTACAAAATGTACAAGACTTTTATCAATTTTGTTACAGAGTGTAATCAGGTTAGCGTTTCTAGCTGTTTTTGTTAAAATTTGCATTTAAAAAACGTTTTGCATTAACCCACTTTTGAACAGCAACACTTTATAGAAAACTGTGGTCCATAATGCTGCAACTATTATGCTACAAAGCAACCAAAAACGAGCAACCAAGTCCCAAAACGGCATCAGAATCATTAAATCGTTGCGGTTGCTGCTGTTGACAGGATCATAACCGTTATATGCGTACATGTAGAACATGGCGTATGCGTGTTATAAATTAATACACTTTGCTCTGGGCACAGGCAAAGGCCAATAATTAACTAAGCGCCAATCGTGCTTCAATGGCAACCAGGTTGTCCTGGTTCAATGACAAAATATTGCCAGTTAGCAACGCCTATAATCTGTTTTGGGCTTTAATGCTAACGAGCTGCAGTTGCGAGCGCATTAAATGGGGCTCATGAGTTGGTTGGTGGCAACAGCAACAGCAATAGCAATAGCAACAGCAACAGCAACAGCAACACCTTGCCTCATAAGTCATTAGCAGGCGCAGACATCGACTGCGGCAAGGGGTTGGCTTTGCCACACATGGTGTCGCAAGGCAGCTCATTAAATTAATTAAACGCTGACTAAAGGCAGACGGGGTTTTGCTAGGAACGTGAATGCGTTTTGCGGCCTGTTTATTATTTAGGCATTGCACATATTTTCTTCTTTATTTTTTTTTCTTTTTTTTCAGTATGCAACACTAAACATTTGTCGCAGTTGCAGTGATTTGGCATTTGGTTGCCGTTTTGTTGCAGCTTAGAGGTAAAAACTTTTAATGAGTTCACTGCAGGCCATCTTTGCAGTCGTCGTTTCTAGAACCCAAACGACATATCGTATACATCGTTAGACAGCCTTCAAATTGTTTAGCATTTTTGTATGCAAGCATCACATTTAGTTAAGGCAAGGCTGCTGCTGACATGGCAAAAAAAAATATATGCAATGATTGCATCAGAAGAGCTGTTCCTGAAGCTCAAAAGAGATGAAAAAAAGGAGGGTTCGAGACGAGTGAGTGAAGTGAAGTCGCTTGTGTTTATCTTTTGCAGCTGTCAGCTAGCCCTTTGCATTCATCTTGTGTGGCTTGTCTGCGTCTGTCGCCAGCCATGCTATTCCATTGTTGAGGCATTGTTGAACTTTGAAATTGCCTTGAAATTGCTGTGCTCACATCAATCAATTAGCGTTTCCTTTGCTTTCGCTGTTGCTGTTGCCCGCTTGTCGTCATGTAGACAGCACTTTTCAGTTGATTTAAATTTTATGGCACTTTTGCTTAAAGCGCTCAAACTTTGCCAAAAAAAAAAACCAAAAATGAAAAACACATAAATAAATTGAAAGCAAAGCAAAAGAAACACAGGAAGCTTACACAGACACAGCTCGAATAGCAGCGCTGATTATACATACATACATACACAAGGCGCGAAATATTCGCATACAAAAACGCACATAGACTATACATACACACACATCCACAAAAGCCAGCGTAATGAATGTGTAAAGGGTTAGCTAAAGCGAATATGAATGTGCATAGAACAAGACGCTAGCAGGCTTGGCCATGGCGCCCGAGCAGGGACGGGAATGTAAGCGCCCGAGCAGGGACGGGAATGTGGGCGCCGGAGCAGGGACAACCACAAAGTGTTTGGTAGAGAACAATTTAAGAAAAATGTACGCGCCAGAAATGCTTTTAGGGCAACAAACAACTTCCGACATCGTATTTGTCATCAACACACATAGCGTATGCGTGTTTTTTAAGCAGCACATCTAAATTAAAGAGCTTAATGAAGTGTGCCACCAAAAAAATAAATAATAAAATAATTGAAATGCATAGAAATAACTTAGTTAGTCAAAGCGTACGATTTGAATGAAAATTCGCACTTAATGAAAACGGCAGCAATGCAAATAAAAATAAAAGTACAAATGAAAATGAGAATGAGAATTTTGCCAGGCAGCAGTCAATTTGTAGCTCGCTAACAACACACAACACTTGCATACAAATTACTAATGCTAATTTTATTTTCTGCAGTTAAAGAAAAAAATAAGACTTAAATGTAAATTCTAAATGCTCTACAAAATAAATATTTGTAAGACGGTACTTGTTTAATAAAACTTAAAAAAAGAAGCCTTCAATTATAAATTAAAATATCTTAGTACCTAGAATAATTGAATTGAATTAACTACAATTTGTATTGAAAAACATCGGTGGAGCAACAAACATGTATACATTTTAGATAAAAAGGGACTTACGCTTTAAGAAATTAGTCAGCATCAAAATTGACGTTTCTGCTCTGACAAATTTCATGAAAAAGTCTTCTTTTTTTTTTGCTGAATCAACTTGGGCAACCTTCAAATTGGCAAGCGGGATTACAATCATAAAATCTTATGAGCCAAGTTACCATTAGTTGGCACTTTTTTGAGCTGCTCGCACACAACATACACGCGCATAAAAATTTAAATGTCAATGGGCAATTAAAGTGGCCCACAAAAGTAGGCAACATAAACTTGAAAATGCGCATGGAACACTTTGGAACAGTTGGTAGTTGGAACACTTGACAGTGCATTAGCACAGCTTAACACACATACAGACATAGAGACACAGTTTCATTTTGCTCTGCTGTTTGCTTTAGTTGGTTGGGGTATCCCAAGGTGCCTCCATACTGATTATTACTTTTCATTTTGCTTTAACGATTTTCATTTTCATCTTTCTTTTTTTTATGCTCGTCGTCGCTGTTGAGCTATGCTAAAATATTCCTGGGCGTAGCAACGGATTTACGCATGGCATGCAAAAATGATGAAGATGAATTACTGTCGCAGTCATGTCGCTGCAGATACATCTGTATCTACGAGCACACAGCTACGATATGATACATATGTATATATATGTATGTGTATAAGCACGTGTATTAATATATTTTTTGGCGACATTGTTGATATTGATTTGTTGCCTGTTCGCTGAACTGAACATATTTGTTTAAAAACAACAAAAAAAAAGATAGAAATGTTATCTTCGGCGAGTAGAAGATATATACCCTTGCAGAAAAGATTTGCATAAGAAAACTTATTTTTCAACTGATTGTTCCTATGGCAGCTATAAGATATAGTGATCCGATTTTGATGAAATTTTGTCGTCATGTATAAAATGTGCTTAAACTTTGGTTAAGTGAGTTTGGTTGAGTTATCGTGAAAAACCAAAAAGTTTTTCACACAAAAACTAATTTTTTAACCGATTGTTCTTATAGCAGCTATATGTTAAAGTGGTTCAATCTGGCCAATTCAAATATACGTACTACCTGCAATTAGAAGAAGCATCTGTGCCAAGCTTCATCAAGATAGCTCTAGAAGAAAGTCCTGAAAAACGCTTATAAACAGATGGACAGACAGACAGACAGACAGGAGGACATGGCTAGTTCGTCTCGGCTATTGATCCTGATCAAGAATATATATAGTTTATATAGTTGGAAATGCCTCCTTCTGTCTGTTACACACATTTGCAGTACTTTATAACTCCCTTTTTCCCATTTTTAATGGGAACAGGGAGTAATAATTGTATATTCGTGATCAGCAACAACAGCCGTGTCATGTCTGTCTGTCCGTCTGTCCGTATGAACACACAGATCTCAGAGACTATAAGAGCTAGAGACACCAAACTTGGCATGCAGGTTCCTGTATACCATACGCAGATCAAGTTTATTTCAAATTTCGGATGCACCCCCCGCACCCCCGCAAATCGCAAAAGACTCCCACAGCCACAATTTTAAAGATAGAGCTTTAATTTTTGGTACACAAGTATGTTTAATCAATGTCTTTCGGATGTGTAAATTTCAACACGATCGGATAAATAGCACCAAAGTTATGGAAGAATCTATTACCCCTGTCTCAGCAGGCAGAAACAACAGTTTGACATGCACTGTGCAAGTTGAGTAAGCTGCATGCTTGTGTTGCCGCTGAACTGCTTGAAATGCAAGTTGGGAGCAGGGAGTCTCGTAGTCGGGCACACTCGACTAGAGTATTCTTACTTGTTTTTTTAGACGTCTGCTTCAATGCGTTGCACATTTCGTTACAATATTATAATACCCTCTGCAAGGGCATAATACATGAAATTTTGCTTTGTCAATTTATCATTAGTTAAATTGATTATCGCCAACATTTAAGAGAAACGTAAATGCATTCAATTGTAAGAAATAAATTGATGCTAGCTTTTTATAATTAATTGTATTCAGGTAATGTTTCGAAATTTATTTAGCATTTTTGGCTCAGATATAAGAATCATGTGAACTTCTCTTTATTTAAACAAATGCTTAAAATCTGAATAAGCCACATCTTGAAATTTGTTTTGCATTCCCTCTTAATATTCAACAAGTTAAACATTCAATTCAATAATAAAAAAAATTAAAAGCACAAAACATTTTTTTTTGTAATGCATTAATTTAATGAAAACATGCTTTAATGTTGAATATAATTTAATTCAATTTTGTATAAGCGATTGACTTTGAAATTTATAATTATTATTTAATAAAAGCTCGCTGTTGAAATTCTGCAATTTCCCCATTTCACCCAGAAGCTCATATAACAAGTTGTTTATGCATATTTTCATTCGCAAAGCAACAAAAAAAAAAAACATGTTTATAATGAAAACAAGTGCGACAGTGAAAGTTTTACCCTCAGTGGGTTAGATTCTCATTAATGTTAGTAAAAACATGGTCATAATGCACATATGCACACATGAGTAGTTCACTGCAGACGCCATTTGCAATAACAAAATGGCGATTCGCCCAAAAGCAGGCTTTAAAAATGATGCAACTCTCATTTTCACATTATTCAGTGGCAGACAATAAATGCAAATATAAACAAATAGTCCATAGCTTCAAAATGTTGCTGCATGTGTCAGCACGTTGCATTTACACTGTTACGAAGTACATGTGTATTTGTGTGTGGCAAGTTCCGTGTAATAACCAATTTGAAATGGCACCACAGTCACAGCAGCAGCAGCAGCAGCCATCGGAGCAGCAAACGAGCAAAGTTTTACCATTTTTAATTTTAGCAGTTTGCCATGGCAGAGATATTTTTTCTTTGCCAGCACTTAGGCTGATTAAAGTGCACAGGCAACAACAATATCAACAACAACAACAACTATTACTACACTTATTTGCAAGAGTTTTTCGGTCGTCTGTCATATGCTATTCACCATTAGTCAGCCACACCGTCAGTTATAATTTGTTGTCTGGCCAAAAACATACATCAAAATTCTGGCTGCTGTTCCAAAAACTATTTTTACTTCATGCACAGGTTATATATATATTTAACATTTCTATATTAATATACGTAAATCATGGCGTAGTTTTGTTTTCAGTAAATGCTGCTTTTACTTTTATACCCTGAACTTATTAAAAATGGCTAACAAGCGTGTTATAAAGTTTTCTTTAATATGTTTCAACTTAAATGACTCAAATGAAAAATAAGTTTCTTAAATAAAATATAAAACTGCTCAACTACTTCGGCAAACGTTTACTTTGACTACTTTTCCGAAAATCGCACCAATCATTCTTATTGTGGTCTCCAAAATTTCGAAAAAATATCAGAGTGCGATTTCCGATGGCAAATGTTAACTTTTTTGCATAATTAATTAAGAAAAATTCATTTAAAGTTGTCAAATTCCATACATATCAAGTTCTGTTATCGTTAACAGCGCTGTATACTTTAACAGAGTAGCAAGGCTGTCGCTGTCAGCGCCAAAAACGGCAATTTTGCTTCTCTGTTAAAGTTTACAGCACTGTTAAAGAACTTTTGTATTGTTCTTAACATATATTCCTACAAGAAAGTCAACCTCCGCAACTGGAAATCGCATTCCGAAATTTTTTCGAATTTTTTGAGATCACAATCGGAATAATTGGTGCGATTTTCGGAAGAGTTGTCAAAGTAAACATTTAGCACAACTTCAATGAACTAGAAAGTCACACTTGGTTATAGCATTAGCTGATTCAGAAGTCAACGAAAATTATACATTTTTTATTAACAAAAATTTATGGATTTACATTAAATTAAGCAATATTTTTAAAAATATTATTTAAATACTTGAATTTATCATATTGTTTTATGTATTTTATTTGTCAACTCAATTTTTCTTCAATAATACAATATTGAGTCGAAAGTGTTTTTTGGAAGCCCTTAAAATCTGTGTTCAGTTCTACTTGTGTATGATATCCGGCCATATAAAATGAAACTTGCTTAATCTTTGTGTAAACATTCTGTGAAAGCAAACATTCGCCGTGTTTTGGATTTATATCCCTGACATTAAATGCTTGACATACTTTAGCTTATTGCTTTGAGCTCGCGGCCAGAGGTAAACATTAAAGTTGTGCATTTGTTGTTGTTGTTTTTGTTTTTGTTGTTGCTGCTGCCAGACATATAAAAAGTGTTATTAAAAACCTATAAACCACATACATGGTACATGCAACTTCCCCACACTTCCTGTGCAACTTTTTAACGCTCATATTAAAATGCCAAAACAAAAAAAAAAACAAATTATTTGTGGCACACGCGGCGTATGCATAATGCGACACATTAATATCTGTTGTTTTTTTTTTTGTTGTGCGTGTGAATATGTGTGTGTGTGCTGTTATCATTTTGATGTGCAACAGTTTGCAATTGTTGTACAATTTGTTGTACAATTTTTAAGCTCTTTAATGTCTACATTAAAAATTTGGTTAATTTAACAAACGACTATTAAAATGTTCCTAAATATTTTAAAATGCGTCGCATCGTTTTGTTTTTATGACAACAGCCGAGTGGCAGATAAGTCAAGGCGCGAGTCAAGTCAAGTCTTGGCCAAATTGTCAACAGTTGCCAAAAAGCACAAAATGTGAATTGAGAAAACTGAATCAAAGAAAAACTGCTGATTTTCACAATCACAAAAACTGCCAGCGTTGGCACAAAATCATTTCGATATCTACAGACGGCATTCAATTGAATGAGAGTGCATGCAAATATATATATATATAGTATATACTATATAGTATATTCGCTTTTAATTCCCCGCTCTATGCCTCTCATTCCTCTTATCCTTTATCTGCTGCTTCTCTCACTTTTTTTTTTTAGCATTTTCCTATCGCCCTTTCCTCAAATGCGCTTTTGATATTGTGCATAAATTAACTTTTCAACATTTTTGTAGATTGAAATTGCAATGAGTGGCATTTTTATCAATGGCCAGGCGATTGGCATTGAACGCCCACATTACCAGACAAATGGGCGTGGCATGGCTCCACGCCGAGGTGTGGCAAATAATATTTACTGCTTATATAACTATGTACGAGTAAAGCAGTACTTGTTAAGTGCTGTCTGCTGTTTGGTACTTGAACCCGAGTTCAATCAAATTAGTTGGGAATCCTCAAGTATTTGAATTATAGAATAAAAAAAGTTGCTTTACAAAACTGTCTGGCGTTGAGTTCAAAGCAAGCGTTTGTTCAACTGCTAGTTTTGCAATTAAAAAAATAATTTATAAAAATGATCCTGAACTGAACTTTGAATTCCATTAAAAATTGCTTGGAATTACATTAAATTATAGTTTGTTGGTTTATCAGATCAAAAAGTTTTTAATTTTGATTGACTTTTGGCTGAGATTTTTTCATTGACAAACTCAAATGATATCTTTAATAACACTTTGCATAACTTTAAACCACTTTTCTTTACCAGTTTCAAACCAAACTTTTTCTTGTAGCAATCCAGAAATTCAACATTCCTCTTCAACTACGCGTACACATATGAAATGCTAATGAATTATAAATGATTCATTTTTATTGACATAAGCTCAAGCACCTATAACAAGCTATGTATGTCACTCGGTTATTCATAGTTTAAGCCCAAAAAAAAAACACATTTCAATTCCATATGCCGCGCACTTAACAAGACTCGCTACTTGACTCCATTTCGGATGCGTTTATAAGGACATTTGTGCACTCGATAGCCAGTCAGAAAGCAAACCTCTCAGTTAAGCAGCAGTTTGCTACCAATACACAATCCAATCCAATTCCTGAGGCTTTGCCACAAACCGGTTGCAGTTAAGTCAGGGCCAAAGCGGCAGACAGATCCGACTGCGACTGCGACTGCGAAGGAGCAGGGATATGTGTGCTGAAATGTGCCAGGATAAGCGCAGAAAAGTATGCAATGCAGTTCAGCTGCCAAGCAGACTCGATATAAATTCATTTATTCATGAGCTCAAAACCGGAAATGAATGTGCTACCTGTGCGTCTCTCTCGCTCTGTGTATATGTGTGTGTGTGTACGTGTTGAAGACTGCTTTTGTGCATAAAATATGAGTGTGTGACTGCGCGTATAAACGACACGCATGCAATTTATGAAAATATTTGATTTGGTTTTGTCTACCAATAAATTATGTGAGTGCAAAAAGTTTGTTGCACCTTTGCAAGAAAATGGAGGACTTTTGCCAAAGTTCAATTGAATATGGACGCTAAATCTAACAAGAATGAGTCAGCTCTAATTCAAATGGGCATGTTTGCTGAAACTTAAATTGTGCGCATTATTGGCAGAGTGCACTCAAAAGACGCACACACAAGCTTTGCACTCCAAAAACTGCAGCAGACATGCATAAATTTTGCGCCAAAAAAGCGTTTAGCAGGAAATAGAGCATAGAGGAGTACATGAGGCGACAGAGGGTAGATAGTGAGATGGCGTCAAGTTGAAGCAATTGCAGCACACAAATAGAAAGACACACACGCACATATAGGCACACACACACACATACACACACGAACACACACGAATATGCTTCACATGGCTTTATTCAACTTTCACTTTGAATTTGCCAAGTTTTCGCACAAGAACTCTGCCATTCCCCTCCGGCTTGTTGTACGCTTCGATTCACACACACACACACACACACACACACACACAGACATGAGCTCGCCTTTGATTTTAAAGATTTATCGTGCATTTCGTAGCATACTTATATGCGCCATTTGCATATTAATAGAGCAGACGTTCCCCCAAGCCTTCCATCTGACAGCGTTTATGAGTGCATCCCAAATGCTTAAAACAAACTACATACAGTCAAAAGGCAGTGTGACCAAAGCTGTGAAAAAGCCGTTAGCATATGCTCTCGAGCACATTTTTTTTCATCTTCTAGTTTATCAATAATTTAAATTGCAAATTCAAGCTGATTTCTTTTCGGGTTTGCCACATCTCTGTGGACTTGTGCGGCCAAATGTCAATATTAGTGCAGAAGTATTCAACAAAATATATTAAAAAACATGTAGACATGCTCTGGCCGAGTGTGACCAACCAGGCAATACCTTGTTTTTAACTTTAAACATTTTATTTACAACTCTACTTTTCAGTTTTATATTATTATTAAATCTCTGTGTGGTTATTTATTATGTTTAATTCAATTCAACACTTGTTTTTCGTGGATCAGTTTTTTGCTAAACTTGCATTTTGAAAAGCTACATAAAACTAAATTTATAAAAATTGAAAAAATTCAAAAATATAATTAGAATTGTAAAACAAATACTACTTTTGCTTTGTAATAACATTTTCTCAACGGCATAGAAAATAACATACTAGTTTGTGTTTACAATTGGCACACCTACTGTGTGTACACCTGTGTATGCACACACAAATATACAGTTAGTCATCGTTTTCATAGTTCTTTTTCTGCATGTCCATGCGCTGTGTCCCTTAGCTACAGAATTCAATTGAATGAAGTCATTTCTATTTGTTTGGCAACTTGTAGATGAACAAAATGAATTTTCAAAAGGGCTTCCTTTTGAATAGAACAAATCGCAACAACAACAAAAAATAATAAAAATCGCAACAAATTGTTTGCAATATGTTGAGAAATATGTGAAAAGCACAAAATCTGTTACAAGGTTGGTAGAAAGAAAGAACGTATGTATATATGTACATATGTCCAATAATAACCGATATCAAATGCAGTTTGCTATGGGCCCACAATGATTGAATACAATATTTCAAGAGCAGTTGCATTCCCATAAGTAGTCGATTTGATGGAGTGTACTGCAAGCTGTTCATATTTGAGTTTGTGCCTTATTCAGCTACATTTTTGTGGTTTATTTTTTAGAACATGACTCTATTATTTGCTACTTCAGAAGCACATAGAAAGGATAACCAGAAAAAATACATGCTTGTTGATTTTCAAGTACACTTTTTAAAGAAAACTGACCCAAATGTTAAAGAAAACAGTAAATAGTTATCTAAGTAAAATTGGAGCTCAAGTACGTCTTTTGTTTAACAAGAGAATTGTCAAACAATATGTGGAATAAAAGAAAAGCATATTATGCATTAAAAATTAATTAAAATAAGGTTTGTTTTCAAAGGCAAAATGGTATTATAGAAAATATCAGTGATATTTCAAAGTTCGTGGAAAAAAAGCATTTTCAATAGCAAAAGTTTTCAATAAGAAAACAATTAAAGAAGTTATAAAAAGGTTGAAGAAAGAAGATAAAGTTAAGGAATGCTGTATCTCAACTATCTATACAAAATATTATTGAAATTAATATAATATAATCAAATACTGAAACTTTTGCTAAACTCTCTTTCTTTTTCACATGACTATCTTTCAGTTCTGGAACCGTCGTTTCCTATGCGCGATGTGACCATAAATCGCAACGTGGATGCCCATAAATTGTACGACGTGCTCGGTGAGGTGGGACGGTGAGTATTACGAACAAGCAAACGAAACAGTGTACATAAAATGCTAATCATTTGAAAAACAATTCTCAGTGGTAAATTTGGAACAGTGTACAAGTGCAAGGAGAAGACAAGCGGAATACAGTTGGCGGCTAAATTTGTGCCCATACCGAAGCGTGAGGACAAGCGGAATGTGGAGAGAGAAGTGGAAATTATGAATTCATTGCAACATCATCTCATTATACAATTGTATGCTGCATACGAATATCAGAAAATGATGTGCGTCGTCCTCGAACTGTAAGGATTTGGAAACTGAACAAACACATATACATATATAGTTCTTATATATATGTTGATTTCGCTTGTATTTGACGTGTTGTTGTGTGTATTACTTTCTTACAACTTTCAAAAACTTCTTCATAACTTTGTTGCTCTTTTGTGAATGCCTGTGCTAGTTTTCAATTGTTGTTGTTGCTGTTGTTACATTGTTGTGCGACACAATATCTTGCAATCAGTGGAAATGTGCATAAAATACGATTTACACGTACGCACATTATCGTAAAGTATTCAAGTTCTTTCCCACAAACACACACACACACAAACACACAAAACTATAAAAGTTTTTCTTTTAGATATTTTTTATACACAAAGTAAACCCTTGAGCAACAGGTTATTCCACACGCACGCCTTTGAACATCTCAACATATTAATAAAGAAGTTTTTATACTCGGTTTTCCAAAATGGATAAAAGGAGTATATTGGGTTTGTGAAATGTGTGTCTGTCCGTCTGTCTGTATGAACGCAGGTTTTTCTACAGTTTTGAAGCTAGAGCAACCAAACTTGGTATACATGTTGGTATATACCATAGGCAGACAAAATGTCAAGATCGGCCAGAACGAACCAATCGGTTGAAAAATAAGTTTTTGTATAAAAACTTTTTTGTTTTTCAAGATAACTCAATCAAACTCACTTTAACTAAGTTTAAGAACAGCTTATATATGCTGACCAAATTTTAAGCACACTTTATAAGTAGGTATATAAGTAGTCTTTACAAAAATTGAATTTATGAGACGTACAGAAAACAGAGTAAATCGCAGTCGGCAGAACCCGACTACAACGTTCTTATTTGCTATATCTAGTTTAGCTTAGTTTGGGTCATTCCCAATGGGCGATAAAAACATTTGAAACAGGTAACGTTAACACACTGATTAAGTAATGACCTTGACCCACATTGGCCGCTATGGAAAACATAAAAGAAAATATCTTTTCTACTGCCTGACACAACAATAACAATAACAATAAAGTCACGAGTCTTTGTACAACTTATTGTCAAGTCTCTTGACTTTTCCTTTTAAATTAATTTTCATAGCTAAAGAGTGTGTTATGTAAAAATAACTCAACTCAAGTCAACTCAACAACAAAAGTGCAGTTCGTGCTGTCAGCTTTTATTTTATATGATTGTTGTTGCTATTGTTGTTAGGTTGTTTTCTAGAGTCTGGCACAAAAACTTAATTGTTTACTTGGACAACTTGTTTTCGTTTTGCATATTCATAAAATGCAGCAAACATATTTTCAGACAATTCAGATATTCTTGACAAACTGCACAAAATTGTGGAAATTGTCCATTTTCCTTACTAATGAAAATTTCCAGTTCTACAAAAATTCTACAAACAATAATATTTATTTAGATTGCCTTACTCAAAATGCTAAATGGCATTGTCATAGTTAGGATTGTGAATATTTTATGTCACTGGCAAATATTTTGCAGCTGCATAAAGCACAAAACTCATATCGATTTTAATATGATAGTTGAAGCTGAAATAAATATATAATAATGCCTATTGCAATACACAGATTTTTAGTGCATTTGATTAGAAATGTAATTGGATTATTTAATTAAAGGTTGATTTAAACTATACACAGCTTAAAGTTGTTTATAACAAAGCCATTTTGGACAATAAAATAACATACATTTGTATACCCTTGCAGAGGGTATTATAATTTTGTCACGAAATAAGTAACGCATTAAAGGAGACGTCTCAGAAAAAAAAGACATTTGACTATTCGTGATCAGCATCCGTCTGTCTGTCCGTCTGTTTATATGCGTTATTCAAGACTTTGTTCTAGAGCTATTTTGATGAAACTTGCCACAGATGCTTATTTTTATTGCAGGTAGTACCTATAGTTGAATTGGCCAGACCACTATAGCATATAGCTGCCATGGGAACGATAGGTTGAAAATAAGTTTCTGTGAGAAAAACTTATGTGTTAATCAAAATATCTCAACCAAACTCACTACATCTATGTTAAAGCACGTTCCACATATGATGACAAAATTTTATAAAAATCAGACCATTATATCTTATAGCTGTCATAGGAAAGATCGGTTGAAAATAAGTTTTTGAATTAAAAACTTTTTTGTTTTTCAAAATAACTCAACCAAACTCACTACATCTAAGTTCAAGAACAATTTACACATGTTGACAAAATTTTATCAAAATCGGACCACTATATCTTATAGCTGCCATGGGAAAGATCGGTTGAAAATAAGTTTTTGTATGAAAAACTTTTTTGTTTTTCAAAATAACTCCACCAAACTTACTATATCTAAATTAAAGCACGCTCTACACATTTTGACCATATTTTATCAAAATCGGATCACTATTACTTATAGCTGCCATAGAACAATCGGTTGAAAATTAGGTTTTCTTAGGCAAACTTTTCTGCAAGGGT
The DNA here is from genome assembly GCA_949708635.1 of Hirtodrosophila cameraria. Lineage (NCBI taxonomy): Eukaryota > Metazoa > Arthropoda > Insecta > Diptera > Drosophilidae > Hirtodrosophila > Hirtodrosophila cameraria. Next base: position 15,728,843 of record OX453089.1, on the reverse strand, counting down.
ATTTACATTTCGTCGGCACGTCGAAGATAACATTTCTTTCTTGTTATCAGACAATTAAATGAAGTTTCATTGCAAACAAAAATTATACAAAATTGTATTAGAGTTAAATATTTATAAAGGCATCAGGTGTATCTTTCTTTAGTATAGTTTGATTAACTCAGAGAAGCAACAAAACTTGTTCAAAGGCTCAATAATTTTAATGTTAAATATAAGTATATTTAGGCTTAAAGAGTAAAGCACATAAACTGGCTTTAAGAGACTCTCTTTTGACATTTAATTCATGGCTTAATGCATAGCATATTCTTAATAAATAATGCCAAATTTAAAAGGATAATGCTTTGCAGTTGCATTGCAGTTTAGTTAATGTGCATTACTCGCTCCAACATGGGTTGATGTTCATGTATTATCTGATTTTCGTGTTAAGGCAGCAAATATATCTTGTAAATAACATAATTAGTTTAATTTCGAATAGTCAAATTGGCAGGTAAGCCAACTAAAATGACCTAAAAACTAAACATTAAGTGGGAGTGACTAAAAAGCAGCTTACATTTTGTCTTGGCTTCAGCATGTTTTGTGTTATATGTTTTCTGTTTTTTGCTTTATGAAACCTATTCATGTTTTTGATCAGCTTTCATGTGTATTTTCTTTTTTTTTAATTTTTAAAGGATTGAAGGCGGCGAGCTTTTTGATCGTGTTGTCGACGATGAATTTGTGCTTACGGAACGTGTATGTCGTGTCTTTATACGTCAGGTGTGCGAAGCTATGGCCTTTATACACGGCAATGGTATTATCCATCTGGATCTGAAGCCGGAAAATATATTGGTTCTTACACAAAAGGGCAATCGCATTAAGATCATTGATTTTGGACTGGCACGCAAATTTGATCCCGACAAGCGTTTGAGGGTATGCAAAGTTTCAACTATATGATAAAGGACTTCTTAATTCTAAAGGTTTTTTTCAGGTGCTCTTCGGCACACCTGAGTTTGTGGCACCTGAAGTTGTTAACTTTGACTGCATCTCCTATGGCACCGATATGTGGAGTGTTGGCGTCATATGCTATGTGCTGTAAGTATTCAGTGGAAAAATATTTCAACCTTTAGGTTTACAAATTATTTTGTTAAGTTTAGAAGTAAAGAACTTAAAATACTTCTTACATTCATTCACTAGCATACTTTTAAAGTATTGTGAATTCCAAACTTAGCTGCCTAACAAAGATTTTATTTGTAAAAATCACAATCAAAAAAGCTAATCAAATAAATATTTTTGGCAATTTTCAATTCAATTTTTTCAAAGAATATGGCACTTGAAAATTTAATCAAACTTGCTCCAGTCTTAGAAGTTGGCAGAGTTTGGGGCTTCGACACCCCTGTGTGAGCGAAACAAACTAATTAAAAATCTGTGAAAATGGCAGCAGTCAAGAATTAAATAATCAAAGTCTTAGAAATGTTATAACATAGTAGAAGGTGTTTCAAATACACCAAAAGCGCCCCTCATGCAATTTAATTTAGTTAATTAAACGCTGCTGTGTGTTTTTATATGTGTTTATTTATTTTGTGTGCGCTGCTTTTACATTTCATGTTTATTGACTTTGCCACACCCACAAATACACACACACACGCTGCAACATCAACAACAACAACAGCATCTCTGGTCTGTCGCCATTCATGGGCGAAAACGACATTGAAACAATGTCAAATGTAACCATTGCAAAATACGATTTCGAGGATGAATGCTTTAATGGCATATCCCCAGAGTGCCTGGATTTCATAGCGAAGCTTCTGGTAAAAGACTTGAGGTGCGTTTTCTTAATTAGTGTCTAGCCATAACCAGGCCAACAGCTTTTAATCAACCAAATGCCCCACAGCACCCGCATGACAGCTGCCGATTGTGTGAAACACAAATGGCTGCAGTATCATCCTGCTGCCACGCCCACAACAGCAGCAGCATCAACAGCAACCCTAGCCAAGACTGCCTCCGCCAGCGCCAAAGCACGTCTGAAGTCAGAATCACCCACGCCATTAGTCTCCGAGTCTTCCGAGGATTCAACGGAAACAATTGAAGATGCGGATGTTGATGATGAGGACGAAGACGAGACAACCGAACAGGATGAGCGTAGCGACGAACTGGCACAGCTATGCAGCACACATGAGCTAGAGGTAAGCATAAGCCAATGACACTAACTAGCAAATGTACTAAACAAGTCTAACTCATAGAACAAAGAGCTGGATGCCACCAAGGATAATTTAAAGAATTTCATAGTACGCTGGGAGACGCATCCAAACAGCCCGTACGTCTTTGACGTTGAAGGCAATGTGATAGCGCCTTTAAATGAGACCAGTTATACGCATCCACGCCGGCCTCATGGTCCGGACAGCATCTCCTCATCCCGAGGTGAGTACTGCCGCGGCGGCGGGGGGTCCCAGCGGCAGCGCGACCGGCATGCGCTCATCCATGGCAAATGAGCGGGCAGAGCAAAAAGAAAATCACAACCAATTTGTAAATTACATAATTAACTTGATAACTAATTGTTGTTCTCTTAACTTGAATGTACTACACGAAGTAAGCTCAATGAGAAGCGCAAAGAAGGGCACGCACAAGTACCCCATCTTTCTTTCTCTCTCTCTATGTGCCTCTTACTCACTACTCTCTCTCTCTATATATATATATATTTCTATTGAAATCTATTAATGTTTTGTGTTAACATCTACTCTTAATGAGGGATTGTACTTATGTGTAAGAGAAAGACGGCATGCCAGCAACAACAACCACAGCAACTAGTACTTTATGTGTATTTACATAAATGTTGTTGTTTTAAATCTTAAGTAACTGTAGTCTTAAGCACATCCTAATAGCGGATGTAACCTCTATTAACCAAATTGCCTAGTTGTGTAAGTTGCTTAACGTTTCGACACTGTGATAAAGACAGCCAATGACAAGAGTAAAACCAAAATATACTACTTCAAATTCAAATACAATAAACCTTCTTTCAAATACAACATTCGTCAGAACTCTATCCAAACCAAAAACCAACAACATAAATGACACAATCCCAACTTAGTTCAAGTTTAGCTCAACACCTAGCCACAGTTTCTGATCTACTGGACAAGGTAAGCCCCCTATCATTGATCAAAAATCAAAAACTGCTGACAACTTTTTTTTCAAATTAGATCATTTCATTCAATAAGTATTGTTCATTAACTTTTGAGCGCATTAAAGTTGTAATCAATATTGAAAACGTATTATTGAAAGCTAGTGTCATTATGCGTTTAGTATCTTAATAAAATTATAGAACAGTTTTATAATATTTGGAAATTAAATGTTAATTTTCAATTAGTATAATTATCATTTGCTTCAAAGTTGAACAATTCGCAGATATTACAATGATCCCATTTGCGATTCCGATCAAAACATTCGGTTTCGGAAATAGTAGTTTTATTGAAATCCGAATATAGTTTTAAAATTATTTTAAAAAAGTAATACTTTTGAGTATAATGAGAAGTTACTATATAATTCGAAATCAGGAATACAAAATCAAAAACGCTTCAGAATGAAAAGTTATCGGAAATGGGAGCAGGGAACATATTAAAACTAACAACATTTGAAGTAAGTTAGACAACAAAACTTGTGACCTTAATTGTTGTTAATAATAACAACTACAACATAATAAAGCTCATCAGTTAAAGTTCAATCCTTGTACTACACAGTGTGTTTGTCTGTCAGGGCTACTTAGCTGTTATGATCCATTACTAACAACTTCTTTGTGGGCCTAACTACCTGGGCTGTTATCTCATAAGCATGTTTTAATATGACAAACTTTCGAAAATCAACTATTTACTGATCTTTGTATAGCATTGAAGATATAACAATACTTAACTGAATCTAATCTGTATGTATTACTTAGCAGTAACTATTCAATATTAAATTCCTTTGTCATGCGTCTTGCAGTTTGTTCGCCCTCGCCCTGCGAATCGATAGCAACGCTGACGGATGATGAAGATTGGGATGAGACACAGTCGGCGGCGGATGAGGAGGAGAGACGCAGCGCGGAGAGTCCTCATTCGGTTGCCACCACACCCATCAATGAGTCCCGCGAGAAGCTGTTCCCTGCTGTGGCAGCAAATGCGAACGCCTCGGGCTGTGCCACGCCCACGCCGCAGCATTTGTTCAATGAGAACTTTGATGAGTTCTCCGGCAGCGAATCCTCAGCACAGCAGCAGCGCAGCATGAAGAGCTATCTGCACACATTCGATCGTCGCAACTCGGACACAACTTACCTGTTGGGACGACGCAGCTCTGGCGAGCGTGTTAATCTTGCAGATGAGATACGCAAGCTCTCCGATCATCTGCTAATGCTGGCCGAGATCAATACCAAGCTGGGTGATAGCAACAACAACAATAACAATGAAGCTGCAGCCAGCACGTCCACAGAAAGCAGCAGCACCACCCAGGAGGGCAACAAATGGACGAGCACAACACGCAGCAGCAGCAGCGCCAGCAGAGCGACTCCACGTGGCCAGCTAAACAGCTCCAGCAGCAGCAGCCAAACTCAAACCCGCCATGATGATGGTCAGCAGCAGAGGACCAGCTCGCTCTCTGTACGGCTGCAGCAATCCATTGAGCAAATGCCCAAGCTTAGCAATGGCAGCAGTGAGAACTGGTCCAAGTCTCAGTCCCAGTCCCAGTCTCAAGCACGCAGCACGTCCACAATGAGCTCCATTAGCACGGCCAATACCAAGAGCAGCAGCACGCACGTCCAGCAGTCAATGTCTAAGATAACTTCCAGCTCGACCAGCTCCAGCAATCATAATCACATGCTGTCCGAGTCGGCGAGCAGTCGTCGCGCCAAATTCCGCATCAATCAGATGAGCCGCGATGTGCCCATTGGCCTGCCGGATACCCATCAGACGGTGAATCTTGAGGAGGCCGCCAACACCACCAAGGACTGCCTGCTGCATCTGCTGGAGAAGTACAATGAAACCAAAATACGCAATCCCGTGGGTCGCCATCAAAGCATTAGCGTCGATTGGCATATGAGCGATAATCTTGAATACCGCTCCATGAGCTCCATCAATGCCTTCTTCCAGCGTCACAGTCCCAGCAGCGGTGGTCAGAATGTCCGGCATATACAGGCGCAGCTGGAGGAGAAGGCAACGGGGAAGTAATTACCAGTACTATCAGTCTGATGTGCCCAGCTGATGTATATAATTTTAAATAATTTATGTACTATATAAAACAACAAAAATCGAAAGAAACAAAAGCCCATAAAACTAATTCGAAACTCACCTAAATAGTTAATGGTTAGTAAATTTCTATGTTTTCAACTGAATTAAATTATTTATGTTTTTTGTTGTAAGTAATAAATGATATTAAATTATTGAATAAAATTATTTTGAAAATTTTAAATTTCTTCGATATGCACAATAACTAAAAATAACTTAATCCAGAGCATGATACAATAAGTATGAGGTAGTCCCGTCGGAAAAGCATGACCCATTATTGTGTGCTAGCATCATGATCCAGAGAAAATATATTAACAAAAACAAAAGCTGAGCTGCCAAAAAACTAAATACTAGGGATGTCAATAATCATAGATACTCGATTAGTTCAGTGATCGATTTTTAAAAATTACAATATATGTTGTTTTGATTAATCATATAGCATAGATCGACTTCTCGATATTTGAAGGAAACATTTTAAATCAAATTCAATTGAAATTATAAGAAAAATATTAAATTTTTGTTTTTTATACAGTAAAGTTTTTCATAAGAAAACATAATTTTTGTCCGATTGTTTCTATGACAGCCATAAACCAAAACTCAATTTTCAACAGATTTTATCTATGGCGTCTTAAGTCGTCCCTCTCTGCAATTGGTATTAAAATCATTGTCAACGATATTTGTCACAGATTGTTACTTTGTTGTAAAGTTGCAACTATCACTGTGAAGGCAAGGAAAAGTATCACCCATCTCTAGAGGCAACCCAAAAAGCATCGACGTCAAGTACTCATTGAAAATGGGAAAAAGGGAGTTATAAAGTACTGCAAATGTGTGTAACAGACAGAAGGAGGCATTTCCGACTATATAAACCATATATGTATATTCTTGATCAGGATCAACAGCCGAGACTAACTAGCCATATCCGTCTGTCTGTCCGTCTGTCTGACTGTATGAACGCGTCGATCTCAGACTATAGGAGCTAGAGACAACAAACTTAGCATGCAGGTTCCTGTATGCTATACGCAGATCAAGTTTATTTCAAATTTCGGATGCACCCCCCGCACCCCCACAAATCGCAAAAGACTTTCACAGCCACAATTTTAAAGATAAAGCTTTGATTTTTGGTACACATATATGTTGTATCAATGTTGATCAGCTGTGTAAATTTCAACACGATCGGATAAATAGCACCAAAGTTATAGAAGAATCTATTACGCCCGTCTCAGCAGGCAGAAACAACCGTTTGAGATGCACTTTACAAGTTAAGTGCAAGCAATGCAAAAGTGGGAGCAGGGAGTCTCGTAGTCGGGCACACTCGAATAGAGCATTCTTTCCATTTTCGTGAATCTTTGCGAATCTTTTTCGATTTTGTTTCCTATTCTTTTCCCTTTTAAAGATAAGTTTGAATCTATATCAAAAGCTCATGTTTTTACACCGAAATAAGTAAAAATGTTCGATTCCGCATGTCTTGATCGCAAATGGGAACATGAAAATTTAGTTGTCCTGTTTTTTTTTTCTAATTTAGCAGCGATGAGAGTTAAGTTCAACTTTAAATCAAACAATTTTACTAAAAAAGTTTGACTAAGACATTCGAAAAGTCAATATAGTTCCTACGGCAGCAATAAATGGCAATATCATCACTTAGTTTCAGAAAAACTAAGAAATTAACTTAAGACTCAGAGAAACAAGAACATGTATAGCTATTTTGACTTAGCTTTTCATACTTATGATCAAGTACATGATAATCGTACAGATTTATCAGAAGTATCCTGCAAAGCATTACAATATTGATTACAAAATAATATTCTCAAGATTATAATGGTATACAAACATATACTATGAATGTATACAAAATGAAAAGGAAAACAATTTTATTGAAAACAAAAATCAACTTATTAAATGTACTACATATGTAAGTATATATACTACGTTTAAATAAGTACATCTACAAAAAGAAAACAACAAAAAAACATAAAAATGTAAGTATGTATGAATGTATGTGTACTCGTTTGTGAGTTAGTTCCAATTAATTGGCTAATTGGATCAATTGTGGATGGTTTGGATACAATATATTTAAGAATAGTTTGTTTGTATGGTTTTGTATTTTTGTGTTTTGTTTAATGTTTATTGAAGTATGAGTTGAATTATACACACAGTATGAATTAAATATAAATATTAAGTGAATACTTTGGATTTGTTCTAATGCTAGGCTTACAATTATGATGATTGTGTAAATGTTATTCAATAATATAGGCTCTGCCTACGTATATAATAAAGTGTATTATTATTATTATTAGTATGTATAGAATTTGTACATGGTAGTTAAGCAAAATTGCTCTTCCATCATTTGCCAAATATTTTGGCAAACCATAGAAAAAAGCAATTTTATTCATTGAAAGTTAAGAAAGTAAAGCTTGACAATTTTATATGCATTTGAAAATAGTGTAAGCACATTTTCAAATGCTTACAAATTGAATATATATAATTTTGCTTAAAACTATAGGGTGTTCCACTGGTCGAATTAAGGACATTTGTTTGGACAGCCACAAAAACCAGCAACAACAATAGACTTGGCTAATAAAAGCAAGTCCATTATTGTTAGTTTTAGGGTCTGTTTTCATTGAAAAAATGTGACAAATTCAACGCTGCTTTGCTTAAATAATATATGTATAAACAATGAATAGTATAAAATATAATGGGTTAAGCAAAGCAACGTTAAGTTTGGCACAGTTACAAATTTTAGAAGCAACCACATTAAATAGTTGCTGGCAAAATTTACAGAAAAGAATTTACAAATTGTTTGTTTGTAGTACTTAATTTCATGGTTAAAGGTTTCTTTGTTTTTTGATTTTTGTGTTTTTTGTTCTTTCTTTTCAAAATGTGGCTTCCATTGGCGGTGTCTCTAGGTTTGTATCAATATTAGGATTATGTTTTGTTGTGTTTGTTAAGAACTAATCACTTAGTTTATGGCATTTCTCACTAGAGAAATCTAAAAAGTTTCATATAGCTCGTACTTAATGCTTAGTTACTATTTGTTCTAATGCTAGTACTGGTTTTGTATTAGCTGGACATTAAACTAGAAAAGACTATCAGTTAATATTCGCAACTTTCGCCCTTGCACTGCACAAAAATGAGTACTTAAATGTTTAAAAGAAATGTGAAAGTTACTTAAAATTCTAACCATAATAGTGTAAAAAAAAATAACGTTTTCTTGCAGTGGCGTAAAAAATTAAAATTAAATTATAAATTGCAAATGAGTTGAATTAATAAGTAGCTGCAACATCTAAGGACCAGCTGTAAGTTTAGTTGTTGCGCGGACGTTTAAGTAGGCTACTGAAATGTGCTCCAATGCTGTTGTTGTTGCTGCTGCTGCTGTGGCCGGAGTTGTTGCCGGAGTTGCTGCGCATACGTTTGGCGGGTGAGATTTTTTTGGGCGCCTGTGCCAGTCGCTTGCGCTCCTTCATAAACTCTGCAAAGGAACGAAACAAAAACCAAACAGTTAGTAATTATAAATACAAATAATGTGTAGGGGATCAAAGTCAGCTGGCTTTTGCTACCCCTACAGTTTCATTGATATATGGACGATGAATGAGAACGAACAGCAGGCGCCGCCTGCCTTTTCATTTTTGCACATTTTGATTTTGAATTGTGGCATGTGGCACGTGGCAGAGGCACTAGGGGATGCAGCCTCAAGGGTAGCAGACAAACAGACGGCTACAGGCTCAGGTAGTCGCTTCGATCACCGCATGCCAAGTGAAGGCAAGAGTGGATGTTGCATGGCTGCATAAATTACACGCCCTGCCAACTGTGCAACTTCTAAGGCTTCGCTGCACAAAACAGCAAAAAAAACAAAGTACAGCAAGTCAAGGCTGTCCATAGTTGGCCAATGCGGGCGCCTACAAAAACTGACCAGAACAGACTCTTTTTATTATGTTAATAACTATGTAAAGTGGCATAAAAAACTATACAAAAAAAAAAAGCAATCAGCGGCTGTTGATAACTCCAGCGCTTTGATGGCGGCACATTGTGTGCTTCACTCTTTCTCCCTCTGCCATTCCCTCTCTCTTTCTCTGCCTCTAATGAGGTCAACCGGAGGCGGAGGGCAGCCCAAAAGCAGAGCCACGCACATCTGTTAGCATTTACAGCAACCCGCATGCAATGATCGCGTTTTGAAATCAACCCCCGCGACGCAAGCGCAGGGATGTTGCGTGCATTGACTTGGGCTCTGGGGCAGGGGGGAGCAGACAAGCGTTCAAAGAGTGCTCAAACAGCTGCAGCCAACAGAGCAACATTCAAATATCGCTCCCTAACTAAATCACATAAAACAAAGCTAATTATATACATAGTACTTTAAGCAACGTTTGGGATAGCCTATAATTTTGGTTTTCGAATCGAGCAACGCCCACGCTGAAATGCAAGTAAAGGGTGCGCGCAGAGTTGGGGCAGGCGTTTCTCTAAAACTAATTAGAAAAAAAATTTACTGTTTAACCAAATATTACAACAGAACTCTTTGCCCTTTAACTTTATCTCAGATTTATTTCTTCGTATAAATGTTGTAATTGGAATATGTTGCAAGAAATATCTAAAGGAAAATTTAAAAAATTTATTGATTTTAAAAGAGTTTTTCAAACAAGCTGATCATATTTGTGCCAAGTTATAAACTGGGGTTGATTCTCAATTATATCATCCCATTTCAAGGACAGCAATTCAACAGAAGCGTATTGTGGGTTATGGGAAATGAGCTTGTAACGTACAAAGAAAAATACAAAAAGTCCGCGTGCAATCAGGCATAACGCTGGGAAAGGACACGCATCGGCGAACGCTTATAAAAACTAAAACGTGAACCGGAAATGGAAATGGGCACGGGCACGAAACTCACCTGTGATTTTGAGCTGTCGCTTGCGCTGCTGCGACGCGTAGTTGCAGGAGGATGTGGACGAGGAGGCAAGCAAAGCTGCTGCAGATGTAGAGGCGGCCACATTGCTGCTGCTATAGTGCAACGGCAGCGAATCATCCTGTGAATCGTACTCATTATCTGTATTCGAATCCAGCGAAGAGTTCATCATATTCTCACGATCAGCGCGTGCATTTAGCAGCATATCCATGTCACTGGGCGTGACAGAGGCCAACGAATCCGGACGCACATGGGCAGCACGGGTGAGCGTATACATTTGGGGCGCAAAGTTGGATTCCTGTGAGCTGACGCGCTCCCAGATGAAGCTAGCATTGAGCACCAGCGGGCAATCGGCGCGAAAATCAAAGCCCCACTTTTGTGTGGCCAATTCCTGATGACGCTCCAGTTCCGTATTAAAGGGATTGCTGTTTTTTAAAGAGACACAATTGTTTGATTTGTTTGTTTAGCAGCACTTTAGTGGTTTGTACTTACGCTTTGGTTTCCAACAGATTCGTCTGCGTCGGTCCAAATAGATTGCGCTTGATGCGATCCAGTTGACGGCCGCAGGGCAAGTTGCGGCTCATGGCTGGACTTGCGCTCAGCTTGCAGAACTCACTCAGCACAACCTGGTTGAGCACTCGTGCACTGACCATGTTGTTGTAGTTATTTTCTTTATTTTGTTTGGTGTTTTGTATGTTTTGCGCTGCGATGCGACGCACTTTTGGTGTCTACGTTTTGGCCACTTGTTTGCGAACCGCACGACTAAGCGAAATGTCAAACTTTTGGCGCCAAAACTTTTGTTTTTCTGTGCTCGCCTGTACGTGGAGGGGCGAGCTTACTAATACACACAAAATGCAAGCACACACAGTCACACGCACACACGTGCTAGTCTCCAAATCTCGTTTTGACGTTGCGCCTGTGTGAGTGAGTATGAGCGTAAGCGTTTAGATGTGTGTATGGGGCGCAGTGTTGTTGCAGTCTTTTTGCTTCTGCATTTTTAACATTCGTTTTAAAAGTGAAATTTTATTGTTGTTTTTGCACCGTTGATTTGTTTAGAAATATGATATAAACAAATGCGTTGTGAGTGCTTTTTTCTGCACTTTTCAACAAATGCGTTATTCGCTGTTCTTATTTCTCACGAAAAGTAGCCACTCACTCAAACCAAAAACTGACGAGTTGAGCACCCAGTAAATTGAGATAGTCTTGTTCGTTTGCACTTTAATTGTTTTTATTTCTGTTTTTGTGTTCATTTACAATTTATAATATTGTAAACTGTTATATTTTTTTGATATTCGCGTTTTTTATGTGAATATTTTTGTTAATTTGCCTTGAAGTGCGCACTTCAAACGCACTCTCGAACTTAGCTCAGTGAGCAGAATAACAAGACTGAACTGAACCAAACGGTTAAAAATGATATTTATACGCGAGTATCTTTTGCTCAGAGAGCGCTATTATGTGTTCATTTTCGTTCTCGCGACAGTGCTGCTCAGCCATTGCATGCCTCACAAAATGTAGCTGTTTTGCGGCTTGAAAAAGGCTGAAAACAGCTAAGTTAACTTAAGCGCTAAAATGCCTAGACCACTTGTATGACAAAATGTCAAAAATATTAATTTATTTAGCAGTTAGATTTTGAAGTAATTTGAAAATACACTTAAAGTATGCAATACATTTGAGAATACATAATAATTAATTATTTAAAGAAAACAATTAATATTATTTAAACATGCGTGTGTGAAGATGTTTTGAAAAGCAAAAAATAGCAAAAAATTAATACAACATGTTCATAAAATAAACAAAATGCGGCCAAAAACCCACAGTTGCTTAGCTAGTTTCTAACTTTTTAAAATCCAGATTTGTCGGGAAGACAACTTAATGGCCAGCACAGCGCTCGAAGCAAGTTTTTGCTCTCAGAGAGTAAGCGAGCGAGAAACTAAGAACAACCACAAAACGAAACGTCAAACAACCACCGCAGCGTTGCCACACCACGCTCTGCGTTGTCGATGCAGCAACCCTCGAATTCAAAACGATCGAAAGAGGCAAAAGTAGCGCTGCGCTGTTTTGAATGCTCTACTAAAATTAAAGTACTATGATTTGATAATGTGGTGCATCAAAGGCTAGTTTATAATTTTGATAATTGCCAAAAAGCGCTAAGCAACTAATAAGGTGCAAAAACATAACTTAACAAATATAATCCATTTTTGTATATCAAAAAGTATCGATAAGAACATGCAGTATTCGGTGTGCCTTCCTTCTTTCGCTCTCGACCATGCTCTTCTGCCTTTTGAGTTGGAGCTGTACTTTTTGTTCAATGCGATGGGTAAAAGATAAAAATGTTTTGGATTCGGTTTGTTTAACCTGAAACTGGATTTTTGGAGTAACAAAATCAAACAAATTGGATTTAGGGCGGCGCAGACACACAGTTTCACTTTCCAATTGTGACTTGGGGCCAGAGCGTTGCAATGTGGGGCAGAGTGAAACTTGGAAAAGCGCACTAAGTACGAATCAGAGTGTAAAGATAAAATACCGTTTTGTTTGAGCCGTTACAGAGAATTTCCCAAGCTTAAAAGCAGCTCTATTTATGTGCAAAATCGTAAAAAATTAAATTACACTGCAAAAAGCAATAAAATACGATTTATATTGTTTGCACAAATACAATTAAAGTGTACAAAAAGCAAAAAAAAAAGTTAATATAATAAAAAAAGTCACAGCTCGGTTCAAAACTAAAGACATCATTTGCTTTGTGCCCTTGCACTTCAACAAATAAAAGAATTGAAAAAAATGCTTGGTTTTTCAACAATAAAAAACGAAAACTCGCTGCAATTAAAACCATGCCCCGAGTGCAATCACCCCAAAAAGGCAGATCTATCGATCGATTAGGCAGCCAAGTCTCGATTCTGACTGGGTTCCTCCCTATTTCACCAAGTGCTAAGCAGACACACCGCAGAGTTCTGTTTATGGGACACACCCTCCTAACTTACGATCGCAAGAAACAAGAAAAAAAAGGACGTAAATTTACACACTTTTTAACAAATTTGAAGAAAATTCTGCCGGCGTTGAGTTTCAGTCATGCCTGAAACATAAACAACTCAAGAACTTGCACATGGGCATCATATCATATCGTATGGGGGGGTAGCTAGTTCGTGATCCTTTTAAGTAATTTCCTCAAGTTGACGATGCAACTACAGGATGTCCTGGAAATATATATGGGCTGCATTTTGCTGTGTAAACACACGGAAAAAAGGCGTAGAATTGAGTAAGAAAAAGAGGTAGCTCACATATCATCACAATGGGGTATTCTTCAAGTGGTGCTCTTAATCCTTTATAAGGGCAGCTCATAAATGGATTGAACAACTTAGGAACGTGCGGGTATTAGATGCGTATTTGTTTACATTAGCCATTGTATCAATAATGAATTCAATGCTGGTTCTAATGTAATGGGAAAAATAAACTTACTTTTATCAAAAGTATTTGACAATAATTGTAACCGATAAAACGTTCAATGCTATTATAGTGTCTTAATCACATAGAGTATTAAACTGATAAGTGTCTTTAAGACTCTGTTTTATTGCTCTACGATATAGCGTATTAGATAACAACTTTCATGGCTTGTTTCCAAGCACCACAAACGAAGCCAAGTTGAAGGTCGCCATCATTAGAGCGTTATCTTCTAGCATAGGAAAACCTCAACGGACAGTTTTCATTCTGCATAAAATATACGTTACACTCATTTCAAATGCAACGCGCCTTATCGCGTCGAGCGGAACAGAATATCAACGGACAGACCAGCGAGTTTTCGAGACACCCCCCGTAACGGCAAGCCAAGATATTATATTAAATTTTTTGACTTAGTTTATTCCGATATGCCACGTGTTCTACAACACCCAACGGGAGTTTTGTTATTGCCGTGCCCAAAGTGTTCAGTTAGCGTGACAGACCAAGTAACGTACCAAAAAGGTACTATATAAGATATATTTCATATACTCGACTAGTCTGTTCCATAAGGAAATTGCCATAAAATTGTTTAGCTCACGAACTGTGACCGCAAGCTCAATTTGGCTGAGATACTTTGGGCAGGTGCGTTATGGTTAAGGATATTTTAAGGGTTCGCCTTGCAAGTTATTCGCATAACGCAGCGGAAGTGTTCTTGATAGCGTGTAATAAGGCCAAACAATCGATGGGAAAATTTGTGTTGGTAAATTAGGCAACAAAAGTGCACTTGAGTTCAGTTTTTTTGACACGAAATCTATGAAAATATATGGTTTATTTTAGAAATTCTACAAAAAATTTAGAATTTATACGGTGGGAATCTTCGCCTGTCGCTCACAAATAATATCAAAAGAGCAAGAAATTAAATCAAGTTTATCGTTTTTTAAAACACATTTAAGTTTGCAGGATTGAGATCTTGTTTTCTATTCCAATCTTATCTCTTTTATTTTACAAATACTCTCTGAACGTGATTTCTTAAGCGATCGTTTAAAATTCCCAATTTGCTAAGTTCCAAATTCGGACTCCGCCCAATATTCATATCTTTGAAAGGGATCTATCCCAAGTTAAAAAATCCAATTACTCTTTCATGGGGCTCCATTTAGATTTCCTATTAGGACCCCCTATAAAGAATATTCTTACTTTACCCAAGTACAATTCTATACGTACTCAGTACTAGTTCTTCAAAATCTCAAACGATTCAGGCATTTCAAGTCTGATCCCTATCAAGATAAAAATCATTTCGAATGATCGCTGATGCTGTTTTCTCAAACATTTCTCATCACACCGAACACTGGCAAATGACCAATCATTAATTTAAACACAAATCTCCATTCAGGACATTTATAAATGACTTTTGGCTTATCTTTGTTGCCTTTGGACAAATTGTTGCGGTCAGCTCTGGAGTTAGATTTGACAGTATAAATGATAAATACATTTCAATTGAGCATTATTGATGTGTTTTAAAACGCAATGCAAATATGAATATAATATTTGGTATGCAAATATTTATGCTGGCTACCGTTGCACTCAAAATCCTTTTGGCTACTGTGCTACTTGCACTGCAATAACAATCATCATCAATCAAAGGGCGCACACTTGTGCCTGCCTCAACAGATAACCAGGCCAGGCAAATGGTCGAAACCGAAATGACAACTCATTTTATTGGAACAACTACTAGATAAACAAACACAGAGAGAGAGATAGAGCAAGAAAATCCAAACTGAAACCTAAGGAACTGTAAGTTGTATGCTCAAAGGTTCCTCACAAGGCGTCTTTTCCTGGTAAACGCGTGGAAAAACGCAGCATGATGCAGCAGGGGCAGGGTGTTGGAGTGAAAAACCTGTTTTATGCAGCACACTGCGAAGAAATTATAAATATTTATGGAAATGTATTTTCGGTTTGCCCAAGCAACATAAACAAACAAATGAAGTCAAGCAGTTGACAAGCAACAGAATCTTAAGGTAACTTAGGTCAGGAGACGCTCCCTGGAACACTACACATTGCCATGTTTGCTCTAAGTTTGAATCTGTATCTGTATCTGTATCTATGTATCTTTGTATCTTTGCTTGGCCTGTTTGCTCAGTCTATCAGTGTTATTAGCTCAGAGACAGACTTTTCATATAGAGCCTGCACCTACCCCAAAAAACAAAAACTAAAAATCTTGGATACGAAGTGCATAATAAAACGATTTCAATGCCCAGAGGGCAACGTTTTGTCGACTGCTCGACTGTATAAATAATAATAAAATGCATTTATGACTCTGATTGGTGAGAAAAGGCATAAAAAAAAAACACACACTCGTTGGAGCATAAAGAATACAAACTGGGTTTCCCAAATCCTTTCAGGAACCTTTCCTAAATGCGCAGCGAAAACAGGTTGGTAAACCAAAAAAAATGAAGTGAATCAAGTAAAAACATTGCAGTTAAAAGATTGGATCCCTACTTAAAAATACTCTGTTTAAAGATAAAATGCTACGTTGTTTAAGTTCGGAGGAAGAAAAACTTTCCTTTTTCTAATCTTTTAAAATAGTTAATAAAAGTTCTTAAATCAAGACGAACTAATAATACTGTCTGCAAACGATATAAACAAGATATTTTATATACACGCTGTCCGCATTTTGAATCAACTTCCTATATCATAAAAAACTTTAAATAACGCTCTGCAATTTCAACAAAAACTAAAAACACACCTTTAGGAAAATAAGCAGAAAACTTTGAATTAAAATGCATAAACAAATAAAAATGAAAATTAAAATTAATTAAAAACATAAGCTATTGAAATACAAAAAGCAACATAACTTCAAATTTTAGAATTTAGTTAGTATTTACTCAATAATGAAAAAATGTTAAATCTTAAAGACTATATATATTTTCATTTATTAATAGCAAAGCTTTAAGCTTCTATCACTATATAACCTGTATACCCTTTTCGCCATCAAAAACAGAGTATATAAAAGAATACTATCAAATGTTAGGTAGTTAGGAGTCACGGCTTAAAGACGATCACGCAGTCTGCCTGGCAGGTAGATGGATACATTGGGGCATTCAATCACAGGAACACTGCGCTGGCGCAGACAAATTTATTAGAGGTAACATAACGTGACCCTTTTTCATTTATTATTATTGGAACCCAAACAAAAACAGAAAAGAAACTGATGAAAATGATGTAGCAAAAGGAACGCAGAACACGTGTACAATTACAGTTGAGTTCAGTTTTAGGATGCAGTGCAATGAGAATCAAAAGATTCACACTGTATATGTGTCCCACAGTGCATACTTCTTGCCCACTGTCTGCTGCCACAGACGCACACCGCCATTGTCGGAGGATGTGGCATAAACTTCACCATCGGGACTGTACTTGATGCTGCGTATGTTATCATCGTGGGCAATGAAGCTGTCCAGGATTTCGCCTGTGGCATAGTCGCACTTGAAGATGACACGATTGCTGTCCGCACACACAAAGGTTTGCTTATCGGGATGTAGAGAGGCGCCTACAAGACGTGTGGGCAGCTTGCGATGTTGCAGCACCTCAAAGCGATCCACATCGATGAAGACTACGCTGCGGCCATAGGCAATGGTCACGGTGCGTCCATCTGGGGACATTTCTAGCGACTTTGCATGATGCGGCAGTGAAATAGAGTGTGCCTGCTGCCCGCTCTGCCGATCCCACAATCGTATGGATCGATCATGCGACGAGGAGAGCAATGCACGATCGTCCCGGCAAAAGATCACATCACGCACGCCACGCACTAAACCCTTAAACAGAATGGGCACAGCCGGCTTATCCAGTGCATAAAGATACAGTACTCTGTCCGTACAGTGTCCATGCTTGCGATCCAAACAACCCACGGCCAACTCATGCGACTTGGCTGCAAATGCCACACAACGCACAGCCGATGACAGCATTAACTTCGTCAGATGCTCACCATTGACAGCATTCCAAATGCGCACCGTACAATCATCGCTGCCTGTGGCCAAACGTGTTGCATCCATGTTAATATCCACACTCAGCATCGCATCGCCATCTTTCTGAAAGGTGCCCACCCAATCGCCAGTATCGCCATGACGCAACATTGTCTGCCCATCGAGGCAAGCTGAGGCCAAATAATAACCGGAATCGCATACTCTGCTATAGGCTAGTTGCACCACATGTCCTTTGTGGCCCTCACAATCCACTGGCAATTGTTGAATAGACATTGTTGCTCCAAGTTGTTTGTAAAATTGGAAAAGAGGTAATTTTTATTTTAAGATTATTGATTTAGTTGGCTTCAAGCGTGTATAGTTTTTGAATTGTTGTTTCATTCTGAAATGTGTTGATTTGAGTTTGTTTGCTTGAAAATGCTTAAAGTAGCAAAGCAATCTGTGATCGAATAGAAAACTATAAACTAAGTGCGTTGATAAGTTTGTAAAGATAAGTTCAAATAAGTCTCATTCCACTGTCTCAAGTACCAAACTATTTAAACCGAATTTTCCATCGATATTCGAAACTCAGAGCAGCAAATAATTCCGCCTTATTTGATTGGAATTGGAACTGGGAACAGCACGAATAACATCGGGGCTTAAACTACTGGATCTACCTATTTTAATGACTTTATATACTCGTATCTAAAGTTAATTATGATTCTAACAAAAAACTCAACCAAAGAGAATATAAGTAGAAAGAGAAGTTAATACGATCAATAATATGTCGTATGGCAGCTACTTTTTATCCATTCTATTTGACTTTGTCTCTGGTTAATCGTCTTATAAATTTTAGAATTTGTATTCTATTTTTGCTTTATTTTAATTTGAATTCATCGAAATTTTAATGTAAATTATGTATAATGTGATCATATTTCCATGGTAAAGGTATTTGTCTCTTATTGTGTGAACTAAATTAAGTCCCAAAAGATCTGAAATGTCCTTACAGCTTAAAGAACTGAAAAGAACCACAAGTAATCTTACAGGTCCACAAATTTTACGCTATTTGAGAGTTAAGTGAGAAAAGATTAAAAACAATTAAAGTATCTTACATACCCTGCAATTTTCGCCGTTTCATACTTGAATAACTTTGAACATCTTATTAGAGTAAGTTGAAAAAGTGCTGCATTTGCTGGTTATACAATATATTAGCTGAGTGTGAACAAGACAAGCTAATTAGCATATAGGATGACTTTAGCAACTACTTGTGCTTGTACTACTACTACTATGTACATTGTGTGCACACATTTCGGATATCCTTTTAATTTCCTCGACAAGGCAGCAGCAGCAGTGGCAATTTCAGTTTTGCATAAATATTTTGGCAAAAACTTCAGGACAGACAAAGGAGCTGAGAGAGAGAGAGAGCTAAGAACTCGGGTGTGAAAGTGAAATCGAGTCAATTGCGGGCGTGTTTTTGTTAGTCTTGCGGTTTCTCCAGCTACCGTCAGACACGGGCGCACAATTGGCTAAGGAACTGGGCCAGGAGCAGGAGCAGGTAACACAGTTTGCCAGATATGTATTGCAAAGGACTGAACCTGGAGTCTGAGTCTGAGTTAGAGCTGTGTATTGTCTCGATGTATGTTTTGCTTGTGTGTATGCACAGGTGTCATCGTCCTGGCACAGAGAGTATTGTTGGTGTAAACTACTTAAAGGCAGCGCACGCGTTTCCTAAATTCCTCACATGTCGCCGCCTCGGGGTCCTTACGAGTTTGAGTTTTCAAAGTACCGGAGACGATGGCATCGCCGACTGCTTTGTTGGCTCCGCTTAATGAAAGCAAAACGTTCTGAAATATGAATTGAATCTTCTTGAGTGCATTTAATATACATTACGCTTTGTGCTGCTGCCGTTAGCCCTGCTCCTGCTCCTGCGGCGCCTTTAACTTACCTTGTTAATATCCTGCTGCCAGACAAGTTGCGAGCTGTTTGCCAAAAAAAGAAGAAAAAGTAGAAAAAACTGTGTGCGCCGTATAATATCCGCCGAAACGTTTAACTCAGATTAACAAGTGATGACTGATACGGAACTGTGAGATATTCCACAGAAGGTCCTTGGGCTGTGTGCTTTTTATTAAATTAAAAGAGGTAAAGTGAAGTGAGCAGGGACCTTCGCTGACTTTTGAGGCTGCAAAAACTAAATATTTAGCCGCAAGGAGCAGAAGATAAATGCTTTGAATTTAGAAAGCTAACTGAACTGAAGGATAATAGGTTTACCAAGATGTTGTTTATTTGATGGAGCTGAAGATATATTAATATATATTTAGTTGAATTGGTGAGTTTTGAGATAAATACGAAGCACTCTTCACGGGTCTGTTTCTGTCATTATCAAAAATATGCTTTCTTCAGTTGCTCTGCCAACATAAACCACAAAACGCATTGACCCAAAACACACAAATGAGGATTATGCAAAGATTATGCTTAAATGTCATTAGTCAATAGGAGATCAATGGACCCATATTTGAACTCTGACCAATAGCAATGTTAAGTGGACAAAATGCCAGCAGAAATGATGCCAATTTCTTACTTTTTGGCCAAAAAAACCGCAAGATGTGTACACACACAGAGCACAACCCCTAGATAAAGAGAAAGAAAATGAGAGCTGAAAGAAAGTTGATACCTGAAAAGGAAGTCTGAACCCTCAATATATGATTGAAAAAAGGTTTTGCAAATCACAGTTCGATCGGCACTTACCCAAAAACGACATAAACAATCTCATTGTGCGCACTCGAAATCAAATGATGTGTGAGATATCAATTGTCAAATTGACAATAGAAATTGACAGATCGGTATCTGTAACGTTCTCTAGCTGCTCACACCGTAATAAAATTAGAAGTTTATTGATTTGTCCTGACACTTTCGCATAGCATAACTTTTGAAAATTGGGACTTTAACTGAGAACTTCTGAGATTGATGTACACCGTATGCTACAACTTTTCAATGGGTGTGGCCCGTTTTTACCCCTTGCTGATTTCTCGTTGTTCTATAAAAATTATATGCAATTACGTATGAAGCAAAAAAAAAAAAAAAAATGTATATTTTTATATTTATTCTGATGCTGAGTTGTCATAAAGTGTGCAACTTTATGTGCCTTGTAAATATTTTGATGTTCAGCGCGGAAATTTGTTGGACTTCCGCTGACGATAGCCAATTTTTCAGTGGAAACTGAATGCCCGTATGCCATGATGACGATGATGATGATGATGATGTTGTTGTTGTTCACGATGCTTCATTTCCGCAACGGACTGACAAATGAAGCAACACTTCCGTTTCAAGTATCCCAAAGCACTTTTGTCCACGCCCTATTCAAAGTAACTTTCAATTTTCAAAATACAAAAAAATGAAAAACTATCATTAATAGCATGACTTGCGGCATTTGGAGTAGAATTTGTGAAGAATTTTAAATTGTTCTATGTTTGCACTAATTATTATTAATGTTTTCATAAATGACTCTTCTTAACGGCTATTGATGATGCGGCTTGTTTTGGGAACGGGTTTTTTTTCTTATATATGTATGCCTGTTGGCTATAGAATAGAAAACTGTATAAATGGGTCAAACTATAGCGTCTTAGTATGGAAAATCATAAGGTTGACTGCTTAGATTTCAGAAATACTCTCAAAACTGAGAGCTTCTTCGCTAACAATTGTTATTTAACATGATATGTAAACATAAGAAATGGTTTTTCATTTTGAGAAGGCACTTAAGGACTAAAACTAAGATGAATTTCATATAGCTATTTATTCCACAACTAAGATCATATAAGAGATAAACGATAAGTCTCTTACAAATATTACAATCTGGAATGCAACAAAAAGTTCTTCAAAAATAGTTAGTTTACACCAATCTTAAGTTTTAAATAAACTTGATTCCTGGAAAACATACAGGCCTGTTCCGAATTCAGTACGTTTTTGAAAAGTGTAAATGAATAAATTCCGAACGATTTACGAATTACTGTTCTGATACCCAGTCGGAGTGGATTCTCTTTTTCGAAACCGAGTTCGAAACCGAGTTTTCATAGTAAAAAGTCTACTTAGTTGTCTTCTAGCAGGCATTGCAGAATCGAGAAAAGCTACGTTTCTTTTCACGTTTTCGCTTCTGTTTTACAGACAGTTTGTCAATTTAATAATGTTAATGTTATTTGACTTTTAACTAATGAACAAAATGACTAATTCTTTTCCAAATATGATGAAGATAATAAGAAAATTGAGTTTCGGAATTTGTTTTTTTGAATTCCTTGTGTAATCTGGCAATAACTTTTCATTCCGCAGCCAAAAAAGTACAACTTTTTCCGTTTTCGCAAATTTCGTATGGAATACGAGTTGGAAACAGGCATGATACTATGCTTTTCGCTATCCTAAACTACTTGTATAATCAAGTTTTAGTTGGAAGTTACTTGCTTAAGCCTTACATACTTCAAATGATAGATCGAGCAAGAAGAATCCCCAATCAAATATATTTTATAACAAAGATCAGCTTTCTAGTTTCTAAATAACAATATATATAACCTCTCTAAACGTACTATCACTGCCAGTAACACATCAAAATAGAGTTTTCAACTCACAGAAAACTTTTCCCATAAGTTTGCCCACTTACCTGATGCTTGATGATCCCTTGTAAAACTCATGTAAGCCCATATTAAAATATGCAAAAAAAAAAAAAAAATATTAAAAAGAAAGAAACACGCTCTACATCATGTTAAGAACAGCGCTCAAGTGATCAATCCCAAATAACATTTTTGACACTTTAAAGAGACCAATATGAGAGAAATAGAGAATCGCAACCAGTTCGCAGAATTCGCCATGGCTGTCTCAACTGAAGAAAATACTTTCACTGATCTCAACGGACACGCACATATCAATCAAAGTTCGTCACAGTGTCGGGAATTATGTCAGTCGCTTACTCAAATTGCAAGGAATGATGGAATGATGTGCTGTAGTTTGATAAAATGACGGTTAGACTGATTTGCATAGTTGTCAACTTTTGAAGGCAGATGTAGCATGGCATTTTCATGCCACAAAAAAAAAAAGAAAAAGGTGGTTGGAAAAACTTGAGGCGTTGCGTTGAGAAAATCCGTTTAAAAGTTTGCATTTTTTAACCTAATTTCTATGTGATTTTATATTTTTGTTGAATGCTGTCAACGCATCAATCATAGATTTTATGTTTTTGTGAAAGAAGACACCTTTTAGATTAATTTTTCGAATTTTCTTTTGTAATTAAGCATAGTTTTAATTAAATATTGTTATATGATACTTTTTTTTTGGTTTGAGGCAAGTAAACCCTTTCACAAATATTAGGGTTAGTCAGAAGCTACGCATGCGCAGCTGTACAATTGATTGAAGTGAAATTTTAAACGGTTTTCTTTATACATTATTGCTTCTAATAAAGTCATTTGCCAAAATACTACTCAATTTATGCCAAAAACCTACCCAATTTAGGCTGCAATTAAACTAAGCGCCATATATCAATCAGTTGTCATGCCCAGCTCATCTTCTATAATGATTTTATAATGTCTGCAGATACATTAAAGCTATAAATGCCAGCTGCATTTTTGGATAAAACATAAAAATAGTAGCTGGCAAAAATGTATTGATCCTCTGTTTTTGTAACAATGCCCCAATCGCTGTTTATGACCATGCCAAATTGGTTTATTAATGTCGTCCAGCTGTTTTCACATGTCACATAACTTGGCATTTTGCTGCTAGAAAAGAAGCCGCATTATTAAATCTTAGGCGTTGTAAGCCCATCAGATATATAAGAGGACCTCAGCATAGGTAAGACAAGACGTTATCATGAGGCCTTTGCAATTGCTTCCTGTCTCACATCTAATTACTTGCAGGATAACAATGCTAAGCAACAGGAAGCGGAAACTAAAGTGGCCGCTTGGATGCGCCGCCTAACTAAGCGACTAGCCGTTGGCAGTGTCACAACATACAACAAACATACAGCACAACAACAACACGCAAACAACAACATGCAATCTAACTAAGCAAATTTAAATTACGTGCGCGTCGCTCCGGGCGCATTCATTAAACGTCTGCCCGATAATTAACGCCCTTATATAGTAGGACCTCTTCGGGCAGCCTATAGAGAGAATAGAATATTCAAAAAAAACTCGAAATACAAGGAATGTCATTCAACAATGAGCTGCGTCCGGCTATGTGTGCCAAACTCAGGCACAAAACTGTCCCGTGGGCCATTGTGACTAATTGATTTGCTCAAACAAAATGCGTCGCGTCGTCCTCAGTTTCTCAATTTCTCAGTTCTCAGTTCCTTGTTTCTATTTCCCTAAGTTCTCTATACTCAATGCCCATTGCCCATTGCCCATTGCCCTGTCTCTGTGCAATTTGTAGAGTCAAATTTGCGGCGGCTAGTTAATAGCATTGTAATGTCCTTACAAAAGAATATCGAATATATATTTTGAAATATGCTTGGAAAACTTAATTTTGCATGCTGCTTCAATGTGAAACTTGAGAGTGGGAATGAATATCTGTTGAATAGCGGCCAAATGATGTAAACGATCGTTTTATGCGCTTTGGAATTGATAACAAGTAAGAACGTCGGGAGGACCCGACTGCGATATACTCTATTTGATGTACGTTTAATAAATTAATTTCTTGTAAAGACTACTTAAATACTACGAACTAAAAAATGCGTTTGTTTGAGTTATGTTATATAGTTATACTGGTCCGATCTGGCCGATCTTGACACTTTGTCTGCCTATGGTATATATCAACATATATACCAAGTTTGGTAATTCTAGCTTCAAAACTGCGTTCATACAGACGGACGGACGCACATTTCACAAACACAAGATAATCTACTTTTTCCATTTTGGAAAACAGAGTATAATCAATAGGACTTCTAAATAGATATAAGCATAAGCATATTGATTTTAAATTATTGCCAGTAAAAAGTTAAGAATTTCTTCTAACTAAATGTTTCCAAAAGTAAATACCTTAAGCTAGTAATAAATATGGAATTTCCAAAATAAATTGGAATGGCCATCCAACAAATACTTATGCAAAATGCTCTCTGAACCATGTTAGTATATCTATAAGAATATGTTATTTAATTCTATTCTTTAGGGTAATAAAGCCAAGTTTTTCCTGCTGAGGAAGTCATTTCCTTGCTGTGTCACTTCAAATTGTGTTCATAACAAATAAATTATATTTCTAGCCCATTTCAAGAGTTCAAAAATGCGGCCCACGACCTTATTGCACTCCGCATAACTTAAAGAGTAGGGGAAATTGTAAGCGGAAGGGGCAGAAAGACCTAAGCCGTTTAGAAAACTATGCCATTTCGGCATAAAGTTATTGACCCGTGCTGGGCATTGAAGTGAAGCAGTTTGGAAAATCCTCAAGACAGAGACTCGTATGGCAATGACAGATAGAATAGAGGCTTGGAAGACGCCGCCGACATGGAGAGAGTGCGAGAGAGAGGGGAAGAAAACGAGAGAGATAGTGAGATAAAAACAGGCTCAAGTGGTTTTTCGTAGAGCAACCCTTTCAACTATCCGCTTTCTCTGCTTCAAACTGTCAGGGATTACATGAAGATTGTGTTTTTGTATATCTAAAGGAGGCTGTCGGTTACAGCTCCTAGAGTTACATCAGGACCAGTTTATGGGCGCTGCACTGAGAGAAAATTATAGTCAAATTGAAATTAAACAACTTCAAATGTTTTCAAACTGAAAAGTCATTAAAGAAAATAATCAAACTGAAGTTGAAGAAGCTTTAAATTTATTTCAAAATAAAAATGTTTAAAATAAAAAACCGGTGTTTCTGCCTGCTGAGACAGGGGAAATAAGTTCTTCCATAACTTTGGTGCTATTTATCCGATCGTGTTGAAATTTACACATTCGAAAGACATTGATTAAACATACATGTGTACCAAAAATTAAAGCTTTATCTTTAAAATTGTGTGGAAGTCTTTTGCGAATTGCGGGGGGGTGCATCCGAAATTTGAAATAAACTTGATCTGCGTATGGTATACAGGAACCTGCATGCCAAGTTTGGTATCTCTAGCTCTTATAGTCTCTGAGATCGACGCGTTCATACAGACACACAGACGGACAGACAGACGGACATGGCTAGTTCGTCTCGGCTGTTGATCCTGATCAAGAATATATATAGTTTATATAGTCGGAAATGCCTCCTTCTGTCTTTTACACACATTTGCAGTACTTTATAACTCCCTTTTTCTCATTTTTAATGGGAACAGGAAGTAATGATATCTTAATATATTTTAATTTTTCATAATAGAAAATCTTCAATTTTCATATGCCTTTTTTCTCTCAGTGTAGGACAGAGGGAGTAGACACTGTCAACTGGCCAGCTGTTTAAGTTTTCCAAGTTTCTGACTTATTGAAATGAATTTTAAAAGGTAGCCTCAGCGCCCTTTTGTTTTAAGGGCGCATTCAAACAGCCCTTTACTCCTGTGAGTCCTTGCAATCACTCATAATGATTATGTTGCATTGTTGCGGACTTTTCCACGTAGCTGCCGTTGTTGTAATGATTCAATTAACGGCACAGCTGACCAATGGCTCTGTGCACAGTTTTATATATAGTATGTATTTATGTTGCATGTGGGAAAAACAAAAGGGGTTTCCAGGCTGAAGAATATCTTTTGTGGGGTTGTCATCTGTATAACTGTGCGCTTTTCTTTCTCACTTTTTGATTACAAGTCCTTTTCGTGTTGCCTCTCAGAGTTGTCATAACTTTGGCTAACGAAATTTATGTGAATGGGCTTTGCATTTCTCTTTTCTTGACTTTTGTTTTCAATGTTGATGGTCATTTGAGTTGCGTGCGAGAAATATCATTAGCTTTACATAGGGTTGAGCTGGGCAAGAGTTGTTCAGGATAAAATCTTAGATTCTAGGATCAGGTAGAATTGTAAGCAAAATTCGATGCTGTTTATATAACAAAAGTTCATTAACAGACTATGGACCTTAATAGAAAATTCAATTAAATGTTATGGGTTGCAGCTTTCTTACAAAGTTCAAACTTGAAAAGGTTCGCATTCTTCAAAATTAAAAAACAAAAGAAAAGTTGTATTTTTTCATATCATATATATAACTAATTTTAATTTAAATTTCTAAGTAAATCAACAGAAATAAAACCAGAATACTACAACCAAAAACTGCAACCAAAAACCAAAAAAACTTGTTATTTCGATCGAACAGCTATAAGATATAGCGCTCAGATTTAGTGCAAAATTTAAGCGAATTTTAAAACCTTCATTAAAACTTATAAAATGAATGAATTTTGTTAAGAAATCTATAAAAATAAAAAAGGTGATTTTGATTGAATTTAGCTTGAAAGACAAACATCGATCGTTGGTAAATGTAATTCAGAAAGAGTGTTCAGATTTGATAAGATCAAAAACTAATAAAAACTGTTTTCTATATGTTCGGCTCGGCTGTTGATGCTGATCAGGAAAATATTATATACTTTGTGTGTTCGAAGATGCCTTCTTCTCTTTAAATACCATTTGCAAGGATATAAAGGAACATAAATATGAAAGTTATCAAATAAGTACAGGCACTTTAAAAAGGAGCAACAACATTTCATTAAAACAAGAATGATTTTGGGTTAAAAATCAGTTTCCAAAAAAGGAACTAAAGTATAGTACATCAGTTTCGCAACTTTAAGCTAATTCCGCGTATTAAACAGCCACAAAAAGAAACTTTTAAAACACACTCCAGCAAAAAAACACACATTTAAACACCAAAAAGCATGTCCTGCTGGCAAAGGACAGCTGATGCCAACAGTTGCTGGTTTCATTTTACGAGAATGCATATCATGTCAACGCTTTCGAATGGCATTTAACTTGAGCTAATCTGGTTTTTGAATGCTATCTGGGGTATTTAAAAGGCTTAAGCTTTAATTAAAAGGTGAGAGCAAAGCAAAATGTAAAGAAAAAGGCAGCACAGCTGTGCATCCTGTGGAACTGAAACTGTTGGCAGTTGATCTACGCGTTGACAGCCAGAACTCAGAATACGGAATTCAGAACTCAGAACTCAGAACCCAGAACCCAACACAGTACTCGAACAGACCCGGACACAATGTCATGTGAAAAAAAGTGCAGTTAGTAATCGGATACTTTTATTGCTGAAAGGATAAACCACAAAATGCTTTGTATGCAATGGCCATAATATAATACATTTTTATAAGTAAAAGGTTCCTCTACCTCAGTACCTCTCACTCACTCTCTATGGCTCTCTCGCTCGCTCGCTCTGGCTGCTTACATGGTCATATAAGCTGCTTAAAGCCGGCATTGCAAACTTTACGACTGGCAACAGTTGTAACCATTTGGTATGATGGCGTCTTTTGTTTCAGAGAGAGAGAGAGGGGGGGAAGCCGCAGCAGTGCCTGTGAAAAGCAGAAAAACAGAAAAATATATATATATATAATAATAATAATTGCATGCAGCGCGAATTGTGACGAGAAACGGCACTGCGAATAAAAATACTTGGCAATAAAATTGATGAATTCGCTGCGCGCATAAATATATTTTTGGGATACAGCTAAAAAGTTAGCGATATCGAAAGCGATACTGATATTGTACAGGAAAAACAATTGTGGAAAAACGCATAAAAACTCAGCGAAAAGCGGCGGAAAATCAAAATCACGTTACAAAGATGTTAAAATGCAACAACAAAAGATACAATATCAAAAGCCGGAAGAGTGGCTTTAGACCCCATCCATAAGCACATTAAAGCGTTAACTGAGCATTATTCAAATCTTGGCCGCAATAAGCACATTAACGGGATTATACACGGCCAATAAACGGTCAGAGTTGAAGCCAAAAGGATATATGCAAAGCACAATCTTTAAGAACCGAAGCAGATAGTGAGAACCAGCCGATCAATGCGCGTCAAGTTGAGTTAGGCCTAAGGATAAGAATCAGGGTGGTTTTTTGCAATAAGACAGGGGGAGAATTTTAGTTGTAAAGGGTTACAGTTACATGCATGCTCCTTTGATGGCAGCCTGTCAGTGCGAAATGCAGCAGCATTGAAAAAGGATCATCACATTTTGCACATTTTCACATTTCCTTTTGTAATCAAACATCGATATATGTTTGTGCATGTTAAGTAGCTGTGCGGAGAATGGGATTTCATAGGACTTACACATTTTCTTTATTTTTGGGTTTCCCTTTTTGCCACGTTGTAATAAAATGTTTACAAATTTTTGCAAATGATTTTGCATTTGCAAATTGAATGTTATTGCAAATTCAATAAGTGATTTATTGTTGGATTAATGCTGGGAAAATTGTACACATCTTGATGACTCTGTTAAACTTGCATAATAGATTTGAAGTTAGGGAAGGTGTGAAAACTATTAGTTGATCCTTACTTTGTATAGATTAAAGATGACATGGGGCTATAACAGAGATATGTTGAAAAACTACTTGGACAAAAGGTCTATTGAAATAAGTAAAATTGGAGTTGCAAGTTAGGGACTTAAAGATAGTATTTACCAAGCTCTAATATCAAAATTCTTTAAATGTCATGTTCAATATTCTGATCCTGGTAGTTTCAGAGATTTAAAAGCTATTCCTCAGGTCCCATTATAATTTTGTCACGAAATGTGTATCGCATTGAATGAGACGTCTCAGATAAAACATGTGTATTTTCGTGATCAGCATCAACAGACAAGTCATGTCCGTCACGTACGTCATGTCCGTCTGTCTGTCTGTTTATAACCCTACTCCCTCAATTTTAGAGCTATAGCTATGAATCTTGGTACAGATGCTTCATCTTTCTGCAAGCAGTACATATGTCAGAATCGCCCACTATATCTTATAGCTGCCATAGGAACGATCGGTTGAAAACAAGTTTTTGTATGAAAAACTTTTGTGTTTTTCAAGATAACTCAACCAAACTCACTAAACCTAAGTTTAAGGACAGTTTATACATAATGACAAAATTTCGTCAAAATCGGACGACTGTATCTTATAGCTGCCATAGGAATAATCAGTTCGGCACGGGGAAGATAACATTTCTTTCTTGTTAAATTTGTCCTGATTCCCTTTCCGAAGAATTTAATATGAGCGGCGAGATTATCATCTCACAGACATACTTTAGGTTATCCTCCATCAGTATCTTCTACATCCAGAAAAGTAATTAACCATTATATACTCTATAAATAAGCACTCAAGTTACTTAAAAGGTATAACATTTAAATGACCATTTCTCACAGTTTTTAATTCAAATTGCAATTAAAACTATGAAGCTAAGAAGCTTTCCCTTTTCTTTGCACTTACATATATGTATATATAAGAAGTGTACACATTTTATTACATGTTATCTTAAAGAAAACTAACCCACTGCCACACATCTAAAACACATCTCACATATCATAAAAATCGCTCATCAAAGAAGGCACTATTTGAAAAAAGGCCAACACATTTTATGACTTGAGAGCCACCTTTTAATTGTCTGGGAAAATGCATTTTATCTGAATTGTATGATCAGTGTAAGCAAAGGAAATTTAAGAACAAGACGCATCACAAAATATCAAGGCATTTTTTTTTTTTGTAAATGAAAACAAAAAACTGAAAAATACGTTACAAATACAACGCTTGGCTGACTTGGCCAACTCGACGAGGAGTTGGTCAAGTGCTGTGAAGTCGCTGAGACTTTTTTGATGTCGCCCCATTTTCGCGCCACGTTGTTAAATACTCTTCCAGTAGGGTACTATAGTTTTGTTATGGGTTAGGTAGAGTATATCCACAAGTAAAACTACATTCAATGTTTTCAAAAACTACATGCAGTTTTTGAAATATTCGCGGCTTCGAATGTATTTTTATAATATTTTCTAAACTTGGTCAAAATGTTAGCTGTAATATATTTTAATTTTATTATTTTTCAAAATATTTTTTGTAATTTTATAAGCTTTTAGAAATTTGATTATTGTTTTTGGACTACTTTATCTTTATTTATTTTAAAATTTCTATTATTTATTCCAAATTTATCAGCTCCTTTTGACCTAAGCTTGGATCTTGCGTAGCTTAGATCGCCGGTTTTAAGTTTTGTTTAAGTTTATAACTGTATCATATTTGTTTGTATACACAAATATGATCAATAACATATTCAGTTCTTTTTGAAAATTCAATTACTTTAAAGTTCGCAACGTTTTTGATTTCCTATTTACGTTTTCGAATGAAATGTGAAGTTATGCTTCAAAAGTTTTCATTCCACTGGCATAAAAGACAGCTTTGCAAGCCAAAAATTCAACGTTTTTTCCGAAATTCAGAACAGCTAACAATTCCGAATCCGAATGTTTTGATCGGAATTGAAAATGGAAACATTCCTGGAATAAAAACAAATAAGTTTGCAAAATAAACAATCAGGCCTGTTGACATTTTCGATTCCGATCAAAACATCTATTATCCGGTTTAGATTTCGATTTCGATCAAAACATCTATTATCCGTTTTAGATTTGGAAAATACGGCTTAAAAAGTTGTAATTTTGAAATTGAGTAATGAAATTTATTCAAAATGATCTTCAAAAGTTAAAAACGACTGAAATTTCTTTCGAATGTCTTTTACAAAATCGAAAACGATTGGGAATGAAAAGTGCTCCGAAATGGGGAAAATCGTATACTATATAATCTATTTGAACATTGTATAACAATTAAGCAGTTTTCAAAGGATATTTAAAAGTCGTTGTGTTATAGTTTACCCCTCATGCTGGTGTTTTTGCTTTATGCTCAGTGAGTAACGTGTGAAAGACGTTGAAAGTGTAGGAAGTGTCTCTGACTCGATGCAATTTTGATTTGAGACCCGCAGGGCAGCTGGCCACAGGTGAGTGCGTCAGCGTCAGCGTCGACGTCAGCGTCGGCGTCAGCGTCAACGGAAGCCGGCAGTTGAAAATTGGTAGTTGGTAGTTGGCAGTTGTCAGTTAATACACTGTTAGGGCATGGCAGAAGAGGGTGCTGCTAATTGGCAGTCATCAGGTGAATTTTAAACGCAGAATTCCGCGGGCGTCGCTTTATGCCAATTGAGCTCAGTTTCTAGCTCAAAAAGCCCACCAAATGCAATCAAAATATTTACAAAGTTAAATGCGAATGCAGTCGAGTGTAAGTATATGCGACAGGCTGTAAAAAGGAAAGGTGTGAAAGGACAATATGCCCGCAGTGGGCAAACAAAAGTCACACAGCCAAAAAGAGGGAAGAAAACCCAAGACAAGTATACAATCAAATGGGGGTAGACAACAAGATGACACACAGCTGAGAGATGCAAATAATGTTCAGGTAACGCTGCACTTGAGAATAAAAGGGGTATGTACAATGAATGTCCTTCGGGCAGGACAAAATATTTTCAACAATTTCGAGTGCGTCTTTTTGTGCTGCTCCGCAGACAGATTTATGCAGCTAAAATGGAAATGCGAGAGTCGAAATTAAGTTGTAATCTTTGTAATTTTTGGCACTTATGTCTTAAAGGGGTTGACAGCTGTCACAGTGCGAAAGAGACAGAGAGAGAGAGAGAAAGAGAAAGGACATTGCGGCGCCGGCTCACACCTTTTTTTTCCAGCCGTATGTCCTGGCAACAAAGCGACACATTTGTTTTGTAAATATTGCGTTTGTAATTAATGCAACGTCATTTGAATATTGCGCACAAAATAATAGTCAAATTTCCCATTTGCATATGGAAAAGCGGTTCAAGAGTCATTTTTCATAGTCCGTTGATAAATATACTTTTCTTCCTCTTTTTTTTTTTGGAAATTTTACTGTTATTCAAATTTTTGCTGTCATTCAACGTAGATTAATGAGTTCTCGAAAATTTGCATAAGGCACGGCCAATGCAAATGGGTATGCCATATGTGATGAGCCTTAATTAAGCATGCGGGCCTAGATCGAAGGGGCACGCGATCAGTGAGCAGAAGGACAGCTGTGCCACCCTCTCTCGCAGGACAACAGTCGCCACCCCCTCCTGCTGCTGCTGCTGCTGCTGCATCAATTAGCACATTCCATATATGTAAATTTTGTGTACTGCCCACGCGACAAGGATGTTTTCATATATAACCACACGCGATAAAGTTTGCGCTGATCGCAGGATCTGTTGTCCTGTGACTAAATTTAGAAAGAGCTGATAGCAGCTGTCTAACTGTAAATTAAAATGCATTTTACGCAACTGCTTCCACAGTTTCAGCAGCTGTTCTAATGGCACGCACTTAGCACTTCAAAAAGGACACCCCACACACACACACACACACACACTATGCAAGCAAGAGGTATGGGCACTTTGTGCCTTTGTCAGGATCTGGGCCGTTGTGTTATGTTGTTTTTCGAGGAAAATTACGCATTTTCATGCTCGACTACCGTTCGACCGCACCGAAAATAGATTAGCTGCAATGAAAGGATATTGAACTCAGCATTCTGCCCACAAATAGACAAAAAAAAGAGAAGAAAAAAGGACAACAGGACATCGACTATGGGTCACTTGACGGCTGCCTCGCTGAGCAGTTGATGAAAGGCGCGTGCCAGTTGAGAGCTAGGACATAACAAGGATATGTCTGGACTATTAATAGACTGGTTCAAAATCAAAATTATGTAACGAGCTGATGAACATTTTGATTGCCAGCATTTAATTTAATAAAGTAATTTGACAATTGAAATTGAAATATTTGTTCAACTTTTTTTGTAGAAAATTAAATTATTAAAAAAAAAAACAGCTAAAAATAGATTGAGAAAATCATTTTGAGAAGTTTTAGATAAGGCGTAATTTTAGTAAAATGTTTAGGATGATATAGCTATATTCCAATAAAAGAAAATTAATATTATCTTGGCACCTAATCTTAGTTGTGCGATTTTGATTGATCAAGCTATAAAAATTATATTATAACTTACAATACATAAGTTTTTGTTTGAATATCTTGAGAAACAACGTGTTTTTGATTATAACGATTGTTCCGATGACAGCTTTAAGATGTAGTAGTCCGATCTTGGTGGAATTTTATCAAAATGCATAGAACGTATGTAAGCTTACAATAGATGAGAATGAAAGGATAATAATTAATATAAAGTTTAATTTGATGCACAAATAGGTTTATCTTAACAAAATTTCAAATTGAAATTTCACGCGCCAAAGTAACGTTTCCAGTTTTGGCAGTCTGGCAAGGCTAAATTTGCGTGCATCGGCAACAAAACTTAGCAGTCTGGCAACGCCAAATATCCGTACATCTGGTAGCGCTGCATTGCCTTGCCGCACCACAACCACTTCGCCGCTTACCTATCGATCAAACACTAAGAGTTATCGGCCTGCAACTGAACGAATTTACTCACCCAACGAAATGTTATTCAAAGAATTGGACCCTGCTAAGCGTAATGCGTGCATCATCTGGCAACACTATACACCCACTATTGTGAATTACTGAACACAACCAACACTAAAATACTGCGAATTAATTTGGCAACAGCTATAGTTTAGTGCTGATTTACAAAAATTGCAAATTGTTGTACGTGTAGTGTAAAGTTTGTGTAATTTAGTGAATTGCTGTTTACGTTGCGCTACAGTATTGTGTGTGCCACAGACACGACAATTAATCAAAAGCATTCGAAGAAACAGACGTCCCCGTCGCCGGACCCATACTCTTGCATATTTAGTTGCCGTTGTTGTCGGTGTGACCACGACACGCTATTTTAGGCATAGGAATAGGAATAAACAATAGGCATGTCCCTCTCTGAGTCAGCCTCCTGCACCAGCACGAGAGCGAGCAGCTCCGATGCGCCGCTGTGCAAAAGGCTGAAATTGGATGAAGCCGGCGATGATGCAGATGCCGGTGGTGCAGGAACCGGAGCCTCAACTCTCCCAGAAGCATCATCAAGCAGCAGCAGCAGTCGCCGCAAGCTCAAAGCAAGCAACAACAACTACGAAAATCACGACAAAGCAGCAGACGACGTTGACATGTTGAATATGACAGAGACAACTAGTGTCGCTGTTGCTGTCGAAACAGACTTGTGTGTATCGTCGTCTACTTCTGACTCACGCGCACCCAATAAGTCAAAGCAAGCAGCTGCCGGTGGCGGGGACGTTAGTACATCGTCAGCAGTGAATAAGGAAAGTAGTGGCATTAACAATTGTGCGTCGTCCTCGTCCTCGTTGAAAACGAATTCACTGGATACGGAAGCGGAATCAAAATTGAAAACAGAAACAACCACAGCTGCGCGCACTGTCACATCAACAAACTCCAACGTTAGCTCCACCAACAACTCCTACTGCAGAGGCAACAACAGCAACAGTAATAACAGCAACAACACCAGTGCAGTTATGGCTGCCAACAGCAACAGCGCTGCCGGAGCTGCTGCCGCCGGAGATATTGATGAGTCGCTCTATTCGCGCCAACTTTATGTCCTGGGCCATGATGCAATGCGTCGTATGGCCAATTCGGACATTCTGGTCTCTGGCTTGGGTGGCCTAGGTCTCGAGATTGCCAAGAACGTCATTTTGGGCGGCGTTAAATCGATCACCTTGCATGACACAGCAACTTGTACGGTAAGTTTGTTCTTTTTTTTTTCAACGAGAGTGTTGGGCTGGAGGAAGGGGTGGGCGGGGGGTCAACGGATTGGTTAAAAATCAATAATCTAATTTCTGATGCGCTTTAAGTGCCGCGCGCGCGTAAAAATTACAACACGCAAACTGAGCAGCGACCTGATTATAGAGATTGAGAATTAAAGAAAAAAAGTTACACATGATTCATGATTCTGCAGAAACAACAACAAAAAGAATTCGCAAAACTCGCTGATTTTCATACAGCAGCCGCCGCAGCAGCAGCGCAGCCCCATCGGCATATGAAGCGTCGCGCATTTTGTAGGTTATGTTTGTCTCTTAGCGCTGCTGCTGTGTCTAGTTTTCAACGCGAAAAGAGCGCCCGAAAAATGAAAGAAAAAATTAACCAATTTTTGTTCGTTGATTTTTCTTCTTTCTATTTTTTTTTTCTTTTTTGCTATGTGCGCCAGCTTTCTGTTCTCGCCAGAAAGTGTGCGAGCGAGATAACAAGTGTGTGCTTTGTGTAATTGTTTTTGCAGTGCGCTTTGTGTGCATATTCGCTTTTGTTTTACTTTGTCCACAAGCACAAAATACCATCTTTTTTCTTTCTTTGCAACTCACTGAGAAGAGATTAGACTAGATTTATATATGAACTTTTGACATGCGTATATATATTTATATATATAGATATGTAAATCCCACTCTGTGGCGTTTCTATAAGTTGAACTGAAATGCCAACTATTTGGCCATTTTTAATCTACTCAAGAATTAACAGCTATTTCTGTGTTTGCACAGAGTTGCCAGATCACTTGCATTATGCATATACCTAATAATTGCTTGTTTGCGTATATAAAACAAACTGAGTGCATGTATAATAAACGGGTCACGAAAGACATTTCGTCTCCCGTTCGTTGTCCCATTCATAATGTGTCCCCTACCGCTTACTCTACCCCCACCACCGCTCACTTAGTCACCGTTCAAAAGTCAGCGACTTCAGTTGAATTTCACAATGTTTTGCTGAACCTTATGCTCTTGCAGAGGGTATGCTAAGTTTGTCATGTACTTTGTAACGCATTGAAAGAGGCATTTCTGATAACGGAAAGATACACACTTACTTTTCATTATAGTTGTTGAGTTTGAGATATAAATTGTATCTTAATTTTTAATAAATTTAATGGTAAATTCAGTAATTTGTAGGAAATTCACTTTTGCAAAAGTTTTGCCGAAAGTGGAAATTGAAAGAATGCTCAATAGCAATACAGTTAAATCCCCATACCGGAAAAAAATCGGAAAAAGTTCGAGCTATAGACTTCAAGTTAGAGAGAAATTGAGAAACAAAAACTATTGCTTTGCACACAATAAAAATTATTTTAAATTAATAATATAATAAAAAATAATAATTAACCAGAATGTAAAATAAACAGATATTTATGGATGGTATTGTTTGTTTATTAATTAATTGTAATAAACTCAGTTTGTTCAGGTTAGGAATTTGGGTTAGAGTTCGACTGCATATTAAGCATTTTTGTTTTGCAATGCCCAAAAATATATACATGTTTGTTTTATTTGCTAATCGTGTCCATCTTTCTGCAGCTCAACGATTTGGCCTCGCAGTTCTATCTGACCCAGTCGGACATTGGCAAGAATCGGGCAGAGACATCATGCGCGCAGTTGGCGGAATTGAACAGCTATGTGCGCACCCTTTCATATACTGGCCCCCTAACGGATGAGTTTCTGGCCAAGTTTCGCGTCATCGTGCTGACCAACTCGGATGCGCAGGAGCAGCAGCGCATTGGCAAGTTTGCCCATGAGAACAACATTGCGCTTATCATTGCAGAGACGCGCGGTCTCTTTGCCAAGGTGTTTTGCGATTTTGGTGATAAGTTTACCATCTATGATCAGGATGGTGCACAGCCAGTGTCTACGATGATAGCGAGCATAACACACGATGCACAGGGTGTTGTCACCTGTCTGGATGAGACACGACATGGCTTTACTGATGGCGACTTTGTGACCTTCTCGGAGGTGCAAGGCATGCAGCAGTTGAATGGTTGTCAGCCCATTAAGATTAACGTTTTGGGTCCGTATACGTTTAGCATTGGCGATACCAAGAAGTTTGGCGAGTACAAGTCCGGGGGCGTGGCCACGCAGGTGAAAATGCCCAAGACCTTAAGCTTCAAGTCGCTGGCAGAGGCTGAGAAGAATCCGGAGTTCTTGACATCCGATTTTGCCAAGTTGGATGCACCAGCTACGCTGCATGTGGCGTTTAGCGCACTTAACAGCTTTATGGACAAAAACAACGCCTTGCCGCGTCCCTGGAACGATGAGGATGCCGCACAATTTTTACACTTTTGCAAGCTCATCAAAAGTGATGTTGATGAGAAGCTTGTGCTGCAGTTTGCCAAGATATGCGCCGGCAACACATGCCCCATGGATGCGGCCATTGGTGGCATTGTCGCCCAGGAGGTGATGAAAGCTTGCAGTGGCAAGTTCACGCCCATCTTTCAATGGCTCTACTATGATGCACTCGAGTGCCTGCCCGCCGATGGTGTTTCTGAAGCGGATGCACAGCCGCTGGGCACACGCTACGATGCACAGATTGCGATATTTGGACGCAAGTTCCAGGAGCAGCTGGCTGATGCCAAATGGTTTATTGTAGGCGCTGGCGCCATTGGCTGTGAGCTGCTCAAGAACTTTGGCATGCTTGGTTTGGGCGTGGGCAATGGTCAAATCTTTGTTACCGACATGGATCTTATTGAGAAATCCAATTTGAATCGTCAGTTTCTGTTCCGTCCCCACGATGTGCAGAAGCCAAAAGCGTTGACCGCCGCTGCTGCAATCATGCGCATGAATCCCGATGTCAAGGTAACGGCACATGAGCTGCGCGTGGGCGCCGAAACCGAGAAGGTGTTTTCCGAGGAGTTCTTTGGCAAGCTGCATGGCGTGGCTAATGCGCTGGATAATGTCGATGCACGCATCTATATGGATCGCAAGTGCATCTTCAATCGTATACCACTTGTGGAAACTGGCACGCTTGGCACCATGGGCAATGTCCAGGTGATTGTGCCATTTGCCACCGAATCGTACAGCTCCTCGCAGGATCCACCAGAGAAGAGCATACCCATCTGTACGCTCAAGAACTTTCCCAATGCCATTGAGCACACTCTTCAATGGGCACGCGACTGCTTCGAGGGCGTCTTCAAGCAGGCTGCCGAGAATGCTGCCCAATATATCGCAGATCCGCAGTTTACCGAGCGCATTCTCAAGTTGCCGGGCATTCAGCCACTGGAGATCCTCGAGTCAATTAAGGTCTGTTAAATTATTTCATTTGTCTTTATATCTTTGCAGAGGTTATAATGTCACATGCTTCTCTTATGAAGATGTTATTATGTTGCACATCTTGACCAAGTTTGATTATAACGACGTTTTATCAGTTAACTTATCTGCAAAGGGAATATATCTTCGGCAGGCCGAAGTTAACTTTTCTTGTCAACAAAACTGAATCTAACTTGCTTATCCTTTTTTACAGAAAGCATTGATCGACGACAAGCCGAAAAGCTTTACGGACTGTGTGGAATGGGCGCGTCTGCACTGGGAGGATCAGTATGCTAATCAAATCAGACAGCTGCTCTTCAATTTCCCACCCGATCAGACCACCTCAAGCGGCCAGCCGTTCTGGTCTGGTCCCAAGCGCTGTCCTGAGCCACTTGTCTTTGATGTGAATGATACTATGCACTTGGATTATATCTATGCTGGGGCCAACTTGCGTGCCGCCGTTTATGGCATTGATCAAGTGCGTAGTCGCCAGAAAATTTCGGAGATGGTGCAACAGGTTAAGGTGAGATCGAAAAGCTAAAGTCTTTAAATTTGAAAAGTTATTTTAATACGAATTGTTTGTTTTTCAGGTGCCCGAATTTAAGCCACGCTCTGGCGTTAAGATTGAGACAAATGAGGCAGCTGCTGCTGCGGCCGCTAACAACTTTGACGATGGCGAAGTGGATCAGGATCGTGTGGATAAGATTATAACGGAGTTGCTTAAGAAGTCTGATAAGGGCTCTAAGATAACACCGCTGGAGTTTGAGAAGGACGATGATAACAATCTACACATGGACTTTATTGTCGCCTGCTCGAATTTGCGTGCGACAAACTACAAAATACCACCAGCTGATCGCCACAAGTCAAAGCTAATTGCTGGCAAGATTATACCGGCCATAGCCACGACCACCTCGGTGTTGTCCGGTTTGGCTGTTCTCGAGGTTATGAAGCTAATTGTTGGGCATCGTGATTTGGGCAAATTTAAGAATGCATTCGCCAATTTGGCGCTGCCGTTCCTGGGCTTCTCGGAACCGCTGCCTGCGCCCAAGAGCAAGTACTACGAACAGGAGTGGACACTATGGGATCGCTTTGAGGTTACTGGCGAGATGACGCTGCAGGAGTTCCTCAACTACTTTGAAGAAAAGGAGAAGTTGAAGATAACAATGCTGTCGCAGGGCGTCTCAATGCTCTACTCATTCTTTATGCCCAAGGCCAAGTGCTCGGAGCGCCTGCCGCTACCCATGTCGGAGGTGGTGCGACGCGTCTCCAAGCGACGCATTGAGCCCCACGAGCGTTCGCTGGTGTTTGAGATCTGCTGCAACGATGTGGAAGGCGAGGATGTGGAGGTGCCCTATGTGCGTTACACGCTGCCCTAAGCCACGCTATGATTTAAGCCACGCTCTAATCTTAATTGTAACAGTTAAATTATTATTTAAACAAAAACCACTTTATCGTCGCGTTTTGGAGTTGTGCGCATGAAAATTTACAGTGTGTAGTGATTGCGGGATTGCATTTTAATTTTTAGTAACAAAACGAAAAGTTAAACAAAAAAACAAAAACACGAGCATCAAATAACACTTAACACACACACACACACACACATACAAAAGAACACAACTAATTGATTTAGAAATTATATTTTATATATGTATGTGTAATCCTATAAGGAAAGGCAAATAATAATGAATTCGCGTTACACGAAAAAATACAAAGACTCGATTTAAAAACTAAAAAACGAAAAAAAAGAAAAAGAATTTGAAATAGAACTAAAAATCTGTCTGCTCAGCATAGGTTTAAAAAACATTTGAATTTGAAATTGTTTCAACAAGGTTTTTTTTTTCTTTATTGTACTTTCATAATTTGGATACACGTAAACTTAATTTCAAAATGTATTAAATAAAAAGAATGGCAAAGCAACTGAATAAAGCTGTATATTTCATATGGTAAACAGTCGAGGTCAAGCTCAAGTCATTTCCTTTTTAGCCTGGCTAATTTCGCCATTTTTGCCATTTTAACGCTCTGCATTTGTAATCTCAATTCGTTTTAACATTTTGCCCATCTTTTTGCATAAAACCACGCACTTCCCGAGAGCTTATGCGAAATTGCGCAGCATTTTAGCTGCAGTAAAGTCGCCGGAAGCCCCATCCATCCATCCCATTCCCAACTAACCATCCATTGCCAACGAACCATCCATCCAACCATTCTGTTTGTTGCATTTGCACTTGCAGAGTCAGTTAGTAAAAAGTTACGTGACACAATTAAATATTTTATGCCCCAAGACGTTTATGCCGTGTCGGCGGCAGTGGCAGTGGCTGCCACTAAAGTGCAATTGCCAAATCCCCCCACCTCCCTCCCTTCTTGATACTCCGTTGCATTTGTGGCATGTGGGCGGACGGGCGTCTTATAATTAAATATTACACGCAATGCAACTGAAGTATACCAAAG
Source organism: Hirtodrosophila cameraria (assembly GCA_949708635.1). Classification (NCBI taxonomy): domain Eukaryota; kingdom Metazoa; phylum Arthropoda; class Insecta; order Diptera; family Drosophilidae; genus Hirtodrosophila; species Hirtodrosophila cameraria. The sequence continues at coordinate 15,688,048 of OX453089.1, read as the reverse complement.
TTATGCAGCTTCTTTTTTTCGCTTGCCTCGCTGCGGCCTGGCAAAGTTTTTCCTCAAATTATGCAGTTAATGAAACAAACGCTGAGTGAAATATATCGCGTGGGCGTCACGGGAAATGGAATTGGAATTGGATACACATTCTAACTAAAAAACTTCACATGTTGGTACGTCACTTGATACAAATATTTTCCAGGTAGTTGATTAAAAAACTTTTCAAAATACTTATATAAGAGTTGTTTCTTCACCCAAATTTTAATTGCTAAGTGAAATATTTGTGTTCATTTTTGTATGTTTATCATTCGTAACTTTGAAATATTCAGGCCTGTTCTCAATTCCGAGAGCTATTATTCCAATTCGTCTTCAATTTTGTTCTTAATCTAAAGATAAGTTCGAAAACTTCTCATTTGAACTCACTCAAAAGCAAAACTTTTAAAAACTGAGCTTTCCATTGATATTCGAAAGTTAGAAAAGCTTCTAATGGCAATTCCGAATGTTTTAATCGAAATGGAAGCAGACCAGAATAATTGACTGAAATGAAAAATCTCCCGAATGAAAAAAAAAACTTTGAAATTAGATTAGATCTAAAATGTGTTAAGTTTAGACGAAATTCGGATTATTAAAACAGATTAGTTTATAAAGAATAACTCGACACCTGTTCATTTCATTTATATAAACCATTTTAAGAATGGTTATAATTCCAGCAAAAATAACATATGTTTTGAGTACTTACCTTTAAACTCACATTTATTTTGGGTTTCAAATGTGATTCCTTTGTTTCCGTACTTTTATAAAAACTTTTCTTTCTTATTTCAGCAAACGACATATTGTCTCTTTGTGCTTTGGGCCAGCTCATCATGCTCATGCTCATATATGATTTTCCATTTCTGCGTAATATTACGAACCACTAGCAGTTTAAACCCAGAGATATACACTTTTGATATATATCTCTTGTGGCCGTGCGTCAGCTTTTGTGATGTGCCACTAACAACAAAATATAAAAGCAGTTGAGTCATTGGGCCTGTGCATTTGGAAAGCACCCAACCATGGCATTAACTGTGTTTTCGAATCCCAATTCTCGGATTCGGCAAGGTGAGCAAGAATTAAATGTTTAAATGCCCTTTTGAGCGAAGAGAGTGCGAATTTTAATTTTAACTGGAATTTCGTGTTGCTTATAAAATTGTATTGGGTTTTTAGCCGATTATGAATGAAATCTAACGATAAAGCTGTTTGTGAGTTAAATCATCTAATTTCAATTGTATTATATAATATTTTACAAATATTTATTATTGCTTTTAAAACATTTATAGAGCATTTAAAATTCCACAAAGCAAAGCAGTATACAATTCTTTTGTGTTTCGCATCTTTGTCATTGTTGTCAATTTTTATTACACTCGGTTTTCCAAAATGGAGAAAAAGAGTATATTGGGTTTGTGGAATGTCCGTCCTTCCGTCCGTCTGTATGAACGCAGTTTTTCCACAGTTTTGAAGATAGAGTAACCAAACTTGGTGTACATGTTGACATAAACCATAAGCAGACAAAGTGTCAAGATCGCCCAGATCGGACCACTATAACATATGGCTGCCATAGGAACGATGGGTTGAAAAATAAGTTTTTGTATGAAAAACTTTTTTGTTTTTCAAAATAAGTAGACCAAACTCACTATGCCTAAGCTTAAGCACTTTTCACACATGTTTACAAAATTTCATCGAAATTGGATCACTATATCTTATAGCTGCCATAGGAATAATCGGATGAAAATTTTTGCATGAAAAACTTTTTTGTTTTTTCAAGATTACTCAATCAAATTTACTTTAGCTAAGTTTAAGGACAGTTTTTATGTGCTGATCAAATTTTATCAAAATCGGACGACTATGTCTTATAGCTACCATAGGAACAATCGGTTGAAAAAATAAGTTTTTGTATGAAAAACTATTTTGTTTTTTAAAATAACTCAACCAAACAAACGTTACCAAAGTTTAAGGACAGTTTATAAGCATACAAGTAGTCTTTACAAAAATGTAATTTATCAAAAGTACGGAAAACAGAGTATATCGCAGTCGGGAGAACGCGACTGCAACGTTCTTACTTGTTTTCATTTGCCATTTATGTTACTTTTTATATACGTAGTATGTCCAGTGACGTTGCTAACCTGTTGGCTAATATCCAAAATAAACAAAATAAATAAAAAACAAACGAAAAGTAAATTTTGTCTGTGAAAGAAGCGTCAATGGAATTTAAATATGGAATTCCCATGTTGCTGTTGTTTTAAAGCATGCGTGAAATAATAATATTTTGCACATTGCTTTTGCATTAATTAATTAATTCAATAAATTTTCACTTGTGACACTTTTCATGATAATGAGAGGCAAACGAGCAAACGCCAACATCGAATCTGATTAATTAACATTTTCAATCATTTTGAATCCTCAAGGTAGCCTACAATGTAGTATAATAACCAAACTGATGGACATCAACATGGACAACAACTGGCCAGGCGGGTGCAATGTACGGTTTGGCCAAGGAGACACTTCCAACTGCAATTGTTATGACAAAAATTACAAAATTGTATTCATATAATTAATTGCACAGATAGCCGAGTTGTTTATATAGTATAGAGGCCAGTGCTTACAATTAGGCTGGCATTTCCTGTCCCCATAAAAAAGCAGCAAACTTTTACTTAGCTCGTTTGGATGATACATTTTGGCCATCAGTGCGTCATTCGCAAATAAGTTGGCAACTATATTTATAAATATTGGCATACATACTAAATGGAAAATAACAGTAATATTTATTTGAAAAGTACGTTGTGATTTCAAAAATTTAACATATAGTGAATGAGCTGTTATGCTTCAATTTGGTATGTAAAAGCAGCAAATTGAATCGGAGCTAAATTGTTTTTACTCCCTGTTCCCATTAAAAATGGGAAAAAGGGAGTTATAAAGTACTGCAAATGTGTGTAACAGACAGAAGGAGGCATTTCCGACTATATAAACTATATATATTCTTGATCAGGATCAACAGCCGAGACGAACTAGCCATGTCCGTCTGTCTGTCCGTCTGTGTGTCTGTATGAACGCGTCGATCTCAGAGACTATAAGAGCTAGAGATACCAAACTTGGCATGCAGGTTCCTGTATACCATACGCAGATCAAGTTTATTTCAAATTTCGGATGCACCCCCCCGCAATTCGCAAAAGACTTCCACAGCCACAATTTTAAAGATAAAGCTTTAATTTTTGGTACACATGTATGTTTAATCAATGTCTTTCGGATGTGTAAATTTCAGCACGATCGGATAAATAGCACCAAAGTTATGGAAGAGCTTATTTCCCCTGTCTCAGCAGGCAGAAACAACAGTTTGACATGCACTGTGCAAGTTGAGTACGCTGCTTGCTTGTGTTGCTGCTTAAATGCAAGTTGGGAGCAGGGAGTCTCGTAGTCGGGCACACTCGACTAGAGTATTCTTACTTGTTAAGACTAGGGTTTGACGTTTTCAGGAATTTCGAACAGCAATAAATTTCGTTTCCACAAAGTTTCAACGAAATCGAAATTCTGCATCTAAGTTTTCAAGCAGCAGCATAAAAATAAACTAGAAATGAACAGAATTTCGTTCCAATTGAGTAAATCTTCGGGATCATATCTTTTTTGAATATAAGAAAATATTGATATTTCGTTTTTATTGGATTACAGCTCAGCAACTGGAAAACAGAAAAAAAACGAAAAAATGTTAAATTGTTAATTGTTGTATGTTCTGTCATAGATTTTGACGAGTGTTAACTTTTTCACAACTTTATGTATCAATCTCTATGTTAAATAAAAATGAAGGCTACTGCATTGGTTTTACCAATTATCCACAAATTTTCAATTTTAATGCAAAATAAAAAATTTTTAAAAAATTTTTTTTTTGAAATGTTTAATTTAATATCTATAAAACTATTAGATATATGTCTAAAATGTGAGAGACTTATTTGTTGGCTCATTTATTGACTTTTATTTTTTGTATCGTTTTTTAAAAACGGTAATGCTATACGCAAGTTATAGCTCACTTCACAAGCAGCGCACTTAACTTGTCCAGTGCATGTCAAACTGTTGTTTCTGCCTGCTGAGACGGGGGTAATAGATTCTTCCATAACTTTGATCTTATTTATCCGATCGTGATGAAATTTACACAGCTGATCAACATTGATACAACATATATGTGTACCAAAAATCAAAGCTTTATCTTTACATGCCAAGTTTGGTGTCTCTAGCTCTTATAGTCTCCGAGATCTGTGTGTTCATACGGACAGACGGACAGACAGACTGACATGGCTAGTTCGTCTCGGCTGTTGATCCTGATCAAGAATATATAAAGTTTATATAGTCGGAAATGCATCCTTCTGTCTGTCACACACATTTGCAGTACTTCATAACTCCCTTTTTCCCCATTTTTAATGGGAACAGGGAGTAAAAAAATTACTTTCGTGATAGTATTACATAGTGATATTAGTTTAAAAAGTTTTCATTTCGACTATACATTAAAATTTTAAAAATAGTACTTTTTTTTATGACTTTATGAGAGTGTATGGTATTTAAGAGTCGACAGCAATTTTGGTATAGTTATGTCTGTTAAAACAATTTGAAACTGTTTGGATTTCCTGTCTTACCTTGGTCACTGTGTCGTCTGTGGAAATGGAACGTGTCTAATTTTGCGTACTTCTAAAAAAAAAACAAAAAAACAATAAAAAAATTAGAAACATGTTAAGCGCATGTACAACGCACACACAAGACACAGCCAGTGTCTATTTATTATAGAAATCGTATGTAAATATTTAAATTGAGTCATAAAAACATTGCACAATAGGAAGCAACGACAGGAACAATTTAGACATCCATATCGGCCATAGACGTCCGTGCGGCGCCCACACGCACACACAAATACACACACATAGAGTCTCCACTGAAAAGATAGTATAACTAAGTAGTTGAACTAGGCACTCCATAATTGATTTATGTCACGAACTTGCTACAGCCACGAGGCCTGCACAATATTATTGCAAGCCGTTCAAAGCTTAAAGATACAACGAATTTATTTATCAAGTGCAATTAATGTGAGAACGCAATATATACGTATTCATATACAATATATAGATACATTTATAAACAACAACGAGACGATTATATGTCCACTGAGTCATTGACATCGGCAATCGACAATCCTTAGCCCCAGCTAAGTGCATTTTACTTCTTATGCGCACTATCAATGCGAACATAATAAAAAAAGAATAATTCAATTAAAAGTAAAATAAAAAATAAACATAAATAATATAGCGGATGTGATGATATCCGCAAATGCGTGTATGTTACCCCGATACTGACAAATGCTATATGTCAAGGCGTTTGATCTTGACCATGACAACGATACGTATACGTACTCATACCTAAGTACCTATACTATATATATCTTCAATTGTTGGTCTTTCAATCGGAAGTTACGCCATGACGTACTTACATATCTCTCTTAGTATTGAGTAATCATTGTTGTTTGCTGATAAGGTAACAGACTTACATTTTCGGAATCTTTTATAGTCATATTTTATTTTTGGGTCACTAAAATAATACGTCGATTGCAGAGTGCGCCATCGGAGTATATTGAAATCCGTACGCATTTAATTTCATGTTCAATTGGCGGTTGAACCCGAGAGACCTCAAGACTGAGTCGAACAGTTACTTATTTATGTATTTTTGCAGGTTCTTAAGCAATTTGCCCGTTGATATGTATTCTTTATATAGGGGTCTAGGTCTATGACTATACGTACAAACGTAAGCATTGTGTATGATTAAACGGCAATAATTTAAATTTAAATGAATATGGATCACAAATTTCGAAAGTACGTCAGCATCACTGATCTTTAAACGTATAAAATTTATGAATTTTATGTAGTAGGATCTTAGATTTTGGAATAAGAAAAGAAATCCTATAATATTTAGTAAGTAATATATCTTTAAAATTTTCAGTATAAAATTCATGCCGTTTTATTCTTCTAATTTTAAGTATTAAGTATTTTTTTTTTTTTTTGTATTTCTTCCTTAAATTTTATTTAAGAATTTTTAGGGCTAACTTGGCCCACAATTAAAAAATCCGGTCTTAAAAAAAGTACTTTAATTGTGTGATTTTTATTTAAAAGAAGTTATTTTGTACTTGGCTGGATTTTGAAACCGTTTGTACTTAATTTGAGTACAGAATCCTTGAGTGTAGGTATTTGAAAATGAGTATATATTAGGTAAATCTGATTATTTACAAGATCTAAAGTATATAAAAGTTATTTAAACATATTTTAATATACTTAAATATTTTAATTTTTACTATTTTTTCAAATATTTTCATAAAGCTCATCAGACCGATTCAAAAGTATGATAAAATATCGATTGTATTGCAGCTTATAAAGAGCTTTGTTGCTTGTAATCTTTCTCTCTTGATATTGTGTGCCACAAGATCGCTCTCGGAGAGTTTACAAGTTGCGACTATGCATTACAATTGTTCAACAATCGTAGCCTAGCTTCAGTTGCTAAGCTCTGCAAGATGTTGGATGCAACATGCAGCTGCTTAAACATAACTTTGAGTGCTTTATAGAAGACTGGCTATTTTTGCATTATATAAAGTTAATGATCTATGAGTTAACAAGCATTTCATTAACTCCTTTGTTAATAAGTAGCTGGTCACTCGCCTGATACCACCTAAAGTGATAACACCATGGAAAGAGCCAAATCTCAAAGAGCTTCCTAGACAAGCAAATACAATGGGCGCAGTAGAATCGACTCAGTAAATGCAGCGCCTGATTCCATGCATTTGCTGCTCTTTGGAGTCTCAGTCTCGCTCTCTCTCTTTTTTTTCGCTCTGCTGCGATCGCTGTGCATGCTCTCTGGCTGACTCGTTCGCTCTTGCTCGCTCTGCACCGTGGACAAAGTCAAGAGTCAGAGCAAACAAATGGTCTTGTTTCGCGCTCGTTTCTCTGTCGCACTCAGTACCCGACCGGCAGCCAAAGCCAGCACAAGGCAGAGGCGGTGTAAACAGATTTTGTGTTGTGTGTTTCAGCACGAAAAAGCAAAAAAAAAAAGATTGTTTACTTGAATAAATGAAAAAAGCAACGAAGGCAACGAAATAAAGAAGACATATTTTGTATTTGTATCCAGGCTGAGAGAGTCGCGTGAGTTTGTTGTCGTTGCAGTTAATATTGTTGTTGTTATTGTTGTTGTTGTGCACTGCGCCGCCGCCTACTTCTTTTGTAATAAGTTGCGCACAAAAGCAAACAACAACAAAGCAAAGCAGAGCAGAGCAGGCCGTATCCCGCATCCAGTCGTGTCTGCAGTGCGTGCGTGTGTGTGTGTGCGTGGGATTAAAGCAACAAATGCAGCAGCAGCAGCTCCTTTGTATGAGCATCGCGTGCTAATTAATTGTGTCGCTGCATTTACAAAAGCAAACAAAAGCAACAAGCAAAAACAAACAACAACCAACAGCCAAGCAACAACAACAACAACAACAACAGCTAATGTGTGTTTAATAGTGTCAGTGTCGTGTGTCTTAGTTACGAAAATTTGAGGAATTAATCCATTACGAAAACGCCTTTTCATATGTGAGAAAGAGGAACAAAAAAAAGGGCAAAGCCAATGCGAAGCAGTTGCCACAACAAAAACAAAAACAAAAACCATAGCAAAATAAAACAAATACGAACGCAACCCCCGCAAAGGCGGCAGAGAGTTAACGGTGCTTCCGCTGCTGGCGCTGCTGCTGCCGGCTGTTGCCACTGTGCGCATGTGTGGTGTCAACCCTAAAACAGCAGCAACAACAACAAAAACAACACTCAAAATAAAAGTGAAAAGTTCAACTGCCAACTGTTAAACAAACTCTTGTTGCAAAACACACACAAGAAGAATTAATAGAGCTTCAAAGCTTCGTTGAACGCTGACTGCAGCAGCAGCAGCGAAAAGTGTAGCAGCAGCGAAAAGTGTAGCAGCAGCGAAAAAGTGAAGCAGCAGCATTCAAAGCTTCAAAAGTGCATAAAAGTGCAAGTGTTGTTTGAGAGTGTTGTGACTTAAAGTTTCCCCAACAAAACATACATACATACATATGTAAATGTATGTATAGTGTATGTATACATATTATAATTAGCATAAGCATACATACATATGTACAAATGTAAGTGGAATTGAGAGCAGTTAGTGCGCAACCTGGCAAAAGTTTCTCTGTTTGCTTACACCGGAAAATATAAAAATGTGTTACACATATGGATTCTTATTTGCCCTGCCTCTGTTGGCCCTCGTTGCAACAGCAGCAGCAGCAACAGCGGCAGCTGCAACATCAGAAACGAAGCAGCAGCAGCTGATGCATCACAGCCACAGCCATCACAATCATCATCATAATAATCATCATGATGAGCCTGGACAGCAGCAGCAGCAGCCGAAGGAAAAGAGTGCCATCTCTGAGGATATTGTGGTAAGATATGCTTGAGGATCGACGATCGTCCTTTTATAAGGGGTTCGTTACTAAGTCAACTTAGTTATAGTGCTTAAGCCATAAATCTATCACAAATTATTCTTTCTACAAAGCATGTTAGCTTTACAAATAGACCTAAGCAAAAAGTTGTACTCTACATCAATTATAATACTCGGCGAGTTTGTGTATCTAAAGATTTATGTAAAAGAGTCACTTTGGTTATCTTATCTATAATGGAAAATAACTGTAATGTCTTCATAGAATCCAAAAGGCCAATGACATTTATCGATAAAGGTTTCCATCCAATATACGATAATGTAAAATAGTTTAATTTTGGTGGCGCCCGAGCAGGGACTCACTATTGACGGCGCCCGAGCAGGGACTCACTATTGGTTGCGCCCGAGCAGGGACTCACTAAGGATAAATGTATATAAAACTACAGTTAAACGTTACAAGCGAAATTTTACTTTAGTTTGCTTTGAATTTTCTACAAAAAAATACAAATACTTTAATTTTATCAAAAAAGGACGTACTGTACGTAAAACAATTCAGTTTTGATGGCGCCCGAGCAGGGACCAACATTTTTGCACGTATTTCAAAATAAAAGTCTATTTACTAGTTATTATCATAATAAATGTAAATTTAATTAAATGTAATATAAGCATGTTTTATTTGTTGTTTTACACTGTCATGGTTTTATGCTTTATTCCTTAATCCTTGATGATTCATTGCATATTTTGAATATTTGGGACACTTGCTAGTTGCATTTCTAGCAATGCAATAAGGCGCTTGATTTTCATTTGAATTCATTAGAAAACTAGCACCGACAACAAACAAGAACAGCTCAGGGAAACCGCACAATGAACTACAAATATAAACACAAAAAACAAAAGCAAAGACAATAGACAACAGACAACAAACAGTTGCAACACCAAAAGCAACAACAACAACAACAAGCTGGCTTCCAATTTCTGTGAATGACATTTTCTTTGCTGTACTTTTGCCAATTAGAATTTGGAAAGTTGAAAGCAAATTGCAACAGTTGCGCGACAGTGTCACACTGGCAACTTTATAAGCAACTCGAAAACAACAACAACAACAACAACAATTCTTGCATTCTATATGCGTGCGCTTGTGCGTGTGCGCTTCTGTCTGTGTGTAGATAACTTAACTTAACTTCACTTTCTATGTACATTTTCCGGGCAACTTCCGTTTGGGTATGCAACCGCATTCGCCTTTGCCCCCCCCTGTTGCAACCCAACTCAATCTTCCTACTGTTGCTGCTCCATCTCCACCTCCAACAACTACTACTCCCCTATCATCTTGTCTTGGTCTTCGACTTTGCCGTTCGTCGTTCGTCGTTTATTTGATTACGCGCCACTCATAAGCGCGAGTGCGTGAGTGTATGTGAATACACTCACTGCTATGTGAGTGTATGTCAGATTGTGTGTGTGTGAGTGTGTGTTCTTGTGTGTGTATGAGTGCGTTTATTGAACCGGGAGCTGAGGCAGCGCCTAGCTGGCGACACACCACAGCCAGACGACGTTGTCGTCGTCGTCGTCGTCATCGTCATTGCCGTCGCCGTCGTCGTAGCTGCTTCTGCTACTGCGTCCGCATGTGGCACATATCTACTATGCTATGTACACGCATACATATGCATATACCCGAGGGCAGTTCTTTAAGTACACTTGATAACATTAAACAACTGTGATACGCAAATCTATTAAATTTTATCAATTTTTTATTTGTTTAAAATTTTCTAAATAAAAAACTACTATACTATGATGCGCTATTTTTAAGAGTTATTATTTATTTATATCTTTTTATTTTTTACTTTAAACGGTTTTATTCGCAATCATGGGCATTGGAAGCTATAGAAAAGTATGTGCAGATACCTGAATCGTATGCAGCCTTCAAAATATTGAACTATTTTCAGACTTATCAGAAAGTTCAAGCTTGATTCTTAAATTTAAATTGCCTTCAAAGAAAAATCAAAGGATTTCTGGAATATGCTCTAGTCAGTATATATGTTGTGTTTAAACTGATTAGGACATAAAAGTATCAAAGCTAATCTTTAAAAAGAAGAAACGATTGATATTTCATTCGAAAACGAAAACACAAATTCAGAAACGATTCGAAATGAAAAACCCTCGGAACTAAGCGCAGGCTGGAGAGTCTATCACTGTGTACGGCAGTCCACGCTAGTGACGAAGCATCACGAAGTGTGCAAAAGGCGACTAGCATTATACACAGCAAGAATGAAAGATTTGCTGTGAGTGTCCGATCAGATATTATAGACAGTTATTTGCTGTTTCTGTAACCAAAACCAATATCCTTTCAAGCAGTCTTATTTAACATAACTGCCCTCTTATATAAGACACACACACACACAAATACATATACATACAAAGTAGACAGCCCTTGTATAGCGCGGTTTGTATGACATATGCCTGTGCCTCGGGTTTCGATATCCTTACTAAATAAACAATATGCGGGCTTGAATCGAGGGCCGTTCTCCTTGTTTTAAGTAGTTTTTATTTCAGATGCTCAACACTCAACGCTCAACGCTGCGACGCTCAATTATAATTTTCTCACTCTGTGTTTTGAAAATGCATATTTGTGAAATTTGGTATTTTCTTTAGAAAAGTCTTACATGCTTATATATTATAGTATATATGCTATTCGGCATGCCAATCCATTGTAGTTGTTGTAGTAGCTACATCGCGTGTCTGACTCATCGCTTAGCTGGTGCCTGGTTCAATGTCCTGCGCAGCTCCTTGAAACGAATAAATTGCGCATATTTTTGATTAAAACATTTCTTTGCGTGTAGACCAAGCCAAGTTCTTCGCCCGCGCTTAATGAGCGACCACCCCCCTCCACCTAGCCAGCGTCCAGCCAAATAAATAGCTCGACTATGTTTAGTTTGAATAACGAGTCGAATGTGAATGCGTTTGAATAACGAGTCGAATGTGAATGCGAATGTGAATGTGAATGCGTATCCTAGCGGGGCAGACAAAATGCATTAAGCACTGGGATGCAGCCAAAACAATAAGCGTGCATTGTGCCGGCAACAGCTCCCATATCGTACATATATATATATATATATATATTTATACATGTGTGTGTGTGTGTGTGCGTGTGTGTGCATATAGCATGAGCGTATCTCAGTGTGTGTGCAGTTTCGTTTTGGGATTTTGGGGTCATAGGCACGCGAGTCGGAGTCGGCCATTGCGTCCGCCGGTACGTCTGTCCGCCTTATCTTGATGTTGGTCCGCTTGGCAAATGCATACGCACACACACACATACACACACAAACATATGCACATTGCATGTATGTGTTGTGTATGTAAATGTGCTACTGTGTGTTGATTTTATTTTCAGTTGTTGTAGTTGTCGTTGTAGTTGTTGTTGCTGTTGCTGTTGTCGTTGCTGTTGGCGCTGCGCTTGTTGCTGTTGCTGTTGATATTGTTGTTGTACTTATTGTTGCTGCTGCTGACCTCCGGCGCACGCATTTCGTGTTCTTCTATTTGTGTACAGAGAGCGGCCAGAGTTGGGAATTCTTATTTGTTTGCCAGCTATATATTGCTATATATTGCCACTGCACATTCATAATTGTTAATAATGCATGCAGACTGACTGACTGCACTTTCAATTTATTTCAATGCACATTTTCGGTTTTGGCTTTATTAAAACCGTTTTCGTTACAAATTAAGGTTATTAAAATTCAATTTGTTTAGTGGCAGTATATTGTATGATAACATTCGAGTTTAGAGTTTAAAACCAATACAAAAAATGTTGTATTTAACAGTTTTTGAAACATGTTTCGCTCGTTTAGGCCACAGTTCGACACTGCAATATAATAAAGTAGAAATAGAGTTTGCACTTAAATAATACTACAATTGCATTTGGGATTAGAGTTTTAAAATAGTTTTATGCATAGATGGTTTCTTTTTACTCAGTGTTCCCATTAAAAATGGGAAAAAGGGAGTTCTAAAGTACTGCAAATATATGTAACAGGCAGAAGGTGGCATTTCCCATTGTATAAAGTCTATATTTTCTTGTTCAGCATCAACAGCCGAGACGATCTAGCCATGTCCGTCCGTCTGTCCTTCTGTATGAACGCGTCGATCTCAGAGATCGATCCAAACTTCCTGTATACCACACGCAGATCTAGTTTGTTTCAAATTTCGGATGAAACCCCCCCGTACCCCCGCAATTCGAAAAAAACTCACAATTTTAAAGATTGTTTAAATAATGTTGAGCGGTTGCGTAAACAAATATGATAACAAAAGAACTGTATTCGAGTTAAAACTGTATCTAAATATTTCTAAAAGTATTTTTAAAATCGTTTGGAGATCGATTAAAACCTAGCTAAAAAGAGTTGAGCTATGACGCCCAAATTACGGTGAAATGGGAATCACAATCATATAATACTTAAAATTGTATTTAAACATTTTAATATATTTAAAATTGACTCATATTTGTAGTTATGAAATGATGACTAAAAACTGATTCAACTTTAATAAGCATCAACAAATTAAGCCAAATTCATATTGTGTCCATCAAAATGATCATTCATCTCTGCTTTGCTGTCTGCTCATTGTTTTGGCTGTCCAAAATTTTACAAATATATGTATGAATGTATATCATTATGTATGTATGTATGTATATTGAGCACAGCTGATGCTTGGCATCTTTAATTAGTTGATCGTTTTATGGCTTCCTGGTAGGCCCCTGGGCCAATCCTCGGTCACTGTTTACTTTTATGGCACACTTAAAGCGTTTTCATTATTTCACTTAAGCCACAATAATAATAACAACAACAACAACAGCAGAAAGCAAAACAAAAATAACAACAATAATTATTATTAAGCCTTGCTTAATAGGCTTATGACAATTCTTGAGCGCCAGTTGAATGCACTAAGCGTACAGTCTCTCTCTTAAGACTCGTCGCATATGCGACTTTAAATGATCGTATAAGTTTTTTATATGGCCATACTCCATACACGATAATGAGTATGTAAAGGGGAGCGAGAGATAGTAGCGTGAGTGTGTATGCAGGGGGGAGAGTGTCAATTAACCAAAAGGGGCAGCAGTCAGTTTGAAACAGATTAAATGTGTGGCAATTAATTAAGTGACGACGATTGCAAGTCGAGTCGAGTTAAGTTCAGTTGATCTCAGTTTAATTCAGCTGATTCAGAGTGCTTTTTTTTGTAATAATAAATCGAGTTGCTGTTAATTGTAATTATAAATTACAATAAAATATTTCCGTTTGCATTGTTGACACTGCAACGAGCTCTTTTTTTTTTTTTTTGCAATAAATTTACATTTTTAAGGTGAAATAATTTGTCAATCTCAACGTTTAACACTCAACGCTGTGTGGGCCTCCAAACCGGCATGTCAGTGACAAATCCCCAACACTTGTTGCAAAACTGCTAATGAGACTAAAAACAGGCAGCTCAAGTACACTTGAAGATGTCAGAAATAACATACAAATATTTTGAATGTAAGCTAATAAATCAGTGGAAGAACTTTTGTGTTCAAGACAGAACGTATCATAAATAAAGAATTCTTTATAAGATTTTTAGTTATATATGCATGGAGGGGACAAAACATCAGTTCTGTCCAAAAACTATCCATTATTGAAAGAACTATTTTGCAAGATCTTTATTGACAATACATAATCGTTTTAACAGTTGTGAGAAATAGCACAGAATTCTAATATTTTTCGTTAGATATAAATTAAGAAAATTAGCAGCTCTTTAAATTTATTCTTCAAAAAAGATTCAGAAAAGAAAAAACGAGCTATTTCGAAGCACAATTTAAAGATTTACAGCCAATTCCGCATATGGGCAATTCCGTAGTGACGTAACGTGACATTTGTACGACAAAGTACGACAATATTCATAATATTCAGTAAATGAAATCACACCAATCGATCCCAAGGATTTGATGGTATAAGCAAAAATGAGTGTGGCGTAACGTTACAAAAAACGGAAGTGGCTTTTGGCTTGGATTACAAAATTGAAAAACTATATATTTAGTAACTATCGATATTGCCTATGTTGTCATCATGTTGATTTATCAGCTCGCATACAAATGAAACATACATATGTTTATCTGAAAATCATCTTTTACTATTTAAAAGTAATTTAACTGAAATTGGGTGTGAAGTATTTTATTTTAATATTAAAATAAAATGATTTTAAGCACTGTTCTAGAACCCTTTTAAAAATAAATAAATTAAAGTACATAAACGGTTTTTATATACTAATGCCTTCTTTAGTATGTATATTTATACACTCACGGGAATTTCTTAACTGTAGTTCGTATACTAATTGCAGAGCACTTTTTTTGTTTGTTTGAAAAACATGTTTTTATCACAGAAGGTTTTTAGTGGTCTATGTGAGAGTTGTGTGGCGCCCCCTGTCGACCATGCATGCAGTCTGTTGCCGAGCCTTTTTATTAAATTTCGCTTTCAATACAAAATGCGACGGGTTTTCTATTTTCTATTTTCTATTTATTTTTTAATTGTGTCACGTAGAAAACTACACACGGCCATTGAAAATCCAGCTGCCTTTTTAGCTTTGGCACAAAAACTGGCCATGTTGTGTATGTGTGTGTGTGTGGGAGGGTTGGCGTTTATGTTGTTGCTGTTGTTCTTGTTGTTGTTGTTGTTGTTGTGGCTGTAGGTGTAGAAAAAAGGAGCTATATTGAAATGCAGGCAGCGGAAAAATGTTCAACACAGTCGCACAGGAACAAATAATGCCCAATTTGCATTGGGTATGGCATTCAGAGAATATACTGAATTCGAATGCGACGCAGCGCAAAAATTTATGCACTAAAAAATATTATTACAAAATAAAAAACGAAAAACGAAAAAGGAATAATTCCTGTACAAAGAAAACAAACGAAATAAATAAAGAAAACGTGCTGCGCACAGCTAATATGCAAGTCTGGCATATAAGTAAATAGGAAGTATTTACTAAAAAAGTAATGCCAGATGCACAAACGTATATATATATACGCATATATATATATAAACAAATTAACTTAATTAAAAACTGATAAGCGCAATAAATAAAAACGCACAAAAAAAGGAAAAAGAGATAAGCAAGCTGTAAGTAGCAAATGTCGATGCATTTTTCATTTGTTTTATATGCCATTGATTGATTTTTAATAGCATTAGAGTTGCCACAGACACAAACATAAAAAAACACACACACACACACGCACACATATAAAAGCATTATCATCAGCAGCATCATCGTCAGCCAGTCCACGTGGCGTATGATTGATGCATTAGCTAAAGCTACAGCTATATACATCCAGATTTTGAGTTTCAGTTTGTTGCTGGTGTTGTTGTTGTTGCTGTTGCTATTGTTGTTGCTTTTGCTGCTGCTGCTGTTGCATTTATGCATTTTGCGTATCCGCAACGCATCATTATAGCTACGTACTTAAATATGAGAAATTTGTTGTGCATATAAATTTTGACAGTCAATGTGCATGCACATTAGCCGGTCCCAGTTCCTGTCCCAGTCCCAGTCCCAGTCGCAGTCCCAGTCTCAGATCCTCTCTCTGGTTCTCTGTTTCTCTGCTCCCAGCGCCAGCCACATTCATCGTCCATCGGTCATGTGCACAATTTTGGTTAGCAATGACAATGATTCATGTGGACAAGTGCGGGCAGGGGGGAGGGGACTGTAGGTATACATATGGCATGAAAGCATGAAAGCATAAAAGGGTGTGGTTCTGCCTAGGTAAGATGAGCTTGTCAAATTGTGGGCGGTAAAGTACTTCGTACTTGGGTAGCTATGCAAACTATGTGGTTGAATGGAACTGAGCGCATGTGTGCAATACGACAGCTTAAAATTCTTGATGTAATGATGTGTTAGGAGTAAGATTTATTTGATAGAATCAATGCAAAGTGTTTAATTGTTGATGAAGATGTTTAAAGTTAGGCAAAGATAAAGATCATTGCTTCAAATTTGTAGTTATAAGTTCGAATCAAATGATTTCTAAGAGAGAAAGATGATTGAACAAAGTGTCGTGTTCTGATTATAAGAGTCTGCTTTAACTCGGGTTGTACACATAAGTATTTTAGCTAAAAACAACACTTCTTATTTCAATGCCAATTATCATAAATTAGCTAAGTGTTCTAAACAAGCGACTGAACTACTTAACACTTAAACAATGTTTAGAGTTGGTATGTTTTAAGCTCAAGTATGCCTGTTCCGAATTCAGTACCTTAGGAAAAGTAAAAACGATTGCGGAATGGTTTCGTTTTCGCTTTTTCGAAAGCGAGTTTTCATAGTAAAAGTCTATTTAGTTGGCATCTAGTAGGCATTGCTGAATCGAGAACAGCTACGTTTTTTTGCACCTTTTCGCTTCTGTTTTACAGACAGTTTTTCAATTTAATATTAATATTTTCCAAATATGATGAAGAATATAAGAAAATTGAGTTTAAGAATTTGTTTTTATGAATTCCTTGTGTAATCTGGCAATTACTTTTCATTCAGCAGGCTAAAAAGTAAAACTTTTAAAGTTTTAAGTACTTCAGAAAAGCAATCAATTCAGTTTCCGCAAATTTCGAACGGAATACGAATTCAGAACAGGCCTGATTGTAGACTTTTGGGGTAAGATATAAATATTTGTAGATTTCCTATTTTAAAATATCTTTCTCTTTATTGCAATCCGTATTGCCTAATATTACTCAATTCAGAATACCTTAATAGAATTGCTTAATAAAATACTGTAAATAATTCGTTTCAGTAAAGTCAGTGCTATATTCGAAGTTAGTTAATAGTTTGAAATTATAGTCCCTGCATAATAAAAGAAAGTTATATTAAAAATGGTACACAAATAATGAATACCTTTAATACCAATTAAGCTTTCTCAATGTTATATAAATTACTTACTTCAAAATAAAACTTAAATATATAAATAATACAGCTCTAGTTTAAGTAGAGCGTTCAAATTTCCTACCGTTTTTCCCACACACAATCTCCAAATTCTAAACATCTTAGCTATGCTACAAACAGCTTTCAGCCACAGAAAAAAAAATGCATTATCGAAATTGCACAATCGTTATTTTTATTGTGTGGTAAAAGTTGCAGCTTTATCTGCTAAAAGAAGGCGATAGAAAGAGCAGGAGCTAAAAAGAGAAAGAGAGAGAGGATGAATCGCTGGACCCTCCATTAGCAAAAAATATGCATAAAAGTGCTTTGAAGTATGCAGATTTTAGTTGGCACTTTTTCTTCTTTTTTTTTTTTACTATGGAACCTAATGGTTCCTTGAGTAAGTAAGTGTGTGTGTGTATATTTTGGAGTGTAGAATAAAAGTGCAATAAATCCAAGTGGAGCATAAATAAATATATCGTATGTAAAATGCACAGAAAACAAATTTGTTATAGAAAATTTCAATGTAATGTGAAAAGTGTGCGGCTGTTGTTGCTGTTGTTGCTCTTGTTGTTGTTGCTGTTGTTCCTTTTGCTGCTAAAGAATTATAAACAAAATGCAAAGCAATTGAATTTGACCCAGTTTTTCAGCCTCAGCCTCAGCTGCTGCCTCTGCTGCTGCCTCAGTTTGCTCGTTTTGGTTTTTTGTATGTTTTTGTTTGTGTTTTTTCTTTTTCTTTTTCTTTTCCTTTTATTTTTGTATTAATTATCACATTTTGGTGCCTCTGATTGCAGCAACATACAAAAAATACAAATAAAACAATACTTGTTCGATTTATTTTGGGGCGACGGCACGCGAGCTAACGGGAGTCACGAGCCACGCGCTGTAAGGGGGTGAGGGGTGCAGAACCTGGGCCAGGGGCAGTGACATTCAACAATATATTTGATGTTTGCCAAAAGGCAGCCTCAATAAGTTGGACTTGATTTTTAATGATGCACATGCAACAGCATTTGCTTCAACTGGCCTTTTCCAACGAAATGCCGCTGCATTCTTGCAATATGTTGCCACAACAACAGCAACAGCAACATTAACAACAACAACATCAGCAACAACATCAACGACAACGCCTTTTTGGGCCCGTTGAGCATCCAGCAAGTTTCCTTTTAAGTGTCGCTTGCTGTCGCTGGCTCTGCCATCAATTATGCGGCATGTTGGCCAGCCTCATCCTCAGCCGCAGCTTCAGCTTCAGTCTCAGTCTCTGTCTCAGTCTCAAATGCTGCCTCGATCTCTGCCACAACCTTCGCAACCGCAGCCTGTGTTGCAAGTGGCAGCTGCCTGCCAAAGAAGGTGCGCGCCAGCATAAGCAAAAGCAACAGCAACACGTAGGTGTGTAGTCAGTTCTCAGTTCTTCGAGTGGCAGCCAAAACGTCAACGTTTTATACCCTATACTTTATTGACTTGGAGTTGTTGTGTGCCATGCTAAAGTCATGTAATTTTCAAGTTAAAAACAAAAGTTGATAGACTAACTGAAAATGTATAAATTTGGGAAACACGGTTTTTAAAAATAACAAGTAAGAACGTTGCAGTCTGGTTCTCCCGACTACGATATACTCTGATTTCTGTACGTTTAAACAAATTACACTTTTGTTAAGACTACTTATATACTTTTTAACTGTCCTGAAACTAATCTTGAAAAACAAAAGATTTTTTCATACAAAAGCTTGTTTTCAACCGATTGTTCCTACGGCAACTATAAGATATAGTGGTCCGATCTGGCCGATCTTAGCACTTTTTCTGCCTGTGGTATATACCAACATGTAAACCAAGCTTGGTTGCTCTAGCTTTAAAACTGTGGAAAAAAACTGCGTTCATACAGACAGTCGGTCAGACGGACATTTCACAAGCCCAATATACTCTTTTTTTCCATTTTGGAAAACAGAGTATAACAAGAGATAGGCAAATTTACAGCTGTTATTTTAAATTTCCTTTCCAACTTAATAAACATCTAATTTCTTCAACTTTTATTAATGTACTAAACTTAATCCAATGCTTAAATGTAGGGTATCTCAATGCCAAGTACCATTTTGCTTAACTCAATTGCGGTTTACCTGTTTTGGGTTTAATCATCTGCGGCAGCGCAGCGTGTCTGAATCACTTTTCATATTTCTCTCGTATCTTTCTCAGCTGCGGTTCAAAGTGCACAAATATTTGTCCACTCATAAAAGACGCTATTGGGTTTTATCCCAAAAAAAAAAAAAAAAAAACTACCTTTGATACACTCATTGATCAGCTTTGACTTGCTAATTTTGACCAAACAGTAGTCATACATTTAGTTAAAAAAAAAAACTGGTTTATTGGCCTGCAGTTATCAGCGCTTTGGGATCTGGCAAGTCGACTGGCGCTTAAAAATAATCCAGCTCTATTAGCTGGTTGTCCAAATAGCGCTGCAGGTTTCTTGTTTTTATGTAACTGCCGACGTTTCGTTTAAGAAAATTGTCTTGCAGTTTGCATAGCTAAATTCCTAACACAATTTGCACAGGTGCGTTTCAAAATGCTAAACATAGCAGGGGGGGAAGTACAAATTAACAAAGTAAAAAACTTAACAAGTATTAGTTCGGTCTTGGAATTATTGTTTAACATATGAGTTCTACACAAAAGTGTTTGTAAATCTCTGGATCGTTATGCTGGATATAGGAAAGTTTGCAAAATGTGCTAACAAAATCTTTAAAATAAATATTGCAGGTGAATCACAGAGGTGTTAATACAGCATGACTGGGTTTATTGAAGTAACGATGCAGGTTAAGTGGACTGAGTATGATAAATGTGAAATTTTATTGATTTCTTTATTAACTGAGACAGTCTGTTTGATTACCTGTGTTACAGAGTATGCCTTACACATTAGGCTTTAAAATTGTGGAAATTCATTAAAAAGATAATGATTTTAAATAAAGTAACATTATCAAAGAAATATGTTAAAAAAAGCTTTGGAGGAAAACTTTAAGCATTAACTGCAGCCTATACAATGATCCGAAGTAAAAATAATAACTTTGAAAATAGTTAAAATCGCCAAGATTGAATAGGGTTTTATACACTTGCAAAGGGTACTATAATTTTGTCACAAAATGTGTAACGCATTAAAGGAGACGTCTCAGAAAAAAATTGCGTATATTCGTGATCAGCATCAACCGAGGCGATTCATGTCCGTCTGTCCGTCCGTCTGTCTGCTTATATGGGAACTGGTTCTTCAGTTTTAAAGCTATAGTTATAAAACTTGATACAGCTGGTTCTTCTTTCTGCCAGCAGTACATATGTCAGAATCGGCCAGATCGGACCACTATAACATATAGCTGCCATAAGAACGATCGATTGACAAATTAGGTTTTGTATGAAAAACTTATTTGTTTTTCAAGATAACTCAACCAAACTCAGTAAACAGTAAAGTTTAAGCACCGTTTATACATGATGACAAAATTTCATTGAAATCGAACTTCTATAACATTTCTGTCTTGTTTTAAATCAATTTTCTTAAAAATATCCAGCGAATACCTAAGAAAGATTGTTCAGGTAGCTTATGAATATAACTTAAAAACTAACCATGTCCATTTTTAACTAATGTTATTGCAATTCTTGGATAGTTTTGCTACTTGTTAGCTGTTGTTAACATTTTATATATTTATATGTTATCAACTACTCTTGGATATCATTAGCATTTGAAAGCATGACCCTGCTCACAGATAAACTAGCTGAATACATGGGCCAACTCAATTGAATTACATATTAAATAAATTGTAAAGTATACGAGTATACGAGTCCAAGCATCAGTATTCACAGTTGGAGTCTCAAGTCCCAGTCAAGTCCCAAGAGACGCACAGCACCAGTTACCAATAACCAGGTCTGTATTCTGTGGTCTCAGCTCTCGTTGGCCATAAACACAACGGACAATATATCAATGACCATATCGGGTGGCTTGGCTACGGCTTAATGTTGCGCCTGTAAATGGTCTTAATGTCATAAGTTAAAATGAAACCTTTTACCCCAGAGTCGAAGAGTGAAGTCGAAATCGATGTTGATGTCGAGTTTGCTGTCGTCGTCTACTCCGATTTCTGTAGTTGTTGAATTTGCATATAATTGGACTGAATGCCGGAGATGTCAGGCAGCTCAACTTGATTTGCACTGTCCCGGACTATGGTAACCATATGGTGCATTTCAATAGCGCCACGAGCAGCAGCCATTCCATTCCATGGTGTCCCACATCTACAGGGGGGAGGTGACTGCTGCTGCTGCTGCTGTTGTCAGTGATTTCAGTGTTTATTTAACTGTCATGCAAGTCATTGAACGCAAACTTTGCGGCTTTGTTTTAAAAACGTCAGCCACAAGAACATCGCCCAGATTGTTCATATAAATAAATAATGATTTATTTGTTTATTGTAAAAGCACACAAAGCGTAGTTAATCAATTTCGCTGCCTTTAAGTGACCGCCTGGCCTGGCCAGAAAAACCTTGGATTGCTGACTGCCTGACTGCAGCTCGTTCGTTTCTTTTTAATGCACGCCATTTTCTATTTTCCATTTTCCCATTTTCTATTTGCGCCAGTTGCTCGGGGACCTATGCAACCTGGGAACAGCAAGGAACTGCCAGCTGTGGGCTGTGCGCTGTGGGCCATGATGACTTGTTGCTTGCACTAGAGATGGAAACGTGTCACAGTTTTTTCAACTCGACACGAGCTTGATTCTTAAATAAAACAACATATTTACGACTTCTTTAAATGTTCAAGTAATTTTTAAACAAATATTTACATATATTATAAATTCCATACTTTTCATACAAATTAGCTAAAGTGATTGAAGATAAATACTCTATAAAAATGTGTCGATGTATCAATATTTGATCGTACATTAAACTATACCATAAAATTTAGTTTTATTTTTTTAGAAGGACTTAAATTAAAAATGATGACTACTTTGTGATCCTTAGAAAGAAAATATTATTCGATTTTTACTCCCTGTTCCCATTTAAAATGGGAAAAGGGAGTTATAAAGTACTGCAAATGTGTGTAACAGACAGAAGAAGGCATTTCCGACTATATAAACTATATATATTCTTGATCTTAGCCATGTTCGTCTGTCTGTCTGTCTGTCTGTCTGTCTGTCTGTCCGTCTGTCCGTCTGTCTGTATGAACGCGTCGATCTCAGAGACTATAAGAGCTAGAGACACCAAACTTGGCATGCAGGTTCCTGTATACCATACGCAGATCAAGTTTATTTCAAATTTTGGATGCACACCCCTGCACCCCTGCAAATCGCAAAAGACTCCCACAGCCACAATTTAAAAGATAGAGCTTTAATTTTTGGTACACATGTATGTTTAATCAATGTCTTTCGGATGTGTAAATTTCAACACGATCGGATAAATAGCACCAAAGTTATGGAAGAATCTAATTCCCCTGTCTAAGCAGGCAGCAACAACAGTTTGACATGCACTGTGCAAGTTGAGTATGCTGCTTGCTTGTGTTGCCGCTGAACTGCTTGAAATGCAAGTTGAAAGCAGGGAGTCTCGTAGTCGGGCACACTCGACGAGAGTATTCTTACTTGTTTCTTCTACATTTTTAAAGTTATTTCTATATTATTAAAGGTTTTTTAAGGTAACTATACTATAATCATTTTCAGCTAAAATTAATTACATTTTAAGAACTTCAAATATTTTCTTACCATAAAAAACTACTATTTTTGTAATTTTAATTGCTTAAAAAGATATGTTTCCTATAGGTAAAAAATTTAAGGTAATTGCTTCGTAGTAAGAAATTCTTACAGTTTTTTTTTTTTAAATTTTTAAGAAAAGCAATTGTTTGTTTCTGTGCCGATTTCCGATTACAATTACTGAAAATCGAAATTACTAGCTATTCTGATATCCAAAAATCGAATGAATGTGCGGCTTAATAAACTTTGTCGTGGTTATTTAATTGAAAACTGAAATACAAAGTCGAAAATTAAAGTACACAAAAGTGAGAATAGACCTAGAATAGTATCTTAAATCTACATCGATCGATGCTACTTTGTAATAAGTTAATGATGATCAATAATTAAAGTTGATCAAGTGATTAATTTAATTAATTTACTTTAGTAATAACTTATGAATCAATAAATAATTAACAATGTCTAATTAAATACTAAGTTGTGTGAATTTCAAAAACGCGCTTTCGCTTAGCCCTTCTCTAGCTAAGGCAATAAAACGATTCGTAGCTGGTGAGTGCAAGTATCTCATCACTTTCCCATAAACATTCAAGCCGTTTGTTGGGGGGGAAGAATGGGAAGTTGGCGATATTGCAATTTACGTTCTGTGGTCTAATTAAAGTGCAAGTACAACTAAACTTTGCGGCAGGTTTGGTTCGGTGTTGGGTTCGGGTTTGAGTTTGAGTTCGAGTTCCGGTATAGGATATAGGGTATACTGGCTCAGTTCAAGTGCCAGCACCATGAACATTGCGTGTTCGTTGTTTTGTGGTCAGTTCATTTGCTGAGTTCGAGCTCGAGCTCGTGTTGAGCCCACAAAGCCAACAGTGTTTCAATATAGTAAATATACGGGGGCGTCTCAAACCCAGTCTACAGTCAGTGTATATTTTGCTTTTGTCTTTTGCCCGGCTTCATTTTTTCTCGTATCTCACATTAATCAATGTTGATTTCAATTAATTTAACCATCTCTTCACTTGCCAGTCATTGTGGCCTGCGTCCTGCCAGTGCCTTTTTATTAAACCAATAATAAAAAGAACGAGCACAAAACAAGAAGAACAAAAAAAAATAAAAAAATACTACCTCCTCTATTGTGGGCTGACACACGCCCATCATTCAGCTCATGTCTATGCGCGTCTTTTATTAAAATTTGCAGTCTATAAATTTCCAAGAGGTGTTTTACTGGGTTAGGCCCCTGCCATTCAGATATATGTACTTACATAAAAGCAGGCAAACAATGAGGGCGTTGCTGGACGCATATGTTTTCCCATCTGTTCATACATAAGATACTATTAACATATGCATAAAGTATGTATTATGTGAACATGAGTAACAAAATTGCGTGGTTAGGGCTAGTTTTTCTCGGGAAAAACAGCATCTGCATAGGAATGTGAGCTAAAAGGCTTGGAGTAGAGAATTTCAAAAATTTTAAAAATTTTATACCACACTTATCAAGAATATTATAATTTTGTCTTACTAAACGTAAATCACCCGAGCTGAGTCGATTTAAATATGGGAAAATTACAATAGATGTTGTGTTTTCTTAAATAAATACAATTAAAATGTTGAATTTTTCTATTTTACAATTTAAATATTTTGTATTAGTTGGAAAGTTAACAAAAACTTTAACTAATCTTGGCCATTTTGGAATATTGGAAGTTTTTTAGTTTTTCAACTTTAATTTCGAACGTTTCAAATAGAGCTTTGTTTGAAAGTATATATATTAATAATGCTTAACTCTCTAAACATTCCCAAACGGTGCTCTTTCGAACTCCCTTTTCACTCCAATTTGGAGCGCTCCAAAATCACTCCTTTGAGGAATTGCTGTAGGAATCCCATTTCACTCCAAGGCGGATCGCTCCAGAAACGATCCTCTCAGGAGTTTGAATGGGAGTCTCTTTTCACTCCATTATCGGAGTACTCCGAAAACGTTTCTTTGAGGAGTTGTAATGGGCGTCCTTTTTCACTCCGTTTTCGGAGTTGGCTGGTATAAAAAATGCAGTAAGAATAAAATTTAGAAATTATGCAAAAAGAGTTGATATTTTTGACTTAATTTATAAAGAGAAAACTCCTGAAAATGTAGACAACAAAGGTTTGCTTGAAAATGAGATATATCCCTTAAGCTAACAAAGTTTTGTAGTTGGAAAAAGCTGGAAAAACTATGAAATTCGTGATTAAACAAGTTCATAATTTTTATAATTTTAGACAGCATTAAAGATATCTTAATGAGATCTTATCTTTCTATGAATATTTAAAGTACATTGCTCAATGACTCAATGACAGTCCCTCAATCTTTAAAGTACTTAATTTGCATGCCATTTTATTGATAGTTATCAACGACAACTAAACACAGTTACCAGATGCAAACCATTATCATTTGTCATGCTTGAGAATCGCATAGAAGAGCAGTAGCAGCAGTAGCAGCAGCAGCAGGTCGACTGAGTGCATCATGCAGTTTCTCAATCGAGTTTTGAAACATCTCATTCAATGCAGCAGTGAACATTTTTTATGTGGCAACCACACAGAAGCAATGCGACCATTATATATGATTGAGTTATGTTTTGTTGTCCCTGCGGCGCAGCTAACACGTAAAGTTCCCAACCAATACCCCCCCTGCCCCCTGCTCCAACGAAATTGTCCCGCTGCAGGCCGCATGTGAAAGCCATAAATTTTGTGGGAAAAACCTGTTGTTGTGCGGCAAGCTAGCAAAGCAAGCAAGCATATCATGGCCATATCCTGTCAATTTGGCCCTAAACTCCTTGCACCATGCAGCTCCTTGTGGCTGGCTGCATTTTCGTTTTTTGCGCATTTCTCACAATTTGTTGCGCCTGGTCGGTTGGCGTTTGACTTGACTCGACTCGACTCGACTCAACTCGACTTGACTCGATTCGATTCGTGTCGACTCGTATCGAGTTGGCAGGCGAATACGGGACGCATCCTGGCAAAGCCAAGGACAATGTGTCGCCTCCTCGGATTTGCCTGGCTTGGTTTAGCCTGCATCTGGTTAAAGTTGGAGATAGATGCGCTCGTTTGTTGCAGTTGCTTGTCATTTTTATAGGTTTGTTTGCGGCTCAGTCTATATACGTTGCTGCTAGCTGGCTGATTGGGTGGTTGGGTGGTTGCATGGTTATTGGTCTATTGGCTATTGGTCTCTGTTCGCCTTTTATTAGTTGTTGCCTGTCGTCGCTGCTGCCTGCCAAGAATTATGGCTGTCAATAGCCGTTGGGCTGATGCATCCTCCGCTGCCAGATAAACCAAATTGATTTGTTTTTGTGTGGGCTTTTTCCTGCTCCTCCTCCACCTACACCTTTTCTTCCTCGCAAGCTGTTGATTAAAACATATTTAAGCCAAACCCCCCCCCACCCATACTTGCAGATATAGCTATTTGTTCAAGTAATTGAGTTAAGTGACGCACTGCGCCCTTTCAGTAATTGTTGTTATTGTTTTTCTTGTCCATTCATAATTATAATCCAATAAAATAATAAACATATCGCATCGTTCAATTTACTTTCACACACTTTCCACATTCAGAACTTTTGTCACGCCAACTTAACTAAATTAAGCTAAACATTTATGAGCCAAACTAACACTTTCACAATTGTTTTTATACCCGCACTTTATGCTCGAAATGGGTATATTCTATAAGTGTTATGTTTGTAATAAATTGAATATTTGAAAGGTATGTAATTAGTATTATTATATAACTGATTAGCTTGAGGATTGAACCTTAAAAGTCTTTCGATGACACAAAATCTTTAACCATAAAGATCTTCGACAAGAACAGAAAAAGTTTTAAATTTTAAAGTAGATAATGCCTGGCAAAGGGTTTCAAATTTTGTCACGAAATGTGTAAGGCATTGAAGCAGACGTCTGAAACTTAGCACATATGCTTCTTCTTTCTGCAGGTAGTACATATAGCTGAATTGCCCAGATCGGACCACTGTAACAGATAGCTGTCATAGGAACGATCGGTTGAAAATTAAGTTTTTGTATCAAAAACTTTTTTATTTTCCAATATAACTACATACATCGGTTGAAAATAAGTTTTTGCATGAAAAACTTTTGTGTTTTTCAAAATATATTAATATTTAAGCACGTTCTACACATGTTGACCAAATTTTATCAAAATCAGATCACTATAACTTACAGCTGCCATAGGAACAATCAGTTGAAAAATAAGTTTTCTTATGCAAATCTTTTCTGCAAGGGTATATATCTTTGGCACGCCGAAGATAACACTTCTTACTTGTTTTTAATTTCTGTCTAATATTTCCAAATCGATATATTAAGTAAACGTTTAAAATGTTTTAAAATGATTTACATATTAGTAAACCGCTCGTTCCGAAAATTTAATATTTTCTTTATAAACTTCTTAAGAAATAGTCATTATTCAACTTAGGATTCATTAAGCTAAAAGAATCTAAACGTTGCTTATATAGTCCCAGCCAGTCTTATAGGTATATCTAAGTCGATCATTTGTCTATTTCAAAGTTTTCTTATTCGTTTCGTTATTGGTTTCTGTGCTGGTTATTATTATTGTATCATGATTTTGTTTACACGCCAAATGCGCACGTAGCGCGCGTCGCACTTTTTACTATTATTATTATTATTTTGTATTTTTTTTTCTCTTCTTTTGATACTCACCTGTTTTTGCTGTACTGTTTTCTATTAGCCTGAAACGTCGCTTGACCACGTACGACATGCACTGCAGCCAACGGAGTTGACTCCCCCACGCCTTTGCCTGCTTTTCGATTTTCAAACACGTAGAGCGCCAGCAAATTTCCCATTTCCCATTAAAAGCGCAAAAGGCCAATGCATAAATGATTGATCCCCCCATCACGGCAAAAGAGAGGGAGGAGGTGGTTGTGCTAGCAAAGTAACGCGTTTCCGTTGAGCCCAATGCAAGAGGCTTGTGCAATTCATTCACTTAATCATTCACTCGCACACTCATTCATTCATTCATTCATTCGTGCCACTATCAACGGCTATTGTAGTTTATTATCGACGACGTCGGCGTCGGCGTCAACGTCACAGCGTGTGGTCATAAAAACAAAACTCTTGTCATCAGATCCAGCTCTGCATCTGTATCTGTATCTGTCTTTGTGACTGTATCTGTATTTGTATCTTTGACTGGGTTTGGGTTTGGGCTGCGTATCCATGCCACACCTTGTTTAAGTTATATTTATTGCCAATGACTTCGATTAACCAAATTGACTAACATTTATGTTTCATGCTTTGCATTCCCCTTTAGCTTTTAGTCCTAAAAAAAGCTTAAGAGCTTGCCTTTCAGCTGCAGAGATCGGACAACAAGCCGTTTTTAATGATTATTATAAACTGCGAAATATCAATGAAGTACTTTAAAAAAATTGAAATAATTAACTATATAATAGTGGTAAAGGCAGAGCTGGTCACTTTTAGAGGTTAAATACAGTTGTGATGGATGAAAAAATCGATTTTTTTATTGCATATTCTTTGAATATATATTCTAGAGATTACTCTCACAAAATTTATAGCGATAGGAGCATTAGAACCGAAGTTATAGCTATTTCTAGTGCACTACCTGCACTGAACACAGAAACAAACTTGAATCTTGAAGCGCGATTATCTTACAATCTTTTTTTTCGAAATTACCGTTACGGTGGACACGGTTACTAAAAAACTATTATTCCGATCAACACTAAATTTATAATATTTACTCATTATGATAATAGATAGGCGCTGAACGAAGGATACAAAAAAGAAATGTTATCTTCGGCGATCCGAAGATATGTACCCGTGCAGAAATTTTTGCATAAGAAAACTTATTTTTCAACTGATATGGCAGCTATAAGATATAGTGATCCGATTTTGATCAAATTTTGTCATCATGTGTAGAACGTGCTTTAGTTTAGTTAATTTGAGTTTGGTCGAGATATTTTAAAACACTCAAAAGTTTTGCATACAGAAACTTATTTTCAACCGATCGTTCTTATAGCGTCGAATTTCGATGAAATTTGGTCAATTCTTAAACTAAACCCTAAACCCTCTGCAAGAGTATATAAATTGAAAATTTTTTCGATTGAAAAAGTACATTTTTTGATATAAAATTTTTACAAATACAATATACTAACAGAATTTTTTTACTCCCTGTTCCCATTAAAAATGGGAAAAAGGGAGTTATAAAGTACTGCAAATGTGTGTAACAGACAGAAGGAGGCATCTGCGATCTGTGATCAATGTCTTTCGGATGTGCAAATTTCAACACGATCGGATAAATAGCACCAAAGTTATAGAAGAATCTATTACGCCCGTCTCAGCAGGCAGCAACAACAGTTTGACAAGCAGTTTACGAGTTAAGTGCACTGCTTGCTTGTGTTACGCCCGTCTCAGTTGGCAGCAACAACAGTTTGACAAGCAGTTTACGAGATAAGTGTACTGCTTGCTTGTGTTGCCGCTAAACTGCTTGAAATGCAAGTTGGGAGCAGGGAGTCTCGTAGTCGGGCACACTCGACTAGAGTATTCTTACTTGTTTTATTTTTTATTTGTGATGAACTGTTCTTAAGATATTGTGTCCACTGCAAGTCACTTTGAAAAAAAGGCTTTCCTGGAATTCGCCCAAAAATTTCAACAAGTTCTTACAAACATGTACTATTTGACGTTAAAAAAAGGTTTTGAATAAATATTTTTTATGATTTGAAAAAAATCGAAAAAATTTCATATTTTTGCGCGGTACAACTGTACCTTAAGCAAAACATACCCATTGTTATGGATTTGCTTCAAAAAAAACTAAAATTATTTTCATCAATTGGGTAACCTATTCTGCAATCTCGATTATGATGTCTGAGATGGGTGAACAATAAAAGGTTGTTCAAATAATGTTAGACTGTCGATATTAAAGCTTCTTAATAGCAATTTATGCCAATGTAATATTTTATTATCAATTCCCACCTGCCTGCCTAAAACTCGAATTTATAAACAAAGTTTTGCGCAAATAAAAAAAAAAAAATGAATCAAGCGTCGCAAGTGCAGACATACAGTCCGTTTCCGTTTGTAGTTTGTCCACTTTGTCCACTTTATCCAATTCCTTCGCTAAGAAACTTGTACACATTTTAATTGATATTGTTTTCATGTATGTTATTGTCGGTTGTTCAATGGTCTCTGCTGCCAGTTTGTTGTAGGCTCCCTCGTCCGATACGTTATATGAATTTCAATGTGCGTTTTTGTGTGGGCTTTCTTCGACGAACCCCCCGTCGACAAAGCGACGTAACACAAACGCAACAAAACATAACGTAAGCGTAAGCGTAACAAACTGACGCTGATGGCTGACGTGTTGCAACAACGTGACAACTTTTATGACTATGACGCACATTGTGTTCAACTAGCACCATTGACACTTTTTTTTTTGCACTCTTATTTTGTTTTTTTTGTTATCAACTGCGGGCAGCTGGTGTTAAGTTTTTTATTGTTGAACTCTTGCAACGCTGCACGGGTTGCACAAGTTACATAAGTTGGCAGTGTGAGTGTGAGCCATGTGCTGCTGACCAAGGAAACCAATCAAAGTTATCTCATGTTCAGCTCACGTGTGACTCTAAATCTTTGATTACGAAGCTAAAATTTGAATACAACTGTATATCTAGATTTTGAGCATATGGTATCTATAAATAAACAGATTTAACATGTCAATTCTCACCCGCTGCGAATTTTGTTCAATCTAATGAGTAATTTTTGTTGGCTCATGCAGAATTTCTATAAATAAAAGAATAGAAAATAAATGATTACTAATTTTTTAAAGTTTTTTATTGATAAGAATAGTTACTCGCTAAAATCAGTTTAAATTAAAAATTTCTATTGCATACTTTCTGAGTCTCTTTATACCCTTCAGAGGGTATTTGAATTTTGTCACGAAGTGTGTAACGCATTGAAGGAGGCGTCTCAGACGTCTGTCCGTCTGTCTATCTGTCTGTTTTCATGCGTTTTTCAGAACTTTGTTCTAGAGCTATTTTGATGAAACTTGGCACAGATGCTTATTCTTTTGTGCAGGTGGTACGTAGAGTTGAATTGGCCAGATCGGACCACTATAGCATGTAGTTGCGATAGGAACGATCGGTTGAAAAATAAGTTTTTGTCCGAAAAATTTTTTGTTTTTAAAAATAACTCAACCAAACTCACTTTACCTTTGTTTAAGGACAGTTTATGCATGTTGACAAAATTTCTATAAAATCTGATTTCTATATCTTATCGCTGCCATAGGAACGATCGGTTGAAAAATTAGTTTTTGTATGAAAAACTTCTTTGATTTTCAAGATAGCTCAACCAAACTCGATAACCCTCAGTTTAAGGACATTTTATACATGATGACAAAATTTAATCGTAATCGGGCTTCTATATCTTATAGCTGCTATAGAAACGATCGCTTGAAAATAAGTTTCTGTATGAAAAATTTTGTGTTTTTCAAAATATCCCTAACAAACTCTATATGTACATCTAAATTAGAGCACGTTCTACACATGTTGACCAAATTTTATCAAATTCGGATCACTATAACTTTTAGCTACCATAGGAACAATCAGTAGAAAAATAAGTTTTCTTATGCAAATCTTTTCTGCAAGGGTATATGTATATCTTCGGCACGCCAAAGATAGAATTTCTTTCTTGTTTATAATGCAACCAGATCAAATGAACTCCCTATAGCTCATTCATCAGCTCAATTAACAGTTCCTTCCTCTTATTCTGCAAGTTTCTCAAAAATGAAACCTTTACCATGTACTTAATATGAGATTTTTATGGGCTAGCTGCCCTGCTCAACATTTCTATCTTACTTTCTACATAAAGTAATTAAACATATAAAAAATGAGCAAAATGAACAATTAAGTTATTGATTTAACAAGATGTCAATAAGTTCTTTAGCTTCTTGTATTTTTTCAATTATAAATTGTAATTTGTTTAAAGCAGTTTGGCCAGTTATCTTGTTTGTTCATCTCTTTTCTCTAATCTTCTTTATAGTTTCCATGTTTCCAGCTATCGCTAACTCATCAGATTTATATGCATAACACGATCTATTGAACAGCACCATTCATCAATCGATTCCATAATAAATCCAACTAATCGCCACACATCACGTACTCCCCACATACCATACCATATAGTAGCATTGGAATCTTAACTTGTTAACGATACTTTAGCATGAAAATTTTGTGAATCCGATGTCTTTGCTTGGCACTGATTCAATGTGCTAAAAGTTGCTTTCCTGTAAAGTTATTATACTCTGTTTTGCAAAATGAAGTAGAGTGTAGTGGATTTCTAGCCGAGTGTAAAGATTTATTTAAAATTTAGAGACACACACCAAATTGGATATCAGGTTTATTAAAACATAGAACCAATAATTGCCAAATTATTATACTGAAAACAGAGTATACTGTCGTCTAAAGCTTTCAACTGGCATAGTTTCACTTGTTTTTTGTTTTTTGGTTTGCATACAGTCGAGCCAAAAATCGAACAATTTTCTAGTTGTATTTTGTTTTTCACATGTTTTCAACAAATTGCGTGAGGGTTGTGTGCGACAATTTTCTCAATATATACGAAATGAAAGAGAAATTTTAATTTGCAGGTCACGTAATTTGCTGGTGTGTGTGTCTCTTGTTTGCAAGCGTGTGTGTTGCACGCCTCCCCACGCAGTGTGTGTGTGTGTGTGTGTGTGTGCTAGTAAATAAATATGCCTTGCCTGTTTGTGCCATCTCTGTGTGCGTATGTTACATGTAAATATATGCAAATCCAGTCTACACATATGGCCCGAGCTCTGTTTTGTCGTCGATGTCGCACATTTTACAGTTATGACTGTTTATTTGGTTGTGGGCCATGGCCCAAAAAAACAGAAGAAATATGCCCATCGATTGTGACCAGACTCGTGAGAGAGTCAGAAACTGAAACAGAACCTAGAAACAGAACTGCTGCTGATAGTGATTCTTTTATACACAATATACCCTGTAGCATATTTGTGTACAAAGCATATCAGAACTGTTCTGAATTTCACTTTCGAATCAATCAGGCCTGTTCCGAATTCCAATTTGGAATGAATTCCACATAAAAAGGTAAAGCATACTTTTAGGAGTGTCTTAAATTTATATGAATGCATAAGAAAACTAAGGATTGTTATGGTGTTCTGCTCCTCAAAAGTGGAATTCGAAACAGGGTTGAGTTCCACAAAGTGTGTAGGAATCTTTTTGGAGCAAATACTTTAAAAATTATTAGTCTTCTTTTGCATTCAAAATAATGTTTTATTGGAATTTATTCGAAAGTGGAAGTCAGAACAGCCCTGCTTTCATAATTCCGGCCTGTTCCGAATTCCACTTCCGTATCAATTACAAAATGTACTGCATACTTTTAGGCTAACTGAAAAAATATATTTAAGTAAAAAAAATTAAAGGATTTTATAATTCTAGTAAGCTCTAAAAAGTATGCTACACACTTTTCTACGAGTCGAGAGTGGAATTCGGAACAGGCGTGATTAGAATAACCTTAACATTCCTTAAGTTTTTTTAAATCAAAAATACTTTTAAGCTTGTTTTTTTAATAGTTTGTTTTACTTGAGTTTTTAATTAATGGAAAATTATACTATTGACTATAGTTTACCTAACTATATCATCTTTAGGTGCAATCTCACAGTCGAGCAATCCTTAAACTTTAATTTTCTATCTACAGTTTTACTTGTGATATTTTTTGTGTGGCATACTTTTAGGCTTATTAATGTAACGTTAAACTTTAGTGTTGTTGTTGTTTTGGTTTTTGTTTGTTTTTTTGTTGTTTTCTGATTTTTTTTGGTATGCTGTCTGTTTTGGCTGTTGCTGTGAGTGTTGCTTTTATCATTAACTTTATGCACAAACTTTTTATGCCGGCATCATTTGCCAACGCGCCTACATTAAGCCAACAAATAGTTTGGCTCACAACTGGCAGCCATTTTCAGTTGGCACACTTCCCTAATGCATCTGTGTTTTGCCATTTTCCCCCCTTTGCTTTACTTATATACGTTTCCATATTTGCTTTTCACTTGCAGTACAATTTCCTCATGCAGTTTGATTATCTGCCCAAGTCAGACCTGGAAACTGGAGCTCTGCGCTCCGAGGAGCAGCTGATAGATGCAATACGTAATCTCCAGGTAGGTGTGCTGCCAACCAGATGCTGCTGCTGCTGTTGCTGCTGCCTTATGTATTATGCACAATTTCACAACTAACATTTTGTTATATCTTCCCTCTCTCTATTATTGTTGCTACCTGTGCAGACATTTGGCAACATTCCAGTTACTGGCCAAATCGACCCGGCTACGGCCAAGCTAATACAAAAGCCCCGCTGCGGTGTGGGCGACAATAACCATGCGTATAATTTCTCACCGGATAATCTGGATCATGGTAATAGTTATAGTGTACGCAAGCGTCGCTATGTCCTACAGGGTGCCAAATGGGATAAAACGGATCTAACATGGAGGTGAGTGCTAAATAAATATATTTGAAAATATTAAATTTAATTAGGTTTTTAAGAGTTTACGTAATCTTGGTATAGAAAATCAAAATGAAATGTGCTCTAATTCATTGAAATTGTTTATGTGTTCCATTTTCTCATTACTTTTTATACTCTGTTTTCCAAAGTGGATAAAAAGAGTATATTGGGCTTGTGGAATAATTGTCCGTCCGTCCGTCTGTATGAATGCAGGTTTTTTCCAAAGTTTTGAAGCTAGAGCAACCAAACTTGGTATACATGTTAAGTGTTAAGATCGGCCAGATGGGCTACTATAACATATAGCTGCTATAGGAACAACCTGTTGAAAATAAGCTTTTTATGAAGAACTTTTATGTTTTTCAAGATAACTCAACCAAACTCACTTTGCCTAAGTTAAAGGACAGTTTATAAGTGTATAAGTAGTCTTTATAGAAAACAGAGTATATCGCAGTCGGGAGAACCAGACTGCCACGTTCTTAATTGTTTAATACTCAGGTTCATTCATAATTTGTTTCTTTCGGTTGAATTCCACATAAATAAGCAAAGCATAATTTTTTAAATTTTCCTAAAATTATTTGTATGCACAAGAAAACTAAGCCCTTTTATTCTATGCAGCTCTGAAATGTTAGCTAAAATGAAATGAGGAATTCAGAAAAGACCTGAATATATTTCAAAATTTTAAGAACTTATCATTGTTTCACAAAACATTTGGATATCTTAAAAATTCTTTGGATTTAACATCAGTTCAATTTGTTTAATATGATTTACTATTCTTGTTATCTTAAGAAAGATATATATTTGCATTCTTTCTTATGTAGTATCAGTATATCAAGTCGATTAATTTATGAATTCACTTTTTCAAACATCTCTAAATATACAAAAATCTTAAATTATGCTTTACAATAATATTCAAAACTTGCAATTCTTTTTGATAGCTCACCCTTGTTGAGATTTTTTGTTTGGCTAAAATTGGTTTTTCATTATGCATTTTCCACACAGTTGGCAAGTTCCCTTGCCACACTACTTCCTGCTACCCCCTTCCCCCTCCCTTGAATGCGCATTTCAATTAAACTGCATGCAGTTCATTAATTTTGCAACGCTCATTTAGACGCGAATTTATAATTTTATAAGGCAAGCAGCATCCTGATAGACTACTATGGGGTACTCTCGCTCTCTGTTCAGGAGCTGCTGCAATCTCGTCCTGCCCCCTGCTTCTCTACTCATATACGCTTTCAATTAATTCAAAACTCAAACGTAGCGTAGCTTGTTAATTTTTATTACAGCCATTGCATTTTGTCAGTGGGCAAAAAATGAGACACAATATCTTCCCGTCCACCCAGCAACAGCTATAGAGTTTGGGGGGGAACGAGGGTGTAAAGAGGCGCTGCATTGCATAATTTGATGTCTAAAGTGTGTTTTTATGTAAAACAAGTCGCTATTTTTGTTGTTGTTGCTGTTTGTATTTTTTGTTGTACTTGTTGTTGTTTAGTTCTTAGCCATGCGTAGCGTCGTCTGCGTGAATTGTTAATGGCCAAGTTGGCCCGCTGTGCCATCGGATCGGCTGAGGTCAGCCTGGGGCAGGGGTGTTTGGGGGTTTGGGGGCTTTGGTGTTGAGTCGCCAGCATGGCGCTTTCATTAAACACTTTGCGCCAAATTGAATTTTATGATGGCCAAAAGCTGGCTGAGCAAAGCATCCTGATTGCAGCTGTCACTTTAAATATTGTATTTGATTTTTAATGCACAGCTGCATTAATTACGCTTGAAATATTAAATAGACAGCGGCAGCAGCAGCAGCAGCAAAAAAAGGAAAACCCAATGTCTAAAGTCCAATGCAATTAAACAATTTTCACGCTCAATGCAAAAATTTAATTAGCGAATAAAGTCCGTTGCATACTTTTGGGCAGCACTTTGAAAATGTTTAACTATAGATTACGCATACGACGCGTGGATGTGCTTGTGTGTGTGTGTGTGCGTGGGCGACTTGAAGTCAGCTAGGCAACAGCAGCAGCAGCAGCTATTAACACGATGGAAAGCCACAAGGACGCGTTTCATGCAGCGATTTAATTATTTCTTGTGTCGTCTACGCTTAATTGGCCATTAAGGCCGTGGCAAAGGCGTCGTTGGAAGTGTGGGCGTGGTATATATGTATGTATGGCTCACAGCGGTTGGTCAACGCGCATCAAATTGACTTTACATGAAATATACATATAAGAACAGAGCACTCTGTACACCCACACTCCTGCAGGACGGCAATATGTATGGAATGACCTGCTTTTTTATACTCATAGTCAAGCTGCATGTGTTCACGCTTAATTGCAAACAAAACAGGCTTGTAGGATGTTAGGGGGTA
This sequence comes from Hirtodrosophila cameraria, assembly GCA_949708635.1. Lineage (NCBI taxonomy): Eukaryota > Metazoa > Arthropoda > Insecta > Diptera > Drosophilidae > Hirtodrosophila > Hirtodrosophila cameraria. Next base: position 15,651,140 of record OX453089.1, on the reverse strand, counting down.
TTGAGTGGAGAAGTGATGACAAAATGTAGCAAAGGAAAGAACACAGGAGCGCAGCGGTAGAGCATCCCAAGTGTTTTTCCATTTCCGGCGGGGTGCGCAGCATGCAAATTGCCAAAACGGAAGTCGTTTTTACCATTTTGTATTCATTTTGTTTTCGCGCGTATAAAACACACACACACACAGACAGACACAGCTACAACGAAATGTACACACAAATACAAGTAACAACATCCTGGCCATGGACAAAGTTGCCGCGTGCCATTGCAAATGCCTTGAGATACGAGTATTAACTGTTGAAATTGCTGCACGACAGAAGGCAAAGTGACAAAGACACAAATCAAGTGACAGCAGCAGCAGCAGCAACCGCACCGCAGCTAACGGAAGTGGCCCAAAAAACTTGCACTTTGGCCAAAATGTTTAAGCCAAATTGGCAATTGTTATTTTGCAATAGCTTTGCGAAATATTCAGCAACACAACTGTTTTATAATATGCCATTTACTTGACTCCTAATGAACTTTTAGTGGGTAGCGTTTGTGCGTTTTGTACACACTTAGTTGGGGGCCATAAGTACGAGTAGTATGTCGAGCATTTGTTTATCAACTGTTTGCACTTTGTAAGGTGTTTTGGAGCAAAGTTTTTGCTCAATGGTTGCCACTTTTTATCTTGAAAGTGCTTCAATGAGTCTTAATTAAACTTGTTTAACTACGCAAAAAGTCAACAATTGCAGCTCTCTGCAGTTCCTTTTTCGAGACTCGTCGCCCATTTTACCACTTGCTGCCATCAATTGGCTACATTTTTGGTCCTGTTTTTTTGGGTTTTTTTTTTTCGCAGCAGCAGAGTGAGAGAGCGAGATAGATAAAGTTGAGTGAAAATAAAGTGAGATAGAATTGACCATTGTTCAAATTGTTATCAAATGGAGCTGCCAGTTTAATGCATTGGCAAACAATTGCTCAACAAAAATTGATCACAATGCGCCAATAAACGTGCTTAAAACTGTTGCTTTTGGCCACAATTCTTGCTTAAATGCATTTTAACCTTAAGTTAAGATGAATGAAAATAATAAATAATATTTGATATTTTTCTTGGTTCTGTTCAATGAAAGTTTTAGTCACGTTTTCATAAATTGTTTTAGTTTTTGAGCATTTTTGTTGCATACTTTTAGGATGGTTTTTAATTGTATGTGTTGCTTTATGGATTATTGATTATGAAATTGATTTGACATGTTATCAAAGGATTATATATTTATTAAGGTTTTTTAAATTTCAAATTCTATGTTAACAACTCCAAAAAAACATATTTTATTTTTAATTTATCATAAAATATATATACACCTCACAGTTGGAATTCGTTTGGAATTCGTTTGGAATTCGTTTGGAATTCGGTTGGAATTCGGTTCGAAGAGCTTTCCGTGATATCCTTGTATGTGTATTTCGGTAATGCAGTTTCTCTTTTTCTCAATTTCTAAATATCTTTGTGTGATGACCCTTGGATTCGGGTTCAGCGACCACAAGACCATATAATAAGTATGCTTATGTCCGCAGATTAGAAGAATTTTGTTCACTGTAACTGATTTGTAGACTAACTAGTTGCTTATCTGAACTAAATATAATCATAAATAAAAAAGTCTGCACTGCAGCACCTAATTGCTTTGCTCAAGAATTTTTTAACTCATACGACCTGTTGTGCAATATTAACGAGCTTAAGGCTTTTATATGTGAGGTTTAGGAGCAAAGCGAAAGCCTGTCAATTGGTAATGAGGCAACAAAGTTGCCCACTGACCACAGTGACCAAGGAAAGCCGCATTAATTGGCACTTTTGTGTGCGTTGGCGCTGGCGTTGGAGTTGGCGTTGTAGCATTAATAAAGCGCAAGTTGCATGCTGGACAGTTGGGATAGTTGGCAAGTTGTGCCATTTGTTAGATTTTTAATAACATTAATAAAGTGCACAAAGAAGTCAAAGTGCTGAACGCACGCCATGCTCATGTTCATGTCCATGTCCATGTCCATGCTTATGTCCATGTCCACGTTCACGTTCACGTTCACGTTCTCTCGTTTTCGTCCATGTCCTGGCTGGCAGGCATGCACGCACAGGACGAGCAGTCGACCTAGCGGAAGGAAGTCGCAATCGAGTCACATGGCAAAGTTTGCGTTTATGCTTATTAGCGCTGGGCTGTCGTGCATGCGAGCCATTAATACAATGCAGCAACTCAAGCTGAAGCCAGCAGCAGCAGAAGCAGTAAGGAGAGGCAGCATCCTTTTAGCTGCAACATAAAGAAAACGTGTATGAATGTCTTTGCCATTGGCAGCCACCATAAAATCCTTGGCGTACATCAGCCCAGCAGCAACTGACTCAGGGCCAAGCATCTCTGCTCGTCTGCTGTCATGTTACAATGATAAAAAGTAATTTTATGACGCACTCACACTCACACTCACACACTCACACTTATACAATATCAGACACCAAAACCCTATCTCGTAGAGAGACCGTTGCACTTATATATTGGTTCGAAGAGCGTTCCATTGTCTTTGGCAGACGCACACATCCTGTGTGTGTGTGTCCTTTTGTAATGACTCGAGCTGCTTTGCTAAAGGCATAAAAGGCGCTGCTTTTAAAAGCGCACTCTGACGCCGGGGGGCGGGGGGAGGCGTGTAACTTGAAACGCATTTCACAAACTTAAAGATAGCTACATGCGAGTGCTCAATAGTCGTAAATTTCTTTCTTTAAAAACTTGCAAAAAAAAAATGGGTTCTAAAACCATTTTGAGGGCGTACTGGATTTTAATGTCATTTGCTGCAGCTGTTGCAGCAAAACAAAACAAAACAAATCAACAACAACAACAAAAACGCAAACACAAATTGCCACAAAAACCAAAAACGAGCGGACAAGGGTTAAGGCAGCGTGTCGCTTAAATCAATTTCGAGGTTTTCGGGCAGGGCCGAAAAACCCAACATGTGGCAAGTGTCACTATGAATGCAGCTGCAACATGCCACACAGAGGCCACCAATCGGCAGTCGTGTGCGTTATTTCCGTTTCCGTTTCCACTGTCACAGCCATTGTTTTTAATTTGTGCTCATTTTTTTTGTAAATTCTTTTTTGATCAGCGCGTTCATAATAATTTATGCACAAAATGAAGTAAATCACACGCACAACTGCCCCAAAAAAAAAATTGAAAGAGTGAGAGGCGTATAGTGTGTAAAAAGAAAGAGAAAGAGAGCTCGTTAAATGCCGCAAACAGAACATGGCAATAGTTTTATACCCGATTCGTTGTTGTTGTTGTTGCTTTTGGCTTATTTTTCAACGGTCATTTGCAGTTGCTGTTGCACTTTGTTGCCTGCTCTTACAACCCACTCTCCCCGCCACCCGCATCAACGACAAGCCTGCCTGTACCGCTTCTCGCTTCATTTTGGCCATGGCAAGTCTAATGGACGTCATTGGCCATAGTTCTCTGACTTTTTGTATGCTGTCAAGTGCTCGCACTCGAAATTATTATCTGCCATTAATCATGGCTATAATGTTTTGGCTGCTGCTATAAAATGGAAGTGGACCAAGTGGATCCCACCGAGCAGCGCTCCTTAACCCTCACTTCCTGACTCCCTCTATCTATCTCTCACTCTCTCTCGCTTTATATCTCTCACTCTCTATCAGTGTAAGCCCAAGAACTTTGGATACTATGAAATGGTAGCGCAACAGCGGGACATAGACGAGGGCAGCTTAGCTGATAAAAGAAGTCAATACTCTGATAAATGATGGGCAAGGACAAATTCCAAGAGTCCCCTTCGATTATGGTTGGATAAAAAGAGTTTCTAGCTTTAATTTTGAAATATTTTAAAAAGCATAGCCTCTAGAACCTTTGAAAGAAAACTCAAATTGTAACTAGGAGTTTAATTAAATTGCCAACTCAAATACAATAAATGAATATTAAGCAGTTATTTTCAAAATAAACTAATAAGACCGTTGAATGAGTACACTCCCGACTGCTATATACTCTTTTTTCCATCGTTTTTGAAGTCATAATGTCAAATTTGGTGACTCTAGCTATAAAGCTGTGTAAATATGGTTTTCATTTTTTTTTTTTTTTTTTACCGAATTGTGGGATAGGTGTGGCGTTGGAGAAAGATCTTAACGCTTACCAAGATGTTTACCAATTTTATAGATTGAATATATTCGATTATCGGCTAACACAACTGTCTACCTCACGAGCTTGCTTTTTAATAGAAGTTTTTAGTTGCCTGAAAAGAAATTTAAAAAATTAATATTACCAAAATAAACATAAAAATGAACGTTTCAAAGATGTACCCTTTCACAATTAAGTTTAGTTTTTGTAACAACTATTTAAACTACCCATGCAAATATAATTTTGTGCATCACTTTATTACAGTGACAATTATTTTAACTGCAGGGCATTTTTATTACGACAGTTCTTGATGTTATTTCTTTGTTGTTTTTGTATTTTACTGTACCCCCTGTATTTCACATTGTTTTTTGTTTCTGTTTTTTTTTTTACTTTCTACCCCCCTGCAACTTGTCTGGACGTTTTTTTTTTTTTTTTTTTTGTATAATTCACTAGCCACACGCTGTGTACATCAGGGCACAAAAGCCCTAAAAACTGTCGGGACTATGGCCATAAGGTATTGTAAACTATACATAAATAACAAGCTCAATTTAGGCTCATATTAAAATAGAAAATTTTGTGCTGAAGCTAGCAAAAAGGTAAGGAGGCGTGGATGCCACAACACCAAAAGTGTGTCAACATATCAAATGTAAAAGTATATGTGTATATATTACATATGTATTTGTATATGTGTGTAAAAGATTGTTTATTCTTATTTGGCTGGCTGAGCTAACCAGTAGTCTTTTGTGGAACATGGTGCTCAAAAGAATGCTTCTGTCCTGTATACTTTTCATGGAAGATACGTCAATTTAATAGTGACTGAATGGAAAATAAATGCAGGAAAAAGGAAACACATGAATTTATCTTCCTTTGAGAAACATTTCATATCATGCGTTCTCTTTTCCTCAAATTGTCATGAGTTGGCTTAGTGAAAAAAGATCGATTCCCGAGCGTTTTACGAAGTTGACTAACACATGCCAAAAGGCCTTCTCAAAACCACAGGAATTCGTTGTTTAGTCCCTGAATAAAAGCAAATTAAGGACGTCAGATTTTGGATCTACTTCTGTGTGACGAAAACCTGATGACAGAAGGCATTCTGTGCTGCTTCCAAGTTCTACTGGTTGACTGTCTGAGCCAAACTGGCACTCATATACTCATACTCACACTCATACCCATATGCCCGTATTCATATTCATATAAAATTTATGACATGGCATATTTTCTTATGCTGGCTAAGGCTTTGCATTTTACATGAATACCGATAGACATATCCCTTTTGTCTTAACGCTCTTACGGCAATCTGATACGGCTCAAGGTGTAGCATTTCAAATTTAATAACCCTACCACAGCAAAAACAAAAACAACAACAACCAACAACAACAATATATTGTATTTTCTACCGCAAATTTCATAAGCTGGCAACGTTGTTCTGCGGGCAAAGCGTATCAAAAAAATAAAATAAAAAACTTAAACCCAATGCCCGGAACCCATTGAAAAACCATTTAGTATCATCCTGGAGGGTGTTTCAGTTTCAGAACGGGGTTCTTAATTCTTAGTTCCCATTCTACAAAATCTTCCTTCCTGTACGTGTCAATGCAGTGAGCAAAGTTTTTGTGCCAGCCTGCTTTTCGGTTTTTTGCCACATCAGTCACAGCACCGCAGCAACAGCAGTTCACTTATACACACACATCCTCACACACACTCACACACACACATATTCTTAGAGTGAGTGATGCATTGGGGCATCCTAACGGTTTTCGTCGGTGGCAACTTAACACTCACAGCTGACGTTGCCGGTTGTTGGTTGCCGGTTGCAAGTTGCTAGTTGCTCGTTGGTATTTGCTGGTTGCACATTCTGCTGCAGTTTTGTGTGCTAATTTGGCATCTAATTTGAGCTTGGACAGCAAATGAGCAACTTTCATTTGATGCCTGCTGTTGCTGTTGCTGATTTTGCTTTTCTGTTGTACTCACATTTGCAGTCGCAACTATCAAACCATCAAATTGAGTTGACGGCAACAACAGAGGCGACAATTGCATTTCGGCTAAAACGCCCTACTAACCCTTCTAATAACAGCAACACTTTGTTAAGCACAACAAACTTCATTAATGCTCTTATGAAGCGTCAATTAGCAGGTACAGTTAGTGCGCTGTTAGCTAGCATTGAGTTTAACAGTCACAGTCTGTTAAGTTACTTACATTAATTGCGCTGTTAGCTAACATGTACTGCTAAACTTGTAGTCAACTATTAATCCCTAAACTAAATACAGTTCATCTTGAAATGGCATCAGTCGAATATATTTACATTTCTAAAGGAAGAAACAAAATGATAATGGTGGAAGATATGAATACGATTCTAACTTTATTTTGAAGCTTATCTCATGAATATTTTGGAAACTGAAAGTCATTTAACTTTTAGCTGCTGAAAAATAACAATTATAAGAACTGTCACTTTCTGTCCACACTTTACATTTGCATTAGCTGTTAACATATGTACAGTCAGTGCGCTGTTTGCTAACATTCAATGCAATTTTGATCATAACTTTACACAGTCTAGTTAGAACTTTTGCTTTTGATGGTAAGATAGCCAAAGGAATTTGAACCCATTCAATACGACATAGTTAAAGTTTAGTAACATAATGTAATCATGCTGTTGATTAATAAGCGCAGCGCTGTTAATTAACAGTGACATGCTAATGGCGCTTATTTACTAATTGCAGTATGCTTATTGAATAATAACACGATAATATTATGCCATTAATATGTGATAGTAGTATTTTAAATTCAGGACATGACGCACAGGCAGCTGACAGAAACAGGAAGCACTGAGCCAATTGTACTATCTATATATACATATCAGTATGTATGTATATATGTAGGTTTTAACATTGGCATCGGCGTAATTATGTTTGCTTACGTGGCCAGCGTTGCCGGCAGGAACAGCAAAAGCAACAGCAACAGCAACAACAAGGATGTCGCCAATGCCCGACAACACCAACAATGTGGCTTGAAATTTGACACTTTCACAGTTGGTCAGTTGATTTGCTCGCTTGCCCGCCACGGCCTCTGGCCCCGCCACTGCCCTTGCCCCCGCATTCTGCCCCTTCCACTTCTCTCAGCTTGGCTATTATACTATGCTTGTCCTGTGCCTTAGTCCTGCTGCTTGAGCCCCTGCCTGTCTGCATTTTGTTAGATTAATGTCCTGCTCAATCATCAATAGGTTCAGCGTACTGCGCCGTTGTGTTTGTATAGCACTTGTTTATCGCCCTGGATGGGGATCTCTTTGGGGCTTGGGCGCCCTCTTCTTGGGGTCTGTTGTCGCTTTTGGTTCCGTTTTTTTTTCGCCTTCGTTTTTTTCTGTTTTTTTGCCCGTTTGCTGCGCTTTATTCTATTTATTAGGGCTTTCATTTTGGCTTGTGCATTCATCCTTTGCTTTGTTCTTTCGTTTACTTTTAATTCATTTAGGTTTTCTTGTTGTTCATTTTGATTGATGACCACTTTAATTGCGGATATTAAATGACAAGCGTATAGCACCCACCCTCTTGCCCGACCACACACTATCCGCTTTCCCTCTGTCACCTTCCATCATCAACTTTACCATTTTGTGGCTTCATTTTGGTCTTCTAATTTCCACTGGTCAGCAAACTACTCGTTTCGCGTTTTATTGATCGTTTGAAGACTTTCAAAATGGCTTTTTCTTCATTCAATGCACACATGAAACGAAAAACAATTTGTTCAGTTTCCATGCACTTTTCACCCCGCACACAAAGCAAAGTTGATCAAAGTTAAAACCATTTTAAATTACCATCTGTGTTTATTGTAAGCGAGAGGTTATAAACTGCAGGTTTATACGATTTTGATTTGTGATTAGATTTCTTTTATAATAGAGTTGTGGAATAAGATGAATCATAAGATGAATTGGTGAATACTAAGTGTTCCATTTTCACCTTTTTTTTGTTCATTTGGTATTCACTTCAATTGAAATGCTTCCGAAAGGAAAAACTCCATACAAAATAAAGTATTTAGGCATGCGGCAAAAGTATTTCTGTTGTTCTTTTCATTTTGTCGTTTTCAACATTCACAGAATAAGTCGAATGAAATTATTCGATAAGTTTAATTTAGATAACCATTTTGAGTAACGAACAGATACTTTACGTCAAACGAAAAACATCCGAATTTAAAGGCCGGAATTCCGTTTGAAGTGAATACTGAGTGAAATTGTGAAACAAATTATGCAAGTAAATTGGTTAAGCTAAGATTTTTCGTAACACCAAAAGATCTAGGCATTTGAAACAACTCTATAAATATGTTATAAATAAATAATTTTATCTAAATACTTAGAGTTTTCAGTATCAATGGTTATTTGGTTTTGAAGACTTATGTTTTTTTTGAAAACATAAGAAAATGCATGTGTAGTACAAAAGAAATCGATCTAATCTCCTTAGCTACTCTGGATTGCTTAATCACATTCCCTGAAGCACATAAACGTAACTTTCTTATTAGGGGAAGATTTCAATTTTATGCCTTTGATGTGGGCGCGAAATAAAGTTGACTTGAACCCGACGAGGATGATGATGTCGATGTCGTGGACTGTAACTGGAACTAGGCTATAACTACATAATAATAATTCTAATGAAAAATGTCAAGCTGCAAATTAGATTACTTGCTTTGATTGTCAATTAAAGCACAACAACAAATTTGCAAGGCAGAAATCTCGTTAGTTTATGTGTAGGCCAAGAGAGATGGGTATATAGTATATATGAGTCTATTAATATGATTCTATATATGGGTACCACAGTTGATGATGAGCAAATCCTAATTAATTTTGTAGTGTATATATGCTTGTGTGTACGAGTATTGTTATGTGTGAATGCTGTGACTTGCATTAAATGACACAGCAAATCAGTTGGCTTGCTCATTAGGCACATTAATTGATAAATTGATATTGGCTGGACATTGCCAGAAGGTAAAGTGGGTGTTAGGGTTGCATAAGAGGCAGAGTTATGAACTAAACTTAACTTAACTCAACTGAACTGAACTGAATTGAACTAAAGTGACTTTACGGCTTGTGGCTGGCTGTGTTTGTGTTTGTATTTGTATTTGTGCTACTTGAGGTTCAACTTGTTAAAAGTCGCAAGCAGAAAGAAAAACATCAATTCGAGTCTTTGCGTTTGCCTTGCTTGTCTGGCTGTCAAATCAAACTTTGATTTGATTTGATATTTTTCGTGCAACTTTTATGCGAACTGACATCAAGTTTCCAGTTTGGACCCCAACAATCAGTTAATGCAATGGACACCCAAAAAAAAGTAACCTGGACTTTTAGTTGACTTTCCTCTTTTTGTACCCTGTGCACATTAAAAGTGTATAAAATGGGCATAATAAAGTTTTGAGACAGCATTTTACTGAATAGAGGTGTTTTAGATGTTTTAGAAAGAATCTATCATATCAAAATGCCATTTTAGGTGTTTCAAATTAAAATCAGATCCCTTTTATTTGGTTGATTTATTTTTATCATCACAAACAATCAAAGTTTTTTAATAATAAAGTATTGTTTACTTTTCCAACTTCAAACAAATCAATCGGAATCGAAATAATTGTCTTTTCTGATAGCTCGCATTGTGTATCAAATGAAAAAACGATTGTTAACTTATTCGAAAACGGAATGCAAATATCGAAAAACGATTCTGAATAAAAAGTTCTTGGCAATGCAAACACTTTTGATATCCGATAAACGTTTATTTTCAAGCATAGTTCTTCTTTGTAGTGTGACCAACAGAAAAGAATCGAACAGCTTGAAGTGCAAGCAGTAAACTGCTTGATTAATGTGCTTTACACATATGAGTATAAGATATGTTTAAGTCGAGCTAATGAGCATTCTTCCTTACATTTTGTTGACTGCCATTTTGTATGTTGATTAATTGCTATGGGTTTTAGCGTCACCTGTGAGTTGATTAATGCTATTGTTGTTGTTATTTGCTGAGGCCTAGTGTGACCAATTGTTAATTGTAGTCAACCGTTTTAATTTTCATATGTTGGGCACACACCAACAACACAGTTAGCCAACAACAAGCAGACAGGTTAAATGTTTGCAGTAACAGTATTAAAAGCCGAGACCGAAGCCGAAAACGAGCCGAGAACGCAAATTAATTAAGGATGCGCCTGCGCAGTGCAAAGAGAGAGCACAACACGCGACGCTCTCTTATAAAAGCTTTGCTTTAAAGCTTTCGTATTAGAGTTAAGCACGAAAGTCTTCTACGTCGAGTTGAAGCGTCGCAACGTTTTCATTCAAATACGACAGCACAGCTGCTCGAGCGCTCAGTTGCTGGCAAGTAGTCGGTGTGAGTGGTGCACAATGCTCTGGAGCAGCAGCAGTAGCAGCAGCAGTGGCAGTGGCATCACCAGCAGTAGCAGTAGCAGCAGCAGCAACAACAGCAGTTCTTAGTGTGCGGCAATCAAAGTTAAATTGCTGTTAAATTGATATGTGGTGGCGCCTCAACGATCGGCAGCATTGTCGACGTTGCCGACACACTCGAATCAGCAACGCATTCAACGTCAACGTAATCCCTGCCACTTGACAACAACGGGAACGACTCAGGCTCAGGCTTCGGCTCAGACGCAATGCTGCTGCTGGTGCCTTTTACAATGGCACGATTAAAAAACAAACGAAATACAAAAAAAATGAAAACGCAGAAAAAAAGCAAAGTACTCAAGTGTTGGCCAAGTCATTTGTGCGCTCATTGTGGAGAGGATCTGGTGCTGCTACGGCTGCTGCAACTGAAGGATGAAGGATAAAGCACTGACAGCCATAAGGGAAAACCCAGTGCAATGCCGTCATATAATGTCTGCTAATATTTGAAGAGTGCGCCGCATTAATTGACATGAAAGTAGAGTGCAAAAAAATATGGAAAACGGCAACTGCCACAAGTACTGTGCTGCAAGGATGCCATTACTTGACTTGACTTGACATGGCTTGGCTTGGCTTGGTTTTGGCTTGGGCTCCTAATGAGCGCGCTAACATTAAGCTCACTTTTGCTAGGTAAGTGCCGGCTTAATCCTAGGTCCTGCTGCTCCTTCCATTGTCTGAGTGTGCTAGCTATTTGTGTGTGTGTCTGTGTGTGTGTGTGCTTTGTGTTTTGTGTGTTGTGTCCTGTGATTTGGTGGCGAGGCCAAAGTGATTTATGTGCCAATAAATGCACGAAACGGTCGCATTAATATTGCATCTACTTCAACTATCTCACACTCTCTGTCTTTCTCTCAGCCAATATTTTATGGCAAATTAGCCTGGTTGGTAATTTAGTGTTGCATACCCAACAGGCGACAACGCCCCCTAAATAACCCCCTTATGGCCAACCGCGATCAAAGAGCTTAGACACTAAATTACATAACTCGAGTCAAGCATATGGCACAAATTATACGACAAATCGTTGTTGTTGTTGCTGTCAATTTGCAAATTCGAGTGACACAAAACCAAATTGCAAAATTTACGTTTTTGTGTTGTGGCTTGTGTTGCCAAGCAATCAGCCATCAATTGTTAAACATATTGCACTTTACCATAAGGCCCACTTTATTAGCCTAATTTGGATTTGGATTTTGATTTCGAGTTTCGTCTTTTTGCGCTCGTTATGTTTGTTTGTGTGTTTTTTATATAATTACGTGTAATTATACTATTTCAAATATATTATTTTATTAATGCGACTAACGGCATTTGCCAATTTAATTAAGGGCTTCATTTCACAATCAATATGCGAAGCGTATTAACAGAAAAAGAAAAAACAACAAAAAATCGAAATCATTTGCAATTTATGTAAATTGTTTTGTTGATGTGTAAATTATATGTAAAATATAATCAGTCATTAAAAAATTGTGTACAAAGTTGAAAATAATGCAGCTCATTAACTATTCAACATTTGACTTTTAAATAATTCCAATTTTTAGCTGTTTATTTCATATTTTTGTAATGCATAATTTTATTTGAAAATGAATTTTCACTAAATGATAATTGATTTGATTGCCTTTATAAATTTGACAATCTAACAAGTTGAGCTACAATACTTTGTATTTAAGAACTCACATTTCGAGTATAAATTTGGTTGTAATTCAAGTTTTGATACTACCTTTTTGTTTATATAAATAATATTTAAATTTCAGCTATTCGTATTCAGAATTTCAAAGTTTTTTCTGTTTCGATTTTAAGCTAGCAAACTTTAATGCTAGTTAATTAAAACTGCGTGTTTGATCAGGATAAAGACAGTTGCTATTAAGCCTTTACGAAAGGCTGAGCTAATTTGCAGTCAATTTAATGGCAGCCTTTATTTAAACTAGGCAACTATGCTTCGCCTCAAACACTTTGGCTTTTCATGTCAAATTCAATTAACTAAAATAGAAAGAAAAACAAAAAAAAAAAAACAGCTACAAAAAAAAAACCAAGCAGCAAGAATGGCCGAAAGCGTTTGCTGCTTTTGCGCAACTTTTTTGGGGCTAGCAAAAATCTTTTTAAATAATATTTAAATAGAATTACTTTTAATTAAGTCCGAAAGTCCAAGCGCAAGGCACAAGGCGCAACCACAAAAGGCTGCAGTACTTAGTCCTGGCAGCCAAACCAAAATGTTAACAGTCTCAAATTACCAAGCTGAAACAAAAAATACAAAAAGTAGCGCAAGGAAGTGATTAAAATTTGTACCTACCTAGACGACTGCTGCTGCCTTTTGCCCTAAGTTGTTGCCTTTTTTTTGTTCGTCTTCATTTTATGCTGTATTTTTTGTTGTTGTTTTGTTTTAATAAGTAAGTATTAATTAATGCAAAAATGAAGAACTCGAACTTAAGTAGGGCTTCTGCTGCCGCTACTGCTGCTGGTTCTTGTTTTACAAATGAGCAGCGCTTTGCAGTTTTTGAAATTTGAGAGCGTGACGCAAATTAAGATCCCGAAAACCGTTGAGGGAGCAATGAGTTGGCCCCGGTATGGTAGCTACTGCCTCCCGCTACTCCTTGTGTCCACTCAACCAGAAGCAACTTAATGAAAACGAAATTGACACCTACCTACGCTTCTACCCTGCTTATAAAGTCTTGTTTTTTGCTTCTACTCTTCGTTTTTTTAGGTTTATATTTAATTTTTTTTTGTGATTTTGTTGCTGACCGCAGCGCAAAGTAAAATTATACGCACGTCTGAAGTTACGTGGATGTCGATGATGAGAACACTGCGTGTCAATAGTTGAAACACCAGCCAGCAGACAACCCCGTTCCGGTAGCCCACACCCTACTCCACCTCGCTGGAGAGGTCCTTGTGACATTCTGTTGCCTGGCACTTCCTGTGCCATGTCGTTGACATTCTGTACGCCATCATCGCACACACATCCTTTGCGTGTGCGGCCAGAGAAATGCTCATAAATCTTCTCATAGTGCGGTAACACCCTTCTCACTCCCACAGCCTCCTCACACTGTCCGCTCTAGTGTGCTGTTATTTTGATTTCAAAATTGTGTAAATGTGTAAGTGTGTGTGTTTTTGTGTGCGTGAGGCGACTTTATGTTTTATCTTGCTTTTGCGCTTCCGAGCTACTGCTGCTGCTTCTACTTCTGCTCGAGCTGTAGCCTGCGGCAATGTCCTTGTCTCCCATTCCAGATCTCTTTCGTCCACTACCCGAATTGTCTCCAGTTATTTCAGTTTGTTGTTTAGCTCATAAATCTGCTTATCTGGTGAATCGTCGCATTGGTTGCACACCGCCTAAAAGTCAAAGTTACCATCGTTTTTGGTTTGTACATTTTGTTTTGCATACCCTGTAATCAAAGGGTTAGAAATAACAAATATCAAACTTCCTGTAATCTTTATACTCTGATTTATAAGAAAATGTAAAGTTTTCAACATTTCTTAAGATTTTTCATGGCGCCCGAGCATGGACCTTTTTCTTAATTTCCTTATTCTTCTTTGGAAATACTTTAATCTATTACAAATACAACAAATTAAAAGTAAATCAGAGAAATACAATATAACTTTAGCATTTTTCATGGCGCCCCAGCAGGGACCTTTTTGTTAGTGCTCTCATTTTTTTAATTAACACTTTTAATTCTTTGTAAATAGTAATAAAAAGTGTTTTGTATGAAATGGTATATGGAAAGATAACCTTTTAAGCTTTTTAATAACAACTTTTTGGGTATTTCAAAGTCGTGTATGACCGACGGTAGAGCTGCTTTCAAGTTTCCTATTTTTTTTTTGTATTTTGGTTTTTGGCCAGATTGGCTTAGATTTTGGGTGGACTGGGCCCAGCTGTGGCGCATTAAAGGATTTTGCAGCAACTTGACCCTGTTGCAGTCATGCATAAATTTGTTAGATTTGGCCATTGACAAGCAACAAACCAAACGAAACCAAACACACACACATACACACACACTAAACAATAACAACAACAAAACGGCAAAACAATATTGTGCCAAAATTTCTAAAACCCAAAATGGTCGAGCGCCTGAAAGTTATAAATATTTTTGTGAATTAATTAAGCCCTTGCACGGGCGATGGCACCAACAACAACGGTGGGGCAAGAGGTAAGAGGAAATGGAAATGAGACTGAGACACGGCATCTTTAGCCTACGGTCCCCCCCCCCCCCCCCAAAAAAAAACCCACAGGCAAAGTATGTTTGAAATATGCACGAAATGAAATTAGTAGCCAAAAGATAAAAACGTAATGAAATCAAATGCGGCCAAAATGTTTTTGAGGAGTCGTCTTTGGACTGTCGCCGGGGGAACAGCAATAACACAAGGCACAAACAATGAAAGAGCCCAAGGCCTGAAAGGGGAAGTAGATGGTGGAGGGGTGAGCAGGCAGCAAGAAAATTGAAATATGTGCGCCTATAAATGGGTTACAATGCGAGTTCTGGAGTTAACTGGAGCGTAAAGTGAAATGCGCTAATGAAAGATTGGGTAGGCAATGCATAAGATTATTATTATAGGAGTTGAGATGATTCCCAACGAAGGGAGGAAATTGAAAAAGAAGTTGGCAAAGGAATTATTTGATAAATTATTAAGTAGAAATGAGAAAAATTTGAGCAAAACTTTTTGTTCAATATGTATTTAAAGGATATATAAGAATTGTGCGTGAATAAGAATTATTAAAGAAAATCTCGAAATCAAAGGAAAACTTTAGGTTCGGTTGTAGAACCGCTATCCGGAACCCCCGAACCGGAGGTTTTGGTTCGAACCTTGGATCATTGAAATTTAAGGCAATTAATGAAGTGTTCCGCTTCGGGTTCAGGCTCAGGGGCACAAATGTTTGTAGGGTTCGGTTCATAGTCCAGTTCTGAGGACCCTAAAAACCCGAACCGAATCGGTTCTCCGGGGATCGGTTCGCAACTGGTTTGCAGCCTTGATTGTAACAAAACTCACATAAAACTTTAGGGTAAATAACAATATATCATTAAGAATATTTTTAAAATTTCCCAGCTATATTTTTGTAGCTTTTAAAGTTCTTAAATATTTAAAGAGTGCTTACATAAATCATTTCTCGGACAGCTCTGGTCACTCAAACAGTTTTGATTGCCATCACGGCTACAGGTCTTAAATTTAACTACCATTTAAAAGAGAGTTCCGCCCATTTAAAGTCGTAAAACGGGGGGGCAGTTGGCAAGGGGAGTGGTGGTTCAGTGTGAGAGAGCAAAATGCGGTGCCATTTAATTTGAATTTTAATGTGCGTTCAAAATTCTTGCATGCTCGCACGACAAAATGTTTTTAATATTTATTTCAAATGGCCACTGCTGCTGCTGCTGCTGCTACTCCGGCTGCTACTGCTACTCCTGCTGCTGCTGCTACTCCTGCTGCTACTGCTACTCCTGCTGCTGCTGCTACTGCTGAATCTGCAGGCAAATGGCAAAAAGGACAGCAGCACAGGACATGGCCGCAGTGGTAGAGTCGTCTGCATACGTCATCGAACTGTTGACCGAGTTGGCGTTTGGCCAGCATGTTGCCTGTTGACTGAAAGCAACCCAAAACCCCTTCTCTTCATCCTGCTGCCCCCGCCTGTTAGGTTGTCTGCCTGTCAGCAAAACGGTGCAGAGATAACGCAAAGGACACGCAGCAGCAGCAGTAGCAGCTGCAGCTGCCTGAAGGCGTCGGGTCTAGGACACTGTTTTATGCATTGCATGCATTAAGGCGCAAAGTGTTGATAGGCAGGACACAGGACATTGGACAGTGGACAATGGAAACTGGACACTGGACACAGATTTGTGCTGTGGCAGCAGTTGCCATAAAAATGCAGCAAGCTGAGTTGCAGCAATGGGGATTGGGCGGACATTCTGTCGTCTCAAAGTTAACGCAACGGACAAAAGACAACGGCCAACATGTTGACCACAGAAACCAGCTATTACCTGCTACTGTTCATGCTGCCGCCGCTCCCACTCCTGCTGCTACTCCTTCTGTTTTCTGTGCCTTGGCATCCATCAAACGCTGCCATATTGAATCAACGCAAAATAATTGCTTTTTAAATGGGTTTTTATGCGATATGAACGGGCTCATAAATTGAAGGCGTCAGCAAGCCACACTCCACTCCTCCACTCTCCACTTGCCACGCCCACAATATAGAGGCCGTAGGCCAAGTTGTTGCTGCTGCTGCTTCCACAAACATCGTCAGCAACTTAACCGGTGTTCCAAGAATGTCTTGATATTTGCTTTTTTTATTTATAAGCTTTAATTCTCAGATTTATGCTCACTGCAGCCGCAAGGACATTTTTAATGAGATTTCTCTAGCCATAGCACGTACCCCAAGGGTATGTATGTATGTGTAAGGATAGCTCCTTCTGCTGCTGCTGCTGTTGGCCAAGAAACTTCGCTTTTAAGCGATGACAGACACAGATTATGAGCCATGCCAAAAAGTCACTGTGGTTAAGCAGCTGCTGAAGAATAAAATGGAAATGGAAATGAAAATGAAAATGGAAATGGGAATGAAGATTGAAGATTGTAGCTTCAAGTTTTCCACTTGGTTGTGTTTTTCAAAGTTTTGCTCGAGTTGGTTTTTGTGCTAGTAAATTTTGCGTTTAGAAAGGCTACGAAATAACTTGTGAGCATTTTTTTGATTTGTTTTTTCTCTCTCACTCTCTCTCTCTCCCTTTCACTCTCTCCTTTTCTCTTCGAAGACACCAAACATAATTGACTCATTTATCAATTGCAGCTGTAATTTTTTACAGAGTTATTTCAAGTACAAATAGCAACTGTTTTTCTGTCTGCTGTTTTTTTATAGTTCAGTTTTAGATAGTATAAAACTGAACAAACCAAATATAAAACAAATTTGTAGAAATAACACAATTTGACAAGTTATTGTAAAAGGAGTTTATAATTTACCTTTTCAATTGTCAAAATGCAACTAAATCTTTAACATTTTCAAACTTATTTTGTTGACTACAAAGCACTTTTAGTGTGCCACACTTCACTGAAACCAATAATATAGCTATGTATATATAGTATTTGATAGAACTGAGCTACGTCAGACAAAAGCCAAATAAATCGCATAGTTGCCGCCTTGCTCCACTTTGATCAAAACACATCGAACAAGCGAATTGAGCGCAATATTTGAAGCATAGCAACAATCAAATACAATTTTCATTAAGACTAAATTTCAATATTTTACAGAGCGATTGAATGAGCAACAAAGACAGCGTTAGAACTAGAGACAGGGAGGGAGATAGGTTTGCAGAGGCCATAGATTTGTCATCGAATGTTGTTTATGTATGAACTTAATTGAGTTCAACTGAAAGTGTCAACTCATGTGACACACAGCTTCAATATGCGATACGCAAATGACAGTGGAAATAACTGTATGTCTGAGGGGTAGATGAAGAAGAGAGAACTTTTTCATACTCTGGTTTTTCAATAAAGAACTATGAAATGTGCTCGGGTTTTGGAAGTGTGTTGATTTGAGACACCAAATTTGATTATAGGTTTGCTTGATTGAAAACTGAGAAGTTAACTCAATGCTTAACTATTAATCAGTAGCTGTTATTGCACAGGAAACAGAGTATATTGCAGTCGGTAGCTTTTAACTTTTGATGTATATTGGCTGGCCAATGATTTGGCGCAAATGGCAGCCATTTAACTGCCTTTTTTGACTGTGAAAGAACAACAAAGGGATGAAAGAAGAGGGGTGTGTAACTGATAGGGGAGCCTTGATTAGTAATTTGTGGCTATTGTGTAAAGTTATATCACTGCATGATAATTGCTGTCATCAGGCAAACGCATAAAAACGACTGCATTTAGCATATCCGTTCGCAGCGGGCAACTCAAACGGAAACGGAAGTGTAAATGCCGCAGCAACACAGATACATAAAGCCTATATGTGTGTGCACAAGTATATGTAAGTGTGTGTGTGTGTGTGCACTAAATGCTTGTCTGTCTGCGTGTGCTGGCAAAACTCTTTTGAGCCAAGGCGCATTTATAATTAACATAATGATGGCATTTTGCTAAACAGCGTTTTCCGCACGACGCGACGTTGACGCTGCTGCTGCTACCGCTGCTGCTGCGCTGCTGTTACACATGTAACAAAAACACACACAAAGGACACTTGAGTGTCCTGGCATACGCGCTGCATAGTTGACATGAAATGCCAACTTAATGTCAGAAAGTTAACATGCCACTTGAAATTAACAAGCCAGCCACGCAACCCACTGCACCACCCAACCACCTGGCACACACATACTTACACACTTCAGTGCCAGGCTCAACCCTTTTTGCCTGTCGCCATTGTTATAACTTTGCATGTGTGTGCGTGTGTGTGTGTGTGTGTGTGTGTGTGTCCTGTGTCCTGAAGTGCTCGACGTGCGGCTCGTCAGGTGAGCCGCATTAAAAATGTAGAATTTTCATCTTTTAGTCAGCAATTGTAACGGTTTTTCATATACACACATACATACATACTGGTTTTTTTTGTTAAGTGCCTGCCTGTCTAAGTACTCAAGTGTTTGCGGGGTTGGAGGTGGGGCGGAAGGGGGTAGATGTAGATGCTACGGTATTCGAGTATTGTTTAAAACTGTCGAGCAGTTTTGTAACCACAGCAGCGGCAGAGCCAACGCATCCTTCATCCTTATGCTTAATACTTCAGGCTCACATCCTTTTGGTCCTTTGCGCTCGACGCTCAATTATTAATTTATGCCCACACACATACATATTTTTTTGGGTCTCGTATCTTTTACATAACTAATGATACGCAGCTGATTTTGCTGCAGCTATAAAAATGTTGCAAACTGCTTTTAAATGCACCCAATAGATTTGGCAGTCGGCCAGCCAGACACACTAAATGCACTCTACATTTCGCTCTCAAACCGAATACTATCGATATCCATTGATTACCAACAATTTGTGCTGTGCTCTTTGGCAAATTATTCCAACTTTTTGTTTCATAAAACGCGAAGAACACAAAAATTAAAATGATGGGGCAACGTGCTTTGAAAACTTTGTTATTGTCATGTACCCCATTGCAAAAAATGATATATGTACGTCTATGCATGCATATATGTAATCCAGAATAATTGACATGTAGTTATTGTCCTTAGCTTGCATATGAGCAGGAGTAAGTGCTTGATTCATTGTTGCAAGAATAAAGCTGGGGTTTTTTTTAAAAAGATTTGAGCTGCTTACTTACTTACTTGCTAAAAATCTTTTTTCCTCTTAAAGTTTACGTTATTATTCAAAACTTCAGATTTGAATATGTTTATCCGACATTTATCTCTTATTTTTCAACAGAAAATTTTCATATTGTAAAAAATCAAATTCTGCGAAAAATTTGTGATTAGAAATGTTTAAAGTGCGGCTAAATCTCTAAAATAATAATTCAAAATTGCATTATATTTAATTAAATATGGCTATAAAATTGTTTAGTGTGAAAATTCCATAAACTGGATAAAAATTCGTTTTCCAACAGACTATGTATGTTATTTCTTTCGCGCTGAGAATGGTTTCGATAATAAGCTTAAAGTTGTTTTTTTTGGCTGCACTTTAAGCTAGTTTGAAACAGTTGAAAACTGAATTTGAAACATGAATCAGAAAAGGGTTTTAAATTTAAAAAAATATTCAAAAATTTAACTAATTTCATAAGCTTGCTATAATTATATGATTTTCTTAAAATTAAATTTAAAATGTAAGCCTGCTAACAACAACAACAACAACAACAACAACAACGGCAAACACCAAAAATTGGCGCACTCTTAAATACTTAAATATAATCTAATATTCACATTTCAAAGCAGGGCACAAAATACAAAATGAACAAAAATAAAAAAAATAAATAGCTTTCTCGCCGTTCGGAACGAAAACCCAAATTGGTCGTTAGCACATTGCGGAAGAGGTGGCAGGGGCAGCTCGGAGGTGGCAAGACCTAAAAAGGTCTTGCTGCAAATTACACGTGACAAGCGAATGGCAGAACTGGGATGGTGTTGGATGATGATGATGGAGTTCCACGTAACATTGTAGCGTACAGCCAAAATGATCATAAAATTAGCGCACAAAAGTAAAACATATGAGACGCGATTTGAATTTGACACCATTAGCTTCATTTGGCCGACAGGCGAGCGTTGGGAGGGGGCGCTAGACAAAGATGACGCACCAGGCGCCAAAGTCATTTGCATATGCGACACACACACACATACACACAAACACATAGGCAGAGTCTTAAGTGTGTGTGTGCGTAGGTTGAGGGTTGAAATTTTTACTGCTGTGCACTTTTTATTGATGCCTGTAGAAAAAAAAAACCTGCTGACTGGCATACTAAGTGAGTTTTTATGCCCACGCTGATAATAATAATAAATACACACACACATACACGCATACAAACAAACATACATATATATACATGTCATAATTATGCTGCGCCGATAGCGTTAATTATGCAACGTCCCAAGCCTAATTATGATTTCTTGTCAAGCAGAGGAAATGGCGAAAAAAAAAACGTTGCCTACTTCCAGGCGCTGTCATTTATTCATTGCGTGGCAGGGGTTTTGGACGGTGGCAATCAATAGGCCTATTGTATAGATTGTCGACTCGTCGTGTCGAAACGCACTCGAAACTTTGTGCGCAATCTACAATCGGAGGAGTGCGCGTGTGGGTGGCTTAGGAGTGTCAGCGTTTAGTACGCTACTTGAGCCAAACAAAAGACTGCGAGCAGAGCGTAAAAGCAGAACAGAGCATACAGAAAAATGTATCTAAAGCAAGCCGTAGTGGCTACATAACTACAGCGACTCTACAATCGCAATTATGTTACAAAACGTTGCAATTAAGCAAACTGTAACAAAAGCCAGCAGACAACAGACAACCGAGTCGTCTCTAACTCTAACTAAATATATACCTATGTGAGAAAGCGACAAAAAAAAGAAATAAAAGAAGATGACTAAAAAAAATATACTTATAGCCAACGCTGCCACAAGAAACTTCCGTTCCAAAGGCGTCGCTGTTGCCGTCGTCGTCGTCGTCGTCACCGTTGTCGTTGTCATTGTCGTTGTCCTCATCAACACTTGAGTGCACTTTGTGTGTAAAAAGCAAGTGTAGAGACAAGAATTCATATTGCAGCACAAAAGTTCTCACTGTATGTGTATGTATGTGTGTGTATGTGTGTGTATGTGTGTATGTGTTGAAACGTGTTCAATTGATATTTCTGCACGCGCCGCTTTTGCTAAAGAAAAAGTTATAAATAACAAGAAGCGGGCAACTTGAGCCAAAAACTGCAATATTGCTTGCCTTACACTGAGTGCCAAAATGGCAGACAAGTTTAAAAATACACACACACACACACAGACAGACAAACACACATACAGGACACTTGAGCATGTGTAAGCATCAGAGTGCAGTCAAACCAGCCACTCAGCTCTTTCAGCATCAACTCCAACTCCAACTGCAACTCAAAACTCCTGCTGCAGCTTCGACTCTCAACTGCAAGCCACCTCAAATAAGCTGCTACTTTGGGGCAAGTTTTTGGTGAGGCAAGCCAAACAAGTGGCTGCTACTCATATTGATTGCAAAAAACCCAGGCCAAAAAGTTATTGCCAAAAAAATATACACAGCAGGCAACAAAAAAAAAAAATAGAAATAGAAAATAAAGCAGTAGATGAAATTTGGCATTGCACTCAAATATTGGCCGTGTTTTCATTTAGCTGTCACACGTTGCCAAAGGTGTTCCAAAAACCATTTACCTGTTTGCCGCCAGCCTCTTTGCACCCCGTCCCTGCCACACTGTCAACTTGCATATTGAAATTTTATTGCATTTGCTGCCCATGTTTGGGGGGTGTGGGGGACTTTGGGTGCTTGGTTGCTTAGGGAGGGTGGGGCGAGGTCCTGCACACAGGACATTCAGTCAAGCGGCACAAATTCAAACATTTGTGCTGCTGAAATTGAAAAAGGTGTTGGTGCTGCAAATGAAAAATTACACCAGTGTGGCAGCAACGAAAGAGGAGGACTCCTCACTGATTGCCAACTGCGAGTGGCTAGCATTGATAGCAACGTTTTTTTTCGCTTTTTATTTTTTAATTTGTTTTTTTTTTTTTGTCTAGCCAATTGTCAAAATGATGGAAAGTGGGCAGCCACATATATATAGGTAGAGTAATAGCACAATGCTGAATAATGGCAAATGTTGAAATAAAAGCATCTGTTCATGTTTTGTATTATTTTAATTGTAATATATATATGTACGACTAACATAATATATATATATATATATGCTCAAATATAGTATGTTGCATATTTTTTATAACATTTTTTTGTTTTTTGAACACTTAATTAATGACATATTTTTTATTGATTTATGGCCTTCTATTATAAATGGCCATTTAATGTTGTTTGCAGTTTTCATGTTATTAATTAGTTAGCAACTTTTTTACTTAATGATTTTTAATAAATTATCGATATTTGATAATAGTTAAAATGTTTTTGTTTTGACTTTTTTAAATTTCAATAAATTTGTCTCATTATTTTTATAGCTTATTTGTTAGATAATATTAAATAAAGCAAATTACGAGTTTTGTTTAAATGAGCTTTAAAAATACAGTTTTATTCTTCTATTCATTTATTTCGAATCATTTTCGATTTCGTTTTCGATTGAATTAAAAATTATTTTGCCTTTTCGAATTTGGTTTTAAGATGAAACTCTTGTAATTGTAGTTTTGGAATTTGGAACAGCTTAAAGTATCGATTCCGAATGATTTAATAGAATTTTGAAATTGGAACCGAAACGTTTATCTCAAAGATTTAGATGCATAGTTAGTTGAACAAATGTATTTAGGTACTGTGCATTTTTTAAAACAAAATATACAGGCATGTTCCAAACTCAGTACGTTTTTGAAAAGTCAAAACGAATGAATTCCGAACGACTTACGAAGTACTGTTCTGATTTCTGATCGGAATGGTTTCGTTTTCTCTTTTTCGAAACCGAGTTCGAAACCGAGTTTTCATAGTAAAAAGTCTATTTAGTTGTCATCTACTAGGCATTGCGGAATCGAGAACAGCTACGTTTTCTTGCACGTTTTCGCTGCTGTTTTACCGAATATTGTTAATATCTAATGAATAAATTGACTAAATCTTTTCCAAATGAGATGAGGCATATAGGAAAATTGATTTTAAGATTTTTGTTTTTTTGAATTGCTTGAGCAATCTGGCAATTACTTCTAATTTCTTAGGCAAAAAAGTAAGAGTAAACGTTCGACGTTTTGAGCAATTCAGAACAGCAAGCATTTTCATTTCTGCAAGTTTCGAACGGAATACGAATTCGGAAAAAGCCTGATTGATTTATTTCAGCAATTTCTTTTTCACGAACTCAAACTTTATAAAGCTCAGCATATAAAAGCATAAATTGTATATTTTGCTAAACTTTTATGTGTCGTGTATTGCATTTTAAGGCATCAACGCAAAATGTTATCTTCAAAACTGTCATCAATCTGGTTAAAGTCACAACATGTACCAGAAATCATATTCTCGTTGTTCTGTTCTGCTGTATTTTTTCTTGCTTTATTATTTGCTTTTTTCTATTTGTTGTATTTTTTGTGTTCGAATCTGCAACATTGTGAGCAATGCAGATTGGTTCTATGGCGCTGTTGGTTAGCTTTTTCAATCTTTGTCTCTATCTGTCTGTCTGTCTGTCTGTCTGACTGTGTTTGTATCTGTGCCTCTGTGTGTCTGTCTGTGTCTGTTTTATGCGTGTTTGCAAAATTTATCTTTCATTTTGATGCTGCTGCTTCTGCTGCCATGCATTTATGCAAACATATGCCGCGTGAAGAGACAACAATAACAAAAAAAGAATCCAAAAAAAAAGCGAATGTAGACAGGCCAAAAAGTTTGCTAGCTAAGCCCCAAACTCCAAGCTAGGCAGCTGTCAACAGTCAACAGTCAAATCTGCAACAGGCACACAGAATGCGACCAAGATACAAAGCAGCAAAAACGCAGGATGATGACATTTAGCTGCATGGCAGTTGGCCTTCAGTTGTAGTTGTTGTGTTGTTGTGTAGCTTATGCCTTAAGTCTCGTGCCGCCTGCTTCTAAATTCTATCTCTATAAGACACCTTGCCAGTGTCAGCTAACAAAAGTATGAATGCTTTTAATACTACTTAATCACACTAGACAGCAAAACTTTTGAAATAGAATAATTTCTAAACACTTTTCAAATTAGTTAGTTGTTCTAACTAAAAACAAGTAACAATGCTCTAGTCGAGTGTGCCCAACTACGAGACTCCCTGCTCCCAACTTGCACTTCAAGCAGTTCAGAGGCAACATAAAAAAGCAGCCCACTTAGCTTTGCAAGTGCATGTCAAACTGTTGTGTCTGCCTGCTGAAAGTGGGGTAATAGATTCTTCTATAACTTTGGTGCTTTTTATCCGATTGTGTTGAAATTTGCACAACTGATCAACATTGATTAAACATATATGTGTACCAAAAATCAAAGCTTTATCTTTAAAATTGTGGCTGTGGGAGTTTTTTGCGATTTGCGGCGATGCGGGGGGGTGCATCCGAAATTTGAAATAAACTTGATTTGCGTATGGTACAGGAACCTGCATGCCAAGTTTGGTGTCTCTAGCTCTTATTGTCTTCAAGATCTGTGTGTTCATACGGACAGACAGACGGACTCAGCTAAATCGACTTGGTTGTTGATGCTGAACAAGAATATGTATACTTTATATAGTCTAAACGCCTCCTTCTGCCTGTAACACACATTTGCAGTACCTTATAACTCCCTTTTCCCCATTTTTAATAAGAACAGGGAGTAAAAAATCATAACCGTTTCGGTCCCTGGTTCTAAGTAAGGAAATCAATCTTAAATATTCTGAAATGTAATTAAATTGATAATGTCTCTGAGAAAACCCAATTAATCAATAATTAGTTATTATATTTTTTTAATATTATTGAAATATTATTAAAAATTTTGAAATATTATTGAAAAACAAACGTCTCTGCTTCTCAATAGAAAATAGATTTGAATTTGGAACAACATTCATTTATAAAGTATTGAACCGCTTCTGAATGCAATCAATTTTCTTCGTTTTGTTGTCTAGTGTCATCAGAGGCTGAGCCTTAAAAGTGTGAGGGGGATGACAAGCTAATGCTATAGGATTTATTATTCATGCATAAAACCTATAAGAAAAAAAGAAGAAAAAAACAGCTGACTTGTATGGCAAATCCAGAGCTGCGTTAAGTAAATTTCAATAATTCTAATTTGAACAGCAGCAAAAACTTTTGTCGCTCTTGTTTGGCTAACAAAAGCTGGCAACACCTTCTGCTATGCCACCCCCCTTCCCCACTTTCCCTACATCATGCTCATAGAAATGCTTACTGAATGTTTGCCAAACGTAAACAAAGGCACAGACAGCAGGGTGAAGAGCAGAGAGAGCCTGTCATTTCATCTGCTACCCATCGCCACCCCCCGCTTATGGAAACGTGCAACTCACGTCGTTTTGTTGTTTTGGCTTTTTCATGCACCATTTATATAACCAGCCCCAGCATCTGCTCCGGCAGCTGTTCCGGCTCCAACTCTGGTTACCGCTTTTACCGTCTCTCCCCCCAACTACATTGGCTCTGGCTACAATTTGACGTGTGCTCGTTTATCATTCATTTTGCGCTTGCTTACATTACGAGTCTTTCAACTGAACCTAAAACATTAAATTTTAGCACGTTCTAACGCTAACGTGCGCTCATTTTGTCTTGGACTCGGGCTTCGGCTTCGGCCTCGGTCTTGGCCACGGCCTTAGTTTCGACATTTGCCAATGTCTTGGTATTACGCACGCCATAAAGCTTAGCCTGAGAGCCATCCCTCCTCATTTCATCCTTCATCCTTCAGCCCTTATCCCGTTCAAGACATCAGCATCGAAGCCGTAATGAAGTTAAGTGACGGCCGTCAAGGCGGCTTAACAATTTACGCTGCCAAAAAAATATTTCACAAGTAAAAAAAAGAAAGAAAACAAAGTAATACATAACTAAACAATAAAGTTAAGTTCAAGCTGACCTGAACAAAGAAACGAGTATTCGAGTAGGAGAGGCTATTGAAACATAAAAGAGTTGTATAGATTGAGTTTGTTTAAATAATAATTAAACTACAGGTGCAGTAAAAATAGACTTCTCTTTCTTTTAGAAATATTCCAAGTATTGATATTTTCCGATTTTAGAAAAGGAAACAATTTTATACCCTTGCAGAAGGTATTATAATTTTGTCAGCATCAACAGCCGAGTCATGTCCGTCTGTCCGTCTGTCTGTCTGTTCATATGGGAACTAGTCCCTCAGTTTTAGAGCTATCGCGATGAAACTTGGTACAGATGTTTATTCTTTCTGCAAGTAGTACATATGTATG
Organism: Hirtodrosophila cameraria; assembly: GCA_949708635.1. Classification (NCBI taxonomy): domain Eukaryota; kingdom Metazoa; phylum Arthropoda; class Insecta; order Diptera; family Drosophilidae; genus Hirtodrosophila; species Hirtodrosophila cameraria. Next base: position 15,624,250 of record OX453089.1, on the reverse strand, counting down.
AATCGGCCAGCTTGGACCACTATAACATATATCTGCCATAGGAACAATCGGTTGAAAAAGAAGTTTTTGTATGAACAACTTTTTTGTTTTTCAAAATAACTCAACCAAACTCACTATGTCAAAGTTGAAGTACTATCCACATAAACTGACAAAATTTCATCGAAATCAGAAGACTATATCTTATAGCTGCCATAGGAACGATCGGTTGAAAATAAGTTTCTGTATGAAAAACTTTTTTGTCTTTCAAAACAACTCGACTAAACTCACTATATCTAAATTAAAGCACCTTCTACACATGTTGACCAAATTTGATCAAAATCGGATCACTATAACTAATAGCTGCCATACGAACAATCAGTTGAAGTGAACTTGCAAGGGTATATACTATCTTAGACACGCTGAAGATAACATTTCTTTCTTGTTTATCTTAGAATTGATTCATGTAACATTCTATATTGACTTTCATTTACTTAAATTCGATTTAATGCGATTCAAGTGACTTGATTTTAACAATTAATAATATTATTCTTATGAGTATTTCAAAAAGTTAAGGAAATGGTTTTCTTCTATAAAAAATTCTATGATAAATGTAGAACTTGAATTTTTTTCTTGACATTTTTGATTGCATTAGATGGTAGCTTTGATTTTGCACAAAATTGCAAACACTCTTTCATAAAGTGATTTCCAACATGATGTTATTTGAATTTTCAAAAGAGATTTATACAGGTATTGCTTTTAATGTTGAACATGCCTCCAGCAGCAGCAGCAGCAGCAGCAGCAAAACAAAACACTCGTAGTTGAAATAAGAATGTTTATGGCGCTCTTTATGCCTGTTGTTGGCCTTAGGCAGGACTAACAATAAGAACAACAAAAGCAACGTCCGAGGCCATTAATATCAACGGCAGCTGCAATTTCATTAAAAACAAATGAAAAAAAATAAAAATAAAGCAAATTTCAGCTTATTTATTTATTTATTTTATTATGCATGCCAAAAAAGCGGAAGTAGCGCAAAGCTTTTAAACAATTACAAGGCAGCCAGGTGAAATGTGCGCCATATTTTCGATTGGACACGCCCCCCTCCCAACCCCGCCACACTCCAAACAAGGCAAACAAATCAAGTCGCGCACTTTGGCGACATTTAAAATTCAATAATCATAATTAAATAGCGTAAGGCCAAAGGCTGTTATATCACATTCAGAACTTGCATTTCTTTTTTTTTTAAGGAAGTACCAAAAAACCAGAAATATGAGAACGGAAGAACTTTTAATGTTTCTAACTACTGTAGCGAAGTTGTCAGTTTGTTGTTGTTGCTGTTGCTGCTGCTGTTGCTGCTGCTGCTCTGCGTGTATTCTCTTATAATGGAAAACTTGTTTCAAAACTTTTAAATTAATTTTATTTTTGCCAGCTACAAATGTCGTCCTTTGTTGAACGTCGAGGGTCCGAGCTAGCAATTAAAATAACAATATTCCATGCAGTTTGGCCCTAACTGCATTTGGTATCTGTATCTTTGTGTAACTGTGCATCTATATATCTATGTATCTCTGCTTGACTTGACATCGTTTCGAGCTAAGCCAATTGTCTGACTGCACAGATTTGTGCCACCCACGCATACAAAGAGAAAATGAAATGTACAGAGTGCAGCAAAAGTTCCGCAGATAATTTGATTGAAAAATGCATCAAAAGTAAGATTAAAAACATGCTACGAATTATCTTTATAATCACTCAAATCTTGGATTTAAAATCAAGCTACTTTTATGTTTAGATGCTTAAAGTACAGTAAAGTCTTCTCAGGTTAGCTATTTAAAAATTAGAATTTCATGCACATCTTTGTTTTGCAACTTTATCGAACTCTTCTTCCAAAGAAAAGAACACTTTTCTAAATCGCTTCATAAAATACGCTAAGAAAATATGTGGCATATTTATGCAAATTGCTTTGTTGTATCATCACAGGAAACTCTGTGAAAATATGTATAAATTGTATTGGTTTATTACAAAGCAAAAAGACAAAAAAGAAAGTAAGAAACTTACACTATGAAAGTTTCAAATTGAAGATTTTGATATTCAAGGCAAAGTGACAAAAGTTTTCCATAACTCTCTCTCGTATGCATTGTGTAAAAAACAATTTTCTGCACTAACTTAAAGTTAAAGTTTTGAACTGAAACATCTCGACTATGTCCTTATCATGATTGGCGCTAACTGAGCTCGTCTGGGTCGATATGGCCTAAGGCAGCAGTCGCAATGTTAAACACGCTAACTGGGCACAAACCAGTCCACAGAGTGTGTTGGCCAATGGCCCCAGGGCCACACAATCCGGTCTGACCAGGGTGTTGTGCATTTTTAATGTTTGTTTGCTGTCGCTGTGTCGCAGTTTATTGTTTTTTTTGTGTGTGTGTGTGTGTGTGTGTGTGTGTGTGTGTTGTTGTTTGTTTGTTGCTGTTATTCTTTTAGTTTTTTTTTTTTTTTAATGCCGCAATGTTGACGTCAGTTGTAGAACACGCACACTTTGACCGATGGCTCAGCAGCAGAGCACAGGAAAACACATAAGTTAGAAGTATTTCTCGACTTAGAGATTACCTGCAGGTGGCTATAAAGTCGCCTTAGGCTCAGACATACTTCACGAATATGAACGAATTATGAAAAATAGTTGCTTTTGATCAAAAACATAGATATCAAGACATAGATTTCCAATTGTTGGAGCTAACAATGCATTAAAATTGAATTGCAATTCTCTTATCCTAATTCTTCATGAAGTAACTCTATTTGAATTCAATAATAATAATAATAATTCCCGAAATTCCAAATTCGCAAAGATTTTTTTCTTTTTGAATTCAGCAAAAGATTGATTCACAAATTTGTAATTCATTCCAAAGAAAACTTTAAGAATGATTCAATCTCTTAAATAAAAAATGATTTCATTCAAATTTTAATAAAATTCTTTGTTTTTTTCAACTGAATTAATTGCATTTTTTTTAATTCATGGCTTGAATGATTCGCAGATTCATTCGCAAAATGAATCATTCTCTACAACTCTCTTCTAAATACTTATAAAAAGTCTTGATTTCTTTGATTATTTAATAAAACCCGCTGCTGGCACTTTTATGGAAACAGGGTATCAAAAAAAGTGACCAGCAGGCAAAGAGTGTGTGTGTTCTGTATGTTGTGTGTGTAGTGTGTGTGTGTTAACACAACAAACTTTCCAAATTACACTTTGTGTATTTTGTTTTTACCAATTGCCGCAGTCGGTCGTTGTCTGGGCTTTATAAATACTCTATATATATGTATGTATATAAACATATATATATCATAAGTACGAGCGTATAATATGTTAAGTAAAGACTGTGTCTGTATTTGGGGCGCGCCTTTTAAACGTTGGCAATTAACAAAGTAAATGGCGCAACTTTTTTATGAGCCATTCAACAACCGCCAGTTGCAAGTTGCCAGTTGCAAGTTGCCAGTTGCCAGTTGCAAGTTGCAAATTGTCAGTTGCCATGTGCCATTTGCCATTCGACGTTGACATTTGACTGATTTTGGCCAAGCCCTTATTAATTTTTACATATCTTTTTTTAAACGATATTTTTTTCGCTTCTGCTCTGTTTCTTTGCAGGTATGTATCTATTGATGGCTTGTCTGAGTTTTACATGCAAACGCCATTTTGTTGACGGCATTGATGATGCGGGATGTGCGCGGTGTGCGCGGTGCGCGTGGTGCGCAGCGCTGTAGCGTGGCAATGGCGGCAACTTCCGGCGCCCACTTTAATGCAGCAGTTTTGTGTTTTTTTTTTTCGTAACTTTTCATCTGCTGGAAGCTGCTGCAAAAGTTTATAACATGCTGTCATTATGGCCAAGCGACACTTTGTGCTGTCCCTCCCCCCCTGCCACTCGCTATTTCCGCCATTTTGTTTGCGCTTGCCATTCAAACGATCCGCTGCCCGACTGCCCGTTCACACCGCCCGCATCCCGCTAATTTCTTCGACATTTATTTTTGTGCTTTTGCGGTAAGTTGGGCGCGCGTTTTGTGGACAAAGTTTCAAGTGTTGCTTTCAAATGTAATTAAAGTGCATACGAAAAAAAAGAACTGCTCCAGCGACAAAAAACGTGTCAAATTAAAAATATTTATTACAATTTAAAAGGTTTAGGCATTACATAATCAACAACTAATATGTAGCATTAAATAAAAATCAAATCAAATTATCAGTGCAACGTGTAAATGCTCAACAAATTGACATTTGCCGCACGCCCCACAACACACACACACACGCACAACAACCACAAACACACACACACACACACACACGTTGGCATACTTGAAGGCATCAAAAGGCGTCTACAAATTTGTTGACTTGGTCCTGCCACTTATGCTTCCTGCGCACGTAGGCGATAATGTTTGCCTGCCAAGTGAGCTGATGCGAGAGTAGTGGGAAAATAAGTAGAAGGCGTAGGTGTCGAAGGGCAAGGCGGCATCTTCTAGTTCTTAAAAACTTCAAACTAGTGAGACGTGGCACATGTGGCACAAGGCCTAAACGTTGTGCCACTTCGTTTACTTATTCTGTTATATATATTATGTATATATGTCTGTATACCCTGTTTGTTTTTACCCCTCTTTTAATCATCATCTTGTGATATATGTGTATACATTATTTATGAAAGCTGTCAACCATTTCTTTTAGCTCAGAGCTCTACACCAAGCGGCTTTTCAATACTTAACATCAATAATTTATCCATGCGCCTGTGCGTATGCAATATATATTTTTCATGCGCTCCAATATAATTAACCAATTTGTTCATTAAACTGACCTTTATGTGCATGTACATAGCACATATAAATCGCACTACGTTTCAATTAAATATTGACTTTATTATGCGACCCGCAGCATTCAGTTATGGCCCTGGCCCCATAGTCCATTCAATTCAATCAAGTACAGTAGACATTGCCTAAAAAGTGACGGGCAATTTGGCATAATTTAACTGAAGTTCAAATCTGTATCTGATATTTCAAAATTAAACAACTATATGGATTTCAAAACATATTTTATTAAGCTTTCATATATTTAAATGATAGCCTCTACTCCCAATCCATGCTTATACCAGTTGAGAATTCTAAGTGTACAATCCAGAAGAAACACACCCCAAAAGTATGCAATACAAATGTTGTTTTCTACATTACCTCAGTATAATTCCCATTTAGTTCTATCCGTGTCTGAATATAGTGCTCTCTGATTTTCGAATTCAAGATACCGCTGCTCGGTCTTATGGCTAAAATATAGTTTGAGTTTATTTGATATTTATAAAATGTTTATAATAAAAATCGGCCTTATGACTAAGATATAAGCTTTATATATTTTCAACTTCAATACGTTTTTTTCTAGGTTGAGCTGATTTTAATAAACAAACGGTCTGTATCTTACTCAATTTGCATATTCATAAGATTCACAATACTAAGCTAAGTTATAAAATATCTTTATATTTTTTTCAAATTTTTTGTAAAGTTTAAATTAACGATCTTTTATTCGAAAATAAGCTGTCTTCTAATCGAAGAGAATTTAGCTCAAGTTCTTATAATAGCTGTTGAAAATTAAGTTAATTTGAATTATTGGTTGATTATAGCGAGCGTTAACTGTGCTTGGCAATAAACCATTCTTCCATTATGGTCTCTTCCACTCTCTCCCTCTCTCTTTATCCATAAGGATGCCTATATTTGCCCCGTTTCTGGCCACGCATTCAGCGCATTGTCACGCAAGCCACAATATAGAAAATATAAAAATACATAAAAACAGCTACAATGCCAGATATTTATCTGGCTTTATTGACAATAGCGTTTTGTCGATTGTTCAAATAAATTATGCCCTTATCAATAAAGTCTGTGCTACATGTTGTGCGCTGCTGAGAGGTGCGGTGCGGTGCGGTACTGTACCAAATACCATGCCCTAGTCCCTGCTCGGGCGCCTACTTAGATGTGCCTGGCGTGCGCTGTTGCTACGTGATGTTTGACTGTAACTGGCACAAGATTTGTTATAGCCATAATTTGAGCCAGGCCAAAATCAAATGGTTTTATGTTTATGCGTATTTATGAGCTGTTGAGTCAACCAATACGAAACTCTATAAATCTTTAAAGAGCAACATTTTCGCTGGCGGGTGAATAGCGGCGACAAATCAAAAATCAAATTGTTTAAGTGATTTTTCATTTTGTGCTTTCACCTTGTTACGTTAACATAATTTCAGCGCCACTTCAAACAAACAGCAGCCAACGTCAAATGGCAGCATAAGTGATTTCCTCTCTTGTTGTTGTTTTAGTTAGTTGTCTGCCATTCCTCCTCCCTTGGTTTTTTATATACGACCAATGCTCTACTTTGATATATATTGTTGTGCACAGTTCGTACAGTTTGTTCAGTTTATACAGTTTTGTTGTTTCCCCAGCGTCACCCCAAAGCAGCCGTCATTTAATTTTATCGTGCGGAAGTTCTAAGTGCAATGTTTTTTAACATTGTTGTTGTTTTTGTCGTAGTTGTTGTTATTGTTGGACAGGTGTGCGAGGGTGGGTGTGTGCGGAATGTGCGGTGTTCAGGACGACATTGCTTAAAAGCGCGCTAAAATGTTCAATTTACGTTTACTTTCTTTTTTTTTTCTTTATTTGAGAAACATTGAAAATAAATTGAAAATGTTGGCTCCCCTCATAAAAGCTTGTTGACAACACAACAACAACAACAACAACGATGTGCATGAAAAAATGAAAGAAAATAAAGCAAAAATGCGAGTGAAGCATCATCTTCGTCTATATACAATATAAATTTGTATTTATTTATTATGATTTTCCATTTTCATTTTTGCAAAGCCAGCAATTTAAAATGCGTTGACTTTGTCTTTTTCAAAATTGGCACAAAATGCGCCCACGGCCTGCGTTTTTTATTTTTCTTCTTCATGATTATTTTGTCGTATCGCCCGCTTCTGTGCTCTTTTTTTTTGTGGGTGGTGGGGGGGGGGCTTACTCACGTAAGCAAAAACCCAAAAAAAAATATGCGAGTCTGTTAATATATTCGTATTAAAAAGCAAACAAAGCTAAATTTGTACTGGCCAGAGGCTAGCGTAAAATAAACACTAGGAAAAACCACAGCACATGATATCATATGAAAATACAATGCTATATCTAAAGGCTATGTACAGAGTAAACTTTTTCTGAACGAATAAACTGTGAATAGATGAGATTTTGGCAGAATAGCCTAAAAAGCATTGTAAAAAGTTTAACTAGCCTATCTTAGAACTCAATCAGTACTTTTCTCTTTGCCGAGTTCTTTGAATTTAGAATTGTTTTTGTTTTTGAATAATTTAGCAATCGTATTTTCTATTCGATGTTATGATTGAACAGTTTTTATTTGAATAGCTTAAAGAAAGACTTCTTAAACAATCGTTTTTCTGATTTAAGAATAGTTAAAAATTAAGGTTTTGATTGATTACATCGGAATTGAAAATGGAACGATCATTATTATGTTAAAGCAACACTTAAATATTGTTCAATCTCCATAATTATCATAGAAATTTCATAGCTCGATACTCACACTTGTTTATTTTTATAAAATTTCAGTATTTCTTATATATTTTATAATTGTTTTTAAAAGAAACACGACAAGAACGTTTCTCTTTTTCAAACAACTCTCACACACTTTACACTTGTCTTTCGCAAATATTTCAAGCACGAGCACAAATATTTGCTTTAATAATGGGACATTTACACTGCAGTACTAGACATTTTCAATGATTATTATACAGTCGAAAACTTTGTGAAGTCTGCTTCAGAATAAAGGCATTTATGCCTTCAACATATCATATAACTATGTGTGTGTTCTTAACAGAACAAGCAGCTCAATAAGCTAGCCTGCAAAAATAAAATAAATATAAAAAATGACAAAAAAAAAAATGAAGAAAAATAGGGAAAGCGAAGAAAAACACTTCCAACAATTTAGCTATACATGGAACATTTTGTGTGCATATTTTAAATACAGCGCATTATGTTTTGAGTGATTTACGGCACAACAGAACCGAACAGAACAGCCGCAAAAAAAAAACTGAAGAAACAATACGAAAATACAGAATAAAAAAACAAGCCATTTCTTTCTTCTTTTTTTTTGTTGCACAATGTTTTCTAGTTGTTGCTGTTGTTGTTTCTTTCTTATTATTATTTTTATTTCTTTTTTTTTGTTTTTTGGTTGCTGCTGAGAATGATTTGTGTTGGAAACTTTGCACAGGACAGGGACAAGCTAATGCTAATGCAGAAAAGTATGCTATACAATTTGTTGCCACTGAGCCCCCGACGCCATTAATGTCGCCAACAAACTTTAGATAACTAATTAGACGAAAGGCGAGTCGGAGCCAAGTGTCTCGGCCGTAGTTTTGTGCCAACCTTAGCGCAGCTAATTACATTTAATGTGTCGACTAAGCAACTCCAAAGTGTGGATAGATGGCGAACGCTTATTAAACAAGTGTAGCAGAGTGTTTAAAGCGACTAGAAATGTACCCTGTAATTTGTGTGATAATAATAATCAAACAAAATGATGTTATATATGAGCTGTCAGTCAATGCTGAAGACTATCGATGTTTTCGATAGTCAATACTATCGCAAGTTTCAAATATTTTATATTAAAAAAAGTTAATTTGTGATAAAAGTAGTAATATTGAAAACTACCGATGATAACAACAAAAATGTTGATATAATTAATAGTGTTATCGATAGTTTTTCTACACTATTGTTGAGACGACGTTATTGATATTGAATACTAATATCAATACTATCGCAAGTCTCAAAGAGCCATATTAAAAAATGTTAATTTGAGGTAAAAGTGGTATTATTGAAAACTTTCGATGATAACAACAAAAATATCGATATAATTGATAGTGTTATCGATAGTTTTTCAATTCTTTTGCTAAGATTATCTACTACCTTATTGTTATTGACATAAATAGGTAAATGAATTTAGAACTTATTTTCAAGACCAAACGACAAACAAAGTATGAGCACAGTATACCCATTTGAGTCACGTGTTACACAGTATAAGCAGGCGTGGCACGTAGCTCATGTAGCTGTGACTGTAACTGTAGCTCCTTAAGTGTTATGCAGGAGCTGCCGGCTGGCAACGTGTGCTCAACTTAATTATAACTAATTTGTGGCATATGTGGGGGACAGACTATGGACAGGACAAGAAGTAAAGAGAGAGCGAAGACTGAGGGGAAGGCAGTGAAAGAGAAAGCTACACAGGTAGTGTAGAAAAAGTGCCAAACAAGTTGCAACTTTTGTGGCTCAAGTGGCCATTAAAGCATTAAAGTCTAAAGGCACACATACACATGCACAAATCCACAGAGTTAACGTCTAATGATATAGCAATTAGCCACGTACGTGTATGTGTGCACATGTGTGTGCATGTTTGTGTGTTTGTGTGTGTGTGTGCTATGGCATATGCTAAAATGAAGCCCCCAAAAACTATGCAACGCTAATCGCATTTGTGCAAAATGCGCGCACATCGCACATCGCAATCGCATTTGCATATTTATTAATGTTGATTTCAAGAGCGCGTCCTTTACGCGACCTTTGTCCTTTGGGCTTGCTGGCAGCAACCAGAAACGTTCGAGGCAACTAACTAACCAGCAAAAATGATTGAAATTAAAACCACAGGCGTACATAAAAAATCGCTTACGCTTAAAAACTGACAACCAGCCAGGCAGACAAAGCTGGTGTCGAGTTGGCCAATGAATTCACGTAACCGCATAAAATCAAACGAAATAAGCCAACGCTGGTAAAAGTGGCAACAAAATGCACTTTATTCAGCTACAAAACCAGCACCAGCCAGCTTTACGTGCCCCAAAGCCAACCTTCCATCCACAAAACCCAAACCCACCCACGGCTACAACCCAACCAAAGAGGTGTAATAATGGCCAACGGCGGTCCTGGCACGCACGTGCCTCGCCAATGGACCAAATGGACATGGACATGGACATGGACATGGACACGGTCACAAACACGAACGCACAATGAAAATGCAGCTTCTGAAAATGGAAGCGAGCAACATTGAAAATGCAACTATCCGAGCAAAAGCAACTTTTACCCATAAATGTTGCCAACTACCAAAAATACAAAAAAAAAACAAACTTAAAAAAAAAAACGAAGACTGAAAGCAAAATGAGAGCAAATAGTACCAGAATCAAGTTAAAATTTGTTCAGCTTGAGCGTTGAACGGTGAACATTTTCAAAATGCTGCAGGGTAACACCAAAAACCTCACAGATACAGTTAGAAGTGGGTTCGGTTCAAAGAAAATGTGTGGCAGGGGGAAATAAAAAGCAGGTATACTGCTGCAGCTGCACTGCTTAATTTTCAAGTGTTGCCAATTCAGATTTAATGCAAGTTTTCCACGTTTGTTTTGATGAACATTTATGATATGCCTTTTGAAAAATATATATCAGCAATAAGTTATATACGCTTTTCAAGTAGAAACCCAGAGATAAGAAACAGAACTTGAATGAATTAGTTAAAGATCGCTTTGAGCTGTTTGAGATAGCTTTAACGTCAGTTCATTTAAGTTTTTACTTGTTCTCGAAATCTGACACAGCCTTGCTATATAGATCATGATCATACTATACTGCTGATAATCTAGACAGCATGTGAGCGTGGTTTTGGAAGAGACCAATTCGAGAACAGGCTAAATCAGATCAAATTAGGCCAAGTCTCTTCTAGGAAACTGCAATCAAACGATAGCTAAGCAGATATAGCAAATGGAATTTGAACAGAATACGCATCGAACTTCTAACAGAACGCTGGAGAACAAAAGGTCACCAAAGCACCAAAGGCCTCAAGCCTACTAGCCAAGGAGATGTTTTGATTGCTTAGAAGAAAAGCAGCTCTCTTACCTGTATATTCCGTTAAGAATAACGAAAAACCGCACATTGATTTGTATTCATGGAGTGTAATATAGCATATAGTTAACATATGTCGCAGCCTCTTCAACAATGTAAATGTAGCTCATTTTAATTCGATTTCTGCTCATGTACTTAACCATTTTGTTCTACTCAATTGCTGGCCAATTGACTCTGAGCAGACATCAGACTTCAGACTTTGGACATTGGTTTATCATGCGGCAAAGTTACACAGGCAAACTGGAAATCCTCACATGCACTCGTACGAGTAGTTACTGCTCAATGGCTGCCAGATTGCCTAGCTCAACAGCACTTCCCACAAGCTGTGTGCACACACTAACATGAGTACACACCCAGAGAAGACAATAACCCAAATGCAACTGCCAATATTACTTAGTTACATGAGGCAACTTTCCCCTCGCATACAACATACACATCCTGCACACAAATCGAACGTGAATCGACCTGAATAGAATAGAATTGAAACCCGTAGAGCAAACGATATAAACGGCATACGTGCGGGCTGACAGATTGGTAGATTGGTAGATTGGCAGACTGCTAGAATGGCAGATTGGCTGACTGGGTAAATGGCAGTCAGCCGTTTATCACACAAAAGGCACAACTTTTTCAACAGAGACAGAAAAGCGTCAAAAAGTAAATATGCAACAAACAATGGCATTATGCAACTGCAACTTAAAGTGCACAGCACCAAGCAACGTCAACCGGAGCAGCTTTGCAACAATGGACCCCAAAATCCGATTAATGCAGTAGCTTCCGCTCCACATTCACCAGCACCAGTACCAGCACCACACCCTTCCCTTTCGGAAGATGAAAATAAGGGGACTGCCGTTGCTCTTCACTAAATACAATGAATCGCTTCGAAACACACACTCACGTGGCACATGCCACATGGCACATGGCCAATAAACAAAAGGACAAATGCGTCGCATCGCACCGCCCCAGAGCCAATCAATCGCTATGGCACCCCAGGGAGTAGGTTCCTCCTTGCTAGGGATAAACCACCATTTCTGGAGGGGTTGCAAAAGCGTTGAGGCGATTGAACGCAACCTGACACGCGACCAGTTCAATGCACGTTTCCCTTACAAACATAGGTCAAACCTCAAGCGTAGTAATAGATTTTGGTCATAACAACAAAAGTTGCTAAAACTGATATAACAACTATCTAATGTACTTTAACAAACAAAATTAGAACATTGCAACTGGCAACTATGTCAAGTTTTGGTTGGAAACGAGCGTAAACGTCTGTCAAGTTCAGTTTTTCCATCAACTTTAAGGGATATTGTATATAAATAGTCTTAATTGAGTAACTCAAACTGAATAATTATGAGATATATCCACTTAACACAGCCAACCATATACGGAGCGATCCGAAAACGTAGTGAAAAAGGACTCCCATTACAACTGCTCAAAGGAGCGTTTTTGTGGAGCGCTCCGTTTATGGTGTTAAAAGGGACTTCTACAGAAACTCTTCACTGGAGCGTTTCCGGAGCGTTCCGATTATGGAGTGAAAAGGGGCTCCTACAGCAACTCTTCAATGGAACTATTTTGGAGCTCTCCGAATTGGAGTGAAAAGGAAGTCCAAAGGCGCACCGTTTGGGAGTTTTTAGGGAGTTTATAATCACTTAAATTCCCAACTCTTTATTCTTCATCTTATGCCTTGGCAGAGTAGGCTGAGAGGCACATTTTTTTACTGGATTGGACAGTAGTCCACACAGAATCTTTGAGGGTTATCTAAATGAGCATTATGTTACTCCGAATTAGCTCATTTTCGGACTCTCGTAGGATTGCTGTTTTCATATATTTTGAACGTACCTTTTTGCTCCGTCGGATACCCTCCTTTTGGGTTCTCTTAGGAGCGGCCCTTGGAGGGCTAGCACTCCGCACAGGGAGTCCTAACGGTGCACCTTTGGGATTCCTCTGGTTGGCTGGGAATATACTTTTTTACCTTGTGAAAATAGAGAAAAATGTTAAACAAAGTTCAAAAACGTTGCAAAAAACTGTGAATATTAATTACATTAATGTTGTTTTAAAAAAGTAAATTAAATTTAAAGTTGACTACAGTCTAAATAGATCAAAGCATTTGTTTGGTTGCTGTATGTTTTGTGTTGTTTTCAATGCGTATGGAACAAATACACATACACACACAAACACATAAATACACAGACACGCCCAGTGGAATGCAGTCACACTTTGCAAAGCGGATCGCTGGCTTAATTCAATTACATAAACCAACCAGCGAACGTTTGAAAACTTTAATTTGTATGCAAAGTCAATGCGAACGGCAACTTTGTAAATGGCTGCAGGGGGGATAGGGTAGCGACAGCATGGTAAGGGGTCTAGGGTTGTTGCAGCGACGGCGACTGGAAGAGGATATATGGAAATGGATGCAAGCGATGTCGTTGCTGTCATGTCCTTGCGCACTCAGGCGCCTAATCCTTTGAAATTGCCACACACACAACACACACAAAAGACAAATGCCAAAACCAATACCAATACCAATACCAATTCCAATATGAATACAGTGGCTTAAACGCGACACTGACACTATTTGTATTACGCATACGCAGCGTGGCGCTTCAACTCGTAAATAAGCAGACAAAGAACATAAAATGTAATGCGTAAATGCGCGTAAATATCGCATAAACGAATTACAAATGTTAACTGCTTGCCATTTGGCTGCTAAAATTAGTTAAAAAGCCAGACACAGACACAGACACAGTCGCTGCCAAAGTACTATACATATATGCATATACATATTTATAAATAATATTCGAGCATAAAAATTGCAGCAGCAGCACTGGGCGACGCCTCAGCAGCAGCAACTGCGTAGAGGCCTCCTTTATTTTGCACCCCAAATGCCATTTGGCCAAAAGTATTTTTCTCATTTCCGTGGCGTGTGCAAAATATTTTTGCGATTTCCGCCACACCCCTTGCAACATAACTTCCATTTCCCACCCTTTATTTTTTTTTTTTTGCCTCATCCCTGTGGAAATGGTAAACCGGCACAGCATGAAATATAAATACAATACAAATAAACGCGTGTCGCGCATATTGCACAATTGTACAATGTTGTATTTATTTACAGCAACAGCCACAGTAAAAAAACAACAACAGCAACACCAGTAACAACAGCAAAAAAGGGGTTTGCTGCGAGCTGTGTTGACAATTTGTCAGCCTCCCATTTAGCCAGTTAGGATATAAGCCCTGCAGACCATGGAAATGTGCTGTGAAAATTTGTTATGCGCTGCATTAAATTCATGTGCAAGACTAACGCAGCAGCGTAAACGAATACGACTGTGAATACAACTACGAATACGAATACTTCTATACTCGTAACAATAAAATATATCTCTTGTTAATCTACCACAATACGAATACTCTTCAAAAGAACAAAAGATTTTGTGAATTTTGAATATATTTAAAGTAAGCTTTTGATTTTGTTGCATATGACTCATTCATAAAGATCTATGTGAAAATTTAACAATGAGTGCATACTAATTTCGCCCAAAAGTCTGGCTATGAATATATGAATGAAAGTTTAGATTTTGTGCCTTGCTTTAAATTAATTAATTAATTTTTAAATTAATTGTCATTTTCTGTGTTTCAAATACGAAACTGAGTACTGCTCACAAGACTTGTATCCAATACCCACTAAGCTTTTACATTTTGAAGTCATTGTCATTATAAATTTGCATTGTTGAAATTTCAATTTGATTCTCAAAAACGATTGATTAACTCTATCAAAATAACAATACTATACAGTCCAATGTCAACAGTTCAGTGTGAACAAACACGGCTTGATTGATTTGGCTGTTAATGTTGGTGTTCGAATATATATTCCTTATTGGGTCTTTATATATTGGCTGTATTACAATTGATAACTAGAAAAGATAGTTTGCTTAGATTGTCACTAAATGAACTGCTGATGGTACACATTTCGTATGATTTGTTGTAGTTTCTTCTGTATTGAATTGAAAAACTTAACTAAATTCCTAAAATAAAAAGCAGCAAAGTTTCATAATAACGTCTGCAACTAAACACCTTGCAGCTCGTTAGTTTGACATATTAAAAAAAAGAAGCTTTGAATTTGCTTATATGCTTTCAGGACTTTAGACAGACAAGCGGAATGAAAAAGTCATGTGACTCGCAATTTATTTAACTGGCAAAGAGCATAACAAGCAGTGCAAAAGGCAAAAGCGTTGAAGCAATGAAATGAATTTGCACGCGCTCATAAATATTTTACATATGCATATTGGCCAACTCCCCAAAAACCGAAACCAGTCAAAAACTGACTGCAAAGCTGAAAAAGCGTTGCCTACAAACGTGAAGATGTTAGCTGCTGGTACGTGAAATGAATGCATATATAATACACACACGCACAGGAACACACTCATACACACATGGTCATACAAAAGCGCGCTGCAAATTATTGTGACATAAAGTGCTTTGACAGCGACAGCCCAACACCAAGTAACGAGCAGGCTCTGCAACTGAGACTCCTTCTGACATTCATGCGCAAAATAATTCACAGCATACTTTGAGGGTGACTGCCATTTGCAAATTCAAATGCTGAGCTGAGCTACGTTAGTCGTATGATTAGTCCCGGACTCGTATGCATATGACATATTTAAGTGGGTTATGTTATGCGTTCACAGTCTGAATACACACACACGCACACTCGCTCACACATATTTTGCTCATTAAACCAGGCAGCAGCCTGACTCGTAAGTCGCCAGTTAATGCAGGCAATGCATGAGCATATATGTATATATTAATATATGTTCTTATGATATCATATGTACTATATGCTGAGATGCTTACAGTTAAGCTCCTTAACTAAAGGCGCCACATTGACAGCATTCCAAAGAGATTGCAGCTCAATGAATTACATTTTTACATACTTTGGCAAAAGAAGTAAGCATGATCTACTCTAGAGTGCTCGACTTTGAGATACCCTAAATATTTCAATCATTAATAAATGATCTATCAGTGTCCAGTCAAGTATTTACCACCATATTTTGAACGTTAAAGTAGACTCTTCAAAGCGGTTAATGCTTTTTTGTTGGAACGCTGAAAATGGTTTTGTTCGACAATCCAAAAAAGTTGTTTTCGGCATATTTTCGAGTTTTGTAGTGTGTCATAAAACTAAATAGAAAGCTAACTATCTCTAACACTTTCTTCACAAAAATGTTTCAAAGAAATCTCTACTTTGTGTGTAACAATATTATTATCAGGTCTGTTTTGGATTTCATTTCCGAATCGATTCTATTAAAATATATATTGCATACTTTTAGGCTAATCGAAAAAATATATACAAGTACAGAAGTTGAAGTATTTTATAAATCTAGTCTGTTCTAAAAAGTATACACTTTTCTGTGAAAACTATTCGAAAGTGTAATTCGGAACAGGCCTGTATATCATTTTACTGAGTAAAGGGTATAAACAGCATTAAGTTTGTAAAGTATTTGCAACTGAAATAATTTAAGCAGCTGTCTGTTCTGCATGTGTTCATGTTCATTTCATTTAAAACAGGCACTTTTACTTAATTAGTAGCTGCTTGCAGCTGAATTAACCCCAGCGGACATTTAAAACATTCATTTGGCGTTTGGAATAAATTGTACATAACATAAGCTTAAGTACAATCTCATCTATAAAATTGGCTGTCAATAGCTAAAGGCTTGTCTTGTAGCCTTGCATAAATTTTAAATGTATTTTTTGGGAATTTGCCCTTTTCTACCTATGGGAGATTTTTGACATGTCACAAATTATTTATTCAAATTAATTTCAAGCTTATTTTGTTAAAAGTTAATTAATAATTTAGAATTATTTTTTGATAGTTCATTTTGTGTGCTGTTTACTCCCTGTTCATATTAAAAATGTGAAAAAGGGAGTTATGAAGTACTGCAAATGTGTGTAACAGGTAGAAGGAGATATTTCCGACTATATAAACTACATATATTCTTGATTGGCATCAATAGCCGCATCGATATAGCTATGTTCGTCTGTCCGTATGAACACACAGATCTCGTAGACTATAAGAGCTAGAGACACCAAACTTGGCATGCAGGTTCCTGTATACCATATAAACACAAAAGTTATGGAAGAATCTATTACCCCTGTCTCAGGTGGCAGAAACAACAGTTTGACAGGCACTGGACAAGTTAAGTGCGCTGCTTGCTTGTGTAGCCGCTGAACTGCTTGAAATACTCGCTGGGAGCAGGGAGTCTCGTAGTCGGGCACACTCGACTAGAGCATTCTTACTTTTTTGCAGTACAATTCTGCCGAGTTAAAAAAAGCAAAGTTACGAAAGGTGTTTTTTATGTAAATTTCCTAGGTAAAACTTCGATTTCAATTAAAAGATTTAGTTCCAATCTGTTTGCTGCAGTTAGATGAACAATTATCGCCTAATGCTAAGTGCTCTATTTAAGAGCAACATCTTATCCCATAAAGCTTATCTCTCACACACAACACAACATTCCTTAACTTTGGCTGCAGTTTCGTGCTCGTCGCAGTTTGCTTGCAGGCTAATAAGCTCAAGAACACATCTGCATATCTCTAAGGACCTACAGCTTCACTTAACAAAATCCGCGCAACAACATTAACAACAACAAGAACAAGTGAAAAACTGTCAAGTATCACACTTTTGCACATTTTCCAACAGTCCAATGTCGTGCTTCTCTCTCTCTCTCTTCGCACTTTCCCTTGGGGGCCGCTTGCTTACTTTTATTTTGTTGTTTTGTTTTGTTATTTCTTTCACTTTGCCTTATCCAAAAGTAATTATTTTCCATTAAACGTAATAATGATGCCTAGAGTCTGATAACAGCCGGATCTGCCGCTTGTTCTTCTCCTTCTGACTCTTGCAAAATTAAATTATGCGCCTTTCTGTTTTTTGCTTGGCATTTTGTTGTTACGGTTGCCGCTGGCACGGACAATCCGCAGTCGTGTTGTCATTCCTGCGGGGCTAACTCTGACACCTCAAATAACTTGTGACAGTGTCGAAAAAAAAACAACTACAAAAAATACAAAATATATACACAAGAACAATTGGTGTGCACGCTGTCGTCGAGGTTTGTTAAGCGCAGCCATAAAACGGCTCAGTACACTTGATCGACGCCACAAATGACTTTGGCTAGGGTTGCCACACCACGCGCCACACGCCACCTCTGCCGCCGCCCAACTCCCCACTGCACACAAACTCCCCTCGCTCTTCTTTTTGCCAGAACATACTCTCGTCTAGGCCTGGGCCAAGCATACGCCTCGCTGGTTTTCTATGCGTTTATCAAAAGCATACATAATGTCTGCGATATTCTCTGTTCCGTTCTTATTTCTATGGCCCTGCACATTATAACAAATTTCTCGCTTGCATAAGCAACACACACTCAACAAATATGCGTATGTTGGCTTATTAGAGTTGTGCGCGTGACTGTGAAATTTATATATTTAAAAGTTTATTCTCTCTTAGTCTTATTAGCTAAAATTAAAAAGCTCCAAAATGAAAGAACTTAATTGTCACTTCCGCACAATTTATGGTTTAATTTTGAAGAGAGTCCATACCTTTTGTTACCGGCTTCTTAGACTTTTTGAAGCATTTTTTTTTGATACCCTTGCAAAGGGGTGGTTTTTCAAAATAACTCGTCCAAACTCATTTTACTTAAGTTTAAGGACAGTTTATACATGATGACAAAATTTCATCAAAATCGGATGACTATATCCTAACTCAGCCATAGAACGATCGGTTGAAAATTAGTTTTTTTCATTAAAAACTTTTTTGTTTTTCAAGATAACTCGACATAACTCACTTTACTTAAATTTAAAGACAGTTTATACATGCTGACAAAATATCATTAAAATCAGACGACTATATCATATAGCAGCCATAGGAACAATCTGTTGAAAATGCAATTTTTCAATGAAAAACTTTTATGTTTTTAAGATAAGTCAACCAAACTCACTTAACCAAAGTTTAAGCATATTTTATATATTCTAACCAAATTTGATTAAAAACGGACGAATATATCTTATAGCTGCCATAGGAACAATCTGTTAATAATTACGGTTTCTTATGAAAAACTTTTCTGCGTGGGTGTATTTCTTCTTTATATAAGGCCATACAAATGTCCATTATCCTGAAATCTATTTAATAATCATAATGATCAGCGACATTGATTTTAAGTAAAACATATGTATAATATTTCATGGCTAATCTGTATTTGAGCTTTTGCTGAAATATGTCTTCTAAAACTTATTTCAAAAACTTTATTAGAATTTACCTTTATGAATGCCAAATAAATTTAAATCTGAATATGATCTATTATTGAAACACGAGCTCATCTCTAATATAATGCATAAAACGCTAGCCAGGCTAGCAGCCGCTATATCACTGCATAACAAATGGTCGACATATACACGCACACACATACACACACACACACACACATACATACACCACACATATGTATGCATGTGTGTGTGTGTGTATAGAGAGGAAAGCGTCATGGCGGCAGTCCATAAAAATGGAACGGAACTGCAAGTAAATTAACAGGCAGGGCACATGAAGGCGGCACAAAGCTGCCCAGCATGGACACAGGGGGGTAGTTGCAGGGAGGAGACCTGTGTCTGGTACTATATGCGCCTTGTTTTACATAATCAACCCTACACACACACATATATGTGTGTACGCATGTGTGTGCATGTGTTTGTGTGAGATGTTGGCTACTTAAGTTACACAATGACATTTTTCAATGTGTCAGAATTTTATTGTTGCAACTTGGGGCATTGTTGTTGACAACTGACATCTTTCTTTCTGCAGCTGACAGAGCATCATGCCTGCTTGTCTTCTTCTTCCTCCTTCAGACTCAGACTCAGCACTCGGCTTTTTTCCTGCTTTTCTTGCTTTCCCTCTGCCTCTACTTCTACTTCATCTACATCTTCATATTGCCGTTGTTGTTGCTGCTGTTGCTGCTGCTGCTGCTATGTCCGGAACTGTTGCTGCTGTTTTTGCTGTTTTGTCTTGAAATGTTGACAACTGTTTTGCCACTTTTGCCGTAATTGAAAAAAATAAATACAAAGAAGAAGAGTATTCATATTGTGTGTGTGTGTTATATATAGAAAAGTATATATTATAGCTGGTAAAGCACTCGACTGATTTAGTTTATGTTATGGATACTAACGTCGCAGGCAAATTCGTGAGCTACATTTTATATATTGTGTTTTTGAAATCATTCAATACATGAAAAACTTATCGATTCTGCAGATAATTTCATCGATTGGTTTCCAGCTCTAAGAAGAGAAAATGTTAGTGTACTGGTCTATAAAATCATTGTTTATAGAATTCTTGAATGTATCTTTTAGATAAAGAGATTCAAGTACTTATCATCTGTTTTAAGCCACAACAAACGTGAACATATGCTCCATTAGAAACAGTTTTATAAAATTAAACAAAAAAACGTTTTAGCATTGAGAAAAGTAAAAACCAATGATTTCCGAACGATTTACAAATTACTGTTCTGATTTCCGATCGTAATGGTTTCGATTTCATAGTAAAAAGTCTATTTAGTTGTCATCTAGTAGGCATTGCTGAATCGAGAACAGCTACGTTTTCTAACTCGATTCCGCTTCTGTTTTACAAACAATTTTTCAATTTAATATTATAAATGTTATTAGACTTTAATTGAATGAATAAATTGACTTATTCTATTCCAAATATGATGAAGAATATAAGAAATTTGAGTTTAAGAATTTGTTTCTCTGGAAATCGTTTTGTAATCTGCCAATTAATTTTCATTTCGCAGTTGTAAAAAAAAAGTAAAACTTTTTGAGTAGTTGAGAACTGCAATAAATTCCGTTTGCGCAAATTTCGAACGGAATACTATTTCAGAACAGGCTTGAATGTAACATTTTTCATAAGCATAAATTGATTTACAGAGTATCATAGAAATAAAACAGAAACTAGTAAAGAAGTCGCCGTTTTTCACAGTACTTAGTTACAATTGCATTTGAAATAGCAAAGAAAACAAGAATTTTCCAAAAATAAAGAAAAAACCCAGCTGCAATTGCATTGCATTGCATAGATAAGAGCGCTGTAAGTTTGGTAGCTATATGCAGTGTAGTATAACTATTCGCGCATTCATAAATAAAAAAATAAAAGAAGCCTTTTAGCTGTTCTTATTGTTGCTTTCTGGTGAAACTGCGCGCCAACTAAAGCAATTTACAGTTCCTAAAACAGGCAGTCGAGGCATGCAACTGACCTGCCAAGGAGCTGAAACTGAAGCAGCAGCAGGAGCAGGAGTCCAACCAAACCAAACAAATGAAAAAAATTCAAATTATCTGCAAGGCAAAAGGCAGCAGCAATAACAGCAACAACAACAACAACAATAGCAACAACAACAACAGCAGAAAGTGTGTGCCAAACTTGAGTTCTTTGCACACATTCTGGCACTTGAACATTTTTCTTATTGTGCCCTGGCCAAAAAGGAGCCCAGTCTGCGCTGTCTGGTTATAGCCAAGTGGCAAAGGAGTAGGAGTAGTGTGTGTGTGTGGGGGGAGGGGGGGGGGGGCATTGGAATTTTTGGTGGAACCAAATTGCGCGCGCTGTTCTCTAACGTGTTGGTCTTAGCTTAACTTGGCTTGGTTTTTTGGGTCTCGGTTTGGGTTTGGGTTAGAGCTTATTGTGTTTGTGCTCTGAGGGGATTTGAGGCTGCTTTTGGCCATTTTTGGCGTTTTATTTGCATGCCAAAAGGCAGCGCACACCAGCTAAGTGAAAAAGTGATTCTGCGTTATGTTTTTTTCTTTCTTTGTTTTTTTTTTGCTTGAAGTCAGGGAACTTACTTTGTGCTGCTTAATGCATGAGAGCAAATGAAAAATGAACTTAATACACTTGCAAACTACGTGGAGCTCGGTCCGGGTAATTGCACGCTGATTTACAAAATGGCCAAACAACAACAATACAAATACACAACATACAACGCAACACATAACACAACACACAACCCAACACACACTTGGCTCTTAGCCTGCTTAAAGGCAACTTAAAGCCTACGTAAAATGGCCGTAAAAATGTTTTACTGTTTCTGGTCGTTTTTGCGGCTTTTCGACCAACTTTTAGTCAACCCAAAACTGGTGCACATTTCGATACACACCGACCGCAACTCCAACTCCCCGCACTTAAGCTAGCCAGCAAAAAAAAAAGTTGACAGTTGGCATTTTGCAACAGTTTAACAGTTAAACAAAATGTCAAGAGCACAAACATATTGAAATGTAAGCAATGTGGCAGCCGCTTCCTTTTTCCGCAACGTTCTTCCTGTATCTGGTTTTTGGTTTTCTGGTTCAGCACAGGCAACGGTCTTGGCCTTTCTGGTTAACCCCATGGAAACTGTGTGGTGTATGCAGCAAAATCTGACAATTTATTTATTATGCTCCTCGTGCTGGCTTAATCCATTAAAGGGCTCCAACTACAAAGCCTTGACTAATGGTGCTGACATTTTATTTTTGCTCTTTGAAAATTACATACTTTGTGAAATTTGTTTTGAATAGCCATAAACTTAGCTTAAAGATTGGATTTCTTATGCTTTTGTGTTATTAGAAGTGTGCAGCAATCAAATGATTGAATTTCAGTTGTTTTTTCAGGTTTTTTGTAAACATTTCTGCATATTGGTTAAAGTAAAGTCATTTGAGTTAACTATTAACTATTCATAATAAATGTTTTAAATTCAAAAGTTACAAAAAAAGTGAGCTAAATTAACAGCAATTTATTTTTAATTGAATTGAACATGTTTATAAAAATTACTTTTAAACTGTCAAACAAATATTAAAAACAACATTTAACAAGTGCTAATGTACGCTTTACACTTTTAATTAAATATATAAAATATAAATATGAAAAAAATCGAATGGAAAACCACACTTTGCTGTCAATATTTGAGCCAGCTTTAAGTTGAAATATTTAAATTTATCGTTAAACTTAAATTTTGGAAATAAATGTTGCCTACTTTTTAGCGCAAGTAATTTGAATGACGTTTCATTTTGCAGCTTTGTGGAATTTGAAGTTATCGCTTAGCCAGCATGACAGCTAATGCACTTAAAACTTCACAAATGTCTTGTCAATGTTTTAATGTTTCGATTGTTGCAACAGACGGCGACGGCAACTGCTACTGCAACAGCAATGGGTCCGCTCAGCGCCCAACGCCCAAAAACGACAGCGTCAACGACTTGAGTGCAAAATTCAATTAACTTGCTTAAGCAGACACATACACACATACTTACACATGCATATGCAGGGGTGCATGTGTGTATTTGTGTGTGTGTGAGCTATCAATTTCATGTCCAATCAAGCTGGCAGCCAGGCGGCAACTGCAGCAGCTGCAAATGAAACTGCAGCATAGCCTCTCGTAAAAGCAATGTGTATTGCCCAAAACCCCAGCCACTTAAGCAGATGTCAATTTCGTTTTACATATGCCATATGCCACAAGCCACATATCGCTGCTGCTGCTGCTGTTGCTGCTGCTGCTGCTACTGTGACACTTAAAGGTGCAGCACACAATAAACCCCTTCCCCTCCTCTCCAACAACCTTCAACTCTCGCGAGCCAATCAATCGAAGCAGCTGCGGTTTGACTTGTGGCCGTATCTGTAACTGCGGCTAATTGTTTTTGCGGTATATTGTTTAATTATTATGTATGTAGAAAACAGCATGTAATACCCACGCATATCACACATACATACATGCACACACACTTACTTAAATTCTAATTAAAGCGCTTTGCATACCAAATTAGACAACCAGCGTCCGCAGCCAGCGTCGCTGTGGTTGCAGCTGTTTCTATTCAGTGGTCGCCGCATGTCATTGCCAAATGACCTGTCAAATAAGAAAGCATTTTGTCCAAATGTTACCGTTGCGACAATACAACAAATTTGACATTTTATGATGGCTCCCATAGTAACATTGAACCCCAGCCTAGTAGCTTATATGTATATAACCCCATTGAGCCCCAGTTCCATATTCAACTTTTCACTTTTGTTCATATACCGCACAGTCCTTTTGCCTGTCAATTACATCAAAATTGCGAATTGTTTTCGTTATGCATTTGACATTTTCGAGTCAATATAAAACGAAAATAACTTACACACACACACACACACATATTTGAAGGTAGTATAGCGAGTTATACAATCAAATTCAGGCAAACAATAGCTCGTACACCTTTTTTTGCGTGTCATAAATAAATAATCAATGAATTTATACCATTGCCAATCACTCGTTGTACAAATCGTCGTATACGTAATATGTTGTGCAATTTATTTGCCCTGCAGATGAAAGAGTAATTTGATTTTGTGGTGATTTATACGACATTTTGGCAGCTGGACAGCTGAATATATAAGTGTGACAGCCCAGTTCAGGTATTGCTCAAACAAACTGAGTAGATGAGCAGGATGTGTCATGAACAGACGACAAACAATTGATATACATTTGTAAAAGCAGCTACAAAGAAATAGCAATGCTTGTGTAAAGTGCTATCAACTGTAAGATGTTCGGTTGCTTAAAATTTGAAATCTATTGTCTATTGCAAATTATCAAATTATTATGGATTTTTGATTAAACACAAGCCACAAAATCTCAATCAAATGAAATCTATAGGCATTTGATAGCTATGACTTTGAAAGTCTTTAACAATGAATGAACAATGTGTATCATTCAGTCATTATTTAATCGTCTTAATCATTGAAAGCGCTTTTACAAGGTAAAACAAGCTCAACAATAATCTTTATACTAAGCAGGCTTTTGAATTTGAATACTTATAAATAGATTTGTTGTATTCACAGAGGAAGAATTTTAATTGAAATTTAAAAATAAAGCCAATTAAAATAAATACATTCTACATGTCTTTGAATGACAATAGCTAACTTAAACTTAAGAACACTTGTAGCAATAAATATTATATTTAAAGCTGTTCAAACTGGAAACAGTTTCTCATAGTAGAAAACCCAATTCTAACGGGTTGTCTCTTGTTGTTTCGTCCATTAAGTACAGTAAAACATTCAATAAAAGAACATCTAAAATTCCATTTGATTCGTAACGTTCTTCAGCTTAACACATTATGTCAACTGCGCATTGATTTATTTGCTATATATTATTCATTTAATCTATTTGTTGCCTTTTTCTATTGCCCAATATCGTGACTAGAAAGAAAATTAGTTTTGATTCTTTTCAATAGAATATCGTGACCACACGACATGGCAGTTTGAGTTAGAACTTAAGGAAAGTGTGTGTGGGAAGTTAAGCGACACAGATAGACAAAAAATGAAATGAAAAAGAAATGAACAACAAACTAAAGTCAAAAAAAAAAAAAAAAAACACGGCAGGAAAATTCCCCGTGCGCATAAATTGCACAAGCCAAACAAAAATATATGTATGTCTATAAAATGGCAAATGGTTAGCGACTTTGCTAGCACTTCCCGCAGGGCTGGGAGGCAGGACGACCAGAGAACAGCAGGGAAGGATGGTTGTGCGGAGCAGATGTCTGGGAAAACAGCAAACAAAACGGAGCCAATGCAAAAGCTCGTGTTAACTACACATTTGGGTATTTGTGTATTAACACTTTGGCAGTTAGAGGAGCAGTTGAAGGAGCTGAAGGAGCTGTAGCAGCTGCGCTGGCAGGATGTAGGACCCAAAGACATCAGAACAGTTGTTTTAGCGTCCAGACCAAAGTTTAATTGGCTCGTTTAATTGTTGGCAAATGAAAAAAACAAAAAAACTATATAATAGTAAAAGCATAAAAAACAAAGAAATTTAATCAAGCAAAGAACAATTGCGCCACACACATACAAACAAACAAACATACACAAATAAATAAATAAAAAAAAAGTGCAAACGTTTATTGGATTTAACTAGCAGGTCGCAACGTATCAACGGTGGCATGTGGCAAAGTGCATGGGGCAACATGAAAGCACTTTTAGCGCTGGCAACGATGGCAGCTTAATTTAAATGTCACCTGCACTAAACAAATACACAGGGCAAGGGATCGCATACAGACAGACAGACAGACAGACAGACGATGATATTGTTAGTGACACTCTTTCAGCATTAAGAGTGTACATGACAAATACACACACAGAGAGAGAGCTATATGTATGTGTGTGTTACTGGCTGCACTTCAAAAGCCACTCAACACATCAACAGACAGACACCCAAACAGCAACCAACCAGCACCAAATACGAAACCAGCAACAACAACAGCAACAACAACAACAACAGCAACAACAACAGCAACAACAACAACAATAACAACATATTGAAAGCACAGCAATTGGCCAACCAGACAGCCATGTGGGCCATCAGCTGCTTAAATATTTTGATTAAATTGTTTCCGTCGCCGCAACGAAATTAAAATAAATACATGGCACATTGACATGCTCTTCAACTCCAACTCCAACTCTATAACAAACTGAAAAAGAAATCATTATAATGTCAATGAAAATAAATAATTTAGAAGCGTCGGCAAAACTGTGCAGCATCCATTTGGCTAAGCAACAAAAAAAAAAAGAAAAGCTCAGCTTGCCCATTTGCCATACTTGTAGTATTACATACCATTTCACTTTGCTCGCTTTATTGTTAGTGTGTATACATGCATATATATGTGTGGGTAATGGGCCGCGTATTGTGGCTCATATCATTATGCATCATTAAGTAGATGGGCCCAAGAGCAGCGGGGCACACACACACACACACTTCAATTTTATATGGCCACGTCCAGGCATATGTCCTTCATTGAAGCGCCTTCTGTGCACGCTATTAAGCGCATATTACTCATCAAACAATATTTCTGGGTTCGATACCAAATCGACATAAGAAGCATAGTTTTATGAGTGTTTGTACAACTTAAAGCGTAGCTAATAATGAGAAAAGTAATGTGACGTAATTTGAATTTATAACCAACTTTATTATCTATTAGTAATTAAATTTCAAACATATGCATAACATAAGTATCTAAGCATGAGCTACAAAAAGCAAAACTTAACTAATTGATACTATTGTCAATAAAATAAGTTTATGTGTTATGTGACGTAAGCGTTAACGTAACATAAACGATAAGTCTTTAAGTACTTTAGAATATAAAGCTTAACAAATTGATTTGTTCAGTTTATGTTTCGTAATGAGCATGAGTAGCTTTATATAATTGAAAAACTATTGGAATGTTATATTTGTGAGCGTTAATAACTTGAATTGTTAATTTATGCAATCATTTACGTAATGAAAATAACATTTATTAAGGTATTTAAGAGCGTAAATTAAATGAAATATTCATTATATTATTAAGTTTGCATTGTTTTAAGGTTTCATTTAGGAACTATACAAAGCTTTAAATTGCTCAAGTTTCATAGAGCAACTATAATTCAAAGCTGAAACAGAAAAACGTTAGCTTTTCACATAACGTACGCAGTCAATTTTGTATGTGTCCATCAGCTTTTGCATATACCGTAAGGAGCAAATAAAGTGCAACAAAGACAAATGACATGAGAAAGTGCAACGACATGTATTTGACACTGCTACCAAGCGATTGACAACTTAACGTAAGTGCTTACGTCATGGCGTGCACAACTGTACTCTTTTATATTGGTTAGTCAACGTTTTTTGTATAACTTTCCATCTTTGCGTCAAGTTTTTGGCACATTTGCTTGACAAATTGTTTTGTTTGCGTCGCCCGACATCAGTCAATCGATACACTACAGTATATGGCAATATATATATATACTACATTAACCCATATATATATTTATATATATATATATATGTATGGGCTTGGGAAGTATAAACAGCAACAGTAACCGAAACAAGCCACACCCACAAAACTAACTAAGTAAAGTAGTTGTCACAGCAACCAATCATTTTGTAAGCTTACACGTTGTCAGCTAAATAAATATAAATAAATGTACATATGTATTTACGATTGTATAACAATATACATACCTTATATAACGCTTATATAGATTGACTAAAATTTCAATTTCTTTATTTTTCCGTTTGCTTCTTTGCAGGTAAGTCGCTATTGCTACTGCTATTTGACGCTTTCTTAGACGCTTTCGTTTGGTTATAAAATCAAAGTACGTACTTCTTTTTGACACCAAACCTGCCACACACACATACCAATACACACACACACACAGCGTCAACAATGGCACCATTAGACGTCTGAGTTAGAGTGAGACTGCGACACAGAGAGAGAGATGAAATCAATAAAGTCGAACGTATCCTGCTGATAGCTGTTTAATGTTTACAATATGTCTTTATTTCTTCTTTTTTTTTTGTCGACGTCTTCTACCAGTTCGATATTCGCACCCCATGCAATCCTGAATTCCTGCTCTTTACACATTTGCCTTTGACTTGACTTTACCTTGAGGCAAAAAACGCTGCCTTTGGCAATTCTCAGCTATCTGTCTGCCAGTCTCACTGTCTCTCTATATCTGTCTGTTCGCTTAGCTATGCAAAACGATTTGATAATACCCAACGTTATGGTCCTGGCCAGCAGCTGCAGTTGTTATGATAGCACTACTCAAATGGCTGTCAAGAGGGTAGGTGGAGTACAGTAAAGCAACTCTAATGCCAAACAATTTAATGCAAAAGCTGCTGGTGTCGCCTGACAAAGGTAACCTCCATTATCCGATTTGCATTTAGGTTTAGGTGAATGCGCTCAAATGTGCAATTCAATTTAAGCAAGCTTGCTACCAAACAAACAGCAACAAGATTATGGGCAAAAGGGGGTAGAGCACAGGTAAAAGGGGTGATGGGTGGGGGGGGGGGGGCTGCAACAGTAGCTACTGCTGAGTTTTGGCATGCAGTTAACCAGAAAAGCAGCGCAAAAAGCAGCTTAGCTCCAGGGAGGCCAACTGCACAGGGCCAACAACATTTAACAACAAAAAGGGTCGACATTGCGCATAAAAAATTCAAAGTCAGTGAAACGCAACTTAAGCTTTTTTTTTACACTGGTTACCAAGTGGGGAGCAACGGTATTTGGGTAGGAATAACACAAAATCGGGATAAACACATATGTACAACAGCACACACACCTACACACACACACACTGAAAGAGAGTTGGGGTAGGAGTTGGAAAAAAAGCTAACCAGGAAGCTAGCACAGAAGCAAAGTAGATTAAACACCGCAAAACAGGCGCTCAATGAGTCACATGCAAAATGCCAGCACACAAAGTTGAGATTTTTCCTTTATTTTTGGTTTTTCTTTCTTTTCTTTTTTGTTTTTATTTTTTTGTTTGGTTTTCTATTTGTTTGTTTTGTTTGTGATCCAGTCAAAGCTGACAAAGTGCGCTTAAAAATGTCAAAACAAACGAGACAACCGTTTTTGGTAGCCTCTGTCCATCTAAATTCTGTGGAAAATCGTTGCGGACAACCGCACTGCAAACTCGTCTAGAAAATTGTGAACAACATTTTAGCACAAACTTTAGTTGACCAAAATAACTTTTGTTCCCAAGCAGACATAAATGTTTACATAATATCTAAATTACAATAAGCTCAAATGCATTTAAAATAATATTATAGTTAAAATATACAATAAACTATCAAAAAAAGTTGAAGTGGTAACAAGGCTTAGTTGGAATTATGAACTAAAGAAAATCAACAGGAAATGACTGCAGGAAAATAAAATTAAAATGTTTTTATATTTTAAGTCAAGCGCTAATTAAGAACTATTGAAAAACTTTAAGACTGATAAACATTAGTTCAGATATTTCTTTCTATTAAAAATCTTTTAAAAAAAACAAGTAAGAATGGTCTAATCGAGTGTGCCCTACTACGAGACTTCCTGTCCCAACTTGCACTTCAAGCAGTTTAGTGACAACACAAGCAAGCAGCGCACTTAACTTTTCCAGTGCCTGTCAAACTGTTGCTTCTGCCTGCTGAGACGGGGGAAATAGATTCTTCAATAACTTTGGTGTTTGCTATCCGATCGTAATGAAATTTACGCAGCTGATCAACATTGATAAAATATGTATGTGTACCAAAAATCAAACCTGTCTTCAAAATTATTTCTTCAAAATCGATTTGCGGGGGTGCGGGGTGTGCATCCGAAATTTGAAATAAACTTGATCTGCGTATGGTATACAGGAACCTACATGCCAAGTTTGGTGTCTCTAGCTCTTATAGTCTCTGAGATCACAGTGTTCATACAGACAGACAGACGGACAGACAGACGGAAATGGCTATATCGACTCGGCTGTTGATGCTGATCAAGAATATATATAGTTCATATAGTCGGAAATGCTTCTTTCTGCCTGTTATACACTTGCAATATTTTAATACTCCCTTTTTCTCATTTTAAATGGGAACAGGCAGTATAAATGCGTTTTGATTAGAGAATTTCTTGACATCCGGATTCTTAAATTTATCACAAATATTTATTTTAATTACTATAATTAACAATTAAGCAATTAGTTAGTGACACTGTTTTATTCCTTGTTAAATTCACAAATTGAGCACTTAAAGTTACAAAAGTAAAGTCAATTTATAGACAAATCAAAATGAGTTCTTTAATTTCATATTCAATTTAAATAATAATAGAGTGCAATTCGCACATATTTAGAACTTACAATTTATGCATGAATACCAAATATTTGTGTAAATGGCATAACAATTATTGTTTGACTAAATAATCAACAATTTGTATGCATGCTAGAACGAATTAAGCATTTGTCGCCCCCATATACGAATATATATATATTTATATATATATATATATATATGTAGCTATATAAATATTAAATATGCATTAGCTTGGCACACTTTGTACACTCCATAAAATTGTCACCAAGCGCCCATTTGTATGCTACATTTTTTTGTATGTTTTGAAAAACGCAACCTCAGCCACGTCACGACGCAATGTGTTAAATTTTTACAGTTGAATTTGTTTGTGTGTGTGTGTGCGTGTGTATGTGTGTGTATGCTGAGTAAATTTGAATTTGATTGAAAAGCATGTGACATAGCGCCAACAAACCGCGCCACGTGACACAACGTACCCACAAGGATATCTCAGCTCAAGGCTGCTCCTTTTTACCTGTGCTTGGCGTTTCCTTTGAATGCTCCTTGGCGCCTTCTCTTCGATGTTGTCGCAGTTTAGATAACGTTGAACGGTGCGCATCATTTGGCGCTCAGGTTTTGACTGCTTACTTTGCCAAACGTTGCGTTGAGCTGAAATTGCTGGACGCGGTGTTGAGGGGAGTTACGTTGCGTTACGTCTCAGCTTGTCAAATGGTTTTTGTATAGATTTCTGTACCCCATTTGCAATACTACCCACTAGCAATGGTTGGCCTTTGTGAGTTTTTGTGACAGCTTGTTAGGCGAAGCATGTATTCTATATACTTTGTGAGTAAAGGAGCTGATTCGAAAGGGTGGGGGGGGGGGCATGCAGCAGGGTGAAGTGGATAGAGCATTGTGCAGCAAACTGACAACGATGAATGTAAGCGATTTATTTTATGATTTATTGCGTACACTCATTGTATTCGCAACCATAGATTTACTATATACTTATCTACTCGATTATATACATATACTATATATACATAAATATTTGTGCTCATTTATTTGTCGCATTGTTAACACTTGCAAATCACTTGGCTATTGAGATTTCCGGTACGGAAAACCATTTCTGCAGCAAATAAAATATAATAATGCAAGAACAGATATCTCTGGTTTATCGACAAATAAATACCCTTCGAGGCATATTCAATCAAGTTTAAAACTCTGAACTTAAATCTGTCAAATGTTGAATGCGATTTAATAGTATATTTATAAATTATAAACAGAACTGTGATTATTAGTTTAGTATAACTTCAAAATTAAACAGGAAAACAAATTATTCATTTTGAAAAAAAGTGTATTTCCGAATACATGGAAATACAGACGTTAAAGCCACATTTTGTGACAAAGTGAAAATGCAGCAATAAAGTCTTTAAAAATTTAAATTCAATCAGGTGTCAAATTAGTGCGGATTTTTAATTTAAGCGTCCTTTTTTATTACTTTTTTTTTGCCATTGGACTCATAAATAAAACATGCACCTGCCACTCAATTAGGAACCCATAGCCAGAGCCAGACCCAAAGGCAGAGGAGGCGGCCAACTGGACACTCTGGCAAGAGTGCCAAGAGTTACAAATCAAAATGTATAAAACATGCAATTTGTTTGCCAAAAGTCACGCGTAAGTTGTGTCCTTTCTACGCTCCTTTGGACCCAACAGCCAACTGCTTCAGGGGCAGAGCAACTGGCTAAGAATAAGAATCGCACTGAGATAGAGTTTCTCTTTGTTTATGTGTGTGTGTTTAAAAGTGTATAAAAGACGCGGCAAACCTTATGCAAATGAAGTGTTAAAGTTCACGAAAAAAAAGTTCAAAAGTGCCAATGAGAACTAAACATTTTGTCTTGCTTTGACTCACTCAACCTGGGTGTGATGTTATTTCGATTTGGTATCCATCACAACCTCCTTGAGTGAGCGATAGCAGGATAGAATATCCACAAAGCTATATAGCTAAGTTGTTAACAAATCGAACAACAATATTTTAAAATTAAAATTAAAATTAAATTTTAAAGTGAAACATCTCAGAAAAAATGTTCAGACTTATGTTTTGTTGTCTGCTGATAATGATGATACATCTAATTCTGACGAACGGAAAAACAAGTGATTGAATCAAATGAATTAATATATAATAATACAGTGTGTGTAATAATAACAAATATTGATTATATCGTGCTAAAAAGCAATATCACAGGCGTGATGGTAAAAGGAATGATGGGAGTATTTATATTATTGAAAGCTGTATAAACGACTCGAAGAAGAAACGCTACGGATGCTATGGATGGGATGGCCAGAAATCTGGAATACTATAGCTAATTAGTTGATTACTCGAATGTTACGATTGATATGAAAGTGATGCCCACAATCCACAGAAAGTGCAATAAAGTTAAAATAATTCAGCTGATAAAAGAGCTTTGTTGAATCTGGTTTACGAAATGAGTTTCACATTCAAATAGAACAGTTTGTAGTTAAGCGCTGCTTTTATTCTATGTTATCATCCATCTTCATTGTTTTGTTACCAATCAAATCAAAAATCATGTTTTTTCAGCTGTTGCTGTTGAAGTTTTCATTTGCCATGATGCACATACAATTCAGATGTGTGATATTCTATGGAAAACAGAGTCCTAAAAAAACTAACGATAACAAACAATATCCATGCTCTCCTTTTGACACAAAGCTAGTATCAATAATAAATGTCTATCTCTCCTTCTCTATTTCAATATGTTTCTCTTATGCCGCCTTAAAAATTGTCAATTGTTAAATATTTGCTAAGCCGATACTTTGAATCATTTTTCCAAATAGATCAAGCTGCTATTGAAGCTCTACAAAAATAAAACTGAGACTTTAAAAAAACTTCGCTTGAACTTTTGGCCATATGCGGCAATACAAGCAGTTTATGAAACTTTAGTTTAAAAATGTTCCAAAACTGATTGTTTATAAGACTTAAAATTCAAGCACAATTTTCCAAAAGTCCTTTAGTAGAAGCAGTAGCAAACGTGATTAGAAGTAACATCACAAATTTATGATTGCCAATGGCTGAAAAGGCCCTGGGACAAAAGTCAAGCTTCGTATGCATAATAAAATTTTGAAATGCCAATTTAATAATGCTTAATGGCAAAAATCATTTTTGGTAATAAATGTATAAGCACATGGCCAGGCTTTTACTCTCTCTCATACCCTCTCCCTCTCCCTCTCTGTATGTGTGTGTGTGTGTTTGTCGCCCCCGGGGCCTGCACTCAAGTTGAAGCTGTAGCATACTTCTAGGCTGTGGCACAGAGACTTGTGGCAAATATTTACCTTCTGGGGTTCGGGCTACCCAAACGCATGTGAAAATAACATTTGCAATTTGAAACACTTGAGACTTGTCGCCAGTTGCTCAGTAATTTTACAGCAACACACATACATACATATATAGACTTGTCTTTGATGGTATGTGTCTGTCAGTTACGTCTCCTACTAATGACAATTTTCATTTCTATACATTTTTCTTTTGTCATTTTTATGCTGCTTATTACTCTTGTGGTTACATTCTGATTATTTATTAATTAAATTTGTCATGAGACAGCAAACTAAAGCAAATTCATTTATGTTTGAGTTTGTATTTGTGTTTGTATTTGTGTTGGGTTTTGTGGCTTTTGGCTTTGGGCCTAGCTCAGAACTCAAAAACACACCACAACACACAGCTTTGGCCTATTATTTGAAGACTTAGTCGGCCTTTGTTGCGTATTATTATTATTTTTTAAAGCAATTTATTGACTTTAAACACACTCCTCTTACACACTCTTTTTATGTTGTTATTTTTGGGACTAACAAGGACCTTAGGTCCGACAAGCCAAAGTCTAAATATTTAATGTGCCAAAGCTCGGAAACCTCTAACGTAATTATCTGTAGAGTTCCTCTGGCCAGGTGAGACAGCTACGTTGGCCCTGAGTTATGTGCACTGTGCCCAGGTGCCTCAGGTTGCGATAAATTGTAGTTTAAAGGCCTTAAAGGATAAACTCAATTTTGAATGTGTTAGGTGAGCATGTTTCAGACATCAGATACGTTTACTAAGTGCAATAAGTTCACAATGTAATACATTAAAAACAATTTTTTAGCTACATAGATTCCATCAAAGCGATTAGTGTGTGTGAAATTGTTTTCTATTTAATCCCATGTGGCTTTTGTCTTCGATAAATCTCTAGAATTAAAAGTTGAAAGTTAAAAGAGACTGCAGTGTGTAGCATATTGTTTTGTTCTCTCTCATATGTGATGAAATAGAAAGAATGAAAGTGTAATATATAAACTAAACACAAAGTATACTAGCTATGCCTGATAAACAACACAGCCAGTAAAACTTTTAAGGATCTTGCATATTAAAGTATTATGAAATCAAATCAGCGAATGAGATGGAGAAATTTATATTGCTTATTGGAAACTTGAAGAGATTGCAATATACTAAAGTCAAAATGACGCTTTTAAACTTGTTGAGACTCAGATAATTTTGTATTGGAAATTAATACAAAATTTAAATTTAAAACTTAAAAAATATCTATAAAAAGAAGCACACACATAACTTCACATATCACATATAAAACTCACTTTGATGACCGCTGCAATATCGGTAAAATCAAAAGCCGTTGTCTGCCGTTCTTCACTTGCCAGAATTTCACCAATCTTCTGACAGCCTATCTCAGTCAAGTCACAAAGTATCTGCACAATATTTTGATTAAAATTTCAGGTAGCTAAGTTCTGCACGATGAGTTGAAAATGTGAGTTCTGAGCTGTGCTAGTTTGGTTAGGTGTGAGTTGTGTGTCTGGCAACGATTTGTACGCCCTTCGTTACCAATTGATTGAATTGAGCACATCGAGCCATGAAATGTTTGCCCGACGGCTAACAACTAAATCACCGTTGGCAGCTTTGCATGTTTTTTTCTTCTTTTTTTTTGTACAACGTCTAAGGCAAAAGCCAGCCAAGTCATTGCCATGAAAAGAAAACCCGTATGAATGCTTAGTTTTGATAAGTGAAGTTGACTATGAGATACTACTTAGCTGTTGAATAGGTATAAGAAAGTTAATATAGTGAGAAAAGCGAAAGATTTAGCTTGGTGTTAAGTGTTCGACTCCCAGACAAGGATATACTTGACATTATGTTAGACTTGTTAAACAAAATATAGATGCATTTTTACATCAAAGTTATTTTAACATTCTATATAAATTTGACTTTTAAACGTTGACAACATATAGAGCAATTTTCGTGACTGGGTATCGAACCCGAGGTTCTGTTTCTCATCCACTACAAGAATTTTAAACATAACTTTTCAAAACTTAATTATTTCCCTTTAAAACTGCAAACTGTACGCCTGTTGCATACTTTGTTTCAATGCAGCATGCCGCATGCCCCCTTAAATTTACAGGGTATTGCAAGATGGCGTAATAGAAAATGCCTCCGGGTGCTGCAAGCGAAGACATCGTTTGGCGCTGGCTGCGGCGGACGCATTTTGCAATTTTTACTGAATCGCATAGATTTTTCTTTGGCGGAGCAGAGACAATTTCGTGCACATTTTCGCTACAGTTTTCTTTTTCTTTTTTTTCTATAAACTTCCGTCGAAAGTTTTGGATTTTTTTCTTTTTTGGTTTTGTTGTCAGACAGCTATCGAAAAAGTTTGGGCAATGTTTGCCCAAGAGCGTATCGTACTAACAAAATGAGTTTATTTTTTGCTTAATTTCGCACAAATTAAAAACGTCGAATCCGGCTCAGTTACGGCTCCAAAAATCTGTAGCTAGAAAAAGAGAGAAGAAGATAAATAAAGTTTAAGCGTGCGTTTTGCGTTTCCAAACGGCAATTTTTCGTCGCCAGTGAAAACTTTTTGACGCCACTGTATGGCAGCTATAAATACTCTGTATATGTGTTTGTATGTTGTGTGCGTGTAAATTACATAATTTTGTATTAAGAGTTTTTTGCTTATATCGTACAGCTACTTCTTAAAAGTCAATTTCAAGCAACTTAACTTAAGATATCAGACATTCAATGAGTTGGCAAAGTGCTTAATGCTCAGGCTTAACCCTCGAGCGCCTTAAAGCGAAAGTGTAAAATGTGGCTGATGCAGGATGAAAGTCAAATTGTGTTTCGGTTTACGCTTGAATATAAACTAGATTATGATGACTTTGAGTGCTACTTTAAAACAAGATGTTCATAGCCTTGAAAAGGCATTAAATGTCCAAGATAGATTTGGAAATGGAACATAAAAGAAATGTTTGTTGTATGCGAGTCTACTTTAAATAAAATGTCAATAATACTCAACTTAAATTATCATTTTGGCTGATTTACTAATGTAAAAGTATTGGAAATTATTTTCACTTACTTATTACTTAAAATATCTAATTAAATTAGAGTACTAGCTACCTGGGCTTACCACTGTTATGGTAATTATACTCTTCTATGTTATGAAGAAACATTCATTTCAGTTTTAAGAAACGTTAAGCTATTCCAACCACGTTTCGAATAAATGTACATGATATCTCGATAACAAATTATAGACTGAGTTATATATAAAAATGTTATGTAAATTGCAGCTAGCTTAAACAAAACTAATCCAGGTACATAGTCAGCTCTGTCAATTTATATTAGCAGCTGCTTCCTTTTGGCCCGTTCAAACATCACATCCTGCTGCAGCCTATGAAATGTACAAAATGGACTCGCGCAGCCATTTGGCTAATTGTTCGGTTTGTTTTACGTGTAAGGCAACAAATTGGCCAAAGCACACGTTTGCCAACAGCAGCAGCAGGGATCCAAAAAGGTAGTCAAAACTCAAACCCAAACCAAAAGACAACCGTAACCCAAAAAACCCCAATGGCAGTGACATATTCACTGCGTTGCCCTCGGCATCCCTTTGCCTGGCAGTTAGCGAGGCGGGTTCATAATAATTTAAATGCTCAGCACACAAAGTGACATGGCAAAGACAAACAGAGGTCAAACCGAGACTACAGCTGCCACTGCTCCTGCTGCTGCTGCTGTTGCAACTGGAAATGGCTACGTGACAGGACGCAGTGCAATGGTTCGCATTTAAATCTAAGCGCAGTAGCAACAAAATTAGCACGACAAAGGGACTCGTCAGCAAGGTGAGGCAGTGGCAGTATGGACGTTCAGGCTGGCTGCTGAGAGTAGTGCAGTTAATTTGCCATTGCAAATGCACCAACAACAGCAACAAACAACAAACTCTGAGCAAATAGCAAACGAGCCGCGTCACCAGCCAGAAAACAGTGCCTGAGCCTGTGTGCGGCACCTTCTACCCTCTGCTTGTTGCCTTCCGCCAGGACAAACGGATCAACAACTAAGCAAACAAATGGCATTGCAATTGAGCACGTTTTGGGCAAATCACAGCCAAAGTCGTAGACCAGCCCATGGAAATGAACTGCGACATAAAAGAGAACACAAACTGGACAGCACACAGTCTCAACTTAACTAAACTGAACTGAACTGAGCCAAACAGGACAGGACAGGACACGACAGAACAGGACACAGTACACAGGTCAGGTCAAGTGGCCATGCAGCAGTCTGCAATCATTCGTACGTGTGGCTAATGATGTTGCAGTCAGATTCAGATTCAAATACAAATTCCGACTTAGATACAAATACCAATACAGAAACACATTCAGTCTTTGACTTGGCGACGTGTAAGCAAACCAATGGCCAATAGTTTCACACAATTTGATTGGAAAACACGACAACAACAACAAGACAAACATCGATAGGAAAAAAAAAGGAAAATAGAAGAGACAGACACACATAGCCCACTTAAGTGAAACGATCATGTGGGCGTAGTTCGCCAGTGGTTAAATGCTTCGCTGCATATGGGCAAAACACGCATACGCACTGTATGCCAGCCGCAAATAAGAAACAACCCAGTGCCAGGACATGGCCAGGAACAAGGCAAACACAATGCCAGCTAAACGCTTGCAGGCAAAACAACAACAAAGGCAACGACAAAAAAAAATAGATGTGAAATTAAGAAACAGAACAGAACTCAAAAGCAACAGCAACAGCAACAGCAGCAGCTGCCCAGCAAGTTCTACCCAGGCATGGGGATTTTATATAAACCACATACACGGAGTTAAAAAAACAGAAGAAAAACAAGTAAGAACGTTGCAGACGGATGCACCCGACTGCGATATACTCTTTTTTTAGCCTCTTTGCGGAGTTAAAAGTGGACAACAGAATTCAACCTGCAAATTTTGGTGATACTAGCTGAAGGGGTGTGGGAGATACAAGCTTTGCTTATTTGCTGGTGCGGGGGTGGGCGTGGCCACATTTTTTTTAGTCATCAATCAAAGAAGGGCTTAGTAGCCCTTGTGCTAAATTTGATCACTCTAGCTGCAAAACTGTGGAAGATATAGGTTTTTGCGATTTGTGGGGGAAGGGGTGGGGGTGTGGGGCAAATCTTGACACTTTGTCTGCCTATGGTATATATCAACATGTATACCAAGTTTGGTTGCTCTAGCTACAAAACTGTGGAAAAAACTGCGCTCATACGGACGGACGGACGGACATTTCACAAACCCAATATACTCTTTTTTCTTTTTTTTCAAAGAAATTAACAAAAGAGTATGAAAACAGAAATGGGGACGAAACTTTTTGCTTTAGTTAAAAGCAGCAGACGGGATTCAGGCACTGCAATAGCATAAAAGAAACATAACTAATTTGCATAAAATGTTGAAACACGGCAAACCTAAAGAGACCTAGCACTAGCTCACAGCTGGAGAGCCTGACAGCAGAAAGGTGTAATATAGCGCAGGACGAGAAACTTCTGTCCAAGCGGAAATCGAGTAAAAGTCGTAAGTGAAGAGTTGCCCTGGGCTCGGATATAGTTACGGGCGTTGGTCCTTCTTCAGGTAAATTTGTAGCCAACTTTGGCACCAAATTTTAAAAATAGTCAACTAAGTGAAAGTTTCTCCCACCCTAAACGAAAACACAGCCGTATAATACACAATATATGTAGTCTTCTGCTTTCTTGTATATGCGGCAAACAAAAGATATTTTTGCATCACAAAGTGAAAGTTATGTGTTTGTATGGGTGTGTCTGTGTGTGTGTGTGTGTGTGTGTGTTGGGATGTAGTCCCATTTCTGTGTGGCTGTAGACCTCTCATATTAGCGTTTTGTATCTTTTGCAACATGACCACGTTGAGACAAAGTTGTAGGCCAAAATGTCAGCGAACAATGTGCAAAGTCTGCTAACTATTTTATATACTTGTATGTGTGTATGTATATGTGCTTCCATGTATCAGTATTTATATGCATAAGAAAAGAATCTTTGTGAGTTATGCGCTTTGAAGTACGAGTTGAATTCAAATCTGGGTTGTCACCCCTACACAAGGTTCAGAAAAATATGCGATTTTCTTTTTTTTTTCTTTTTATTAAGAAATTCTTTTATCTGTTTCAATTTAATTAAGCAGCAATAAAAGAATGTCATTGCAATTATAAATTCGAATGACTTTTAAATGCTACTCACTTGGGTATGAGTATTTATGTTTGATTGATAGTCAAAAGCACTTAAAATGCTAAATAGAGAAACATAATTAAAATGTTTTGATTAAAGTTAAATAACAAAAATTTTTATGACATTTGTGGTAAATTTTTTCATTTTTTTGTTATCATTCCTATGTTAGTTGTATAGGAGCTCGGTTTTTGATTAAGTTCCTTTAAGTTGTACAACTATATTTTTAAAAGAGTATAAAAAAACACAGTTTTTTATACTCTGTTTTCCAAAATGGAACCATCGGTTGAAAAATAAGATTTTGTATGAAAAACTTTTTTGTTTTTTTGTAACATATTTCGGATGATTCCGACTTACTTTCGATTGCAGACAAAATAAGCCCTATATCAAGTTTTATCATAATAGCTACAATGCTGAGTTATGTCTTCTAAAACAGATTATCTTCCCAAGTTCCACAAAATTTACAGAACATTTCAACAATATTTAAATATTTTTGTCTAATAAATCAAATCTTTACAACAAATGAACTTATTTATTTATGATGATTTTACCTTTTCTTTACAGTTTGGTTAACCAGTCAATGCCGGATGCAGGCAAGATTCGGATGATGGTCGCCCGTGCGTTGCGTGTTTGGGAGAACAATTCCAAGTTGACATTTCGTGAAGTGTATAGCGATCAGGCGGACATACAGGTTGTATTTGCACGGTGCGTATTATGGAGGGCTTTTGGAGGGTGTGGGTTGTGGGGTGTGGAGTATGGAGTGTGGGTTGTATGCTCACCACCTCGTGTAGACCATAAAAAAAAGCATTCTTTAGTGCCATAAACATGGCCAGCAGGCAAACAGGCAAACACATAAAATTGCACTTAAAACCAGGCAACGATAAATAAGCCAAGTATTAAACCATGAAACCAATGATGATGATGACAAGAGCGAACGTGGGTAGGGGAGGTAGGGTGGCTGTGGTAGTACTCGTATGTGTATGTGTATGCCACAACCAATTTCAAATCAAAGAGTTTATGTTGCAGCTGTTTTTTTCATAGATAAGCTGCGTATATGATTTATTTTTTTTTTTATTTTGTGCAGTCTACAAGCTCGTAACTTCAATGCCATTGAATTGACTAATCAACGCGTTGAAGCAATCTCTTAACTCCATAAATATAACTGGGTTTTCTACAACATCTTTCATTTTGCAGGCGTGATCACGGCGATGGCTATAAATTCGATGGACCCGGCCAGGTGCTGGCACACGCCTTCTATCCGGGCGTAGGCCGTGGCGGGGATGCACACTTTGATGCGGAGGAGACATGGGAATTCGATGCCAGCAACGATGATAGTCGAGGTATGTGTGTGTGCGTGTGTGTCTGCACAGCGGTCACTTCATAATTTAATCAGTAAATAAATGCATAAATTAATTACATTAGATAATAACAATGCATAATAATAATCATGGTTAGATCTCTATGCAGCAGCGGCTGTTCCTGTGGTCACGTCGCGGCCAATCGCCTGCGGGCGATTTGCAGGCGCCAAAACCACAGACTATGCCACCAGGCAGCCAGGCTTGCCACACAGCCAGTTGCAAAGGCAAAATCAATAAATGTTGCATACACAGAGGGGCGCGCGAGGCGCCCCAAACAACAAATGAGACTGGCGCCGGCTGCCTGCATGCGTTTTGTAATTTAGCGCTATAAATTGTGGCACCAGCAACAACAGCAACAAGAGCAACAACAACCCAATGTCGACATTTTTAATGGCTTTTAATGCCAATAAAAAATTGTCAGCATAACGCGAGACGTTCGCAAACGCAGCAATGAGCATTTTAAATACTCTGCAGTCATAAAAAAAAAGTAGACAAAAGTAGAGTATAGTCTAGTTGTGCAGCATAAGTCATAAGACAGAAAAGATATATGGAATTCAATAAAATAGGTTATCCATTGTCCAAGTTAAAGCTAGGGACTGTAATCATTATAAGATTTATTATTAAAATGTTAAAATTAAAATAATGATAAATTTGAATTGTTATTGATTTTATCAAAATATAATGGTTTTAGGATAATGAACTACACTTTACAACTCAACCAATTCAATATGGGCAAAAATTTTATACATATTCCTAGTCAAGACAAACCATAATAATCCATAACAATATAATTTTTGTCCTGATTCCCTAAGAAAATGTCGAAATTACAACTTGAGTTTTATTTTTGAGCAAAAAATATAACTTAAACCATTATCATTATTTCATGATTTTTATTTTTAAATAAAAAAATAATTTTTATTGGTTGTGTTGTTAAATATAACTCAAAATTAATCATTATTTTGTTAGTAAATTTATAAAATTTAAAAAAATCAAATCATGATGAAAATTCAATGTTAAAAAAATATAAAATTAAGATAAATATTGGTATATTTCTCGCTATCTCAAAAGTATTATTGGTAACTGATCCTTATATTAAAATTAAAAAAAAAAATTAGCTTAATTTGTTGTCCTAGGATATAACACCTATACTTCTCTATAAAACTGTGAAGCGTACATTTAATAGTTTCAAGTTTTGGAAATATGTAGATATCATATTGCACACCTAGGTTTGAAAACATTTTTAATAATTATGAACAACTTTTCTACAACGATCAGTTAATCAGCTGTATTAGTTTACCTTAAATCAATTTACAGAGCATTTACTAGTCGAGCACACTCGACTCGAGGCAGCCATGTAAAATGTTGCAACGAAAGCTATTTTTATGCCACTTACAAAGTCGTCAAGGCGACGTTGCGTCGTTCTTGTCTTTGTGTCAGTCGCTGCGGCCATTAACCATGTCGCATGTTCTCACATTTCACAGGCACCAACTTTCTGAATGTTGCTCTCCATGAATTGGGTCACTCGTTGGGCCTGGGCCACTCCTCGGATTCGAATGCGGTTATGTTTCCTTGGTATCAGAACAATGAGGTGGATGGCAAGCTGCCTGATGATGATCGGAATGGCATACAGGAACTTTATGGTGCTAA
The DNA here is from genome assembly GCA_949708635.1 of Hirtodrosophila cameraria. Classification (NCBI taxonomy): domain Eukaryota; kingdom Metazoa; phylum Arthropoda; class Insecta; order Diptera; family Drosophilidae; genus Hirtodrosophila; species Hirtodrosophila cameraria. The sequence continues at coordinate 15,581,290 of OX453089.1, read as the reverse complement.
GGATAAGATTTGGGGTCCCTATCGACCGCGCACCACAATCAGCACCTCTACAACAACGACAACAACAATGCGGGCGCTTACTTATTATCCACAGCAGAGGCCCAACTATCCCAATAATCGTTATCCCAATTATCCGACCAACTATTATCCGAATAGAGATCGTACGCGGGAGCGTGAGCGAGAAAGGGAGCGTGAACGAGAGAGGCAGCGTGAACGAGAGAGGGATCGTGAGAGAGAGATAGAGCGTGACCGCGAACGTGAACGAGAGCGTGAGCGTGAACGTGAGCAAGAGCGTGAACGAGAGCGTGAACGGGAGCGAGATCGTGAGCGAGATCGGGAGCGAGATCGGGAGAGAGAACGTGAGCGAGAAGTTATGACTACAACAACGAGAGAACTACCAACGACGAGAACAACAATAACAACGAAGAGAACACCTGCTACAAAACCACCACATAGACCATACAACTATCCTACGGTCCATCGGCCCAACAAGCCACATAAGCCCCGCAAACCCAAGCCCGACAGCTGCAAGACTAGTTACGATGCTATATCCATGATACGGAGCGAGCTGTTCATTTTTAGGGGACAAGTAAGTAACAACAAATATAATAATTATAGTTAGGTCTTAAGGGGATTAGAATTTTAAAAGAGAAACATTTCTATCCAGTTAATATACAACAAAACTCGGTAACTCCCAAACATTTTCAGTTAGAAGTTCATTATAGACAAGAAAAAAATCACATAAATTTGATCGAAAAATCTTGGAAAAAAAAGCTAGTTATACAACAGTTAAATAAAATACAACATTTTTCAAAATCTAAATGTTGGGAGTAGTCATATCTTGTATTTTCTCAACTGTTCTTATAGTTTTGACCAAGTTTAAAGTTTCAGTTTTATATAGGACAAATAATTTCGCCATTTTTTACTCCCTGTTCCCATTAAAAATGGGAAAAAGGGAGTTATAAAGTACTGCAAATGTGTGTAACAGGCAGAAGGAGGCATTTCCGACTATATAAACTATATATATTCTTGATCAGGATCAACAGCCGAGACGAACTAGCCATGTCCGTCTGTCTGTCTGTCTGTCCGTCTGTCCGTCTGTCCGTCTGTCCGTCTGTATGAACGCGTCGATCTCAGAGACTATAAGAGCTAGAGACACCAAACTTGGCATGCAGGTTCCTGTATACCATACGCAGATCAAGTTTATTTCAAATTTCGGATGCACCCCTCCGCACCCCCGCAAATCGCAAAAGACTCCCACAGCCACAATTTTAAAGATAAAGCTTCAATTTTTGGTACACATGTATGTTTAATTAATGTCTTTCGGATGTGTAAATTTCAACACGATCGGATAAATAGCACAAAAGTTATAGAAGAATCTATTACGTTCGTCTCAGTTGGCAGCAACAACAGTTTGACAAGCAGTTTACGAGCTAAGTGCACTGCTTTCTTGTGTTACACCCGTATCAGATGGCAGCAACAACAGTTTGACAAGCAGTTTACGAGTTTTGTGCACTGCTTGCTTGTGTTGTCGCTGAACTGCTTGAAATGCAAGTTGGGAGCAGGGAGTCTCGTAGTCGGGCACACTCGACTAGAGTATTCTTACTTGTTTTTTTTAAATTTTAACACAAGAGGAAATTTACCATTTTGTTAAAAATTGTACCAACGCCTAAATAATGTAACGTAATGTGGCAACCGTGCTTACATTTATAATTATAATTTTATTTTATAACACTTTTTATGGAGTTGTAAGATTGTTAAGAGCTTAAATTGTGGTCAAGTTTTGAACTAAAACAAGTATCAATACTATGAAAAATTTAAAAGCAAAAACAAGAGCTAAAATTAAAACCAAATAGCACTTGAGTTAACTATATTACATGTATACTTACTATAATCTCTTTTTAACTCGCAGTTCCTTTGGCGCATAGGCGCAAAGGGTCTTTATAATGGATATCCTACGGAAACTCGTCGTCACTGGGCTGCACTGCCCGAGGACTTTAACAAGGTAGATGCGGTCTATGAGAATCAGCAGCGTCAAATAGTCTTCTTTATAGGTAAGCATTGTTAACTTAATGATTATAACTGAAATGTACTATTAAACTTATATCATTTTCGCACAGGTCGTCAATATTATGTATTTGACTCGGTCACTTTGGCGCCAGGCTATCCACAACCGTTGACCAGCTTGGGACTACCACCGACTCTGGGGCATGTGGATGCCGCATTTGTGTGGGGTCACAATAATCGCACATATTTGACAAGCGGCACGCTGTACTGGCGCATTGATGAGAACACGGGCAAGGTGGAGCTGGATTATCCACGCGACATGTCCATTTGGGCAGGTGTGGGCTATAACATCGATTCGGCGTTCCAGTATAAGAACGGCAAAACCTATTTCTTCAAGAATCTTGGCTACTGGGAGTTCAACGATGATCGCATGAAGGTGGCACATGCCCGACCAAGGCTTTCAGCACGCCAATGGATGCAGTGCGCCCCCAGTGTCAACGATGTGGATGAGGAGCAACGCTGGACAGCACCATTGGTATCTGGCACTAATGAGACGAGCGAGTCCAGCTCAGCAGCCAGCACTAGGCAGCGAGAGCAGCGGCACAGTCTGGTTGTGTTTTTGGTATTGATGCTCACATGGTTAGCCTGGCGCAGTTAAGATTGAACGTGGATTGATCTATAAAAGTTTAAGTTTAGCTTTAAGCTTAGCTTTAGACATCAGCCCGATGCAACTGGATCCTTGTAGTCATCCTCATTTGTGTTGAGTATACCAGCGATACTGTAAGACAGTATAACTTTCCATTTGACTCCGAAGACAATACACAAGCTGCCTTTAAATATCGTCATTTGCAGTGGGAAATCGATAAACAAAACTTGCCAATTGTGCACACAGACGCCATCTATTGGACGGAATAGCAGGATAGTTTTATCGCAACTATTTTATAAAACTACATATAACAATATATAACTATTAGATATACTATATATACTCGTAGCTTAACGAGTAAATATAAATCTATTTACGCACTGAATCAATTGAGAATTTCTCAGCCACAACTGCCTTATAATTAAGTACAGTATTGCTTCATATGGACGAACAGATTGGCCCGAGTCTAAGTAGCTATGAGCTGTCCGCATTTTGTGTTTGATTTCATAATAAACGTTTCTAATTATTTATATTTAAATAATGTGATATTATCATAAATTTAATGTGTGCGATTGAATTAAAACATGAAAACTCAAGAACAAAAACCATTTAGAAAACAAGTTGATAACTAACATTTACTATAATTTTTGTTAGTATTAGTTTTATACATCTGTATATTTATGCATAAAACATAAACATTTAAGTTGAAAATATCTTTTTATATATTTTTATGATAAAAAATAAATACAATTTTTGCTACATACATTGTGCAGTCTTTTGCAATCAGGCATTCGATAGGCAAATACATATATCCAGGATATTTAATAAAGAAAAACTTCAATTTATTTAAATGGGTGGAACATGGAAAACGGGACAACTTAGTTGCAGCTCGAGTTTCTCAGCCATAAATCAATAAAATAATGCATGTAAAAATTTAAATTTAACGGCAATTTGGCGGTCAACTGTAAAATCAAAAAGGTCATCCAGAAATACTATGCGTACATTTTGATATATGCAAAATAAAACATGGGAAAATTTAAATTTAACGGCTTTTTACTTATTTGTCGCTAAAATTAAAAAAAGTACAGCATACTTTCAGGAGTACATTTAGCTTGACCCAGAGCGAAAGGAAGCGGTTGACAAACACAAAATCCTTTGTATCTCTAAAGCTAAACAGGCGATGCGAATGTCCTTTGGACAACTGATAGTCCAGGTTGAAACAATTCGTATTACACAGGACTCGTAAGGATATGCAAGGATACGGCCGAGATATGGCTAGTTTTCTGTGTACTAAAAAGTCCTTATAACTTAGTTGTTTAAAGGACAATCGTTCTTTGGATTACACTTTCTAACGTTGCAGGACAAGGACTATATTTTGGCAAAAGGACATTCAAATCGTCATTCAAATGACTGAGCTACGGGCGATTTTGTGATTTTAGGTACTTTTTTCCTTTAACCCCCCTTGTGAAAATTTGAGGGAACATTTTTGAAAAAATTCTGAAAATCCTTGGATGCCAATCGATAGTTCTGCTGTCCGTGATTACAAAGTGGTATGTCCTTTCAAAATCCCTAAGGATACGACCAAGTTATAGCTTAAAGAAAAGATTGTTTTCGTCCAATATGCAAATGTTCTTCAAACAAGCTTTCAGTTGAAATTAAATATGAGCTCTCCTCAGATCACCTCCCAATTATAGCGACACTGCATCATGCACCGCAACTTAAAGCCAAGAAGCAACATATTCTCCCACGGGGCTCTTGTGTTGACGTTTTTAAAGCTGAACTGGATAGAAGAGTCAACCTCAACATGGAAATTAGTAGCCCAGATGATATAGAAGATGCAATTTCAATATTTATGAGAAACATACTACTGGCGGCATCTTATGCTACTCCGGTAAGTCAATGCTTACCAAGCCAACAACGACAAGCTGAACTTCCTCCAAGTGCCGTTGCGCTCCTACGCCTGAAAAGAAGAGTCAGAAAAGAATATGCAAGAACGGGTGATATTCGTATCCATCAAATCTATATAAGACTATCAAATCGAGTGCAATAGGCTCTATCAAAAGTCAAGCAAAGAAAAATTGATGACATTTTAGAGAGCGCTGGTCCGGATGCATCTTTCAACCACACTCTCTGGAAGCTTACAAGCCGCTTTAAAAGAATTGTCATCCCGAAAACCCCAATTAAAGATTCAGCAGGCGGTTGGTGTTACTCCAATCAGGAAAAGGCTGACATCTTTGCAGATAGCTAAGAGGAAAGATTTAAACCGTTTAACCTTACATCTGCAGATACGCGTAAAATCTGCTGGAGAAGACCTTCTGTATAACAGGACACTAAAACTTCTTCCCAAAAGAGCCCTGCTGTTTATAGTTCTGCTCCTCAACAGCATACTTAGGACAGGTCACTACCCAAACAGTTGGAAGACCGCGCTAATCACCATGATACCAAAGCCAAGTAATCAACACACGGTAGTCGATGGATACAGACCAATAAGTCTGCTCTCTGCTTTAGGTAAGATGACGGAACGGGTGATCCTAAACCGCATCCTTCAGCTTGAATCTGTGATACAAATTATCCCAAAGTGGCAGTTTGGATTTAGACAGGGTCATGGCACGCCGGAACTACTACATCGTGTAGTCAACTTCGCCCTAGATTCAATGGAGAAAAAAATGTACTCAGTAGCTGTCTTCATGGACATTAAGCAAGCTTTTGACAGGGTCTGGCATGATGGCCTTCTCGTTAAAATGAAGAACATATTGACGCCGCAACTTTTCCAACTTGTTAGTAGTTTTCTCAAGGACAGAAGCTTCAAAGTTGTTGTTGACGGATCAAATTCCTCGAAGCGCCCAATCCGCGCAGGTGTCCCACAAGGCAGGGTTCTTGGTCCTACGCTATACACTTTATATGCAGCCGATATGCCTAACTCACGGATAATAACTGGACTGGTCGAGGACGATGTGCTAATAGCAACATACGCGGACGACACTGCAGTGCTAACGAGAAGTCCAAGCATTAACCTAGCTACGGAAGCCTTACAGCAATACGTGTGCAGCTTTGAGGACTGGGCTCTGAAATGGAACATAGGCATCAACAGCAGCAAGTGCGCAAATGTTACGTTTACCACCAGGACTTTATCTTGCAGAGGCATTACGATGTTGGGCTCCACACTTGAGCACAAAAACTCACACAAATACTTAGGTGTCGTACTGGACAGGTCTCTGAACTTCAAAATCCATACAACCATGGTTCACAAGTCGGTGATGGCAAAAGCCGGAAAGATGACGTGGCTACTTGCCCCCCGAAATAAGCTGTCACTGTATAGCAAAGTTTCCATCTACAAGTCCATACTAAGTCCCATATGGAAATATGCACTGCAAATCTATGGCATTGCGGCAAAAAGTAATTTAAATAAAATTCGAACAGCGCAATCAAAAATTCTAAGGCGAATATGCAACGCACCATGGTACATTCGAAATAGGGACATCGAAAAGGATCTAAGGGTTCCTAAAGTGGGTGATGTCATGCTACTACACGCATCCAAATATCTTCAACGCCTTGGTGGTCACCCTAACGCATTAGCCAGACGTCTAACCAAGAAGCCACGAAAGAGAAGACTCAAAAGGTGCCATCCACTGGATCTTTCTACCAGATTCCTACAATATACATATGTATATATTAGAATTATTATTATTTACTATAGAATAAGTTACTAATAATAGTAACAGCAATCTATAAAATATATAAAAACTTAAAAAAAAAAAAAAAAAAAAATACAATAATAATAATTAAATAAACTTGTAAATATTGTAAATAATAGTATGTACTATTATATTAATATAATTAATTATATAATTAATTTGTAATTAATTATATTAATACTTTCTTCCTTTCCCATAAATGTAAAACTAGGTTAAGTTGCCGCTAAAGGTAGCAGAAAACTTGTTTAAACAAAATATACAAATTTTTACCAAAAAAAAAAAAAAAAAAAAAAAAAAAAATAGGTATGGTTGAGGCGAGTCGTTTGACATAAGATTCGTAAGGATCCGCAAGGCTACGACTAAGATATTGCTGGCTCTCTGTGTACATAAAAGTCCTTGTAACATAGTTGTTTAAATGACGATAATTCTTTTTAATACATTTTCAAGCTTAACAGGACAAGGTCTGTCTTTTGGCTGAAGGACATTTAAATCGTCCTTCAAATGACTGAGCTACATGGGATCATGTGTACAAAAATTTAAGGCAACATTAATGGAAAAATCATATGCAAAATGTACCAACTTAACACCTAAATTTTAAAAACTTCTTCATGTTGTCTCTTAAAAATTTGGTTTGAAACTCTGCTAGTCGTTTCATTGGATTGACCAAAGAGGTCGCCTGGGTTATTAAGTTTTCCTGTTCAGTATGTGACAAACTTACAATTTTGTGATTCTATGAAATAAAATTGAAATAAAAATTTAAAATTATGAATTCGAAATTTCATGTTCTAATTTTGATTTTTTTCAAAACCTTAATAAAAAACCTTGCGCTTGAATGGAGCTATTTGTAGTTGTGCAGTTTTGACATCGTAGAATCAATAATAGAATAGATGGCGCCAGTGTTTTCATTTGCTATATGTGTTGCATAATTAGGCGAATTGGCAGTGTCAATGTAAGATGTGGTTGCTGTCCTTGCTAATGCTAGTCTGTTCAACAACCAATGAAACTGAACAATAGATGGCGCCACCTTTTGCATTTATTTCATTAGTTTAATTTAGAATCGTTTTCGATATTGTGTTGCGTCTCACTGGCGCTCTCTATCGATGAAATGCAGCCCTTACTTACCTATGAAAATTAACCATAGATAGAGCCACTGTGTGCGTTTAAAGCTATTAGGTCTAGACAGAAAATAGTTAGAAAATAGCTAGTTTTTGACGACTTTGCCATTTTTGATCTATTTTGCGGAATTTGGGATTTTGGGGCTGGATCTTGAAATAAAATGAATAATGTATGAATAGGAAATTTCATGATATAATTTTGATTTTTGTCTAAAAACTAAAAATCGATCTCTTTTCTGCTTTAATTTTGCAATTTGTGGGCGCATGTCCTTCGGTAACTTCGGTTTTTGCTTATTTGCCACTAAACTAGCTGCCCTCTAGAAGAACTTTTTTTACTCACATGTCATTTTATGCTATTTCGAATCGAACTGCACCAAAAAAAACATATGTTCGAAAAAATCGCAAATCGCGCGTCCGCGGCATTAAATAAAAAAATTCTTTTGCTCCACAGAAAATAATAAATAAAACAAAATATAACAAACAGTTGTGTATGTCGTTTTCCCTTTTATAAAGCTAATTTAGGAGCCCCGAATATTTAGTTGATTTTTAAAAATCAACACAGCTAACTATTTTAATATTAAGAAAGTAGTGAACAAATTTTAAATGGAAACAGACCTGATTATACTTATTTTGTCAGTAAACTTTTTTAGACCACTGTGCAGGTAAAAGCATTACACATATAACGTTGTATTTATTCGTTGTTCGTAATTGAAGCTAAAGCTAATGCAGATATGCGTACACAACTTTGTACATACATATGTACATATATATATAACTATTGGAGCGGGCATCCGGCAGACCATTTTGAACTATGGACGCCGAAAGGTACCCAGGTAACGGTCGCACATGCCACAGTAGTGATTGGTATTCATGCAACTGGTAATGCAGTAGGGCAGGCACACACAGCAGTAGAGTCTAAAGAATAATTGAAGGTGTATCGATATCAGTAACAGTGATAGGTATTATCTATGGGCGGTGATTACTCACTGCAGCAAGCACAGCAGTAGCGCAATAAGATGGGTGCGCGAATTGGGCTTAAAGGAGACACGAGTGCGGGTAAAGTTGTGGCAGTAGGGACACTGAATATCCTGTGGATCAGGACCGTATGGTGAGCCTGGCACAACAATAACCGTGTGATGTGTCGTTGTTTCGGCTGTTGTTGCTGCTGCTGCTGCCGCTGCTGGTCCCGTTGTCTGTGCGGGCGTGGCCGTTGCCTGGTCATAGCTGGGCGGTGCTGGGGGGTGGGCTGCCAACAGCTGCTGTTGTTCCGGTTCTTGCAACTGTCCGCTTATATCCCTGGGCATCTCCAGCGGCGTTTTCGGATAAACAGGTTCCATAGTTTGATTACAAGTACACTTTGACTAGTTCGACAACTCAAAGCCAATTAGCCATGAAAAACCAAAAAACCAAACCCAGTTGGCTCTTATCAATGAAAGCCATTTGCGCACCTCCGTGGTGAGTTTGTTCTCTTCTTCTTGGCTAAAAGCTCTATGTTATTTGTGCTCTTTTTTGCTTGTTCACCTTGGGGGAAATTTAACTCTTATAGGAAATTTAACTCTGAACGCACCTATTGGGATTTAATTGTTAATGTACCTGTTGGGAAATTTAACTCTAAATCGACCTTATGGGAAATTTAAATTTTTGTGTATTTGTTTATCATCAGTACGCATACAATGTGAAAAATTGTTTATGTTTCTATTGTTCTGTTTGATATCAGCATTAATCGCCGCTATAAAAGCCCACGTATTTGTTGCAGTTTCCGCAAAAGTGATTCGCATTCATGCAGCTTGTTGCGGTGTAGGGTAAACAGGCACAACACCAGAGCCTGTAACGGGCATCATCAACAACAACAACGCACTGATAAGATAACAACTTAAGAGTAAACTGATAACAGATCTTACCCCACTATGCATAGCAATGCGGCCATAAAATGGGTGCGCACACTGGGCGCATATTCCACGCGTGTCAGCTTCTTTACATGACAATGGGGACAACTAATGAAGCATGGATCTGCTCCAACTGTGGGAGGAGGCTGTGCTGCAAAAGAAAGATGCCTAATAACAACAACTTGAAGCAACTTTTAAATCGCAAACACTTACGTTGAATAATAACCACTTGAGCTGCGTGTGGCACTTGGAAATGTGTTGCCTGCTCGTAACTGGGCGGCTGTTGATGCGTCTGCGCATGTAATACATGCACCTGTACCTGTCTCTGTGAACGTGCCTGTGGCTGATAGTGATAGCGCAAGCCTGTGTCCACATTTGGTTGAAAGTTCTTTTGCATTTTTAAGTTGTTGCGCGCAGCAGGTCCGTTGATAACCAACTTTGGCTACGTACTCTCGTGTCTGACTCGTTTGTGTTTGGCAACATGGCTGACAGCCTCAATGTATCAGCAACATGACGCAAAAGCTTCGAAACATTTGCGCAGCATCTGTCAAATCACAAAACTTGCAAGCTAATTTCTTCATTTAGTTCGTTTCGATTTAGGTGTGTATTAAGTGTTTATAAACTACTACTACTATATGCAACGGGCAGTCAACTGAATTCATTTTGTGCATGCAACTTGAAACTGTTTTGATAATGATTCAGATAAGCAGAAGTATTTGGCTACTATGGTTTACTATGACGTCATACTTTGCCTTAACTATTTATGTTATATTAGTATAATAAGGCGGTTATATGATATTATACTACAATTTTAAAAAATTCTGAAATTGTTTGCAATTTCCACACATTTAAATACCCGCAACTTATTAGGTTATTTTTAGTTTCGGTTTATAGAAAGGCTTTGTAATGAAATAAACTAGATTTTCAACTTTCTTTAAAGCTGCAAATTCACTGTGATAAAAACTATACACTGTAAACTGTAACTGAGTCAGCTCAATACAACATAGTGATCGTTTGAAAATGGTTTGTTTTTCAAGTTTTAATGCGTAATAAAACTCTCAGCACTTAGCATACCTTGTCTATAAGCTAACACATCCATACATATGCAGCTATATATATAATTTCAGAAGATTTGTTTTGCCCGTACGACCTAAATTACCGAGAAAAAAATCTTAATAAAGAGATTAAAATTACCATATAATTTATTATGCAATTATTTTCTTTCGGAAGAGAACTAACTTAATTTTGCTGATAACATGTTTCCTGCTTCAGTTGAGCATGCTGATATTTATTATTATGAATACATATACATAAGTACATTATGAATCGTTTTATATTTTAGGCATTCCAAAAATTGTTTGCTGATAAATAAGACGTCTGGAAGGTCAAATCCAAAAGCTTTATAAACAAATGTTTAGTTTTTGTATGAACCGACAAAGGCGCCACATCGGCTGCACTTGTGTATAGCGGTTTGACAGGACTGCGTACAGTAGGGAACACAGAAACAGCAGATGCAACTACAGCAAAAAAGATACTAAGCAAATGTTTTCACAATCACAGGAATCATTTGTCACTTACCCCAACAAAAACATGAGCGCCGCCAGGATATGCGTTTTTGAGTTGGGCTCATAAGTGACCACGGTTTGGTGACGAGTATTGCAATTGGGGCAGGTGGCCAAGCAGGAGCTAGGACCAAGGATATTCGGCATCAAAGCTGCACACAAATTAGCAACAGTTTTATACAAAAGTCACTTTTAAGAAACCTTTTTGCAGTCTACTTACCCTGTGTCTGCTGTACTGTAGGTATCATTACCTGCATGGGAGCTTGAGCAGTCATAAAGTGTGTATTCGCTGGAGGTTGACCACCGTTGTAACCAACATCGCCGTAATGCGGCGGCGCCTCAGGATATATTTTCGTAGTTTCCATATTCAAGTTGCTTTTTGCGAAATTTAAAGAAGATTAGGTCTGAAGTGCTTGAAGCTTGTCGCAATACTGAAACTTGGAACAAGCAAGAGAGCCAAGCAGAGCTCAAGCCAGCATGCACAGATTCGCTAATTAATCTTTAAAAAGCAATGCGAGCAAAAGATTCGTCATATCACACCATTCACCCTGTGCAAACCGAAAAGTTAGGACAAAGAAATCAAAAGTAGTTAATCAGTAATTGTTAAGAAACTATTAATTGTTCAATGTGTCACATGAGACCAAAACACAAGGGAGTTACATTGAAAATCGATTGTGGTATTATTTTTGGTGACTAGTTCCATGAAAACTAACATAAATAGTTACTTATAGTTAGGGTATGAATATAATATCCTTGGCTCGATTAACACATTTGCTGGTATTCATTTTGAACTTAAGTACAATATGCAACAATTTGAGCTTTTTTTTGGCGGAGGTAGGGCTGAAATTGAAAATTTTTATTGAACTGTGACTCAGCAACTGAAAACCCAAAAAATTTGAATTTGGTTGAGTTGCTCAAATGGCTAAAGATTGGACCTTCAGCCATCGATTTCGACGATTGATGACTTTTTCAAAACCTTATGAATAAATCTCCATGATTAAAGAATTTCCGAAATTTTTTTTCGACTTTTCCTCGAAATTTTAAATTGAATTTGTGCAATAGGAAATATTTTCGAAATTTCAAATTCAATATCTTCAAAACTATTTAGTATATGTATAAAAGGCCCTTATTCATAGGCCTATATATTGACTTTTATTTGATGTATCGTTTTTATCTTCAGATCTTGACACTTTGTCTGCCTATGGTATATATCAACATGTATACCAAGTTGGTTTACTCTAGCTTCAAAATTGTGTAAAAAACCTGCGTTCATACGGACAGACGGACAGAAGGACAGACGGACATTTCACAAACCCAATATACTCTTTTTTTTCATAAATAAAAACAAAAACAAGTAAGAATACTCTAGTCGAGTGTGCCCGACTACGAGACTCCCTGCTCCCAACTTGCATTTCAAGCAGTTCAGCGACAACACAAGCAAGCAGTGCACTTAACTCGTAAACTGCTTGTCAAACTGTTGTTGCTGCCAGCTGAGACGGGCGTATCACAAGCAAGCAGTGCACTTAACTCGTAAGCTGCTTGTCAAACTGTTGTTGCAGCCAACTGAGACGGGCGTAATAGATTCTTCTATAACTTTTGTGCTATTTATCCGATCGTGTTGAAATTTACACATCCGAAAGACATTGATTAAACATACATGTGTACCAAAAATTAAAGCTCTATCTTTAAAATTGTGGCTGTGGGAGTCTTTTGCGATTTGCGGGGGTGCGGGGGGGTGCATCCCAAATTTGAAATAAACTTGATCTGCGTATGGTATACAGGAACGTGCATGCCAAGTTTGGTGTCTCTAGCTCTTATAGTCTCTGAGATCGACGCGTTCATACAGACGGACAGACGGTCAGACGGACAGACGGACAGACGGACAGACAGACAGACAGACGGACATGGCTAGATCGTCATGGCTGTTGATGCTGATCAAGAATATATATAGTTTATATAGTCGGAAATGCTTCCTTCTGCCTGTTACACACATTTGCAGTACTTTATAACTCCCTTTTTCTCATTTTTAATGGGAACAGGGAGTAAAAAATATGTTTAAAAATATTTCAAAAAAAAGTCTACCATAAAAAAAAAGTTAAAATTATTTTTTAGTCTTTTTTTAGTGTTGCATAGTGTAGTAAATAATGGTTAGTTATTTACGGGTATGAGTATAATATCCTTGGCACTATTAATACATTTCAGGAAAGTCATTTGAGCATTATTTTTAGCTCCATTTCTTTTATTGGCCATTACATTAGGTTCTAATGTACATTCATTTTGATTGATAATGTGCCCCAACTTAGTGATTGTGGCTTCCAACATATCTGTTGCACGAAGAGCAATAGTGATCAAGGCTGCGAGCACATTCCGTGCAGTACAAACATACGGCGCAGGGCCACAACCTGCAAAAATGAATTACAAAATACAATTATTGGTAGTATATAATTTAGTATTGGTTAGTAAGAAAGCCACGCTTACATGGTCAGACACATAATAAGCGCAAGAATATGCGTCCTTGTGTTGGCCTTTCTCTCCACTCTTGTCATCATATGCAGATTGCAGTGGGGGCAAACCATTCCGCAGGCTTCAGGACCAACGGCTATGGAGGACATTGTTGAAGTTTTCTTAGTCTGGTTTATTTTAAGAGGTCTACAAGGGCTGCTTGTGGGTTCGATACTAATATGCCACTTTGTAGTGCACATACATTTATAAACATAGAATATATATACATATACATATATACTATTTATATAAGTATATAGCATACCCGCTTACAATATGAAATTCATGATTTCATTTTGCTAATTGAAGAATGTTCTAGGTTATGCATCACCTATAAATAAAGGGACGTATGTTCTTACATATTATAATTTGTAATTCTTGTTGATAATAGCTTGACTATATATATAACCACATATACAAATGCGTAAGTAGTTGAAAGACAAGTAGAAACATATACATATGTATAAAACCATATTCGCACGAAAATTTAATATTACCTTTTATTCAATTTTCATATACAGTATGTACAGTATCTATGAAAATGAATTTGAAGCAAATCGCACAAAAACTCAACTTTTGCCCACATTTTCACACATTTTACGCGCAGGTGGTTGAATTTTCCGAAAAGTTGTTGAATTTTCACATAGATTTCTGAAAATGAATTTGAACCCCATCGGTTGAGAAACAGATAAGTTAAATACAACAATTTGCCGACCATTTTCCGACTTTTCAGGTGGATTTTCTAATATTTGAAAATGACGGTTTTTATATTTTTTTATGTGGAGTTTGGAAAATGAGTCTGAAGCAAATCGCACTAAAAATAAAGTTTAACCCATATAACCTTGACCACCAACTTTTCACCCGGGAGGGTGAATTTTCCGGAAAATGTATTATATATTTTAAGTCGGCATTAAATACTATTTATTTTGAAATATTGACAGAAAAAGTATCGAAAAGTCGAAAAACTCCTTATATTAAGGGTGGCCACTTAGCGCAAAATTGATCTGCGGCTGATCTTTCCTTTATCGGCGCCAATCTATCGCACAAGCGAAAGAGGCAAAGCACAATACGGAAAAACAAGAACAAAACACATGGGCTGCTTGTCTCGACTCACTTTGCAACAACAACTTGTGTTGGGTGACCCGGCTCATGAACAGTTAGGTTTCTTCAATTTGGCTTACACTTCGAAAAATTACATTCGTTGTTTTTTACAAACGAGCACAGCGGTCTTCTATCACTTGAATTTATTAAACAAATGTTCAATTGTAAATTATCTAGCTCTGTTTCAAACTGACTTATGTATTGAAAAACTATATAAAAACTATTATTTACTTTGTTCAATTTGTTTTTCTCTCAGTGTACAATTTGTATTAAAATTTTCTCGGTTTGACAGCTTATGGCTTATGGCCCAACGAAAGTGTTTGTTGTAGATGTTGTTGTAAAAATCGTCTGCAATTTAAGTTTTCTTGATTACAAAAACAAAATTCTGACATAATCATAAACCTAAATATTTTAAATATTTATCAAATTATTTCGATGACTTACTTAATTCAATTTCTGCTGCCAAATGAAAAACTTTATAATTTTTATATTTTTAATTCAAGCACTTGACTTTGATCTTGAGATCAAAAATTTATTACAAACAAGTAGGAACGTTGAAGTGGGATACACCCGACTGCGATATACTCTTTTTTAGTCTCTTCGCTGAGTCAGATCAATCGTGGAAGTATTTAGTAGCCCTTGTGTCAAATTTGGTTACTCTAGCTGTAAAACTGTGGAATATATAGGTTTTGCCGTTTGTGGAGAAAGGGGTGGGGGTGGGGGGAGATCTTGGCACTTTGTCTGCCTATGGTATATACATATATCAACATGTATACCGAGTTTGGTTGCACTAGCTTCAAAACTGTGGAAAAAACCTGCGTTCATATGGACGGACGGACGGACTGACGGACAGACAATAATTTCACAAACCACATTCTTCTTCGTTTTTACAGCCTGTTCCCATTAAAAATGGGAAAAAGGGAGTTATAAAGTACTGCAAAGGTGTGTAACAGGCAGAAGGACGCATTTCGAACTATATAAACTATATATATTCTTGATCAGGATCAACAGCCGAGACGAACTAGCCATGTCCGTCTGTCTGTCCGTCTGTCCGTATAAACACACAGATCTCGGAGACTATAAGAGCTAGAGACACCAAACTTGGCATGTAAAGATAAAGCTTTGATTTTTGGTACACATATATGTTGTATCAATGTTGATCAGCTGTGTAAATTTCATCACGATCGGATAAATAACATCAAAGTTATGGAAGAATCTATTACCCCTGTCTCAGCAGGCAGAAACAACAGTTTGACAGGCACTGCACAAGTTAAGTGCACTTCTTGCTTGTGTTGCCGCTGAACTGCTTGAAATGCAAGTTGGGAGCAGGGAGTCTTGTAGTCGGGTACACTCGAATAGAGTATTCTTACTTGTTCTTTATTTTTTTTCTCAAAAAATTAAAAAAAAAGGCTTTAAATATAGAAAGTGTTATGCAAGTAGTATATTTGTGCACTTGTTTGTGCTTTGCTCAGATTAATAAAAGAAAAACGATTATGCTGATTCAGCGCTAGTTGAAAGGAACCCATTTCAGTTTTGATAGGCGCCCACGAAGGCGCCACAGCTGGGGCAGCTGTGATTGGCGCTCTGACAGGAGTCCATACAGTATGGAATGCAACAGCAGCAGATGCCACTGCAAAAGGGAAATAGTTACTTATACGTAATGCAGTATCCTTGCTTAGAACTCTTACCCAACCACACAAATGGCCAAAGCAATCAGATGTGTCTTGGTGCTGGGCTCATACTGCACCTTTGTCATCTGACGGGCCTGACAGGATGGGCAGGTGGCCAATGTCGACATTCTACCCAAATTATTTTGAACAATCGGATCTGTGAAAATCATAAAAATGTGCTTAGAAAAAACCCATACATAAACATTATTTCAGTGTTCACAAACTTTGCACATAGACACTCGGTTGCTGCACGGTAATTATTGCTGGAGGAGGTGGCGTCAACAGCTCCGTTGGAATCATTGAAGGGGCACTCACATCACCATACTGCGGTGGCGCCTCATGAGCGTGCGGATAAATGTTCGATTTGGCTTCCATTGCTCAACTGTTGCTTTAGCTTCTAAATTCCAATTCTGCTTCAAATTCTGTTCTGTTCTGTCTTCCGAATGTGGTCTGTACAGTTTGCCACCCGTCACGAAACTAACGAGCGTCAAATACCGCTCTCTGCCTGGCCCATGGCATTAACTTATTTCAAACACATACAATTTATGACTTTGTGTGTGTGTGTGTGTGTGCGTGTGTATATTCCCTTGGGTAAACACAAAAGAAAAATGGAGTGTAGCTATGTATGTGTGTTTGAATGGACACTGTGCAGTGTTGGGTCCTGCTATGAAAGGCTTAGACAGAACCCACAAGTATCCTTATTATAATACATTATTCCTCAAAAAAATCTATAAGCAATAATAGCTTTGTTATATAAGAGATAAAGTGAAATAAACCAATACCCTCTTATAATACATATACATATATAACCGACAGATCGCCCAAACATTCAAAATTGTAGCCTGATTCCAAATCAAGTTTAATTCTCCGAACACGTCAATTTATAAGAGATATACAATTTTATAAAATTTTTGAAAATCTTGGAAAATCTTAAAAGATAAAGAAGAAGATACATACATCTTAAAATACATAAAATTCCATAATGAAAAGTTTGTTGGAAAGCTCAAAGAGTTGAGACTTCAAAAAATAAAGAAGATTACAAAATAATCGAAACTCAAGATAAATCAGAAAAAGTCTAAGAAATATGTCTAAATAGTTATAAAATTCATTAATTAAGACTTTTTTGTAAAGCTCGTAGAATTGAGTTTTAGAAAATAGTCGCTACTTAGAATAGATCATAAAATGTCTAAACGGTTAGAAAACTTTTAAAAAGTTTATTGAAAAACTCGAAAAGTTGAGTCAATTGAACAGTTCTTTAAGCAAAGCATATCTACATCGTATACAAAACATACTCCAAACAAATCCTATAATATTAAACAAATGTATTAGTTGGAAAGGTTTTCAGTTGCGTTTTATTTAGCTATTAAAAAACTGATTTTATGGATAAGGCACGTGCCGCTAATGATTGCACTCAACAAATGCAATTGCGGTGCTTTTTCGACATTTGGGTACAGTTAGAAAACGGCTTTGCCTATATACTGATTACAGTTACTGCAATAGTGATCCAAGCTGCAGCAACTCTTTAGGCAATAAGGCAACGGTACCAGGCAAACTAGTCTAAAAATAAAACATGTGTCATAATGCCTGTTGCCCTTATATAATAGCTTTCTTACCCGGTCAGGCATAGGGCCAAAGCAAACAGGTGCGTGCTTCTATTCGCACGTCGTTCCACATGCGTCTGCATCATATTGTGGCAGTTGGGGCAACTCATGCGTTGTGCCACGCGTCCCAGCGGCGGCGACGGTGCTACAAGTTAAGGATCATTGTTTGGGATTTGGTTTTTTTTTTGCTAGCTGATAGAGTTGGAATAAAAACCAGCTGATCCCAGCTGTGCTAGCAGCTGATACAAGCACTTGCCATTCGAGTTGAGCAGCAGCACGGGAGCTGGCGTTGGCTGAGCCATAACTGGTGCCAGCTGTGCGCTTGGAGCAGTTGACATATAGGCGTAGCTCATTTGCTTTAGGTCCGTTTCCATTTTGAAGTGTTTTGATCAATGCCAAATATGCTGCTGGCTTATATAGCTAGCACAAGTTAAGGCAATTCACTTAACGTGGCGTATACGCAATTTAGGCTAATAACAAAACATCAAAAGAGCATTTTTTCGACGTGTGTTTATTAATGATGAACTTTTAGAACAACATAACAAATTGTTTTGCTTATGATCAAAATAATTGCATGTGTTTAGTGTGAAGAGGTAGCAGGTGTAAGTACAAGATAATATATCAAATTTTATGAAGGCAGTGCAGTGTAAAGCTGCTGTGCAATTAGATGGTCTCCTCTGAGTTCCTTGACAGGTTGCTCAACGTTCGAAGGTGCCCACGAAGGCGTTGCAAGAGGGACAGTAATGCTCCATGTTGCGTGCACAATCCGTGCAGTACAAGCAGCAGGCACAGGGTATGCAGCTGCAAGAATGGAAGAGATGAGTTGAAGTATAACTGTTGCATGTATGCATTTACTATTGCTTACCCGATGATGCACAAGATCAGCGCAATTAAATGGGTCTTTGTGGTAGCCTTTGGCTCGGTGCGTGTGGTCACCTGTTGGTGGCAGTTGGGGCAAACCACTTTGCTGGGCTCAGCACCGACGCATGCGGACATTCTGCTGTTTCTGAAATATTAAATAATATACAATTTATATGCAGTTGAAAAGTTGTGCTTATCGATTAGTGTTAGTGTTGACCTTGGACAGCTATGGCTCGCGTGCTGTTTATGGCTGATATCAGTGCAATGTCATCTAAAAAATTTAGTTAAAAGCAGCAGAAAACATGATAATCACAATGTTGCCGTTGTACTGCAACTCTTTATTTTTATAAGCACAATTGCTAATTGTATGCTGACCAAACACAGAGTATTGTGTGTACATACTGGATAATTGGTTGGCATGCGGCAAGTAAATTAATTTCAATAACCCTGCCACCTTTGGTGCCCGCTGATATCATCCGCTGTCTCTCAATGATGTCAGTTGAGGCGCCAGCTAAAGTGTCTGCCTCATGGCCACACGCTGATGTCGTCATTCATCAGAATTTGCGAATTCTGTCCAAACCCAAATATTAAATTAAAAAAAAAAAACAAACCAGCCAATGCTAAAAATTCTATAAATATAACTACAACTACTTATGCTTGAAAGAGACAGCTCATTTGGGAGTGTCCATTGTAACCTGGGCGTGTGTCTTACTATCCTTTAACCCTCACTATATATCCTTCGTTAATGCCAATGTGCTAGGTTAACGCAAGACTAGCTGGCTTATTGTCAGCATTTAGGCGCTGTCTATGTCAATATACATAAATCTAGATAATTGCAATGATAATAAGTATATATGTTTGTACAACAAATGTCAAGCTAGTCCATAATCAAAACAAACACTCAATATTAATACTTAAACAAGCAAAAACGTTGCAGTTGCAAGTTCCCGACTACAACATACTCTGTTATCAGTGTAAAAAGTTATCTAATAGGGGGTCAGTACATCATTAGGTAGTACGGACAGACATACAGACAAATATTTTAAAATTCCAATATACCTTTTTCCGCTGGGAAACAGAGCATAGTGTGAACTTAATCAGAAGATGCCTATTTTTATATTAAACATTTTGAACAAACATTCATTCTGCATACATATTTGTTAACAAAAAAAACTATTTTTAAACTGATGTTTATATGAAATACGTCTGTGTTTTTTTACAAACACTTATAAGTAATGAAATTATTTTTAATAGTACTTAGCATTTGATTCTATTCACGTGCTGCATAAACAAATTACACATTTCACGCCAATTTTAAAATAAACATTTGATATACTCACTGTGCAGTTTACGTATATATTGAGAATAATATTTCTTATAGCAACAGAAGTCGCCGTGAACTTGTTGCGCGTTGTGACCACAGAAGCGTTTTGAAACTCATTTCGTTGATGAACCGCAAAGAAAAGCGCTTGTTGTCATGTTAAGCCCAAACGGCGCACAGTGTGACAGAATTAGTTTTGACTGGCTAAAATTTCATTTGCTTTCGGCTGCTCAGCATTTATTAAATTGCTCTTTTGCAGTTTACAAATAATTGAACAAATTTTTGATCATAAAATAGCAATATTTATTGAAGAAATCAATTTTTCTGTTCTCAGTTGTTTTCAAATTCAAATTGCTTTGAAAATTGTTAATTTTTGATCAGAAACTGTTAAAAATCCACTGTGCAATCCTCTTGGCCACACGAAGGGTTGATTTGGCAACAAAGCTGCGAGCGTAGAGTTTTGGCAACAATGCTGCAAGCGTGCTGTCTTTTCAACTATGTTGCGAGCGTACTGCACTGTCAGCCATGTTGCTAGAATGATGTGTTCACAACAATGCTTTGGCAACTATGTTGCGATCGTGCTGCCTTGCCAGCCATGTTGCGAGCGTGCTGCATTGGCAGCCATGTTGCTTAACTAACTGACAGCAATGCTGCTAGCGTCATGTTTTGCCAACTTCTGCCTTGGCAGCAATGTTGCGACAACTTCAAACTGCAAAATTCAAACAATTTCAACTATTTTCAAACTGTCATTTAATGATTTTCATTAAAATTATTAAAGTAAATAGTTACATATGCGTTTTTATATGGATGTATACATAGGAGTATATAAATTCTATTTATTTTCTTTAAATGCAGACGGTTGTTTATAGTATATTGAAGCGAAGTGCAAACAAGAGAAGCTCAATTCGCATAGACCTTGATTGAAGCAGGAATGTTGCTGCTTATGAATTGTTTTATCGCTGCTAAGTCGCAAATTTTTGTCAAGTCTACATTTTAAGTACTATATACATACTACATATGTATATACTTATTTTTTTGATAATTATGTATGTTAGTTTGTGTGGTTTGTATTTTATGGAATATGCGAGTATGTATGCCGTTGTGTTTGTATGTCTGCATTCGATCATGGTTCGTCATACATCATCATATGTATGTTGTATATACATATATTTTAGAAACTGCCAAGGCAGGCATTACAATTCGGACAGAATTGGCTCGTTTTGTAGCAGCATTTGCAGCAGCATGGCATACAGACGCATGGCCAGCAGCTGTAGGGAATGAAAATGTGATTAGATACGCTACGAGATTTTGCTAAATCAGCAACTTATTGTAAATGTTTACACTTACAGAAAGAGGCAGAGGAAGAATGCCAAACAATAAGTTTTGCCCGTTGCATGGTGCTCCACGCGCATACGGACACGGGCATTACATTCGGGACAGACCATGCCGTTTCCACTATCGACGACAACCGTGGTATTTGAGACCACGACAGGCGGCTGCTGATGTACCACATATTGAGGTGCCACATGATGCAATTCGGTGGGGGGCGCACTGGGTAAGGCAGCATTCCATTCGGGCTGCTCTGAGTATGCAGGCGGCTGAGGGGGAAGTTTGCTGTACTCCATGTCTGGCAATTAATACGATGTGCCTGCAAACATTTCGGGGAAAGTACCGTTTTAAAAATTGTATAAGAACAAATGCACATTATGTATGTATATATCTGTTTTTACTGCTTGCAGTGTTCAATTGTATGCAATTTAAGTATAAAGAAACTAATATTGTTTATAAGTAGTTTAAGAAATAGAATATTAAATGAACAATGTTATACATATATACACATACATTTGTCTTTATGTATAAAAGAGTTCAATCTGACCAAAAGTGACTAATTCATTGGTGACCAATACAACTGATGTTTGTTTTTACATATACTTTATTATTTGTTTACTTTTGTTAAGATTATTTCAACAATTTCAGTTGAAACACTTTCCAGGAACGAAGCGACCGGCGACTTCTCCAAAGAACGCAAGCGAACTGAACGCGCAAAGTAAGAGCACGCTACAGACGAAGTAAGAAGAAGCAAGCTCTGAACTTCTTTGCATGGGTAAGAGCAGGATGACTATCTATGTGAAGAGCGTATTCTGTTAATGCAGTTGCACAAAAGGGAATCGGATAGGGACACATCTAACGGATCTAAAAGCGAAACAGAGTCAAGACTGCTGAATATAATAAATTAGCTAAATAAAAAATCACAAATAAATATATGTATGTATGTATAATAAACATTGTATATACTATCAGCTAGTTACTTGGGTAAAGTTAGAAAACTATAGCTTTATTTAAATTTGTATCGTACATCCATTATAGTGGCGTCCAAATAATCGCTAGTGTCGATTGCTTTTTTAAAAGGGGATTCCTGAAACTGATTTTGATATCAAATTCTTATAACACAAGCGGACTTCGGCGAAAAACTTATATTCTGGCTGCTTTATTTTTTTATTAGTTTAATAGTGATTAGTAAGTAAGTCATGAGATTTAATCCACAGATTTACAAATTCAGGTCTTTTCTAAGTAAATACAGTTTACGTTTATTTTGCATACCCTGTCTGTCCGTCTGTTTATATGCGAAATAGGCCCACAGTTTTAGAGCTATCGTGATGAAACTTGGCACAGATGCTTATTCTTTCTGCAAGCAGTACATATGTCAGAATCGGCCAGATCGGAGCACTATAACATATAGCTGCCGTAGGAACGATCGGTTGAAAAATAAGTTTTTGTATGAAAATATTGTTTGTTTTTCAAGATAACTCAAACAAACTCACAATGTCTCAGTTTAAACACTATCCACATATGTTGGCTAAATTTCATCGAAATCGAACCACTATATCTGATAGCTGCCATAGGAATGATCGGTTGAAAAATAAGTTTTTGTATGAAAAACTTGTTTGTTTTTCAAAATAGCTCGAACAAACTAACTATGACGTAATAAAATCACGTTCTACACATGTTGACCAAATTTAATCAAAATCGGATCACTATATCTTATAGTTGCCATAGGAACGATCGGTTGAAAAATAAGTTTTCTTATGCAAATCTTTTCTGCAAGGGTATATATCTTCGGCACGCCAAAGATAACATTTCTTTCTTGTTTTCAAAATCATACGCTCCAACAAAGGGCCCATAAACAGAAATGGCAACTATCGATTACCGAGAAATAACTGAATTGACATATAAATTATGGAAAATAAATGACGGAATTTTTTAAAGCCAACCCAAGCTGTGTGTAGTCGCACCTTCTATACCCTGTATTTATAAAAATGGGTTGAGAAGGCAACGATGATCTACATTTTCTTAGATTTGTCCCTAGATTCCATTTTCTCAGTACGCTTAGAACCTATGTATCTAACGCATGTATAAGTGAATCGAAATCAAAAACATAGATTGTCTGTACGTCTCTTAGAACGTTTCTAGTTCCAGGAACCAAAAGGAGCTAGATATACATATATATTATATACACATATATGCATGTACGAAGTACACATAAAACACAAGCCATGCAAAAATCAAGTTTATTTAAAAATTTTCAAAAGGTGTTTCTTTATATGTTACTGTTAAAGTAGCATTCATAATCAAGTTAATAAGAATCTGAATTATTTGAAAAAAAAGGTAAGGTTTGTACAGTAGTAAAATCTATGCAGGGTACCTAAGAACTTTTAGTGTGTAATTTGCTAAAGTTTATTTTTTTTTTTATTATTTTATTATCAGTTAAGCACACACTTCTTTGGAATTTGTTCGCATGCAGCGTAATCATATCTTTCATATTAATACACATGTTTCTATATTCTTTTAAAATCGTTGGGCACATGTCAATGGGTTATTTTGTATTAATTAATTAACTATGCTGTCCTACGAAAGCATGGCAGGATGGACAGTAATGTTTGGCTGTTTTACAGGAATCCATGCAGTAGGGAACGCAAACACAGGGCCAGCAGCTGTAAATATAAAGAAGATTAGATTAATGATAACTGCATTGATAACTAATTGGTACGACAAGCTCTATGAATGAGTCAGATGCTACTTTGCTTTTGATTGCCAAATATATTTTAAAGTGAAGATAACTTGGTATATTATCACATATAACATCCATAGACTTATCTGCAACATATTTTCCAGCAACCTACCCAACTAGGCACAACAACAAGGCAAAGGCATGCGTCCTTCCAGTTGGTTCGCTTTGAACTGTAGTGAACACGTCGGCGTGGCAGGAAGGACAACGTACGAATGTCGTCTCCCTGCCAACAGGGACCATGGGTTGTGTGGTAGTATGTACGACCACCGTGGCATACGGTGGCTGCTGCTGCATGGGTGGATAAAGCGGTGGTTGTGTGGGTCCAGCTGGATACGGCTGATAGGTCTGCGCAGGCGTATAATTGGGTGGTGGCTGCGTGTTTACCATCCTTGCTGCATCCGGCTGCTCAGTGTATGCTGGTGCCTCCTTGCTTTCGGTCTCCTTGTTTTCCATGATTGTTGCGTAGGTATTATATTGAGCTGGCAGGCCTCTTGTTCCGTTAAAGTGCACAAGGTAACTGAAGGCTGATTAAGCTTACACCCCATAATAAACCATTAAAAAAATATTGATACTGAAGTTATCTTTATTAGTGGTTATACTTGTTCCGATTAGCTGGAAGTAAGATTTGATAAAAAGGGGATTTTTCAATGAAACTAATATATTTTGTGCAGTGGAGTGGCTAAGAAGGTTAATAACTATTATAATATGTAACGTAAATTTATAGTATGTAATTAAGACATAGTTCAGCTCATGGTTCATTTGATTGTCTCTATCGAATCTATCTGCTTGTACGAAAGCGTCGATCTCAGGTACTTTACTTTTTACCATCATAAAAATAGAACAAAATTCGGCCAATTCAGCTAAAAGTCTTTATAAAAAGAACAAATCTCCCACGAGTTTTCTAGCAACCATATATACACATATTTTAATAGCACTTCAAGAAGCTTTAGATTTCAGTTTTTTATTAAGAAAATATAAATATTTCGAACAATTAGTTCTTTAAGTAAGGTTAAGTTAATTCTCGTATGTGCCAATATAGGCACCGCAATTGGGGCAGGAATGTTCGGCATTCTGGCAGGAGTCCATGCAGTAGGGAACACAAACGCAAGGCCAGCAGCTGGAATAGATGGAAGACAAAGTTAGAAATGTGCTCAAATTCATTCAATGCAATCAACAAAACTGTGTCAAGTGATTGTAAATGAATCATGAGTAAGTAAACGAATGCGTTCTGCTCAATTCTATGAACATTGCTGATATCTGTCGCACATGCGTCATGAGTCAATCAGAGAGTATGTCAAGTTTTCAACTTACAGGAACAAACACAAGATCAAGGCCCAGCAGTGGGTGCGTCCTGTGGGAGTTCTTTTCACATTAGTCAGGATTTCGCCATGACAGGATGGGCACTGCACCCGGGAAGGTTCACTGCCAATGGGCACCAAGGAAGATGTGGTCGTTGTCTGTATGATCACCTGGGGTGGTGGCTGATATGTTTGTGCTGGCGTATATTGTTGGTTACTCATGTTTGCTGGAGATCGTTGCGGGCCTGCAAATTGTTAACTGTTCTGTTCGGCGATTGTTCTTAAACTAAACTATATAATGTTCGGTTCTGTGCAAGCAATACCAATGTCAGTTTGATATTGTATCGCGTTATCTTTTATAAGGTATATGTAGCTACAAACTGATAATACGAAATACACTTAAACAAAAGGGGAGTTTTTATGATTAGCCAATGTTAAATCTTGCTGAAGTGCGTTTTGTTTGAGTTTGACAGGTAATCGTGCCTTAAAAAACATGACTCACTGTTACAATTGCCCAATAAAAAAAAGTGTTCTGCTTATTTACTTCTAAATTTACGACTTGTATTGAAACTAAGTTGACTCAGTTGAGGTTGGTCCATTGAAATATTGCTGATAAGCCTAGGGAATGCTTTGTGTACTTAAAAAAAACAAATGCTTTTCAGTACTACATATACTAAATATAGCCATAAAATGAATAAACAACATCTCTGATGTTATAATAAATATCAATTGAATTCTTATCAATGACTTTTAATACAAATGCATCGATCTTGTATCAGCTACATACATATGTACTTCAAACTCTCAGGTACTGTTATACCGTATTTAGATCATATATACAATTTAAGACATCTCACTTTGATACCTTTGAGATCTTTATAGAGTAGCTATTAGTCGACAAGTCTCAACTTAAGTATTAATTTATTTTTTCAATTACTTTTACTTTTTTTTATATAAATAGCCATATACTTTTTTTTCTATAATTACAGATCATTTGTATTCATGGAAAAGTTGTCATAAAAACAATATGCAAAAATGGCCCATATTATTCACAAGTATACCTGTTCGACCCATATAAGAAAAAACAAAAGCGTATACGTAATAATTTAGTTGACGTATATTTACAATACATTTTACAATAGATTTTTAGTTTGCTTAAACAACACTTGCAGCCATATATAATTCGTTCAGAGTTTAGATTATTTACATATATATGTAAATATATTTATGTTAGTTCTCGTAGGTGCCTATATAGGAGCTGCAGTTGGGACAGTAATGATTGGAACTCTGGCAGGACTCCATGCAATAGGGTAGACACACACATGGCCAACAGCTGTGAAAGAAGAAAGTTTTTAGAATTCGAGTTAAGTGCCATTGTACTAATATAATAGGTTTTTCCAATGAATTTTGGCATTGTGGCAGTGAGCGCAGTTGTTTATTCGTTATCTGACGCAAACTTGAATGCCAGGTGAGATAACAATGAAACACACATAGACACACATACACACATATCCACACACAACATACTCTGTTATCAATGTAAAAAGTTATCTAATAGGGGGTCAGTACATCATTAGGTAGTACGGACAGACATACAGACAAATATTTTAAAATTCCAATATACCTTTTTCCGCTTGGAAACAGAGCATAGTGTGAACTTAATTAGAAGATGCCTATTTTTATATTAAACATTTTGAACAAACATTCATTCTGCATACATATTTGTTAACAAAAAAAAACTATTTTTAAACTGATGTTTATATGAAACACGTCTGTGTTTTTTTACAAACACTTATAAGTAATGAAATTATTTTTAATAGTACTTAGCATTTGATTCTATTCACGTGCTGCATAAACAAATTACACATTTCACGCCAATTTTAAAATAAACATTTGATATACTCACTGTGCAGTTTACGTATATATTGAGAATAATATTTCTTATAGCAACAGAAGTCGCCGTGAACTTGTTGCGCGTTGTGACCACAGAAGCGTTTTGAAACTCATTTCGTTGATGAACCGCAAAGAAAAGCGCTTGTTGTCATGTTAAGCCCAAACGGCGCACAGTGTGACAGAATTAGTTTTGACTGGCTAAAATTTCATTTGCTTTCGGCTGCTCAGCATTTATTAAATTGCTCTTTTGCAGTTTACAAATAATTGAACAAATTTTTGATCATAAAATAGCAATATTTATTGAAGAAATCAATTTTTGTGTTCTCAGTTGTTTTCAAATTCAAATTGCTTTGAAAATTGTTAATTTTTGATCAGAAACTGTTAAAAATCCACTGTGCAATCCTCTTGGCCACACGAAGGGTTGATTTGGCAACAAAGCTGCGAGCGTAGAGTTTTGGCAACAATGCTGCAAGCGTGCTGTCTTTTCAACTATGTTGCGAGCGTACTGCACTGTCAGCCATGTTGCTAGAATGATGTGTGCACAACAATGCTTTGGCAACTATGTTGCGATCGTGCTGCCTTGCCAGCCATGTTGCGAGCGTGCTGCATTGGCAGCCATGTTGCTTAACTAACTGACAGCAATGCTGCTAGCGTCATGTTTTGGCAACTTCTGCCTTGGCAGCAATGCTGCGACAACTTCAAACTGCAAAATTCAAACAATTTCAACTATTTTCAAACTGTCATTTAATGATTTTCATTAAAATTATTAAAGTAAATAGTTACATATGCGTTTTTATATGGATGTATACATAGGAGTATATAAATTCTATTTATTTTCTTTAAATGCAGACGGTTGTTTATAGTATATTGAAGCGAAGTGCAAACAAGAAAAGCTCAATTCACATAGACCTTGAAGCAGGAATGTTGCTGCTTATGAATTGTTTTATCGCTGGTAAGTCGCAAATTTTTGTCAAGTCTACATCTTAAGTATATACATACATACTACATATGTATATACTTATTTCTTTGATAATTATGTATGTTAGTTTGTGTGGTTTGCATTTTATGGAATATACGAGTATGTATGCCGTTGTGTTTGTATGTCTGCATTCGATCTTGGTTCGTCATACATCATCATATGTATGTTGTATATACATATATTTTAGAAACTGCCAAGGCAGGCATTACAATTCGGACAGAATTGGCTCGTTTTGTAGCAGCAGTTGCAGCAGCATGGCAAACAGACGCAGGGCCAGCAGCTGTAGGGAATGAAAATGTGATTAGATACGCTACGAGATTTTGCTAAATCAGCAACTTATTGTAAATGTTTACACTTACAGAAAGAGGCAGAGGAAGAATGCCAAACAATAAGTTTTGCCCGTTGCATGGTGCTCCACGCGCATACGGACACGGGCATTACATTCGGGACAGACCATGCCGTTTCCACTATCGACGACAACCGTGGTATTTGAGACCACGACAGGCGGCTGCTGATGTACCACATATTGAGGTGCCACATGATGCAATTCGGTGGGGGGCGCACTGGGTAAGGCAGCATTCCATTCGGGCTGCTCTGAGTATGCAGGCGGCTGAGGAAGTTTGCTGTACTCCATGTCTGGCAATTAATACGATGTGCCTGCAAACATTTCGGGGAAAGTACCGTTTTAAAAATTGTATAAGAACAAATGCAGATGATGTATGTATATATCTGTTTTTACTGCTTGCAGTGTTCAATTGTATGCAATTTAAGTATAAAGAAACTAATATTGTTTATAAGTAGTTTAAGAAATAGAATATTAAATGAACAATGTTATACATATATACACATACATTTGTCTTTATGTATAAAAGAGTTCAATCTGACCAAAAGTGACTAATTCATTGGTGACCAATACAACTGATGTTTGTTTATACATATACTTTATTATTTGTTTACTTTTGTTAAGATTATTTCAACAATTTCAGTTGAAACACTTTCCAGGAACGAAGCGACCGGCGACTTCTCCAAAGAACGCAAGCGAACTGAACGCGCAAAGTAAGAGCACGCTACAGACGAAGTAAGAAGAAGCAAGCTCTGAACTTCTTTGCATGGGTAAGAGCAGGATGACTATCTATGTGAAGAGCGTATTCTGTTAATGCAGTTGCACAAAAGGGAATCGGATAGGGACACATCTAACGGATCTAAAAGCGAAACAGAGTCAAGACTGCTGAATATTATAAATTAGCTAAATAAAAAATCACAAATAAATATATGTATGTATGTATAATAAACATTGTATATACTATCAGCTAGTTACTTGGGTAAAGTTAGAAAACTATAGCTTTATTTAAATTTGTATCGTACATCCATTATAGTGGCGTCCAAATAATCGCTAGTGTCGATTGCTTTTTTAAAAGGGGATTCCTGAAACTGATTTTGATATCAAATTCTTATAACACAAGTTTATAAGTTAAATAGTGATTAGTAAGTTAGTCATGAGATTTAATCCACAGATTTACAATTTCAGATCTTTTCTAAGTAAATACAGTTTACGTTTATTTTGCATACCCTGTCTGTCCGTCTGCTTATATGCGAAATAGGCCCACAGTTTTAGAGCTATCGTGATGAAACTTGGCACAGATGCTTATTCTTTCTGCAAGCAGTACATATGTCAGAATCGGCCAGATCGGAGCACTATAACATATAGCTGCCGTAGGAACGATCGGTTGAAAAATAAGTTTTCTTATGCAAATCTTTTCTGCAAGGGTATATATCTTCGGCACGCCAAAGATAACATTTCTTTCTTGTTTTCAAAATCATACGCTCCAACAAAGGGCCCATAAACAGAAATGGCAACTATCGATTACCGAGAAATAACTGAATTGACATATAAATTATGGAAAATAAATGACGGAATTTTTTAAAGCCGACCCAAGCTGTGTGTAGTCGCACCTTCTATACCCTGTATTTATAAAAATGGGTTGAGAAGGCAACGATGATCTACATTTTCTTAGATTTGTCCCTAGATTCCATTTTCTCAGTACGCTTGGAACCTATGTATCTAACGCATGTATAAGTGAATCGAAATCAAAAACATAGATTGTCTGTACGTCTCTTAGAACGTTTTTAGTTCCAGGAACCAAAAAGAGCTAGATATACATATATATTATATACACATATATGCATGTAAATATGTACGAAGTACACATAAAACACAAGCCATGCAAAAATCAAGTTTATTTAAAAATTTTCAAAAGGTGTTTCTTTATATGTTACTGTTAAAGTAGCATTCATAATCAAGTTAATAAGAATCTGAATTATTTGAAAAAAAAGGTTAGGAATACAAAATATTGCACCATTGTATTTATTTAGTATTTTATTTAAATAATTAGCCATACTAATGTTTTGTACAGTAGTAAAATCTATGCAGGGTACCTAAGAACTGTTAGTGTGTAATTTGCTAAAGTTTATTTTTTTACTCCCTGTTCCCATTAAAAATGGGAAAAAGGGAGTTATAAAGTACTGCAAATGTGTGTAACAGGCAGAAGGAAGCATTTCCGACTATATAAACTATATATATTCTTGATCAGGATCAATAGCCGAGACGAACTAGCCATGTCCGTCTGTCTGTCTGTCTGTCCGTCTGTCCGTCTGTCCGTCTGTCCGTCTGTCCGCCTGTCCGTCTGTCCGTCTGTATGAACGCGTCGATCTCAGAGACTATAAGAGCTAGAGACACCAAACTTGGCATGTAGGTTCCTGTATACCATACGCAGATCAAGTTTATTTCAAATTTCGGATGCACCCCTCCGCACCCTCGCAAATCGCAAAAGACTCCTACAGCCACAATTTTAAAGATAAAGCTTTAATATTTGGTACACCTGTATGTTTAATCAATGTCTTTCGGATGTGTAAATTTCAACACGATCGGATAAATAGCACCAAAGTTATGGAAGAATCTATTACGCCCGTCTCAGCTAGCAGCAACAACAGTTTGACAAGCAGTTTACGAGTTAAGTGCACTGCTTGCTTGTGTTACGTCCGTATCAGCTGGCAGCAACAACAGTTTGACAAGCAGTTTACGTGTTAAGTGCACTGCTTGCTTGTGTTGCCGCTGAACTGCTTGAAATGCAAGTTGGGAGCAGTCGGGCACACTCGACTAGAGTATTCTTACTTGTTTATTATTATTTTATTATCAGTTAAGCACACACTTCTTTGGAATTTGTTCGCATGCAGCGTAATCATATCTTTCATATTAATACACATGTTTCTATATTCTTTTAAAATCGTTGGGCACATGTCAATTGGTTATTTTGTATTAATTAATTAACTATGCTGTCCTACGAAAGCATGGCAGGATGGACAGTAATGTTTGGCTGTTTTACAGGAATCCATGCAGTAGGGAACGCAAACACAGGGCCAGCAGCTGTAAATATAAAGAAGATTAGATTAATGA
Organism: Hirtodrosophila cameraria; assembly: GCA_949708635.1. NCBI lineage: Eukaryota > Metazoa > Arthropoda > Insecta > Diptera > Drosophilidae > Hirtodrosophila > Hirtodrosophila cameraria. Next base: position 15,549,630 of record OX453089.1, on the reverse strand, counting down.
TAACTGCATTGATAACTAATTGGTACGACAAGCTCTATGAATGAGTCAGATGCTACTTTGCTTTTGATTGCCAAATATATTTTAAAGTGAAGATAACTTGGTATATTATCACAAATAACATCCATAGACTTATCTGCAACATATTTTCCAGCAACCTACCCAACTAGGCACAACAACAAGGCAAAGGCATGCGTCCTTCCAGTTGGTTCGCTTTGAACTGTAGTGAACACGTCGGCGTGGCAGGAAGGACAACGTACGAATGTCGTCTCCCTGCCAACAGGGACCATGGGTTGTGTGGTAGTATGTACGACCACCGTGGCATACGGTGGCTGCTGCTGCATGGGTGGATAAAGCGGTGGTTGTGTGGGTCCAGCTGGATACGGCTGATAGGTCTGCGCAGGCGTATAATTGGGTGGTGGCTGCGTGTTTACGATCCTTGCTGCATCCGGCTGCTCAGTGTATGCTGGTGCCTCCTTGCTTTCGGTCTCCTTGTTTTCCATGATTGTTGCGTAGGTATTATATTGAGCTGGCAGGCCTCTTGTTCCGTTAAAGTGCACAAGGTAACTGAAGGCTGATTAAGCTTACACCCCATAATAAACCACTAAAAAAATATTGATACTGAAGTTATCTTTATTAGTGGTTATACTTGTTCCGATTAGCTGGAAGTAAGATTTGATAAAAAGGGGATTTTTCAATGAAACTAATATATTTTGTGCAGTGGAGTGGCTAAGAAGGTTAATAACTATTATAATATGTAAAGTAAATTTATAGTATGTAATTAAGACATAGTTCAGCTCATGTTTCATTTGATAGGCTCTATCGAATCTATCTGCTTGTACGAAAGCGTCGATCTCAGGTACTTTACTTTTTACCATCATAAAAGTAGAACAAAATTCGGCCAACTCAGCTAAAAGTCTTTATAAAAAGAACAAATCTCCCACGAGTTTTCTAGCAACCATATATACACATATTTTAATAGCACTTCAAGAACCTTTAGATTTCAGTTTTTTATTAAGAAAATATAAATATTTCGAACAATTAGTTCTTTAAGTAAGGTTAAGTTAATTCTCGTATGTGCCAATATAGGCACCGCAATTGGGGCAGGAATGTTCGGCATTCTGGCAGGAGTCCATGCAGTAGGGAACACAAACGCAAGGCCAGCAGCTGGAATAGATGGAAGACAAAGTTAGAAATGTGCTCAAATTCATTCAATGCAATCAACAAAACTGTGTCAAGTGATTGTAAATGAATCATGAGTAAGTAAACGAATGCGTTCTGCTCAATTCTATGAACATTGCTGATATCTGTCGCACATGCGTCATGAGTCAATCAGAGAGTATGTCAAGTTTTCAACTTACAGGAACAAACACAAGATCAAGGCCCAGCAGTGGGTGCGTCCTGTGGGAGTTCTTTTCACATTAGTCAGGATTTCGCCATGACAGGATGGGCACTGCACCCGGGAAGGTTCACTGCCAATGGGCACCAAGGAAGATGTGGTCGTTGTCTGTATGATCACCTGGGGTGGTGGCTGATAGGTTTGTGCTGGCGTATATTGTTGGTTACTCATTTTTGCTGGAGATCGTTGCGGGCCTGCAAATTGTTAACTGTTCTGTTCGGCGATTGTTCTTAAACTAAACTATATAATGTTCAGTTCTGTGCAAGCAATACCAATGTCAGTTTGATATTGTATCGCGTTATCTTTTATAAGGTATATGTAGCTACAAACTGATAATACGAAATACACTTAAACAAAAGGGGAGTTTTTATGATTAGCCAATGTTAAATCTTGCTGAAGTGCGTTTTGTTTGAGTTTGACAGGTAATCGTGCCTTAAAAAACATGACTCACTGTTACAATTGCCCAATAAAAAAAAGTGTTCTGCTTATTTACTTCTAAATTTACGACTTGTATTGAAACTAAGTTGACTCATTTGAGGTTGGTCCATTGAAATATTGCTGATAAGCCTAGGGAATGCTTTGTGTACTTAAAAAAAACAAATGCTTTTCAGTACTACATATACTAAATATAGCCATAAAATGAATAAACAACATCTCTGATGTTATAATAAATATCAATTGAGTTCTTATCAATGACTTTTAATACAAATGCATCGATCTTGTATCAGCTACATACATATGTACTTCAAACTCTCAGGTACTGTTATACCGTATTTAGATCATATCTACAATTTAAGACCTCTTACTTTGATACCTTTGAGATCTTTATAGAGTAGCTATTAGTCGACAAGTCTCAACTTAAGTATTAATTTATTTTTTCAATTACTTTTACTTTTTTTTATATAAATAGCCATATACTTTTTTTTCTATAATTACAGATCATTTGTATTCATGGAAAAGTTGTCATAAAAACAATATGCAAAAATGGCCCATATTATTCACAAGTATACCTGTTCGACCCATATAAGAAAAAACAAAAGCGTATACGTAATAAATAAGTTGACGTATATTTACAATACATTTTACAATAGATTTTTAGTTTGCTTAAACAACACTTGCAGCCATATATAATTCGTTCAGAGTTTAGATTATTTACATATATATGTAAATATATTTATGTTAGTTCTCGTAGGTGCCTATATAGGAGCTGCAGTTGGGACAGTAATGATTGGAACTCTGGCAGGACTCCATGCAATAGGGTAGACACACACATGGCCAACAGCTGTGAAAGAAGAAAGTTTTTAGAATTCGAGTTAAGTGCCATTGTACTAATATAATAGGTTTTTCCAATGAATTTTGGCATTGTGGCAGTGAGCGCAGTTGTTTATTCGTTATCTGACGCAAACTTGAATGCCAGGTGAGATAACAATGAAACACACATAGACACACATACACACATATCCACACACTCACTGATAGGGCAACAGATAAACGAGCTTTCTGTACAGCAAGTCTTTTGAGCGAATGTCACTCGTTATGGCCAATTGCAATTTGTACTTATACAACTCCCAATTATATGGTATACTATATACTTACACAAATAGACATAGAATAAGGGCCCAGCAGTGTGTGCGTCCTGAGGGTGTGCTCTTAACGGTAGTCACAATCTCTGCGTGACAGGAGGGGCAGCGTACACGTGTGGGACCACTGCCAATTGGGACCAGATTGGATGTGGTTGTTGTCTGAATGATCACTGTGGATTGCTGTGGCTGTGGCATGGGTGGATAAAGCGGTGGCTGTGTGGGTCCAGCTGGGTACGGCTGATAGGTCTGTGCGGGCGTATAGCCACCCTGTGGATGTGTTTGCATATGTGGTTGTGGCATCTCACTATATGGTGGTGGTTGCTTGTTATCCATGTTTGTGCGTTTATTGTCGGCTTTCCGATTCGATCGCTTTAGCTTTAGCTCAACCGCACGGTTTGCTGGTTGTCGTTCAACTAAAGTTAGCGAGAAAATTGGATGCCGACTATACGCCTATCTGGCCAGTCCATCGAGTTATTTGCTCGTATCTTATCAGCTTATTTACTTTTTGCGATTAGCTGGCAAACACCTTGCAACTAAATATGGCTATAAGGCTTAGTTTTTTTGGCAGTTTGTTAACTTGCTTCCGTTCATCAGTTATATTTACTTATGAAAATTTAACTATGTTGTTTATATTATAAACTTTATAATGAAAATTCGCTTTTAACAAAGACTTGAGCAAAACAATGCGTACTTTTCAAAATTGGGTTCATTATAAGCGTTAAAAACTGTATATATCAGTGCAGTTTATAAAAAAAAAAACTTCTCAATGAGTCACAGACTTTTGACGTCTACTTAATGAACCGTTTTTTTTTTCTGATTGCATTCATTGATTGGGTGGCTGGGCTGAGCCTCGCAATTTCACCATAGCTTTTTATTAGAATATTTCTGGCACTTTTGCCTTTTCTGGATATATTTTATACGCCAATACAACACCAAAAACCTTATGAGCTACAAAGGTGACCGATAATATTTCATCTGTGATAGAAATAGGGCAAGGAATATAACAAACGAATAATTGGTGCTAAACAAAGTTGTTATTAAATTAGGCATATTATTAATATCAGAGAAGCATACATAATATGCAGGTATATGTAAATAAACTAGCAAACAAATAAGTGATAATTCCACTTAAGTAATTGACGTCACAGCAACGCAGACACTGTTAACAACTCAGCGATAAGCCCCTCTCAAGCTTCTCTCTGCTCTGTCTTTTAACATAGATAAGCAGCGCTTAAGCTTTAATTTCGTCTGCTAATTAACAGCTTCTGTCTACTCTAACAGAGTTTTCTGCACAGCGTTTCAAAAAGCTTTTATGGCAGGGTTAGCTCTTTCAGTAAATAATCACTAGAGTAATTAACATCTAGCAGTGCAAAAGACACTGCTCAAAATAGAGATGAGCGATATATCATTTCACAGATATTTTTCACAGATTTTAAAATCGTGAAAACTTCTAAGACTAATTATCAAGTAGAATAATAATATTTTTAAAATTAGATTAAAAAAAATAAATAAAAAACAACTGTTATACTTAATTAAAAATAATAATAAAATTAATTTTAAATTCTTTGTAATTGTAGCACTAGGAAATTTATAAAAGAAAATAGACAAATATAAATAATACCTGTGCACAAAAAAAAAATATTTTTTTAATTTGATTAATTTAATTTACTATTGATTTAACTTATTAATTTTATTTCACCATTAAAAATTATGAAAACTCATAGTTAAATTCGTAATACTAGATTTATCTAATTAATTCAAAGGCAAGCTATATTAAATAAATCATATTCTCCGATATTTGTCACAGATATCACCCAATATACAGTTTTTTTTTCCATTTTGGAAAACCAAGTGTCAAAATCATTGTCACCCATACTTGTCACAGATATTTCATTGTCACAGTCGCAGCTGTCACTGTGACAGCCAAAGCAGCAGTATCGCTTATCTGTAGCTCAAAGCACCGCTTAAATTTTTGCCAGCTTTTTTAATTACCAGAGCTTTCCGTCCACCCGCACAACAAAGCTTTTCTTATGCTTTCAAGTTCAAGCGTTAACAGTTCAGCCCTGAAAATAATGTTAGGCAAATAGCAGATCGAAATTCGAAAAAAAAAACAACGGCAACTGGTTTTCAAATTACACATGAAGCACTTGACAAACATTTGGTTAATGTTTTTGTTTTCAATTGTACATAACCCAAATTAAAACTAAATAAGAAACACTTGCCACAGTCTAACGCACAGTTATTTACCATGAGCCGGCAAATAAAGTTCAGCATTGAACCGCCAGACGAGGAAGCATGCCCCTCGGAGCTAGTGGAGATCAATTTGAATAACGGACATGGCCAGTTCAAACAGCAATCAGAGCCGGTGCTGGATGAGCTGCTGCAGGCACGAACAGCAGCAACGCTGCCGCCACATCGTGGTTATCCCTTTGGCTATGACGATGAGGACAATGATACGGATTTCTATTTTTGCAAGAAATCGAATTCAACGGGTCAGCTGGCCCAGAAAGTTTCCCCACCGCCGCCCTCCGCGAACAACATAAGCTGCCTGCGGCAAATGTATTGCCCCAAGTGCCATGAGCGTCTCCATGAGCAGAGCGTGCGTCTGGAGCGACTGCTTAGCCTGTGGTATGTATCAGTCAAAATAATCTAACTATTGCTGTTTCTGACTGTTCTAACTCTTGTTCAGCTGCTTTGGCCTGCTGCCTATGTATCCATGTTGCATGCGACGCTCCAAGAACGAGTGCAAGGTCATTTGTGGCAAGTGCGGCTACATACTGGGACCCTGGAAGCGTCAGTGAAGCACTTTCGTTCATTTTTATGATTTAGGTTAAATTTTTGTTTGTTTTGTTAGTTTTAAGCAGCAATCAACCTTGAATTGTGTGGGCAAGTCAAAAGATTGTTTATTTTTATTGAAGATGCTCACTCGGAGAGCCAGTACTCTCCCACTCTTTCTCTTTATCGCTCTCTATTTCGCTTTCAGGCTTCCACTCCCATTCAATCTCTTGCTCTCTGCAGCAGTGTTGCCCAAAATCGATTACCAAAAATAGCTGATTTTACAATTTAAGATAGCTAAAAATTAAAAAATTAGCTACATTTAGTTAAATAAGTTATGTATGTTTAGCCTTCTAGAAGTTAATCTATTACAGAACCAATACATAGTAAATATAAAGTATGCTTGTCTGCATAGAAATAACATATGTTACTATATAGCTTAAAATATTTAATATAATAAAAATTTTAAAAAAATTTCTTACTTTTTCAATGAAAAGTGGTTTTTAAAAATTGATTTTACTTTCAAAAACCATTCAAACTAAACTATAGTTTTAATTGTTTTATGCAAAGAACACAAAATCTGATGTACTTATGCCAAAAAGGCAGCTTTACAGCCAATTGAATAACTTTAAAATGAATCACAAATCTGACGGGAAACTAGCTTAATTGGCAGCACTGCTATGAAGCGTTTGTCTAACGCTGGTCCACCTGCCACCGAGCACACTATTGCCCAGTCGCAATGTCAAGCGAGCCGAATATGTTGGACGATCTGGAGCAGGAGCTGGACAACGGCTCTGCCACGACTGCTACAATGGAACAGGAGCTAGAGCTACAGCAGGAGCTGGAGGAGCAGCAGCCACAGCTGCGTTTCTATAGCGTTGGTCCCAGCACCTATCGGGTCCGCTGTCCATTATGCCAGCAGAACGCTCGCACGGAAACGGTGCAAATGTCGGGCGCCTTGGGACAGCTCAGCTGTCTGCTATCTGCATTGTCTTGGTGAGTAGAGAACGGGTGGTTATCAACTAGAATCAGTAATAATCAAGGATTCTTTGCTACTTACAGTTGCTTTCCCATATTTGCGCTGACCTGTGTCTATTCCTGCCTGCAGAGCCGTCTCAAGAGCAAGCGCGTCTTCTGCAGCAGCTGCGGCGGCCATCTGGGCTTCCATTGGCGTCCCATTTAATGTTGTTACTGTTCCACAAATTTTGGCAAATTTGCAAGTGCTCTATAAATAAATACAGTTCGCAGCTGCTGCCAAATTTTCATCTAATTTTTTATAAGTATTCAAATTCCTATCGACGCCTCTTGATTATTGTTGGTGTCCAAAATTATAGCACACTCATGCGCCAATTATGTGGTATATGGAGAAATCGCCCTCTTTCTCACATTCTCTCTCTCTCAGCATTTTCTCAGTTTTCTTTTTTTTTTTGATATTTGAATTAGAATTTGGGCGGATCTCTTTTAGTTGCTCTGCGCCCGTCGTTGTCATCAAATGGCCAGCACAGAGAGTCTGGACGGCAGCGCCTGTGATTACAATGGCATCTCTGCTGTGCCACAGGTGGGTCATCTGCCCACGGTGCCACTAGAGTTTGTCTGCCCCGCCTGCCAGCAGCTACAAACTAGCTGCGTGGAAAATGAGGCAGTCACATATCTACAGAAATTTGCCTGCACTTTGAATTGGCTGCTTTGCTGGTAGGTGATTTACCATATACATATATGTATATATGTGTAGTTATTGCTGTCTTTAAATCCAAGCAATCCCATACGCTGGAACGGGCGACATGACCTCAATCATTACTGCAGCTCCTGCGGCTGCTTTATTGGACGCCACATCTCGCTGAGCTGGTACAAGCGCGCCTTGTTCCGCATGCAACGCTCCGAGGTGGAGGACAATGGACGTTGGGTGCGTTTCCGCAAGGTGGAGAAGGAGCAGCTGGACGAAAAGAAGCTGGGCAAGCAGCGTTTAGCACTTAAAGAAACGCCTCAGAATCCAAATTTAACATAGATAATGCTCATTTTGTTATTTGCAATCGAATAAAATTAAAAATAGAGGTTCTAAATTTAAATTTATTTTTATTCCAAAATGTTTGGCCGGAGAAAAAGTTAAATTAGTAAATCGATCATACATTATTTTGAAAAAGTAATCAAATTAATTTAGAAAGCAAGCCACAGCCAAATCAGTTAAATATGTATTATCTCAGAAGGCTATCAGGCCTATTCCCATTTTTGATGGGACTTCGCGTTTTTGATTTCGCGTAATTTAGCCGAATTTCCCCATAATTTCCCGCGTATTTCCCTACGGATTCCTATTAAAATATCCCACAGCGATAGCATTACTGAAAACCATTCAACTGAAAATAGCTGTTTTTGAAAAATAAAATCGAATTGCCATATCAGAGTTTGCCGCCATGATTCTTAGGATTAAATTAAATCATCCTGCTGGGCATTTTAAAATTTTTTTTTTTTCGAATAATTGTTATTATACCCTTGCAGAGGGTCTGTTTATATGCGAACTAGTCCCTCAGTTTTAGAGCTATCGTGATGAAACTTGGCACAGGTGCTTATTCTTTCTGCAAGCAGTACATATGTCAGAATCGGCAAGATCGGACCATTAGAACATATAGCTGCCGTAGGAACGATAGGTTGAAAATTAAATTTTTGTATGAAAAACTTGTTTGTTTTTCAAAATAACTCAACCAAACTCACTATGTCTAAGTTTTATCACTTTTCACATATGCTAGCAAAATTTTAGCGTAATCAGACCACTATATCTTATAGCTGCCGTAGGAAAGATCGGTTGAAAAATAAGTTTTCTTATGCAAATCTTTTCTGCAAGGGTATATATCTTCGGCACGCCGAAGATAACATTTCTTTCTTGTTTTTGATGCAGTTCGATTCGAAATAGCGTAAAATGGCATGTGAATAAAAAAAGTTGTTCTAGAGGGCAGCTAGTTTAGTGGCAAATAAGCAAAAAGTTGCAAAATTAAAGCGGAAAAGAGATCGATTTTTAGTTTTTAGACAAAAATCAAAATTAGATCATGAAATTTCCTAATAACAAATTATTCTTTTTTATTTCAAAATCCGACACCAACACAATAAATTCCACAAAATAAGTCAAAAATTGCAAAATCGTTAACATCTGTTAACTGAGAGCAGCTTGTTGTTAATTACTATAGAAGCAAATGTTAAAAAAAGAACCGAACATCATTTGAACAGAAAGCTTAGATCTACAATACCAGCTTCAGAGAACAAAGTAAACTAATGAGCGCCAAAGCTCCCTTTGCAAATGTTTCTCTCAGTCTTAGAAACGTCACTCGAGTGCTGAGCATGTTGTTTGTACAGATCTCCCAGCTGAGTGCTTGATGTCGACATCTTATCGCAATTTACAGTCAAAGCGCATATTAACTGTATCCAGCACGGCGCCGGCAGAACACAATTGTCTTTGTTTAGTTTCCGTTGGAATTTTGTTAGAAGCGGTCATACATATAGAGCTACAGTTAATGTTCATTTTGAATTTAACAATATGTATGTCGTATTGCTGCTGACTATATCAATAGCATTGCTATATAATTATGTAAGACGCCGCTACACCCACTGGCAGCGTGAGGGCGTGTCTGAGGAGCCAGCCAAGTTCCCATTTGGTATTCTGGATGGAGTCGTGAAAAGACAACGCGGATTTGGTCTTGTTCTAAGCGATGTCTATAATCGCCACAACTCCAAGTTCGTGGGTATCTATATGATGAATAAGCCCACCATACTGGTGCGAGATGCTCAGCTGGCCCGTCAAGTCATGACTAGCGCTTTTAGTAGCTTCCATGATCGGGGAGTTTATGTGGATGAAAAGCATGATCCATTGTCGGCCAATCTCTTTAATCTCCAAGGTGCCTCGTGGCGCAATCTACGCAACAAATTAACGCCTTCATTCTCCTCGGGAAAGATTAAGGGCATGTTTGGCACGATCGATGATGTGGGCGATAGATTGGTGGAGCATTTAATGGGCGTGTTAGAGAAGGCACCCAATGACGAAATTGAAATGAAGCAGAAACTTACAACATATGCCATTGATATAATAGGCTCTGTAATCTTCGGTCTTGAGATCGATAGCTTTACCAATCCAAAAAATGAGTTCCGAGCTGTAAGTGACACGCTTTTAGTGGAGGACGGAATACTGCTAAAAATCCACAACATGGCTTCGATGATATTTCCACCGTAAGTACTTAACATCACGTAGTCCATCTTTCAATCAATCCTTAATTAACCTTTTAATAGCGTTGCTAAGATCATGAATCGGCTTGGGTATGAAAATAAAGTTCTTGCCACACTACGGGATATTATGCAGCGCACCATCCAGTTCCGAGAAGAGCACAATGTCGTTCGCAAGGATCTTTTACAGCTACTTATCCGTCTCCGCAACACTGGCAAGATCGGTGAGGACGATGATGAAAACTGGGACATTGAGACGGCGCAGGAGCAACTCAAGGCCATGTCCATAGATAAAATAGCCGCCCAGGCTTTTCTTTTCTACATAGCTGGTTCGGAAACAACAGCGGCCACTTCAGCCTTTACTCTGTATGAATTGGCTATGTATCCTGAACTCCTGAAGGAGGTACGAGATGAGTTGGATGCTGTTATGAAGCGTCATAATCTCAAACGCGGCGACAAGTTCACCTATGATGCGGTGCAGGACCTACAGTTCTTGGATCAGTGTATTATGGGTATATATTTTCATAGTTTTCATACGCACAGCTTACTAATCTCTATATCATGAAACAGAAACTATAAGAAAATATCCTGGCCTACCTTTCCTTAATCGAGAGTGCACTGAGGACTTCCTGGTGCCAGACACCGACTACACTATCAAGAAGGGTACACCTATATTGATCTCACTCTATGGCATGCATCGGGATCCCAACTACTTCCCCAATCCTGAAGGCTATGATCCTCATCGATATGATGCTGATATTATGAACTATAACCAAGTTGCACTTATGCCCTTCGGCGAGGGTCCCAGACACTGCATTGGTAGATTTATTCTTAAAATCGTAATCTTAGTAATTATTTTTAAATTTTTTTTATTTTTTCTTTATTCCAGCTCTGCGCATGGGCAAGGTTAGTTCCAAGGTAGCTGTGGCCAAAGTACTTGCCAACTTTGATCTTATCCAGGCACCACGTAAGGAAGTTGAATTTCGCTTCGATCCAGCCCCTATTCTATTGCCTGCTGGCGGACTGAAGCTGCGTCTTTCAAAACGTGACTAGGCAGTCATCTTAAGTTATCGTTGCTGATGAAAAGTAATATCAAGTTTTACAAATCTGTCACAAATCAAATAAATCAGAACCGTGTAATTTATGTAATCAGTTCTCAAGAGCTATTCGGAATACAAACAAGTTCCAACAAATGAAGAGCCAAGGCAAAAGCAAACTTTGATCTTCATCAAGTTCAATTCAAGTTCAATTGAGAAAGAATGAATTAACTTTTAAGTTCGCTCGAATAATTTCAATAGTTTGCCAACGACTTTAGTCAGAAGCGGTTATACAAACAAAAGCACCGCTACAATTGAAATTCTATAAAATGTACGTCGTAATACTGCTGACCATATTGCTGGTCTTCCTATTCCATTATATAAAACGCAACTATAGCCACTGGCAGCGGGAGGGCGTGGTCGAGGAGCCAGCCAAGTTCCCATTTGGTATTTTGGATGGAGTCGTGAAAAGACAACGCGGATTTGGTCTTGCTCTAAGCGATGTCTATAATCGCCACAGCTCCAAGATTGTGGGTATCTATATGATGTACAAGCCCACCATACTGGTGCGAGATGCTCAGCTGGCCCGGCAAGTCATGACCAGCGATTTCAGTAGCTTCCACGATCGGGGAGTTTATGTGGATGAAAAGCATGATCCGTTGTCAGCCAATCTCTTTAGTCTACAAGGCGCCTCGTGGCGCAATCTGCGCAACAAATTAACACCCGTGTTCTCCTCGGGAAAGATTAAGGGCATGTTTGGCACGATCGATGATGTGGGCGATAGATTGGTGGAGCATTTAATGGGCGTATTAGAGAAGGCACCCAATGAAGAAATCGAAATAAAGGAAAAACTTACAACATATGCCATTGATATAATAGGCTCTGTGATATTTGGACTGGAGATCGATAGCTTTACCAATCCAAAAAATGAGTTCCGCGCTGTAAGTGACACGCTCTTAGCGGAGGACGGAATACTGCTAAAAATCCACAACATGGCTTCGATGATGTTTCCACCGTAAGTACTTAACATCACGTTGTCCATCTTTCAATCAATCCTTAATTAATTTTTTAATAGCGTTGCTAAGATCATGAATCGGCTTGGGTATGAAAATAAAGTTCTTGCCACAATACGGGATATTATGCAGCGCACCATCCAGTTCCGAGAAGAGCACAATGTCGTTCGCAAGGATCTTTTACAGCTACTTATCCGTCTCCGCAACACTGGCAAGATCGGTGAGGACGATGATGAAAACTGGGACATTGAGACGGCGCAGGAGCAACTCAAGGCCATGTCCATAGATAAAATAGCCGCCCAGGCTTTTCTTTTCTACATAGCTGGTTCGGAAACAACAGCGGCCACTTCAGCCTTTACTCTGTATGAATTGGCTATGTATCCTGAACTCCTGAAGGAGGTACGAGATGAGTTGGATGCTGTTATGAAGCGTCATAATCTCAAACGCGGCGACAAGTTCACCTATGATGCGGTGCAGGACCTACAGTTCTTGGATCAGTGTATTATGGGTATATATTTTCATAGTTTTCATACGCACAGCTTACTAATCTCTATATCATGAAACAGAAACTATAAGAAAATATCCTGGCCTACCTTTCCTTAATCGAGAGTGCACTGAGGACTTCCTGGTGCCAGACACCGACTACACTATCAAGAAGGGTACACCTATATTGATCTCACTCTATGGCATGCATCGGGATCCCAACTACTTCCCCAATCCTGAAGGCTATGATCCTCATCGATATGATGCTGATATTATGAACTATAACCAAGTTGCACTTATGCCCTTCGGCGAGGGTCCCAGACACTGCATTGGTAGATTTATTCTTAAAATCGTAATCTTAGTAATTATTTTTAAATTTTTTTTATTTTTTCTTTATTCCAGCTCTGCGCATGGGCAAGGTTAGTTCCAAGGTAGCTGTGGCCAAAGTACTTGCCAACTTTGATCTTATCCAGGCACCACGTAAGGAAGTTGAATTTTGCTTCGATCCAGCCCCTATTCTATTGCCTGCTGGCGGACTGAAGCTGCGTCTTTCAAAACGTGACTAGGCAGTCATCTTAAGTTATCGTTGCTGATGAAAAGTAATATCAAGTTTTACAAATCTGTCACAAATCATATAAATCAGAACCGTGTAATTTACGTAATCAGTTCTCAAGAGCTATTAGTTCCAACATATGAAGAGCCAAGGCAAAAGCAAACTTTGATCTTCATCAAGTTCAATTCAAGTTCAATTGAGAGAGAATGAATTAAGTTCTAAGTTCGCTCATATCACTAAGAGAGCTATCAAAGCATTTCACGTCGCTCTCTATCATTTTTGACGTCATTAACTACTTGAGCCAGCTGTTTTATCAACAGAATTTTGTGTTCCAAGTAGAAATACAAGTCTTATCGTTAGTTCAAGTCGATTTGGATTATCAGGAGTGTTCACAAAGTAGTCTACAGAACACCCTATAAAGCGATTGGACAAGTTAATTTTTTGTTTTCTGTTTTTTTTTTTATTTTTTATCAATATTAAATGTTCAACTGACCTACTGACAACAAAAGCTTGCTCAGTTTGTTTTTAATCATAGCAAATAATAATTATTTACAATCTCCAACCATGACGTCACTTCAAAACAAAGTCAGTTGTTGTCGCGAATAATTTCTACAGTTTGTCAACGACTTTAGTCAGAAGCGGTTATACAAGCAAAAGCACCGCTACAATTGAAATTCTATAAAATGTACGTCGTAATACTGCTGACCATATTGCTGGTCTTCCTATTCCATTATATAAAACGCAACTATAGCCACTGGCAGCGGGAGGGCGTGGTCGAGGAGCCAGCCAAGTTCCCATTTGGTATTTTGGATGGAGTCGTGAAAAGACAACGCGGATTTGGTCTTGCTCTAAGCGATGTCTATAATCGCCACAGCTCCAAGATTGTGGGTATCTATATGATGTACAAGCCCACCATACTGCTGCGAGATCCTCAGCTGGCCCGGCAAGTCATGACCAGCGATTTCAGTAGCTTCCACGATCGGGGAGTTTATGTGGATGAAAAGCATGATCCGTTGTCAGCCAATCTCTTTAGTCTACAAGGCGCCTCGTGGCGCAATCTGCGCAACAAATTAACACCCGTGTTCTCCTCGGGGAAGATTAAGGGCATGTTTGGCACGATCGATGATGTGGGCGATAGATTGGTGGATCATTTAATGGGCGTATTGGAGAAGGCACCCAATAATGAAATCGAAATAAAGGAAAAACTTACAACATATGCCATTGATATAATAGGCTCTGTGATATTTGGACTGGAGATTGATAGCTTTACCAATCCTGGCAATGAGTTTCGCGCTGTGAGCGATAAACTTCTGTTGGAGAGCGGACTACTGCAAAAACTCTTCAACATGTCTTCGTTTTTATTCCCACCGTAGGTAGAAATATTTTTCCCAGTTATCGATCAATTTATATTACAGTTATTAACAGTGTTGCCAAGATCATGAATCGACTAGGCTTTAAGAATAATGTTGTTGTCACATTACGGGATATTATGCAGCGCACCATCGAGTTTCGAGAAGAGCATAATGTCGTTCGCAAGGATCTTCTGCAGCTGCTCATCCGTCTTCGCAATACTGGCAAGATTGGAGAGGAAGATGACGATAACTGGAACATTGAGACGGCACAGGAACAACTCAAGGACATGTCCATAGACAAGATAGCCGCCCAGGCCTTTCTTTTCTACGGAGCTGGTTCGGAAACTACAGCGGCTACTGCTGCCTTTACTCTGTATGAATTGGCCATGTATCCTGAGCTCCTGAAGGAGGCACAAGACGAGTTGGATACTGTTTTGAAGCGTCATAATCTCAAACGAACTGATAAGTTTACCTATGATGCGGTGCAGGATCTCAAATTCTTAGATCTGTGTATTATGGGTATGTTGCCTTACGAATTAGTTAATGCAACGATTATTGATTTATCCCTTGATATATTTGAACAGAAACTACACGAAAATATCCTGGCCTGCCTTTCCTTAATCGAGAGTGCACTGAGGACTTCCTGGTGCCAGACACCGACTACACTATCAAGAAGGGTACACCTATATTGATCTCACTCTATGGCATGCATCGGGATCCCAACTACTTCCCCAATCCTGAAGACTATGACCCTCATCGATATGATGCTGATATTATGAACTACGATACAAATGCCTACATGCCTTTTGGCGAGGGGCCTAGACACTGCATAGGTAGGCTATGGTCTCAAACTCTTTTATGAGTTTTTACTTATGTTGCTTTCTTTCTATGTTTTAGCACTGCGCATGGGCAAGGTTAATTCAAAAGTGGCTGTGGCCAAAATTCTTGCCAACTTTAATCTTATCCAGGCACCACGTAAGGAAGTTGAGTTCTGCTATCATGAAGCGCCTATTCTGGTGCCTGATGGAGGTCTGAAGCTGCGTCTAGCGAAGCGTGTCTAGTGTCGAACATATTGTAAATAACAAAAGAATAATGTAAATACAACGCAAAATCAAAAAACCATATTGTGGAAACTGACAGGCAAAGTGGTTTTTGTGTGTATATACTCGATATACGCAGACGATCTTTTGCACGAGTATTGCGAAATCTGTGACGTTCTGAAATGTTTCACATTTGTTAAGCAAATAAACAATAAGCAATTTGTTTGATGCTCCGGTTTTAGCTGCTGGTTCTGCTTGGCATGCCACACAGAATAGCTTCACTCGATGATGACATCAGAGAGTGTGTTCCATGCTGAGCATTGTGCATACGCCCAGTGTGCGCTCCCGCTCTGAATTTTTCTTAGCTAGCAACTTGCTCTGAAGTCAATCGTTGGCTGTGGCTGCTGCTGTTGCTGCCCCGCCAGTTACAATGGAGACGCAGACGCTACAAATCAAGCTGCTGCCAGCGCAGACCGCTGAGGAGCGTGCCCGCAACATAATTGCCAATGTGGTTGTAGAGGGTCATCAGGCGTCCCTGGTGCCCTACATTGATGAGCATGTGGGCATTGCACCCGAGAAGATAACACTGCTTACAAAACTGGACACCGCAGCAACTGCAGCAACTCCAGCACAGTCACCACGCTTGAGATATTACAAACCAGGTCCATCTACATATAAGTTGCTCTGTCCTCTGTGCCGCGAGAAAAGCGATGCGGCAGTTATGCGTGCCGCCGGCTTAAAGGATGCCAGCTGCTGCCTGAGCCTGCTCTCCTGGTAAGCTTTAATTATACTTTAAGTAAACTTGGTACTCATTTCACTTTTTATTGCTTCACTTAGTGTGTTTCCCATCTTTTGGATCTGCTGCATCTGCACCTGGTGTGGCTGCAATCGCGAGTGGACCACCAAGGGCGTTTACTGCAGCCACTGTGGTGGCAAAGTGGGCATTCAGAGCAAGTCCGATTAATGTCAATTAATGTTTAATAAATGCCACATATTTTGTTATAATTCTATTACGCATCTAACTCAATTAAAGACGCATACTAAATCAACTTATTCTCTCCAGAGAGCGTTCTATTTCTCTCACTCTCAACATTGCACGCTGCTCGCTGCTCTCTGTTCTTTGCTCTCTGCTCTGTTGTTGCTGTCCAAACAGGTTGTCTTTGGGCTTTAGCCACAATACGCTTTCAGTTTAGCAGCGGCATTCTATTTGTTCGGCTATGACGACGACGACGACAACGATTGAGGAGCAGCAGATGGCAGCAGCTGCCAAAGCACTGGAGGCAGAGAAGGAGCGTCATATTTATGAGAATTTTGCCACACCGCTCGCTGGCACATTTCTTAATCTGCCACACGAATCCGTGTTGCTCAAATGCCCCGCCTGTGGCATCAAGGACAAGAGCGTGCTGGAGAATGATCTCAAATGGTGGGCCAGTGAGCTCAATCGCATTGTGGGCTGCCTATTTGTGTAGGTTCTTTATAAAACCGCTGGCACACAATATATTTCATACATATATTTAATCATTTGCAGGACCTTCTGCTGCTGCTGCTGTCTCGACTATATTGTGCCCTGCAAACAAACTGATCGCAGTCATTATTGTGGCAACTGTGGCTGCTACTTTGGGCGCGCCATGAAACGACGCACGCCACTCAAAATCAAATCGACCGTCAGCCAATAAGCATAAAAAGCATACACTGAACAAAACTGAGTAGTTACTTCAAATGTCTAATTTCAATAAAAGAAAATCTTTCATTTAACTGAACTTTTACTTACAACAAATATATTTCTTTAATATAGCAGATAGTTGAAATTGTTTAGATAAAGTCAAATATTTTTGAAATTTTTTTTGTCCGTTTTCGAAAAGCAAATGTATTTCAACATGGCGCCCGAGCAGGGACTCTGACATGAATTATATTTATTAATTTTGTTTTTGTATTGTAATGTATATACCAAAAACACAATACCAACATTCACATTTTTGAATCATTTCTTTTATTATTTTCAAAAATCAATCAAATCAATCTATATGTCCCAACATTTCCAAATAAAAAGTCAATTAAGTTTTACAGTGCACATTTTCCACTTTTCCCACACATGCGTACAAGCGAGTATTTCAAATATTTTGAAGATGTTTCAATTTTTGAGATCATGCATAATATCACAACATACCACACTCATAAACTCTCTCATCTTTCAATTCACATTTTCAAATTTCCAAAAACACTCGCATATACAAAGTATTTCAAAAATGTTTTGCTGAAAATAAACAACTCTCCCACTTGTGATCTATGCGTGAATCGCTCTCCAGCACCAGCTGCTCAGTATCCATTGGCACGCGTTCCGAACAACACGACGCAGCGTCTGCTCTCATTTTCATTCATACGAATCAAATCAACATGGCTGAGGAACAACCAACACCCGTTTATTTTGCCGTCGGCCCCAATACGCGTGAGATCACCTGCCCCTACTGCAAGGTGTTGGCGAAGACGCGCCTGGTGCGCTCCTGGCTGCATTGCTGTACCAAGCGTCAACACTGTGGCTCCTGCGGCGAATACCTGGGCATCTATAGACGCCCCCAACTATGAGGCAATCCAATAAAATAAACGAATAAATCAAATGCTGCTGACGATTTCCATTTGTGTTTTAATTATTCTCGGGGTCAAGAGAGCGTGCATCAAAGAGCAACATTTCTCAATGACTCTCTGCCTCTCTTCTAGTTCTCGCTCTTTTTAGGTGGGCTTGTGGGGGCTACTGGGGCGTCGCTGGTTTTAGTTACGCGCCATTCAGCATAGAGCACACAACATGGCATTAGATGAGCTGCCGATAGTGGCTGCAAGCATCTCGAGCAAACCCCAAGTGGGTTACCTGCAAACGCAGTCCACCATGGTCAACTGCCCCGCCTGCGAGCGCTTCGAGTGGAGCGTTGTGGAGCAGGAGGCAGTCACATCTCTACAGCGACTGTTGCGTCTAACTAAATTATGGTAAGTGTGCATAAGTTTGATGGAACTATTCATCATTGTATCATCTATCCAAGTAACTCATCTGTTTTCAACTGCAGCAAAAAGTGGCGCTGTCGCGAGGATATTAATCACTATTGTGGCCACTGTGGCTGCTACATTGGACGTTATGTGCCACTGGATTGCTATGAACGCTGGTTATCCAAGAGGGCTCGTCAACAGGCCGTTGTGGATGATATGAGGCTGAAGATCAAGCCCAAGGATTGTGCAGTACGTGCGCAAAAGACACGGGAAGGCATCCTGGCCAAGCGTGCCGAGAAGCGTGCCAAGCGTCAAGTGGAGAACCAAACCCAAACTGTGATGACAACTGTAAATGCTACGCAATGAGGGAATGAAAGGGAAAGAAAACGCTGTGGTTGCCAACTTGGCTAAGTAAGCTTTTGGGCAACACAGAACAGAAAAGCTTTTGCTTCATAGTTCAAATATACAAACATATACATATATATTCACTCAAATTTAATACACTGCAACAAAATAATGTGTAGTCAATTGAAAAGGTGCTGGTTTAAATGCTTCTCAACACATCACAAACTCACGATTGGGCCGAATGCAGTTGTGCTCGCGATCGTAAATGCCCAGAAAGCACTTGCAATTGGAGCAGTGCATATATTCGCGATTGTCCACCGGAGTAAAGCAGGGCAGAAAGCAAAAGGGCCAACAATTGGCCACACAGGCGGCAGAGCAGCCGGTGCTCGCATAGAACTCGGAGCTGCTTTTCAGCAGCGGGGTTCGCTTGCAGCCGCAGCTGGGACAATAAATGTAGCCATCTGTGGGCATCCAACGCTGAATGGAAGTGCGATAGTGTTGGCGTCTGTTGATATCCTTGGAGTCAACGATTCTGGGCTCTTTCGTTTCTAAACGAGTGTGTTTACTCTGGCTGCCTTTAAGATTATTACGCTTGGAAAGGTCTGTAAAGGAAGCCTGTCAATCAATTGGCAACTAAATCGGAAAAACAATTGATAATATCGAATTTGTTTACTATATTTATTGATTGTTTTTTCGATTGTGGGTTTTTTTCATATTATTACTTACAGCGTTCTGCCTGGTTGGCCATCTCTTCCTCCGACATGCCCGTCGTTTTGCCAATCTCAGATAAACGCTCCCTACTAATGCCATGCTCGGCAGCCAGCTTGTGCAAATTGTTTATCTTTTCGTTCATGTGGTTAAGCATCTCGGGATGGTTATTTTTCACGTGATCCACCAGAATATCAGACTGAAAGCGTGAACATTTGATAATCTGCATGCATTTGAGACAGCGCATATACCGCGCATCTTTAGATTCTGTAGACATGTTTGGGTATCGATATGGGTACTTGGTTCGAATATGATATCAGCTATAAATAATTATTGATATCGCTCTTGGAAAAAAACGCACAATTTGAATATGAAACCCAAAATTATATAAAATACAGTTTTGAAATGAATTGCTCGAGCTATGGTGTGGTCAAGTAAATTACAAATAAGGCGTTGAGAACTTGATGTTTAAAAATATCAAAGCGAGTTGTTTCTGTATTTTAAAAGTATGCCTGTCTTATACCCTTGCAGAGGGTCTAATGATTTTGTCACGAAATTTGTAGGAGGCTTCTCAGAAAAAAATGGTGGTATTTTCATGATCATCACTCGTGTCCGACTGTATGTCTGTTTACATGCGAACTAGTCCCTCAGTTTTAGAGCTATCGTGATGAAACTTGGCAAAAACTTTTCTGCAAGGGTATATATCTTCTGCACGCCGAAGATAAAGTTTTTTTCTCCTGATTTTTATTAAATCATGCTAATGGGCCTCTTGAGATATTATCAAATTCATTAAAACACTTAAAAATTGGAACATGTTTGATTTATGTACTCATTGTAACTAAAGTATGAATGGAAACAATATTATGCTGCTCACCCTGTTTGAATATGTCAAATATATATATATATGTATATGTGTATCTAAAGTGAAGCGTCTAAATTTTATTGTCTGTCATGTTCTCAAGAAGCTTCATTTACTTGTCTTGCCAATATAGTATATAAAAAGTCAGCCATATGACTTTTCTCTACCACTCGATGTGCGATGTGCTGCTAGGCATAAGGGGAATGGTAACGGAAACGACATCCTACCCATTCAAGCATTTCATTTCGAGTTGGGTGATGGAGGTTTTCCTTGTCGTATTTCGTGAAAATTGATTTTTTTTTATTCATACTGCATTTTTAGGATGAGGTCGCCATTTGGGTAGCGTGGCTTTCACTTTCACTTTGACTTTAGCACGATTTACTGGCTGACGCCTTCATAGCATCCTCTTGGTCCTGTCGCTAGCTTGTTATTGTGCGCGTTACTCATACGTAGCGTGATACGCACGGAAAAGCCAACGCGTCTGCATTTCTTTACGTACTTTCACGTAATTGGTGCCTTTGTCTGGTTGCTTCAACTTGTCATTAGACTAGACGTGTGGTTGGAGTTACCAGCCGGGTTATTTGCTCAAAGTGATTCCTCCTTATCGGCTTACAATAGGTAGATTTCATACAGTGCTATGCAGGAAAGTAGTTACGATTGAAAATCTAGTTTTAATTTTGATTTCTTTTACACAATTTATTAATAGATTTGCTTACATTTAAGTCGTACGTTTACCAGGCTAATATAAAAATACAGTTTACAACTTGTGTATGGTTTATAATTTGTTCTTCAATTTGGCTTTGGAAGCATTTTGCTCTTAACACTGGATTTATAATTATAATTCGCTGATTCAAAAAATGTTAACATGTTTTTCTCGTTACTGTTGCGCACATACATATTATACATACACACATATATATATAAATATATATATTTATATATATTTCTTTTATAGTAGGTACTTGTATTACACATTTAACTAAAGGTACAAAAAAATCAACTTCTCTGTTATGTCGCTCGTTTTGCGGTAACAAAAACAGAGAACTGCACTGAAGTGTGACAAATAGGATATACGTTTTTTGTTTTTTATTTACTGTTTTTTGTTTTTGCTTTAATTCTGTTATCCTCGAATCAGCTTCAGCAAATGTCTCTTGGTGGTTGTTATAGTTCTAGGTGCATACATTTTATATATACCTATAACTATGTATATACATATGTATGCGTAAGTACTCATAGTTGGACCTAAGCTGTGCCGTTATGCATTGCACATAAGTACAAGTATCTCAAATGGTTATAGTTTTAGAAAAATAAAACCTTCTAGCTTGTAAAATTGGACTATTGCCGAGTTTCATTCACAATGTTTGCTCAGCTTACATATTTACATACTTGATCCTTGTAATTTAATTAGTTATGAGGAAAGGACTCCCATCAAAGCAATTCCCTGCTCATCCATCTCTGTATCTCTTTCTCTCTCTCTCTTTCTTTCTCTATCAATCTCTCTTCATTCAGCATCTTTTGTATGGTTGTTGTTGCTCTTAGCTAATCTACTTTTACACAATTTGAGGCACATTCAGTTTGAATCATATTACAAATTTATAAAGTTGCGCTAAAAAACCAAACTCTCTGACAAACACTTCCTCTCCTACCTGCTCCTCAGCCGGCAGCGCTGCCCTAAAACTAATTGTAAAAATTAAAAATTGATTTACATGCGCGCCTAACTGGCCAAGTTGCTTACTAACCTCCCCTCCCCCTCCCCCATCCCGCTCCCAAACCCCTTTAACTTTTTAATCTGCAGCTTTATTTTCCATGCTCGTAACTCCCTCAGTTTTAACGCATTTATCACTATTTTTACCAACTTGCCGGTCAGAGGGAAGCAGAATATATATATGGAATATGCAGTATGCGACATTTGGAACGTCGCCATGTTGGTGTCCCTGCTCGGGCGCCTAGTGTCCCTGCTCGGGCTCCCGGTTTCACTGCTCGGGCGTCTGCATTCCATGCTTTGCAGTTTAAAGCGTATTCTGTTTGGCCGAATCGCCGCTTTTGGCAGCCGCTTCTAAACGCGCACGTGGGCGACGCTTGGTCTGCAGGGAATAGAGACGACCGCTGCGTGCGCGCATCTGTGGTTCACCCTCTCTGCCTGCAGCGCCGCCGCCACCGCCGCCACTGCCATTGCCGCTGAAAGTTAATAAATGATTGGTTGAAAGCAGCTGAAGTGCAAACATGATAAGAACACTCACTTGACCTCCAACTTGGCCAGGCGTTGCTTAATTTTGGCCTGACTGGCCGTATACTCGGCGAGCAGACGGGCCAGACGCATGTTAAGATTCTCAACGGACAGCTCCAGCTTCTCAATGCCACCCTCGATGCTATCATGCACGCGCTGCGAATCTGCAAGGCGAAGAAGAGTAAAGGAAAGCATTACGGAAGTACGTTAGTGACGGCCGGAAGTGGCCCAAATTGTGTTTGCTTCAATTACCCGCAAATATCTGCTCATCGAGCAGTCCGTCCTTGCGCAGCAGCTGGCAGCCACGCTGTGTGAGTGTGGAGCGTGCTTCGGGATAGTCGGCCAGCGTCTCCCACAGATCTCGCTTGGCCAGACAAAACAGATCCGAATAACCCAGCGAGCGCACATTTGCGGTACGACGGTTACCCGTACGATTGCCGGCAATCTCCAGCACAGATACCTCACCAAATACGGAGCCGGCGCCAAGCGTGGCCAGGACCGTTATGCCATTATCACCTACAACGGACAACTTGCCGCGCTTCACAATATACATCTCCTTACCGACATCGCCCTTCCGACAAATGTAATCACCAGGACTGAAGACCTGTAGTTTTAGCTTCAACACCAGCGCCTCAAGCAGACCCGGCTCTGTATCATGAAAGATGCGCACCTGCTTCAGCGTATCCATATGCACCTGTATGGCTATCTCTGCTTTCAGCTTATCCGGCAGCGCCGCCAGCACACGCTCCTCATCCAAGGCACCGCTCTGAGACCAGGTGTAGGCAAACCAGCGTATCACACGCGCCTCCAGCTCATGCCCCACACGCCGAAAGGCCATGTACTGTTTGACGCCATCCATGCGATTCTGGAACTCCACGCGTGCTACATTCATATTAGATATCATCGAGCCAATGTTACCTAAAACGAAACGAGTTGAAAATTGTCATATGACCAGTTTTTGTTTTGGTATTGGCTCGTTTTAATTTCGAGTTTGGCATTGAAGTTGAATCGTGCCACTCGTGAGTCGTAAATTCTTCAAGGGCCAATGCGGCGTATGCGTAACGCGTGGCACAAAGGCGACTAATGGCAGCACTTCCGGTGCTGTTTGAATGTTCGACTGACAGCCCAAATGTAGTATATATATTTTGGGGGCAGGGAGGGGGTTAAATATATATGCCACACTGTGGAACTTTTGCATTCATCATGGTAAGTAAATTTGTTTGCCCAGATGTCAGTCTCTCACCCAGTTGCTTGCCGCTTGAAGCGCCCAGCTGCCCGGTAATGGCAGCGATAAGAATGACGACAAAAATGATAAAAAGGCACGTTTGACAAAAAAGCGAAGCGAATGTGAATGTGAAGGCGTCGACAGCAACAAATCAACCCCAATGCACAAAAATAAAATGAAATAAAACAAAACAAAGCAAAACAAAGTTGAACAGCAAAAGTGTAATGAATAATGTGGGTCGACATGGTGAAAGCACGGACATGGACATGAACTAAATTAGGGACAGGGACGAGTACGAGTACGATGCCAAGGAGATGGCACATGGACGTGTCCCTGACGTGCGTGGGGCTGTAAATTAATACCCATTGATGTCACAGATGTCACTCGGCAACCAATTAAACGATCAGACAAAATATTTGCGTAAACAATGCGCCAAAATAAACAGTGACCCCAAATTTGGGGGTGGCATGCCTCCGACACTGCCACACGCCTCATTAACTCACCCACAATGGTGGCAAAGATGAGCACGCCGGCAAGAAAGTCGGCGACCACAAACAAATATTCCACATCATTCTCCGGCGTCGGCGTCTCTCCAATTGTCGTCAGTGTCAGCGTCGACCAGTAAAAGCTATAGATATATTGACGCTGCAGCGTATTGTTGCGCGTTCCATTTAAATTATACACCCAGGAATCGGAGCTGAAGCCAATCTCATAGCTGATGACAAAATACATGCAGGCATTCCAATGGATTAACACCAAAATGGCCAGCACCACTTTGCAGATCCGAAATGCATTTGGATAACCGGTGGCCGTCTCCGTGCGATCAAACCATTCCATTAAACGTGGCAAACGTAGCAGCCGATTCAGACGCACTATCACCGGACAGGGCAAATACAGGCTGGAGCAGGTTTGCGGTGGCCACCAGATATAAGCCAAATCCGTGGGCAGCATGGACAGCACATCCAAGTACCAGCCTTTGGTATGAAAGTAATGACGACGCAGTCGAAACGCATCTCGCACCAGCAGACCCTGATCCAGAAAACCTAAAAGCGAAACGAAAGGATAAGTCCAGCCAAGGATTGCAGCATGTTTAGCTTTTAGTGTATGGGTGTGTGGGTGTTGTACTTGTTCCTTTGGTTATTGTTTTGCATGTGGCATGCAGCGCGAAATTCTACAAAAACGCGGCACTTTTGCTGCTCTAGCAAAATTCAAATGAATTCCTTGATGCCCTCACAAAAAAATAAGCCACTTACTGATAATCTGAATAAAAATAGTCAACGGAATTTGAATAAAAATACCTTTTCTCAGCAGTTGGCATTCAACAATTGTAATTTAAATGCTCATCATAATTGATTTGGTTCTCATTTCGATAGCACTTTTGTTGAAATAATGTTAATTTTTAAATTTTTTCGGAATTACTTAATGATGGTAACTGGAAATTCATTTTATCACAAAAGTCTATCTATATACACAGGGATATAAAAAGATTATGCATCCAATTATAAAAGAACAATTGTTTAACAATCAGAAGTAAAATAAGATGTCTTGAACTCAGGATTTGTTTCGAAACTTGGTTCGTCAAAAGTCCATATTTATTTATATGCAAATGCTACTTATATATGTCTTGTGTAACGCTATGGTTGATATTGCTGATATTGTCTTACTAAAATAACTTTGTTTGAACACCTTTGAACAACGCTATGTTCTTAAGGTTGATATTGCTAATATGTGTTGAAGAATAAGATCATTTTATCCTTGATTTTAAGATTAACTTTAAAAAATTACTAAAAAATAGATAAATAGTTTTTCTGCTAATGTTAATAAACTATATCAAATTGCTTGACAAAGTTGCAATGCCATTGGTAAGGGCATTGCAATACGTTTATTCTAGCCACATAAAATGTCAAGGCTGGTTTATCCCTGCATTTGGCACCTTGGCCACCCTACACGCGCTCACACACACAGACACATACACACAAATATATGTGTGTGTCTGCTACTGATATATGCATGTTATATGGACCAAATGCCATTGTCTGCAACGGCTTAGTTAGACCAAAAGCCTTAGGTCTCATTTGCATAAGCAGCTATCTTTCCCTCTCCAATACTGTCTTTTTCTCTCCTTGACTTTCTCGCACCTGTACACCTGTACCTATAACTTTGAACTTGAACTTACCCTCGTGCATATGTACTAGCGTATCCAGCAAGTAAATGAAATCACACAGATAATCCAACGTGTACCAAACGGCGGGCGCATTTTTGTTGATCTCCCAGAAAACGGAGCGACCCACCACGAATATGATATTATAGAGCACTGCCAAGGACACGACAGCAAGCCACTGTAAAACACAGATTAGTGGAAGGATTTGGAAAAGTTAAAGCATCATTTGCATACCCTATAATGTGACTGCAGCGTTGGATCGACGGAGAGGCGATTGCAGAGTACGCTGCTGCCTCGAATTTCACTGGATAATGCCGCATCGTCCATGGCGCCACCCTTGCCAATCTTATCCGTGTTTGTGGCATTCGAAAACTTCTCCAAGAACCAGTCAGGCGGCTTGGCCCTACTCCGTTTCGTCAGACGCTGTCGCAGCGCCTGAAGCGTCCTTCTCAGTGCCGAGGGTTTACTGCGTTTGCTTGGCTCCTGCAAAGAAATAGCCAAAGTGGATAAAGTTTAGCGCCAAGTTTGTCGAACCCCAATTTCAAATGTGCCATGAGCTAATTGAACCATTTTAATGGCCCTAAACTCATACACCACCAGTACATTTGTGTGTGTGTTTGTATGTGGTTCTGGTCACAGTAAGCGTATTAAAACTTGGTCAGCATCTTGCAAGTTTTGCTCTTAAGTTTGTTATGACTGTACAGCTGCAGTGGCGTGGCAAGGACACGCGAGCAGACAGGGATCAGGTGCATACAATGACAATGCCAATGTTATTTAGCACACTGCTTCAAAATGTATTTGTTAGCTGCTTAAATATTGTTCATTTATAACATGCTATGCACTTATTTGCAAGGCTTTCTCATTTTTTAGACAATTTATCAATAGTACAATAATTATTTACTTAAGATATTTATACATATTTACTTCGATGTACTTTTTTTATTTTTAATGTTAATTTTGAAGAGTTAATATTTTAATTTTTAATTAGTTAACCTATTTACACAATCTTACAATTTGAATTTAGACTCAGTATCATACAATTAAAATTGTATAGCCTTTTTTTAATACGTCGTGCAGCTTTAGTTTAATTGTTTGTAAATAAAACATTTATGTTCATATGAATTTAACTTTTTTTTTTATTATAATTTTTTTTATATTTTTGTAAGAGTTCAGGACAGTGTGCATTACAGGGTCAAGGCAATGTCACGTTTAGTGTCATAACAAGTAAGTTTCTGCGCTTATTTAAAGGGGTTCCCATTTGAGATGGGCGCGAGTAGTTTTTTTTTTGCAGTTCTTCACAAATACGCATTGAGAAGTTCAAGTTCAAGTATGTAATAGAAAATAAAGCTGTTAAATTGAATGTTGATTTCATTCAATTTGAAAATGTGATTTGTGTTGAAATTTGTTTCAAGTCACAAAGATTTATACAATTTGACACAATTCATTTAACGCATTCTGCAAAAATTGAAAGAAGTATGTATATTGGGCTAGAAAAATGTACGTCTGTCCGTCCGTCTGTCTGTCTGTATGAACACAATTTTTGAACAGTTTCAAAGCTAGCGCAATCAAACTTGGCTTACATGTGGGTCTAAGCCATATGCAGAAAAAGTGTTCAGATATTCTTTAATTTAAAGATTTATGAATTGGTTTATCAAAAGCAAGTCGTGTTGAATAAAATATTCGTGTCACGCATTAAATTTTGACACGCGTTCAACTCTAGCTTGAATGCAAAGCACATGATAGATACATGTGTGTAAATGCTTACATATGTAAGTATGTAAGCTTGTTGTCTCTTTCTCTCGCTCTCTCTCTCTCTATCGCATTCACACACGTGATGCTTATTTCAGCTTGTTTCACGTTCATTCTGCACATCCTGAGATTAGGGGCGTGTGCTTGACAGTCTAATAAACGCATATCAGTTGCTGGCAGCGGTTAATCCATTAAGTGTATGTTTGCGTCTGTGTTTGTGTCTGTGTCTGTGTGTGTGTGTGTGTGTGACAGTTGGTTCCATCTCAATATGACGCATACGAAGCATTGTATGGGGGGCCCTTTGGGCACAATACAATGATAATGGCAATGCAATGCCGCGTCTCCTGCTGCGTTCAACTATTGTCAAGGTCACATAATACATAATATTTATGTGCTTTGGTATTTACCCCTTCGTTTTGTTGTTGTTGTTGTTGTTGTCCCGCTATGGCTGCTATATCCAAAGATTGCACCATGGCTTTGACTTTGAAATGTCGCATGCAAAAGCGACCTTATGTCGCCTTATTTTGTTATTTTTGTCTCTTTTTCTTTATTTTATATTCCGCTTTTAACTTTAAATTTTAGCTACAAGAAAAAAAACCGTTAACCGTTAGCTTTAGCTGCTGCGCATGCGCGTCGACGTCAAGTTGCGCATTAACACTGAAAATGCGTTGCGCGCTTTGCAACATTGCCATTGAAGTAGACGCGAGCAGCGGCGTCAACGTCGACGGCGACGCCAGCGTTGAAGTCACGAACGCACAGGCATACACAATAACGAAACTAAATGTTGTTGTTCTTGTTTAATTGTTTTTGTTGTTATTGTTCACTCTAAATGTGGTTTAAGTGTTGTTGTTGTATTTTTGCAATTTTCTTAATTTGCATGTGCCAACATCGGCGACGTCAACGGCATTTAATTAATTAAACCGCATAGTCTCAAGTGACTTCGGTCCTTCATTGCCGGCAGAGCAGAGCAGAGCAGAGCAAGAAGCTTGTTGTTGCTGTGGGTGTGTGGAGGATTCTATGGTCATTGATGGCAATTTGACAAGATTGATGACACTTTCGAGTTGAACAAGTTGTGCGTTTTTGTAAACGCTTTTTAATTGTTTAGCTAGCCAAACATTTAATTAAACTGAAAGGTGCCGCCTGCGGTCAGTTCAGTTCACCAAGCCAAACGTGATCAGCGTGCATATATCGTATATCGATAACTTTTGCGCATAAATTAATTGCACTGACAGGAAGTCAACCAGTTGCTGTTGATGGATAACCAGAAAGAAGCAGCAGCAGTTTTAATAAACATGTTGATGAGCTCATCATCAACCAGTTGCATAGCTAAAACGGTTTATATTTTATTTTATGCAAGGTTGCAGCCAAAAACTCAACTGATTCGAATTCGCAGCGGCAGCAGCTCTTGCACTTGAAATCGCATTCGAATTCGATATCGAAATATATACATAACCCTTGCAGCTGTTCCCACTCACTGCCGCTGCCTCTGCCTCTGCCTCTGCCGCTGCCGCTGCTGTCATTCGCCGGCATTCGCCTGATTGGCATTCACAGCGCAGCAGCGACGAGCTGCACAATAAATTTCCATAATTGCCCGGTGTCCGTTAGGTGTTGACACAGGTGGCGGTCAGCAGATGGGGTGGGGAGTGGGTATTGGGCTGTTGCCAACATTATGCTAAGCAAATCAAGCGCCCCCGTTGATGGTTATTGCATGCGTGTTGTGCTTTATGCCCATATAAAAATCACTTTAAGCGTCTGTTAAACCCCGAAACGCTAGAAATGATCAATGGGCCCGAAATTGAAATGCCAGCCAAGCTGTCCAAAAATTTCGAAGAAGGCCAGCTAAGGCACGTGGCTCGTGCTGATTGAAGGGAATCTTTAACTTTGTAATGGTAATTTGACTTTGGCCCAAAAAGAGATAGTCAAAGTATGTGTGTGTGTAATAGAAACTGTTCTGGACTCGAGTGTGTGTGTGTGTGTGTGTTTTTGTTTGTTATTTCCGTTTTTGACACTGCTGGACCCAAAAAGATTGAATGTCGAGTGCTAAACAGATAGATTTACTATTTCATTAAAGGCACTAAAGTAAATGTATTGTGTTGGCTGTTGAATTCAGTTTTAGTTTAATTTTATCAGCAATATCTGATATACATATATGTAATTTCCGCTTACAAATTTTAAGTTATAATGAAACTAGCTGTAAATTACAATAACAAGAGAGTTAACTGTAGTATACTAGTATATACAATCATCAAAGCTGTTTGAAAAGTAGCTTAAGAATGTGTCAATATTTAGTCAAAAAGTAAACAAAGTTCTGATATCTGCAACTAAGCAGCTTTGAAGCACATTAAAGCTTAAGCAGCAAATTATGCATTATTTCTCTGTTCTTTTTTGCAAGTTATCTTTAACACATGTCTTTCTTTGGGAAAATATGTAATTAAGAGCAACTTTTAGCCAGTGTCATTAGCACTTAAAAGGACCTTCGCATTACTGCTTTAAATTAAAGCCTTACCGCTTTTATTAAAGTTTTAAGGCAATTGCCTATCATTTTTGATCTAATTAGCACTCAAATCAGCTTTTAATACGACTACTTAATTTTCAATAGTTACTTGATGATATAATGATTCATAGGCTATACAATCGCATTTCCTGTCTGATAAGCACATTATCCTATTGATATTCGAAACTGGTTTCACACTTGTATCATTTATTTGTTATTGATAATACTTTGCCTTATCTGCGGTAGTTGTATTTTGTTATTTTGATATTTGTGTTTCAGATTTTTGTTTAGCTTATTGCTTCACTGAATTACGTGGGAAATTATGCAAATGTGCCGCAGATTGGATGGCGATGACCATAAACAACACACACAGTGCTTATCGACGACAGCAACAGCATAAACAATGAAACAACAATATACTTTCATTTGTTGTTTTAATACCTTGTCTAATGCCACACAAAAAGTACCCAAATAACAACAAAGTAAAAAAAACACCTCAACAGCCACATGAAAATGATCTGAAACTGTCCCATGGACCCTCATCAACATAAAATCCAGATGCCAGCTTCGAACTTGTCTCCCTTCTGTTTGTTTTTGTGTTCTTGTGTATTGTGTCTGTGTATTGGCTTAATCTTTAGGCCTAGTTGGCATTGTTTACAGAACACATTAGTCGACTTTTGATTTAGTTAAATAGGTTCCTGTGTTAAACGAGCGTTTTAAAAGGAGTCAATTTTTTTGTGTGTTTTTTTGCTGCCGTTGGCGAACGCGTTTTTTGCACAACTGTCGATGGTCAAATTTGTACAAAATTGACTAAGCGAAAAATACAAAAAAAAAACAAGAAAAATAAAAAAAAAACCCCCGCTGACGACAAGGATAAGCACTGGTCTGGGCACATTCAGCGTTTTGTTTGCTCGAATGTCCTGCTGGCAGCTCAAATTGCACAGAAACAATAAGCAAAACAGACACTGAATCGAAGAGGCAGCCCCATAAAGGCTACAAATACCGAAAGGTATGGCAGGCAAATAGAGCTCATTAATCGGTTTAACAGAACAGGAGAGAGTCCTGACGCCGACGCTGACACTGACCAACTTGGCGTTGGTTCAACTTGAAACTTGAATTCCTAAAACGAAGTAAAACAACTAGTTTTGGGCTTAAACACGACACAAACTTGCAGCTCTACAAAATTTTAAGTTATGTACAGGCATTCAACTAAACATTTATGTATATATGTATATATATGTACATGGGATGTTTCTATTGTTGCCACAGTTTGCCGCATTTTGCCGCAGTTGCGGTTTTTGTGCCCACAGTTGATAGCCAAACAGTGAACACACCTCAAAAGCATTACAACAACCAAGCCAATATTTGGACGCTATTATGCGGGCAGTAGGGGGCAGCGCGCTGCGAAGGGCAATCGAGGCAGTTTACGAACCCCGTCCTGAAACTGAGCGTTTTCCATTTGTATTTATTTCATTGCGTTTTGGTCTCTCCTTCTTCTGCTCTTGTCGTGCCATTTATGAAATGACATTGAAACTGTTTTCAGTTTCTGTGGTTGCTTTCACTTCACTTTGGCCAGAACAGAACACAGACAAGCCAAAGCTACTGACTCTCTGGCTCAATGCTCTTATCTATCAAATTGGTCGTCGGCCAAGATACTTCGACCAACACCCTTGAAGCCCGCACCTAAAACATGACCATCGAACAGATGGCAGGACAGCACTGGCCATTGGCGAGTGTCCTTCTCGCACTTACTTATTTATAGCTCGAGGGTCAAATTAAGTTCTAAACAGACCTTTATTTCTGTACTTTTTTTTATTATTCTAAAGTATAAAAGCCTATATAATGTAATTATTAGAAGTTTGTTACAGAGATAAAGTCGCTTACAAGTAAAGTTCGTTGGAAATGGTAAAGAAACTTGTTAAAAAAAATTAGCTTCTTTTATTGACTGTTAAGTTGTGGGGGTTTTTTGAGTTCGAAAATGTAGGGCATTCCTAATAATATGAATATATTTATGTACCAGAAAGACTTTTGGAACAAAATGAAAAAAAAACTAATGTTCTATATTGAAAATATTCTTATTCAGACCTGTTCCGAATTCAGTAGTTTTTTGAAAAGTATAAACGTATGAATTCCGAACGATTTACAAATTACTGTTTTGATTTCCCATCGGAATGGTTTCGTTTTCTCTTTTTCTAAACCGAAGTCTATTTAGTTGGAATTTAGTAGACATTGCTGAATCGAGAACAGCTACATTTTCTTGCACGTTTTCGCTTTTGTTTTACAGACAGTTTTTCCAGTAAATATTATAAATATTATTTGACTTTAATCTAATGAATAAATTGACTTAGTCATTTCCAAATATGATGAAGAATACAAGAAAATTGAGTAAAAGAACTTGTTTTTTTGAATCCCATGTGAATTTTGACAATTAATTTTGAGTACATTTACATTTTGAGTACTTCAGAACAGCAAGCATTTCCGTTTCCGCTAATTTCGAACGGAATACGAATTCGGAACAGTTCCAATTATTCGTATTATGTTTTGATACATAATCTTCTTTAATTCGGTTAGTGTGGCAGAACTGCGACTACTTCAAATTTCAGCTTGTTTTACCTTTTTTCTTTTAAGTAATTTGACACGTGCTAATAAAAATATCTGCGGGCACAAAAGTAGCAGTCAGCTGGTATTAAACATGGAGTGTGGATGGTGGAAGGGGGGAAGGTAGGAAGCTAGCAAAGCGGAAGATGGAGCGTAGAGTGCCTGGCCGACGCGTCGGCTACGTGACAATAGAGGAAGTAATTAAAACGCGATTTACGGCAAGGTCAAGTTTATGAAGGTCCGCAGTTCATTTGCATGTAGCCATACGGGGAAGGGGATTTGGAATTTAGATTGGGAGTTTGGAAATGCCAACAACGAAGTACTACAATCTCTCTATCTCTCTCTCCCTCTCTCTCACTCTATCTCTCTCTATCACTTTGTGTGGTTTGTGTAGCCCGCAGCACAAGCTGTGGCATTGTTTTATTATTGTTATTGTTGTTGCTATTGTCGATGGCGTCAATCAATTAGCGCAATTACTTAATTACGGCCCACATAATTGAATAGCTCGGGTGGCCTTTAATTATGGCCAGGCCAACCGAAATGTAATGAAATAATGCAACAAATAAGCAAAGTGTCTGCATTTTTATGCTCATATCTTTAACTGTTTATCTCTCTGATGTTCCATTTGAATGTATGTATGTACATATTAAATTACGCATACGCCGTGTGATTTATGGTATGACTGATAAAAAGCGAAAGTGTTTCAATGCCATTGCAATACTTACTTGTATCAGTTTCCTGCCATTCTCCAGATAGTTGGCATCGCTGACATGTGTCTGTTGTGTTGACTGCCTCTGCTTCTGCTCAGCTGGTGCGATAGCCTCCTCCAGATTCTCCTTGCCATTTGCATCAGCAAACTCATCATCATCATCCTCAGCAGCCTCCGCCTCGTCATCATCATCATCATCATCGTTGACTTCTAGCTCTATGCGCTGCCTACGCTGCCATCTTTTGCTGCTGCAGCTGCTGCGTGGATAGTGTAGCTGCTGTTCTTCCAGCTCTTGGCTATCTGGACCCATGGGTAACGGTAGCGCCGTTTGGTTGGCAATTAAATGCTTATGGGGCAGGCAAACGCCTTCCGTGGTAACAACCGCCGTAGGCTGAAAGGGGGCGTATAAGCCGCCACTGAGCTCCAGTTCCTCCTGCGGCAATGCCAGCTGATTAGTTGTTGGATAGCTGGAACTGGAGCTGCTACCGCCGTAGGGCAGCTGGGCAGGTGTCAAGGTGGCGTTGCCAACAAAACGTGTAGTGCGATACGTGGGACGGGATAGGCTATACAAGGGATAAGCTTGATTGGATGCTAATAAGTTAAAAAACTATAACTTACTTGTAACCATACTTGGGTGATTCGGTCTCGGGGCGGCGTCTGTTGGACATCATTGAATTGACCCGATCTCCGCGGGCGGCAGCCATCATATAAGTCCACATTGCCACACATCCAATGCTGCTACGCTAAGCATGACATGTTGCAAGCAGAACCAGTTGCAGGTAACAGCAGGAAAGTCTTACTTTAAGCAGCTGCAAGGACAAAATCATTGAAGAATACGCATTAAAGTCAACTTCAAAAACACTTGAGAGCAATTGCGACTTCTGCAATTGTGGGGCAGTCATAAACGTGCTGCTGCTTCTACTTCTGTGCGGCCAGTTGGTAGCTGCACATAAAAACCACTGAGTATTACACATTTGAGAGTGGGCGTACAGTGGGCGTGGCACTGCGGTAATGCAGATGTAATTAAGCAATTAAAACGGCTCAAGAGTTGAGGACCTTCACAGGCAGCGCCTGAAGGTATGCAACACCAAATTGCAGAGCAACTCGCAGCGCAGCGAGTAGAAGAAGAAGCAGAAACAGAAGAATTTTCAAAGCAAATCGCTTGGGCGTCTTTTGATGGCTTCGTAATGGCCATAAAATCAGCATAGAACAGAGCTTACTTTTATGTTTTAATTTTTATAGTTTCTACCGTGATTTTGAACTGCTGACTGAGATTTTCGTGTGTGTATGTGTGTATGTTGCAGCCATAAACTGAACTAAAGTCAAACTTAAAGTTAGGAGCTGCGGCTATTTATCAATTGAATATGCAAGGCATAAGCATATTTTTTTATAACAGCGGTTTTATTGATTCAAAGTCAAAATAGTCCCAATTTTAAAAAAAACTGATCACTAAACAGCTTGAATGACAAGTTCCAGCATTAATTTAAAACTTGAAACAAAACTATTTTCTATCAATTTAAAGTCGAAACAACTTTCAGAAGGACAAACATAATAAAGACTTGGGCTTATTTGGTATCTTAGTAATGTTTCCTTTGAGAATATAAAATAAATATTCAAAATATCATGAATAGTATACAGATTAGAAGCGGTAGCAAGTGTTCTAATATAATAAACTAATTATAAGATTTCAATAAAAAAAACTCAAAATTTTGAGAATATTGTAAATTTCAGCTGGATTTCAATTCTTCCATTTGAGTTTAATAAACCAAAATTTAATAATTAAAAATAATTGTTCATTTTACTATTAAAATCATGTCTGTTTTGTAAGGATTTTCAAGTTTTTTTCGCTTAGAAATGAATGAAATATTTGACCACGTGTGAGCTGAACCAAAACTAGCAGGGTTCATGACCCGCTTGGTGTGACAAATAAACACTGAGTTTAGCCAGTAGCCAGTTGCCAAAAAGTATATAAATAATGCGCTATAATATGCCACAGAACATGGACATGGACATGGACATAAACTAATGAGGCGCAAATGATAAATACAAGCTGACAGCGTAGTAAAATGAAATGCAGACAAATATAAGAACGAGTACTCGCATCTATAATGCCAAGTAGAGATGAAGAGAGAAAAGATGAAACAACAAAAAATATATATTAATAAAAGAAAAAAGTTGCAAATGTGAGTCAGAATGAATGCTAAAAATTTCATGTTCAAATTGAGCCAAAATGCAAATTGTGAATTGCAGATAATCAAAACGTGCACAAAAATTAAACGTTGTGAATTTTCTTTATATAATTTCCACTTGAATGGCAAACTGCGAACTGCGCGAACCAAGAACAACAACAACAAAAACAGGAGCAGCAACAGTGGCAGGACGACTGCAGCTTGCCAGTTGTCCTTTGTGCGTCTTGGCCTTTGTCTGGCATTTTACTGTCGCGTGATTTTATATCATAGATTATCTTAGCTGCTTGGTTTGTTTTCCAGCTGCACGCTTCAGCTGCTCAGCTTCTTCGGCAGCCGCAGTCGCATTCAATTTTAAGTGCAATTTCGGTTTGCCAAAAAAAAAAGGACAAAAAAATGAAACCTTTGCCGCAGCATTCGAAACGCAGGGTTTTTTTTACAGTTTGATGAGTCAGTGGCAAAGTCTTTGACCGCATCAACCAAAAAATAAATAAAAATAAAATAATATAAAATAAAATATATGTAGCAGTAAAGTACTAGCTGCCGCAGCCTGCTTGAAGGCGTGTCAGGGTACTCTGACATTCAAATAGCAAGGACTGCATAGAATGAAAGACAGTGGGTAGCATCGAAGTAACATCGATTTTTAGCTATAAAATCAAAGTAAATCCATTTATCAACTTCAGCTGCAAACATGTTCGGGCAGATAACAGCAGAAACTTGACTTTGATAAAATGTGCGAGTGCAACAGCAACAACAACACTTGACCAAGTTTTTAAGGACAAGTGCCCCAGAGCCATTAAATACTCAGTATAACAGCTTTGGACAAACAAATTTTGTACAAGTCTCTCTCTCTATCTCCTGCTCTCCATTTGTTTTTCGCAACTCACATCTACAGCTTTGCTGGTTGTGTTTATGCTCATAACACTAATCAAAGCGACCACAAAACGCTGCCAGGCCAAATCGTAGCAATTAACGCCTCGGAGAGCAGCAGCTACAAAAGGAAAGGTCCTTGTGCAACTTCAAAACGTGGAAAGGATTCAGCGTAAAGCCCGCCTCATTTTAGCACAAAACGCTTGGCCAAATCGTTTGACTCAACATAGAATTCTTAACGAGCTATAAATGACGCATGTGTATGTGTTTATTTAAGTATAAGTGTGTGTGTATGTGTGAGTGTGTGTGTGTGTGGGTGTGTGTGCCGGCTCATTTGTAATGATTAAGTGGCGCTGTGTGAGCTGCGAGCTTGTGGTGTTTATGCCCCAAAGGAATCGTTTATACACACATTCCACTTGTGCAGGATTATGAGAGTCCTGAATAGCGCCAGATAAACTGAAGAGATAAGCAAAAAAACAATTCACATTTCATTTACAACGAGCTGCTTAAATAAATAAACACATGTAGCTTTTTATATGTAGAGTTTTTCTTTGTTAAGCAAAAGCTTGAAAGCGAGCGTTAAACAATTTCAATTGTATCGAACAAATATGGCATTTCGATGTGACGTTGTGTCGCTTAAAAAGGCGTTACAGCCAGTTAGTTGCTTTAGAAATATGACGCGCAACGACATATCACGTATACGCCATGTGTGCGCGTGGCGTACAAAAAATCTCAATCAAAACAAAAGCCTGACGCTGGCAATCGCTTAGGCAGGACGAGACAGAAGCTGTAGCACAAAATATGCTAATGTCAATTATTTTGTGCGTAATTTGCTTTCATGCTTTCGAGCACACATCAAAATGCACGCACTTATTTCTACATCCTTTTGTCAGCCCCTTTGCGCCTCTTGCCATTATGAATATTCATTTTCATATAACGTTTTTGCAGAATGCGCTAATAATTTCATGAGCTGCTTCAATCGACATGGAAACCACTTGGCAACTTACTTATCTAATCTGTATTTATACATATATATATATATTTTCTATTTTTTCTGTGTTTTCTGTATTTTCCAGCAAAATTTAAGCGATCCTCAACCCGCCCATCTGCTTTGCCTGCACAGGTAAAACTGGCTTCAATTAACGTTCGTGCACGTAAACGCAATAACGCAAATGGATTCGGGGGTTTTAGCTTAATAAAATGCGATATTTATGGAGTTTACTGCTACCCCACTTCTAACCCCACCCTGCCGCCTACAGATAGCGGATGCCAATTAATATGGCACCAAGTTGGATATTAATATGTGTGCTTATAGTTAACAATTACGCCTGTCCACTGCATATGGCTGAGAGCACAAAGTTGGCATTCAAATCACACAGTTAATATCTGTTTGAATGGAGTGTAAGGACACTTGAAATGTTCATACAATTTTCAATTCATGAGCATAAGCATTTTGTGAATTTTAAACTTGTAACTAAAGTTGTTTATAAATTGTTTGGAATTTCAGCTTGTAGCCTAAAGTTGATTATGCATTCAGTGTCATTTAGCATAGTTTTGTACTTTGCATATAAATTATTGATATGCAGCATTTGTCGTCAGTTCCTTTTGTGATTTTGTAAATAATGCAGATTTAAAACTTTGAAAAGCGGTAGAAAAAAGTTAAAATATTTATTTATAATTTTTAAATTTTGTTGCATTCATTTATATTTCATAAAAATCACAACTGTTGCCATTTCGAAGAACTTTTAATTTTGAGTTTGTTTTAAATTTTGAATCCTTTTAAAAGACAAGTTCGAATACTTTTCATTCCTCTGTCTCAAAAACTTTATAAAACAATTTCTCCATCGATATCATAATAAGAACAGAGTGTTTATCTTTCATATGCATGTTAAGTCTTAGCCCCTTCATTTTGTAATTTATCTTTCAAATGATGCATCAACAATGTAATTTTTGATTTCTCAGAACAAAATATTGCTACTTGAAACTGAAGTTGAGCGTTTGAGCGGAAATGATGTGGCGTATGGCGGATGGCGGCGGGTTTACCTTTGGCTGGTTTCTATTTGAGTTGCTGTTCTAATCCCCGGCAACTGTCAGGCGGCGCGTAATCCTATAAGATATGGCTCCGTTGGCTGTTGGCTGTTTGCTGTGTGTGGATGCTGGGTTTTTATAATATATATATTTTTTTTGATATTTTTTCTTTTCTCAGTATTTATTGTGTACTCGAATATTTCACTTTTTTACACTTGTGCTGCTGCTGGCATCATAAATATTTAAATGCGTGCAGTAATTTCAAATTAAATTTGAATATGTATATTTATTTATGCCGCGCATATTTGTGCACACACACACACACACACACACGTATACGCACAGAGCGCGCTAGGATGTTAACTAGAAATGGCGATCATTAACAGTTGCTGCATGGAAAATGGCGTTGAGTTTAGCACTTTAATTGTATAAAAATTCAAATGTTGGAAACAAAATCGCGCGCTACACAATAACCAAAATGGCGTAAACTCGCACAGGACGAGGGCAGGAAGAACAGGACGATGTCAATACAGCGACTGCAGAGACGTTGCGCGCCATGTACGTTCGCATGCCTGGCTAACAGCGCAATGAGCGCCCGTGGGAGAACGCAGAACCCAAGGCGAATGCAAATGGCAGCCAGCAGCTGCTGCTGCGACTGCTGCTGCTACAGCGACAGAGGCAGCGACAGCGACAGCAGCCGAGCAGAGCCGATAACAGACGCTTCGAGAGCAGTTTTGTATATATGTATGTGTGCTTTTCATTCATGCCTTGCACTACGCAAAGCTTTTTTTTGTTTGTGTGAAAGCTTTTTGCCGCGCGTTCTGCCGGCGCATAACCTGTTGCTTGAACATTTTTGGGATGCTGGCGACCAGTGTTGCCAGATGTCAGACAGCTGCTGTTGCCAGGGGACGTGTCTTTTGGCCAAATGACAACATAAATTAATTAAATTGATGTTTAAATGTTGTTTCGTTTCGGTTGAGCCTGGTTTATTAACCCGCCTGGCAGCGATTTTCCAAGCAACTCAACTGACACATTGACAAATTACTAAAATCAAAGCGCATGGCATTGAAAATACAAGTACGAGTTGTAGCAAGATGGCAAAAGCAAGCGCCAACATTGCTGAAATTGATTAATGTCAAGCTACGAGCCATGTCTACGTCCTGTCCCATACAACCGATGCCGATTTAGTTTGATTTAAACTTGTCTGAGTTAAGCTCGTACTATGGTAGTATGTGAAGTGGCCACACCTGAGCTAATGTACACGTCTTAATTAACATTAATACGAGAAATTATCTTGGCATTAATTGTTTCTTTGCGTTTGCGTTATTTGCACTCAAGACAACTGTTGAGTTCAAGTTCAAGTTTTTAACCTGTGATTCCTTAAGCTGAACCTTCAACTAGATACGTGCGTGTGATTATATTTATGTGGCTGCTTGACGATTATTGCTTTTTGGTATTTTGGCAGCAACAAAGACAAAACATACGACAAGCCAATATGCTCATATGTTCATTGTCCCAGAGTTCAATAGTTCAGGCCAACAAGTTCAGTCAACAACCCAGAAGCCAATGCCAACAAGTGGTTAGTTCTACACGGGCAGGCAGACAGACGGACAGACGGACCACACAGCCTGATTCTTGCTTTCATACGTGTCTTCAATACAACACACTAAAATTTGTAACACCAGCTGCAAGCTGTGCATAAATTTAATTTCTTTGGCGCGCCTAAAAGCATGCAATATGAATGAGTAGTCTGTGTGTGTGTCTCTGCATGTATGTGCGTGTATGAGAGAGATACAATGGCTGTCGCATTCACAATTTCAGTAATTTGTTATTCAAACACATTTCGAATCGATTATACGCTTGCTGGGCATGCTCCCTCCAATCGAGCAAATATGTTGATTGACTTTTGTCAAGGCTCAAGCGTGTGTGTGTGCGTTTATGGGTGTATGGGTCTATGTGTGTGTGTATGGGCTTTTGTCATTTGCCGTGAAAAAAGGCAAATTTGCTCAAGTGTGTGTGTGTTTACGCATGTGGGTAAAATGCCAACGTAAATACAATTGAGGAAATGCGAGAAGTCAGGCGGTTTCACGCAGCAATCACCTAGCTCTATCTCTATCCCTGGAACCCTCAAAATTTCACCCTGAACTAGGGATGAGCCCTATCTTTTAACACGATAATATTGCCAAGCATTATTATAAGATATAAGCGTAAAGGAAACTATAAATAAAACCGTTTAGTGTCATTAAAATATCTTTATTTTAAATCAACAGAGTGGCTTCGAAATCACATGTTTCAGAATCATTCGAATATTTGTCTTAATATGCTGTGTTCCAGAGTTCCAATTTCGAATCAATTTCATAGATAACCATATAGCATACTTTTTGCAGGCCGATAAAACTAAGTTTGAGTTCATGGAATTTGTAATTGCTCCTGAAAGTATGCCTTAAATATTTCTGTGGAATTGATTCGTAAGTGGAATTCAGAACAGGGCTGTTTATTTAACAACATTATGGTTCGTGTCACGAAATAAAACACAAGACATACCCAACGCAAGTCTAAGCCAAGTCTCTAGTTGCTTCGTTCGCAAGTGTGAATGTAATGCGTGGCTGGCTTTATGAGTGTATGCTTCACTGTATCCATGATTGTCTGTATATGTGCTCATGTGTGTGTGCGTGCGTATGTTTGATAAGGCAGAACGAAACGTTCGCTGTTCATTGAAAAGCTCATTATCACACACTGAAACACACACAGAGACATTGCAAAGGCACTCCCCAAGGTTAAATATTTGTCATATATGGTAATCAAACTGGGTTAAGGTTCAGCTGTTGTCTATTCAACAGTATGCAATGCTCGTAAACCACTCGAACTTGGACTCTAAATCGTGGCAGTTGGTAGCCAAGGTCACAATGTCAGGCAAACAGCAGCAGCTACCTGTTCAACTAGCCAAGTCAGGGACCAACTTGTTGAATTGAATTGATTGCCGCATTGAAATTTAATTGCAATTGCTCAGCTAGCAGTTTGAATGTTAAGATGCAAGGACATTAATTAACTGGTCTGCCATTCATTTAGTCAGCAGGCATTCACTCAGCTGATGCCCCACAGAAGTGGCTCTGATTGCGTTGCCACCGGTTGCAGGGGCAGGATTCAGGATGCAGTTCCAGGAACTTCGAGTGCAACTAAACGGCCTGCATATTAATTAGAAGCAGCAGCAGCCGTTGCAATAAATGCAAAACCCCATCGCACCAATGCGAATATGCAAATCTTGAGCGTATGCCAGATGCTTTATATTTCCGTGTATATGAATATAAACTACGCCTGCAGCGACAGAGCCCCACACATTTATTCCATAAATACACACATAAATGACACGAACAGTACAGCTGTGAAACATGATGCTGCTGAAATGTTGAACACCCCATTCACGCTCTCAAAAGGTTAAAGTTAAGCATGACAAATGCATTGCACTGGGGCGTATACTTAATATTGGCAGCATTACATTTCCTTGACACTATATTTGTCATGGCTCAACTAACGCCAATCCGCATAATTGCTGCCCAATCAGCATCAGCTAAAGCCACCGCAAATCCAATCAACCAATTTCAAGAGAATTTGGCTGCAGCAATGAATATTATAATTTAAGTTCATTTCAAATCAAGCACGATTTTCTGATTACTATTTTTATTTTCTAGTTTCGATTAAACGTAATTAAACTAATACCCTTTAAGTAATATCGCTTTATAATTAGATACACGAATTCAACTTTTCAAAACTTTTACAAGAAAACATACTAAAACGCAACTTGAATATTTTTAAGACAAACCATTTACATATTGCTCACCTAATCAAATGAAAAATAGAAGCATATGTAAGTGGTACATTGTGGCAGTAGTTAATTAAGAATATACATGCATATTATTGATAGATTGCTAAATGTTTCTAAACATTGATTGCCGCAATTAAATGAGCAACGCTCAAAATGTAATTAAATATATTTATAGTAATTATTAAAATGTTTTCTGGCTAGGATTTGTTCGGTTACGATTGCTTTTGTATGGACTTGAGATGCTGCTGTAGCTGTTCGCAACGTTGGCACTCTCGGGTGAGCTGCTTAATAGCGGCCGCATACTGACGCTGCAATTCGAGCAGTCCCAGCAATTCCTCGTTGAGCTCATCGCGTCGCATACGCTCCTCATTGTATTTGTGACGCACCTTGTCCTGGGCACTCTTGACGCCATCGACAATGGTCTCAAATTGCCGTATGAAATCCTCACGACCGTGCGGACTAAGCATGCCCTCGTTGTAGGCCTCGCAAATGGAGTTGAGCAGCGACAGTTCCTTTTCCAGGTAGCGTTTCTTGTCATTTAGTGTGTTGTATAGTGTATAATATTGCTTAGTTTCTAGATGCTTGGCACTCATCTCGTTGTATAATTCATGGAAGCGTCGCTGGTATTGAGCCAGCTCCGTGCGATCAGGTATGGCGTCCAGTTTGCGTTCAATGGCCACAATGCCACGATTTCGTTTGGCCAAATGCAGACGCAGCTCCTGCAAACGCTGCTGCTCGCTAGCTATGGCCGCAGCCTGCGCTTCCGCGTCCTGCGCGTTAAATGTTTCCAGTTCGCTATAATTAATTCTTATTTTAGCTTACAGCTTTAACAACAATAACTTTAGAAGACTTACTCTATTTGCTGCTGCAAGTTGGCCAGATCTGTGCGGCAACTTTCCTTAAACTCCGCCTCGCTCTTTTTCAGCTCGTCATGCTGCTGCAGCAGTCCGCGCACATTTTCCAACAAACTGCACACACAGCACATAATAAGATGAACATATTATCTGTAACAGTCAGTTTATTACTCACGCAGGATCCGCATTTGCCTCTGTTTGCTTGTACGCCTCCAGCTCAGCGTTGAGCGTCTGCAACTTTTGCTCTTGCTGAGCGGTTTGCTGTCTCTGCGTCTCGACTGACACTTCCAATTGCTCATTTTCTTTGCAGTATCGTTTAATCTTGTGGTCCAATGCTATCTTGGCTGCCTCCAAGCGTTTTTGTTGATTCTGGGACTTTAGCTCCTGTGCATCCGTTTCCATTTCTAGCTTGAATTCTGCATAATGCTGCTGCAAGGCGCTTCGAACGCTGGGATCACAGTCGATACGTTTTAACTGCGCGGAATTGTCCTCTTTTGTAACAGAAAGTTGTCGCAGTTGCTCATGCAGATCCGGCTGTAGTTAAAATTACAATTTTTTGTATTAAAAAACAGCAATTCAATTAACTGTAAAAACCTACCTCCTGCAGCTCTGATTTTGATGTTGCCCGCTGCTCCACACTACGCTGGGTCACTGGTCCAGCGTCGCCGTATTCCAGCAACGTTAAACGCACACGCAGTGCATCATCTTCGCTGGTAGCCACCTGACGTTCGTATTGCCTTTTGGGACTATACAGCTCCTGTAAGAAGCATTTAAAAGTTTAAATTTAAGCCAATATTAACTAAGAACTAG
Source organism: Hirtodrosophila cameraria (assembly GCA_949708635.1). Taxonomy (NCBI): domain Eukaryota; kingdom Metazoa; phylum Arthropoda; class Insecta; order Diptera; family Drosophilidae; genus Hirtodrosophila; species Hirtodrosophila cameraria. Next base: position 15,505,573 of record OX453089.1, on the reverse strand, counting down.
TTGACCTGTATGGCTTTAATGTGGACAGCGGCATGGCGTATCTTTGTCAGATTATCCTTGTCACTTTTATACTGATAGTCATTATGGAACTGACCAATGGCGAATCTCTTTAAACGCTGTCCGCGTTCTTCACGATTTTCAACCTGCAAATACATGCATACAAACTGTATCAAAAGGCAAACTGGCTAATAATGCCAACTTACAGACGTCTTTACAAGCCATTGTATAACTGGATGTATGGCTAGAAACTCCAGACCTTGCACCTGATGCGGTTCCAGGCTATGTGGGCATTTCATGTCTATCAAAACCGCCACAATTTTCTCTACAAGTGCGCTGTAAACACTTATGTTTATAATAAAAGTTTTGATTGATAAAGCTGCACTCACATTTTTTGACCAATCGTAAAGTTTTCATGGAAGAGCAAATCAACATCCACATCATAGTCACAGCACTCAATGCACCAGGTCATACCGCCCACAACTTTATCAAAGGCGGACAATCCCTTGATGCGTGCCCGGTAATAGCCAGCTGCGACGAGCATATCAAATGTGTCCAGCTCCTTGGCAGCAGCATCCGTGTCTTCGCGGCGTTCCACCTAAACAAAAACAACAATCAAAGCAAATATTGCCAAATTGATTGTTTACACTTGGGATATGTTTGCGGAGTGAAGTACTTGCCTGAATTTCACGTCCTTCTGCATCGTAGCGTGTTGCCAGCTTGACATTTGGCAAGATCTTGGAGAATACATCACGGTTAGCCATGTACAACAACAATTACATACTATTATTAATAATTTAATGCCGTAAAGGCAAATTTGCCTATTAGTGTTGAGTCGTGTCGTTCGGAACAAGTTCGATCAAACAAGTTCCTTAAGAAGGGATCTGATCTAGTGAGTTCCGGACTTCCATTCGTTTAGTTCGATAATTTTGTGATTGTTTGATTAATGTTTAAAAGGAATTCCTGAATTGATTCTGATTTGATTTTAATCAAATCAGTTGCAAAAAAAGACCGAAATCAGAATTTATTTGATACCAATAACTTTGTGCTGATTTTGTAAGGGACTAACGCTTTTGTATGTTTACCAACACAATTGTTCTTTTTATTTTTTGGTGTGTACACACTGATAGCAAATTTCCCCACAACAATCGATTGCATATCGATAGTGTCCATTGCACTCATGTTTACCATTCTTCTTTGATGTGTGCACACTAGACCCGGCACACGCATTTTTTGTAATTGAAATAATCAAAATGAATTTGTACGTGTGTCTACAACAGGAGGGCATTAGCAGCATACCTAAATTAATACAAATAGCCCAAGCGAACAACTACAATGTGATAGCCACACCAATCAATGGCAATATGCTGCCCATGGATCCGTTCGAGACTGATCCCACATATCCAGCAACCATACTAAACGCCATGGAATGGAACTCAAAGGTGATATTTTTACTGACCGATGTTGAGGTGGATTCACCAAATGCCAAGCTACGTGAGTATTCCAAAGCTACGATGCTGCGTGACATTACCTGGGCGGAGCACTTGCAGAATAACGGCAGCATAATGGTACGCCTGAAAGGAACCAAAAATGATAACTTGGCTGAGATTCTCACGACGAGGACGAAAAGTTTGTATATTGTGAAGGATTATGCTGATGGCGACACTTACACTGATTACTTCTCTAGCCAATTGGTTCATTCATGTGCCGATTACCAATCCCGAGCTGTCCACCTTTGAGCATCGCAAGGGCGCTGGAGAAAGCGAAATCGAAGCGGCACAGCTAGTTGATACCTGGAGCTGGTGGAATGATCTTCGTTTTAAGCTTAAGCATAATGTAAAGGCAAGAGTTGTGCTGGAGCTTAACGATTCGGATCGGCCCAGTCGCGAGACCGTACGCCGTTGGCTTGGCGAACCCATCGAGGCCATCGTAATCCCATCCAGTCTATTTGTGCTTAATCGCTCCAATTACTATGTGCTGCACAAGGAGTGGCAGGCCATTGTGGGTCACTTTATATCGGTGCGCGCCAACATTATAATCTCCGCCAATACTAACGATAAAAGAATTTCACAGTACTCGAGTTACATTCAGAAGCTTATAAGCGACCATTCCGACACGCACATCTTGAATAAGTTGGGTGAAATTGTAGCTAATTGTTGTGTTTAGTGTTCTAATATTTTGCTTATTTTAGCTACGAGAATGTGTTGGAGATACCGCTGCAGCCGCTTTTCGATAATCTGGATACTTACACCTATGAGATCTTTGAAACGGATCCAGTGAAGTATAAGCTCTACCAGAACGCCATAACGCAGGCGCTGCTTGATCGTATTAGCGATGAGGAGGCCAAACGCAAGCTGGTAATGCTGTCCACAAACTTATCGCTTAAAACATTAACTTTATTGTGTATATTGCTTTTATAGACTGTGATTATGGTGGTGGGCGGCGGACGTGGTCCTTTAGCGCGTGCTGTTTTTAATGCTGCGGAGATAACGAAACGCAAAGTGCGCGTTTATATTATTGAGAAGAATCCCAGCGCCATACGCACTCTCTCCAATATGGTTAAGACACTGTGGTCCAAGAAGGGTGCATATTTCAAACTCCAAATCATAATCTGTCACTAACATCAAGTTGCTTTTTCAGATGTGCACATATTCTCCAAGGATATGCGTGACTTTGCGCCACCTGAGCTGGCAGACATACTCGTCTCGGAGCTGCTTGGTTCCTTTGGCGATAACGAGCTGTCGCCCGAGTGCCTCGATGGCGCCTTAAAGCTGCTCAAGCCGGATGGCATCAGTATACCCTGCAAATCTACCTCCTATATTAATCCAATCATGTCTGCCGTGCTGCATAATAATGTATGCCAGCTGTTGCCCACGGCTCCAGAAGCCTTCAACTGCGGCTATGTGGTGCTGTTAAAGAACATTTATTACATTGATGAGCCAAAGGCACTGTTTGATTTCACGCATCCCAATCGCAGCATGATTATTGACAATACGCGTCACAAGGAGCTGTCGTTTACAGCTCAAAAGGATTGTGTGCTGCACGGCATCGGCGGTTACTTTGATACTGTGCTCTACAAGGATATTATCCTGAGCATCAATCCACTCACGCATACGCAGGGCATGTTTTCATGGTTTCCCATGTTCTTCCCAACGGTATATTCTGTCTAAACTTTGCACAAGCTATGCTCAGTTCATTTAACCTTTTTCTTTTATTTGCAGCATCCGCGTAATATCAAGGAGGGCGAAACAATTTCCATTAAGTTCTGGCGCTGCGTTGATCCAGACAAGGTCTGGTACGAATGGCAGCTTTGTGCACCTATCGAAGGCGAGCGGCAGAACGTGAACGGCATGGGCTACAATATGCGTTTATAAACGTTGCAATATACTTCAAAGGGGGGTCTTTACAATGGGGGTTCATATTGATGACAAGCCTGCTTAACTATACTAAAAACAAAATAAATAATTAAAGCTAGACAAAGAAAACAGTTGATTTCGTGTTTTTTACAAGACTATTGTCAACTTAATTATTATTAATTTATTTTAATTTTTAATTCATTTTTCCGATTACGATCAAAGCATTCGAAATCGGAATTATAAGCAGTTCTGAATGCCCATACATCGATGGGAAACTCGGTCAAAAAAGTTTTATATTTGAAACAATGGAAGAAGGATCTATTAATATTTCCTTCGAAAACAAAAACAAAATCGAAAACGAATCGTAGTAAAAAGTCCTCGGAAATGGGAACATTTCTGAATATAACATTTGGTTAGTCAAGTCGAAATGTATATTTACTTCGAAAACAGAAGAACAAAATCGAAAACGATTCGGAATAAACAGTTCTCGGAAATGGGAACGATCCTGAACATAACATTTGGTTAGTTAAATCGAAATATTGTCAAAAACTCAGTTTTTCGATTAATCTTTTCTATGCCAGATATACAAGTTATCTGAGTTTGTCAAAATTTTCCGGCTGCTTTCCACAGAGTGACTTATAATATCCTTAGCAAGGGTATAAAGAGAAGAACAACTCTAGCATAAATTGTCTGCGACTTTTATTTAAGTTTATATTTGAAAAGTTTATAAATATGCTTAAACGTAGTTATGTGTCCTTAAATATCTGTGGGGTGTTTTTTTCTTGTTGTAAAATTTAGTTAATAATTTCCATTTGTTTTCCTCTCATTTATTTATATTTATATATGTATATTTATGTATGTATAAGTATGTATATTTAAAGCGCTGCACAAGATCGCAAAACGACATTCTTTAAGCGAAGGCAATTATTTTTAGGTTAAGTAGGTTAAAGCGGAGCTAAACTGAAACATTACTGAAACTGGGCGGTGATTTGTTATTAGGAGTTAACGGCGCCAACCTGGGCCATTGTAGCACCACCAGCGGCACCGCCGCCGCCACGAATTGCAATTGCGCCCTGGCCAGCCCGTATGGGCTTGGCAATTTGTGCCTGGGGTCCTCGTCGGCCCAAATGCTTCTGTCGCACCGCCTCCTTGATGCGATCGACCTCGTACTGGTATCGCTTGCGATCCCGCATCGCACCCTCCTTGGCCTCCTTTAGTGCCGTCTCCAGCGCCTTGACGCGCTCCATTGTTGTGCGCAGTCGCTTCTCCAGCTTGGGCAGCTCACAGCGCAAATCGGCGTTGTCGCGCACCAGCTGCTTGTGCACCTTGGTCAGCTGATCGAGATTGTTCTCCAGGAAGGAGATCTTCTGCTTTTGCGCGAGCGAGCCGCCATCCTCCTCGTTCTCCTCGTTTACTACGTTCTTCCGAATGCGTTGCTGCGTAACAGAATTTTCATTATAATTAATATTTGCATAACATTGTTAAAGATTGGACTCCTACCTGCAGATCCTGCACAAAGAGTTTGCGCAGATTGTGCAACGTTTGCAGCTCCTTGGCGACGGTATCCTCAAGCCCCTTAAGGTCCTTGCGCGCCTGTTCACGTCGCTCGTTGGTCAATATAATGTCCTGCAGTTTGTTCGATTTGTCGGCCTCCTCCTGCCTCAGTTTCTCATAGTCCACCGACATCTGTTGATGCGCCAGCAGCAACTTCTGATGAACATCCTTCATCTCGTTCATTTCATGCTGCTTGGCAACGATCTCGTCACGCAGCTCGGACACCTGTTTGGTGTGTGCCTCGCGCAGCTCATCCATTTGCGAGTCGAACATGGAGCGCAGCTCCTCGGCGCGTTGCTTCTCCTCGGCATTCACCGCGGAAACATGCTCGGCGGCTTTGAGCTTGGCGCACTCCTCGCGCAACGAATCGATCTGCTCCTCCAAATTGCGCTTCTTATTCTCGGCCTCACGCATGGACTCCTGCAGCGACTTCATGCGTGCCTCGTGCTGCGATATGAGCAGCCGGTACTCGCCAAGATCCTTCTCATACTCGGAGATCTTTTTGTTGGAGTCCACCTGCAGTGTCTCCATGTTGGCGCAACGCTGCGCAATGTTCTTTGCCTCCGTTTTCATCTTGCTGATGTACAGCCGCGCCATGGTAAAGTCCTCCTCCACCTTAGCCGCATCTGTGCCGGCCAAAGCACTCATCTTGAGATCGATTGCGGAATCGCCGGGCGCTATGGCCTGGCCAACCTCGCCCAGATCGCGCAGCAGATTGGTCAGCATTTCGGTAATGCGTTTCTTTTGGTGCGTGGACATGTCCCTCAGCTGCTGCAGCTCCGTTGAGGTCGAATTGTATTGCGTTTTGTTCTGCTGCAGCTCTTCATTGAGCGCATCGATGTCCTTGTTCTTATTGTCAATTTCCTGCGACTTCTGGTCATAGTTGACGGCCAATTCCTCGAGTGCCTGTAGCACCTCCTTTACCTCCTCCTTGGCCGATTCGTTCTCCTGCTGTATACGCGCCATTTCCGATTGCAGCGCCTCGTATTCGCGTCGCGCATTTGCAATCAGCTCCTCCTGCTCCATGACCTGCTCCTTCAGCTGCTCCGAGAACTGGCTCTGCTGATTGATTTCCTCATCCTTGTCATCCAGCTGCTGGTAAAGGCGCTCGCATTCTGTGGCAAGACGCGCACGCTCATCGGCTGCCACCGAGGCAGACATGTTGGCAATGGCCATGCGCTGTGCTGCCGCTGCTTGTGCGGCACCAGCGGCTGCCGCTGCCGCCTCCACTTCCAAATTGGGTGTGCTAGCCTCCATGAGATCCTCCATATTGATTTGCTCCTCCTCCTTAACCTTTTCTCCGGCACGCCAACGTGCCAGCTCTATCTCCAGCTTCTCCACCTTGCCCTTGAGTCGCGCATTCTTCTCCTTCTCCTTTTCGTAGCGACGTTTCCACTCCTCGGCAGTAAGCTCCTCGTTGACACACACCACATTCTTCACCGTCTTGGCGCGTCGTCCAAAGTCCAGCGTTGACTTCGTCTCCGACTCGTTAAAGCTAGCCGGTGAGCAGCAGATGACAATCGTTGTGCGTGCATTGCCACCAAGCGACTCCTGCAGAATACGAGTCAGCTTGGAGTCTCGGTACGGTATGTGCGTTTTGTTGCCATCCGCCAGCGCCGAAATAACATTGCCCAGCGCCGACAGCGACTTGTTAATGTTCTTCGCCTCATCCAACACTGTGCCCTCCGCACCTGTTTTCGAAACCTTCTCCGAACCGGCCAAATCAACCAGATACAGCTTGCCAGACAGTTTCTTTTGGTTCTCCAGATTCTCCTGCTTTACGTTAATAAGGAACACCGAATGCGAACGCGATGAGTGCTCGTTCATGTCTAAAATATAACATCAATCGTTAGATAGCTCAGAATAACTTAGATTAGCTGATTATGATTAAAGCGTAACTTTAACTTTGGCTTAATCTTGTAGAACAGTTCCGAATAGATTGCCAGTTGTAAATAACAAAGCTTAAAGCTCTAATTGTGATTAAAGTGTGAAGCTTTTGTGTTTATATATTATTGCAGAGGGTATTATTTTAGTTTATAATGATAAGGATTTTTATTAATTGTATAAAAATGATTAAAGTAACACTTTAAATTTACATTAATCTTGCAGAAGAGTTCAGAATAGATTGCCAGCTGTAAATAATAAGATGAGCATAAAGCTTAAAGCTCTATTTGTGATTAAAGAGTGAAGCTTGCATGTGCTTTTGTGTTTATACCCTTGCAGAGGGTATTATTTTAGTAAAGATAAGTATTTTAATAAATTCTTTTAAAGTGTTTAAGTGTAACTTTAGTCTTAATTACACTTAATATATATATATATATATATATATATATATTTAACTTACTTGTTACCGCAATGTGACGATTGGATTTGCCCTCCTCGATCACCTCAAAGACATCCTCGGGCGATGAAACGAAACGCTCTGTGGCACCCTTAACATAGGGCACACGATTCTTATCCTCATGCACGCTCAAATTAATCTTGGACACGTCCAATAAATCTCTGATCTTATCCATATAAATTTCATAATACGAGACTTTGATGTGAAACTCCAGATTCTCTTCCATCGCATAGATGTGATTGAAGATATCGTTCACAATGCGCGGTATAATGCCCTGTTTTACCGAATCACCAATGACGCCCTCCATTGTATGCGTCTTGCCGGATGAAGTTTGACCATACGCAAATATCGTTCCATTGTAACCAGCGAGGACATCCGTAACAATGGACTTGGCCGCCTCATTGTACACCTTCTCCTGCGACGCATTCGGTTTGAAGACTTTGTCAAACAGATACACCTTACCCTATAAAGATAGATATAAAACAAATGATTGTAGTACAGTGAAGTCTTTGAACATGTGCCTTTCTCTGCCTTGAAAAGCAACAAACATTTTTTTAAAATACTTTTCAACGCATGGCCGCGCTACAGTTCATAATTAGGTTGAGCACAGAAATGCGTGGAACTTGAAATTAATGAATAGCGAGTATTACAAGAAAAAGCTAAAGAGAGCAGATAAATAATGCCGAGACTTTTAATACTCTAACCAAAGCTACTGTTTACTTGTTCTATAAGAAAATGACTGTGCAAAGTTTCTGTGTTTCTTTAGGGTTTTAATATTTCTACGTTTTTTTCAAGTTAAAATGTTCGATACAGCTGTTTCAAAGTTTGATTTCATTCTAGTTCTATTTGTGTGTTACCCAATGCCTTCTAGTCAATGTTTATACAAATATTTTCTAAGAAATGGTAAAATAAGCAACAAAGCTTGGTATTTATCAAATTTAACAATATAAAGAGAAACATTGCTGCAATTCAAATTAACAATGATCAATGACAATCAATTAGAAACTAAAGTCTATTATTGTAAGAATTGTTATGCGGTTTCTTTGAGTTTATAAAATAACATAGACACAGATACATAAACATGTACATATGCATATATTTACATATATAATATGTACAACTAACTTTATTATGGCGGCTACAATTTGAGAGACAGCTAAACTTTTGTGCGCATTAATCATATTCAGTAAATTCCTCTAGAAAAAAACACTTATGCATGTTGTTGTACATGAATGAATATTTACAGTTTTGCGAGCTTGCGTGCATGACTCACTCGAGTGGCAGCAGCTGGTGGCAAGCAACATTTTAGGGCGATGTTTTGTTTTGGGGCCAAAGCTGATTGACTACATATGTATGTATATAAGTACGTTATGTACATAGGTATGTATAATATATGTACATTGTACATATTTACCTTCTAGAGTTGTATGAACTTGAACGAACTATTGTTGCTTATCCAGCTCGTTTAGGTATTATTATCGTTAGTTCTTCTGTTATACTATTTCAGTATAGTTTTAATCTTAATTTTGGTTTCATTTTTGTTTTATTTTTTACTTTTTTTTTCCTTTTTGCTTAGAGTAGTTCATATTCCCATAATAAATAAACCAAATTGAGTTCTCTTTCAATCAGAAGTAATGTCAACTTTTTAACTCTTTTTCTTCAAACCTGACTAATACTAACTATGCTATTCAGAACCCTTTTCGGATCTTATGTTCTAGTTTTAATAAACTTTTCAGACCTTATGTTCTAGTTTTAATAAACTTTTTCAAATAACATGGTCCATATATAGGTATTTTTTATGTTTATTCTCTGTATTTAGAACTAATATTATACCAGTTTACACCGACTTCGCTCGCCGGTTCAATAACTTGACCCTGACCAACATTTTCCTCCCGATGTAAAAGATTTTCATGTAATTTCAATACAGATCTCTGAAAATTAATTTCAGCTCAATCAGCTAAAAAATTAAGTTTTTTCAGAGAGATTTGCAAAAATTTAAAAATCACTTTGTTTATGTTTTTATCTGCGGAGCTTGCTAAATGAGTTTGAAGCAAATCGAACGAAATTTTCAACTTTCAATGTACTCGCCACACAGAGTGTGAATTTTCTGATGTTTTTTGGTATGCAGTCATTGCTAAATTTTCACACAAATCATTGAAAATGAGTTTGAAACTGTTTGCATGATAAGCATATTTCATATAAGGGTTTTCCGCTATTTTTTTCACATTTCCCGACAGAATTTCCAAATTCCAACTCGCTTTTAGCATAAGATGAAACTACTGTACAAAATTCAGGTATCTATCTCTTAGTTTATATACACTACATAGATATTCTTTTGCAGATTTTGTTGCCTACGTATTCTTACTAACTTCTTGCTTTGGTCTGATTGGACTTTTCAGGGGTTTTCAAACACAGCGTAATGTAATAAATAATTAATTATTATTTGCATCAATTGAACTATGCTTGGTTCCAATGTGGAACCCACCACTGTCTGCAAACTAAGTTGGGCGGATTGGTAGGCAAGGCAAGTAAAAATAGAAGTAGAAGTAGAATGTGCATATTACTATATCGGTATGCAAATGGAAACATACTAAGTTGCCGGGCAAACGCTAGTGGGTGGCTCAGCTGACACACACAATCACATACACATACATACACACACACACACACACGCAGATACACAGTTACAGCAGGTATACACTGCGAATTCAGTCGCTGTGTGCGTGAAAAATCAATTTGTGCTTTGCTGTTTTTATTTATTTTTTTGGTTTTTTGTAACAATTTGAAAGCATTTTGCAATGATTTGGAAATGAGTTGGAAAATTGGCCAAGACACGCGCACAATGTGTGTGTTAATTAGTAATAATGTTTGCACACATATGCACAAATGTATGTATGTAATTGGTTACTCTCTTTTGCTCGCGTTTACTACATAGATATATATGTATATTTGTGTGTGTGTGTGTGAGTTTCAATTGTGGCGGTAAGAAAAGGCTAATGTACTGAGCTAATGTTAGACAATGTTAGGCATGACGTCACCGCCATGGAACCGCAACGGCACGCAGAGCACACATACATGCATACATATTTACATATATGTTAGTTAAACTGTTTTTGGTTTTTAATTCAATTGTTCTTAATTGTTGTAATTACCGCTATGGATATGCAGTTCTCCTCCACATTGTTGGGAAACTTGACAACAAACTTGGAGCCGGCCCGTTCCTCGCTGTCGTTGAGCGGCCGAAAACGACAGACGACTTTGATGCTATCCTCAGCGGGTATTTCACGTTCCGCAGACATTTTGATGTAATGTTTATGTTACTTCTTTCTGCTCTTGTTTATTGCTTTTTGTCGTTTGAATTTACAAAATATTATTGTTGGTAGTTTAACTTTCGACGTTCAGTGTTTAAAATTCGTTGTGAGCACATACATATGCACGTCTGTTTGTGTGTAATTAAAAATGAACATTTAAAAGTAAAATGAAGAAACAGCGTTGACGACGCCAACAAAACACTGTTGTTGCGACGACTTCGAAATTTAGCGTCGCTCAGTTCTACGGTTTTCTTTTTGGCTAAGTTGTACTCGAAATTGGGTCTCGAAATGCAGAGAAAATTTTTGTGGTTATAGCAGAGACGAGACGAAGTCACAGTCACCAAATCACAATCACAATTCAATCGAATGCAAATGTTGTTGTTATTGCTAATGCCTAATGTTGCTGTAATGGGCCGTATTATTGTTAAAGCTCGTTTGTTTATTGGCCCGGAATGATTTGCAGCCCGTTAAATGCACTCTCATGCGTTGTGGCTTTGGATTTGTTCCACTTAAATTTGATTTTTTTATAGCTCAATATCACGTTGAATAAAAAATTATTTTGTTGGAAAGACGGTCGATAGATTGTGGCGGCGTTCCGATATTCTATCGATGAAGTGCACTGGCCTTTTGCCGATAAATTGAAAAGAGGCGGTCGATAATTTTTGCAGCACTATATTAGGGAAATTTTTTTGCTTCACTTGGTTGGTCCATTATTTTGAGTCTTCTACTATTTATCTTTGTATAAAAGATTATAAAAATAGTGTAAATATAAGTGTTGAGTAAACAATGTAATCGTAAAAGACTAGATTCAAGCATACCAGGTCTGATAACATAAGATTGAAACTGTTGTATCGATATATCTCAAGTAGTATCGATATATCGCGTGCAAGCAATGACGCTTATAAGAAAAAAACATTGAAAATAAAGAAGTATTACAGTTTATAATTATATTAAAGCATATAAAAGCAATGTTGCATAAACAAAATGATGAAATGACGCCCTTTTCATTCAAACCGTTTCGTTGAGTGTTTTTCGTTAAGTATCGTATCGGTAATAGAAAACTGTTCAACACTAAATTGCATTTTCAATTTTCAATTTTAATAGTTTTTTAATCAGCTGATCCCCAGTTGACAGTTTTTGACGATTTTGCCATTTTTGATCTATTTTGCGGAATTTTATGGTTTTGGGGGTGGATCTTGAACGCATGTCCTTCGGTAATTTCGGTTTTTGCTTATTTGCCACTAAACTAGCGGCCCTCTAGAACAACTTTATTTACTCACATGCCATTTTATGCTATTTCGAATCGAATTGCATAAAAAAGAACACATAAAAAACAAAAAATCGCAAAATCGAAAACGAATTTTCTGTCGCGATTTTTGCTGTTGTTTTTAACATTTTTCTAACAGAGGCTTAACATTTCTCTGTTAAAAGCCCGCAATTTTTGAAAAATAATAAAATGTCCGTTAAATTTGCAGATCTGGCTTTTTTTTTAAATAGCCATAACAATCTACGAAGAATTTCTTCAAAAAATCGTCATACGCCGTGTTCTCCAGACTCATGTTGCACTTCTCCTTGGTCTTTACAAAGCGACAGGCAATCTGTACAGACCAAAACTCAGTAAATTTAATACGACCGACATCGATAACTCATGTTTTCGTCTAAATTAAATTGCATTTGAATTTTCTGCCAAACATTTGTTTACTTTCAACAGACATTTTATAAATGTCTTTGGAGTGTTTAGAACATTTTACATTTGGCATACAAAATAAATTTGAAATTGTCGAATACGTAATAGACCGGTCACTATAGCCTAAAGAAAGAGCTATGCTATGGTAGAGTGGTGGTAAGGTTAGTTAGTCTACGAAAGCTCTAATCTGGTGAAAAATGGCGGTGGACACAAAGTTTGTAGCTATACGCAGTCCCAAGCTCTTAACTGATGCGGCTGATATATGCAAGCTAATACGTCTTTATCATGCCAACGAATGCCTCTGGAATCCAAAATCGACTGGCTATCACAATTTGGCTCTAAAAGAGAATGCCTGGCATCGTATAGCGCTATTTTTTAAAGGCAAGCTAACCGTTGATCAGGTGAAGTTGCAAATGTTGTCGTTGAGGTGTTACTATGATACAGAACGTTTGGCCATTGCTCGCAACAAACAGAGGGGATTTGAATATGAGCCACGACATTCGTATTATGAAAATCTAGAGTTTTTGAAAGATGTGGAGCTAGACATTGGCAATGAGGACACTATTGAGGTATGTGATATTCACTAAATACTAGCAGAAGGTATTTTTATTTGGACACGAAAAGTAGAAAACGATGCAGTAGACATTTTCGGCTCTTTAAGGTATACTTAGCTCAGTCTAAAATTGATATTCTTATCAGCTTTTTGTTTAATTGTTTTGTTCCTATAAATGTGTTATCGAAACTTACAAAAAACAATTACTGTTTTATTCTAATTATCTTAACAACGGTCTATTGTAATGAATATCGGTTCGATTAAGATCAGATTGTGTTTCAATTAAAAGAAAATCTTGTCTGTAAGGCTAGTCAATCTTCGGTACACCGAAAAATCTGTTATTATTTGTCATCATCTTTATTAAATCTGTTTCACAGGAACAGGCAAGTGTATGCAAAGGCCAGATCAACTGTATCGTTGAGGATGCATTTCTGCTGAGCAGCAGCGAGAACAGCATCCACAGCGAACACGTTGATTTTCGAGTGCCTTTCTTAATGGATAATGATAGCGTCATGAGCGATTTGCCAGTGTCGATAGCATTTTCGGTTGGAAAGCATCGAGTGGAGCTACCTTTGCCTCCGCTGGATATTAAAGCACAGCGGCTTGATATGCGAGCCGTTTCCGGCAATGATCGTTGGCATCCAACACCCAATAACTTTAATTGCGTTGATGACGATGATGATTGCTGCCGAAAACAGAATAGATCACCCTATCCAAGACACGATTGCACATATAGTGAAATTACCGAAAATAATAGATGCGAATATGATCATAGACAATCATTACAATCGTCAAACGTAGTGCCCAGCAGTGTGAATCCCGACTGGACTGGTCCAAGACATTCTAGCCAGCCGGTGAAAAAGGTACTGACTGGGCGATATAGAACCAAGCAAAAGTCTCAAAGTATTTTAGAATCCAATCGGCTTGTGGGAAACTGGCAGGGAAATAGTGATACTGTTTGTCAAAAGTCACAACATATAACAAATGATGGAAGGGACAACAGGCAATTTGAATATAATCGAAATGTTCGAAATTCTCGAGATCTTTCTCGCAAAGCATCAAGAGAAGATGGCACATTCAAGCCAAAGAATAATCCATTACTCAAATATGTTGACCCAAATAGTGCACTTTATAATACTGCAACAGCTCCATATATGAATGTAAATCCGAATAATGAATCGTGTCCTTGTGGTCCGAAACCCGAGCGACGTCCAGTACAAAACCAGGAACCGCAGTACTGCTATGATGATACCTGTTATGAAAAGAACAGCCGTGTTTATCAAAATGAGAGCCAACCAGCCTATCAAAATGATGAAGAAGAGTATGAAAATGAGTACAACGACGACGATTGCGATGAATGTGAAGGCTATTGTACGACTCCCCAAGGAAAAACTGAGTATAAAAACAGTAATATCAGACCCCCAACGCAATCTCAACCAGAAAACTTTCAACCAATGGAAGCAAACTCACAAAAATATTATTCTGATCGTTATGACTCCGAGTATGAACAACCGATACCTCCCAGAACAGTTGACAATAGAAAACGTTGCAGAAATGATACTTGCCCAAAATTAAACATTCAATCTGCCTATGGAAATCATGGAAACCAATCCTATGAAAATCAAATTCAACCCGTCTACGAAAATCAAAATCAACCAGCTTATGAAAACCAAAATCAATCCATTGAGAATACTCAGCCCTATGCTGAACCAAAATCAAAAAGGAGACAGAAAGAGTATGATGATACTGGATACCCAAATTCATCATCCGATAATAACCCCAAAACTAGATTAAAAGAACGTGATTATCAAGGTCGGCAAGAGACCAAAGATCCTCAATACCAAAATAACGGCTATAATTCTTCAGATGAAGAAAAAAATAGAAACAAGTCATCCAGGAGAGAGTCCAGGAGGGCATCCCGAGCTGCGTCTAGGTCAGTGTCAACTCATGCTCCGGATGATGCTTCTAGATGGCCTCCTAATCTGATTATGTGTACAAATAGACCAGATGAAGACAATAATCAAGATACTGCAAATGAAGCCCGTGCAGATTGTCCTGCTGTTAAGCGGAGACGTATGCATCGAAGTGAAAAGGACGACCTAGAAAGCCCAGAAAGAAAACGTAGGCAAAGGTCTTCAAACGACAGCCCCGATGACTATGAATATGCTGAGTGTCCTGCAGAAAAACGTAGGCAACGCTTCCCTAATGACCACCATCAATTTTCCAATAATGAAAAGAGGTATATAGAAAGTCAGATTAATAGTCCACGGCAACGAAAAAGCGCTCATAATTCAGACGATCAGAATATGTATGTGTATGGAGAGTATGAGAGAACAGAAAGAACAAAATCAAAGCGACGTCGACGAGACGATGAGAATCAGGAGTACCCCGAAAAAGGACCAGAGCAATATAGCTCGAAATCAAGTCCCAATGATAATAACTCTTATCCCGTTAGTGATCAGCCTGAGTATGAAAAATGTTCGGATATAAATCAAACGCAATCTGGTAGGAGCTCTCCGAGAAATGGTGATAGACATCGATCAAATAGACATAAGGAGAGATCCAGAAATGAAGAGTACGATCAGGAAAATATTGAACAAACAGACGTTGAGAATGATCCAAAAGATGAGAAACAGCGGCAACGAAAATACGAAGGATATACAGACGATTTGCAGACCAATCAGAAAGAACCTACATTAAAAGACGATGAGTATAGCTCCGATAAGCAAGGATATAAAAATGAAGAAATGGTTGATTGTTACTGTCCAACAGATGAGGAGGATCCATTGTGCTGTAACAAACCCGCTAACAAAGAAATTCGCGAAGATAAAGAACAAGTCTTCGAACAAGTCCCCGAACAACCGAAAAAGAAGTCGATTTGTTATTGTGAGGCTTCTGTTGAGACAGATTTAGATATGACACTTAATATGAGAAATCGAAATGTGGAATGTAAATGCGTATGTTCTACGGAATCGCAGAACCCAGCTACTGCCGCAGACGTTGCCGAACAAAAAGCAAATAACGACAATAATAATAATTCAAATGAAGCTACTGATGCTCAGCCTGCTGGCTCGAACAAGCCCAAAGTTACAAGCAAACCCAAGAAGTCAAAAATATGTAGGTGTACGCCACCGCCGCTTATAAAAAACAGAAGTGGCAAGTCACCAGGTCCTGTGATGAAAACAGATACGTTGAAGACTCGATCAGCTTCACCAACGGGCGGTAAGTCGCGACCAAAGCGGTACATTAAACAGGAAGATGATAGCACTAACGGTAAGTTTATAATTGGTTAAATTCTTGCAATCTGATTGGTGGCCTTACACAGATTTTCAGGCCATCGCCGGCAAGCAGCCCTTTCACACACAGCAGGAGGGAAATCAATACGATAAAAGCATAAGTCGACAACGCTCAGGATATGATGTATTTAACAAACAGAACCAATCACAGCCTCGCGATGGTCTATCCATAATATGCTCCTTTGAGGTGCCACCCACTCTGGCAAAGAAAACCTTTAAAATCCTAAACAGTCATATTTCAAACGTTGCTCCAGAAGCGCATCAATTATCGAAGCCGACTTTTAATGCTAATATCATGCCTCGTCAATTTAATGATCAGCCTGTATCTAAAGAATCGCATGTGAAATATTCGTTTAGATCGAACAAACAAGTGCCCAGCTCTTTAAGCTGCTCTGTTAAGGACCGTCCAGTGCCCAAAACAAGTAATCCATTTCGTAATCTCAATTTTAATGCATCGAAACGAAATGTCATCATATTGCATCCACCGGTTAAAAACTTTCGTGCGTCAAAGTATTCATTCAGCTTGAACGATGTTGAGCAGATCAATGTACGGGATTGCAGATCTCTCAGAATGCCAAGGTCAGGTGTAAGAAATGTGCCACCATCCGCAAAATAAGGCGATCTGAACATCAACAGCAACTAGTAGCTAACTTTCTAAGCCAACCTAATCTTACCATAGCTATAGCTTTTTTACATATTTTTTTCATAGCTTCATAAAATGACATCAAACAACTAAAGCCCTGCATTTTTTATAATATTTTAATATTGGTTGCATAAGACACTTTGTTACTACAAAATTATAATAACACTATCAGGAAACTAGGTATCCATAAAACAGCAACATATTCTATTTTTATTTTCTGTATCAAACTTAAACCACTTTAAGAATTGTTGTCATTAAATTGTTGTTGCACCAGAGTCAAATTGTTGGTCTAACGATATATTTTTAAATATCAGATCTGCTCTCATTTCCGATTCTGATCCAAAATATTAGAAATCGGAATCATTAACTGTTCTAAGTTCCGAATATCGATGGAAAATTCGTCTTAAAAAGTTTTGCGTTTAGACAATGGAATAACTAGTATTTGAACTAATCTTTAAAAAGCAGGATCGCTTGATATTTCATTCGAAAATTGAAAACGATTCGCAATGAAAAATTCTCGGAAATGGGAAAAGTCATAAATGTCAATAAACCGACAGTTGATAATACCACAAAGTCATTGTAGTACTATAGTCATATGATTAGTTTTTCGATTGTAGACGAATAATATTTCACTAGAGTTAAAAAACTTGCTCGAACTGAATTCCAAGTTAATTAAAACGTTTTGTTTTATTTAAGAAAAGCATAAGGATGTACAACACAGGCCAAGTAATGAAGTTGAAGAAAAACAAAAACAACAACAGTTGAAAACAATAAAGAACATTATCTACTTGTATATATACGAGTTCATATTTAAGGGGCGTTACGCTTCGGTGCGAAATGAGGACACCAAAATTTCAGTAAGTGGCATTATGCTCGTAGAGGAAATGTTTTTTTTCAGGGGTTAGCGAAACTTATTGTTTTCCTATCAATGAACTTTTTTGTAATTAATTTATGAGTAGTGTAGGAGCCATTGAAGCGTAGCCAATGCGACGATAGCTAATTGATTTTAACGACCCTGAAAGTCGATTATTATTTGATTTTATATACCCAGAAAAAAGGCTTTTTGTTAAATTATATTTTAGTTTTTTAGTTAAGTTATGATTACAATTTTTAAAATGTTTATAGATTAATATGTGCATATGTTTAATAAATTATGGTCATTGTCTCCTGGAGAAAATAACTGGTTTCATTTTTAAACATTGACAATGATACGAGTTTTAAATATACAACGATTTTCTTGACTGGGAATCGAACCCGGGGTTTTGTGTGCGTCAGAGTTGAATGCCTTCTTGCTAGGCACAAATTCTGCACAAATTCGTAGCGGATTCTATTTTTAAAAGAAGCATTTCAAGTATGAAAAAAGTTATGTTTTTAGAAAATTCTGTACTAACTTCCATTAAATTTCTCTTGATTATTATTTCCTTGCTTATATTTGTTTTATTATTTGGTAAAAAAGTAACTTTGTAAAAGTAACTTTTTCTACGAACTTATGTGAATTCTTCACAATCGCTTGAACCATTTTCCTTTTAATGTTGCAAAATAGATCAGACTTAGTTTATTTTTATATCAATTTATTTCAATATTTAAAATCACAAACCTTAAATCTTAGATTTAATGGATAGCAAAACAACGCTTAATACATTTCTATATATACTTATATATATTTCAAGGACATTTACTGCCCCAGCTCGAAACTGCTTTCACTGCCCCCAAAGATTGTATAGGTAGCCGCATCGACGTCTTCGCCATTGTTGTCCAGAAGATCGCACAGTGCCAGTATATAGGATTGGGCCATTTGAAGTGTCTCGTATTTGGACAGTTTCTGTTCTATTGAGGGTGCTGGCACCACCTCACGCAGTCTATCGAATGCCTCATTAAGACCATTCATGCGCTTACGCTCCCGCGCATTGGCTGCCTGACGTCGTCGCTTCTGCACAGTGGGACTAAGCACCAATTGGCTGCTGGCGGACTCTGTGCTTAATCTAGAGCTGATCTTGCGCTTCTTAAGTTGCTGTTCTGGCATAGATGAGTGCTCGGCGTGTGCAGTAAAACTAGCTTGTGGCAGCTCCACGTTGTTGCATGTGGCATCGAGAAAATGCCAATCTGGTGACAAGTATGCCGCATTGTTGCTGTACTGCTGCTGCTGCTGCTGCTGCTGCTGCGCTGTTGCACTAGCATGTAATTGCGTTAGATTGTAGTTTGGACTGCCCAGATACTGTGAGCTATTGTCCTCCTCCGATGAGTAGTAGTGGCTCATGGTTTCAGTTCCACACGGCTCGAGTGTTGTGCCGCAACTGCTGCAGACGCGCGAGCGGCACGAGCCGGCCAAGCAAAATGATTATGTTGCAATCGGCCGCAGAGGCAAGCCACCCTTGGAATCGGGCTAGTTTAACAAATATTTGTACCGCCGTGCTGACCAAGTTTGTATAAGTGGCCCGCAAATGACCCCTTGCCCAGGATCTTCATCATTAACATATCAAGGATCGTCAGCAGGGGCGGCTCGCTCTCACTGCGTTAGGGGTTAGATGTGCTCTCTCCCTCTCTCGGTACCTCTCCATCCTTCTCACTCGCTCTCTGTCTTGCTTGCTCACGCCTACTACTTTGACCTTTCATGCAGCACCGCACTCGCTCTCGCCCCTGGACGTGGCACGCGTCATAGCTTGCCAAATTGCCGCTATCATGGCCTGTGATCTCTTTTTCTATAATTTGTGACTTTCACGCTCAACAGCACACGAGCGAGATAGACAGCTGGTGTGACAGAGAGGGTCCATCGAGGATGAGCTACTGGCTACTGACTGGCACATCAATTAACTCGCTCTTGAATTTCTTTCTATGCCTCCCGTCTACTGACCATATGCTGCACTCTGCCACACTGCAGCAACCAAGCAAACAGGCAACACCATATGGCCAGGCCAAAGTCAGACTCTGGCTAAGACTGCTGCTGCCAAGTGATGAGTGGTTGGCAATAGCAATAAATGTCCTTTGGTCTACCTTTTGCATACCTTTGGGTTACCTTTTGCTCATTCAACATGCGACAGCTATTGTGCTAGTCCTTTGTTATGGGTAGTTGTATTTGTAGTTCAATTCTTGAATGAAACAAATTACGTCTTTGAATCAAATACATCTGAAAAATAGATAATGTTTATTTTACTATATTTAAATACTAGAGTGCTCATTAAGCACATGTAGAGTAAGATAGCATGTATATAAGTAGGTATTGATTTAGCTAAAGAATGATTACAAATTAATTATCTTAAATAAAATTCTATTTTATAGCGATCGGTTGAAAAGTTTTTTTGTGTAAAACGTTTTTGTTTTTCAAGATAACTCAGCCAAACTCATTTAAACACATTTTATACATGCTGAACAAATTTCATTAACATTGGAACACTATATCCTATAGCTGCCAATATAACAATCGGTTGAAAATAAGTTTTTGTATGGACAACTTTTTTGTTTTTCAAGATAACTCAACCAAACTCATTTAACCTAAATTTAAGCACATTTTATACATGCTGACAAAATTTCATCAAAATCGAACGACTGTATTCTATAGCTTCCATAGGAATAATTGGTTGAAAATAAGTTTTTGTATCAAAAACTTTTTTGTTTTTCAAGATAACTCAACCAAACTCACTTTACCTAAGTTTAAGGATATTTAATACATGCTGACAAAATTTCATGAAAATCGGACGACTATATCTTACAGCCACCATAGGAATCAATTGAATAATACATTTTTTTATGAAAAACTTTTTTACTTTTCAACCAAACTCACTTTAGCTAACTTTTAGTATGTACTTTTTATTCTGACCAAATTTTATCAAATTCGGATGACTATATCTTATAGCTGCCATAGGAACAATCTGTTGAAAATTAAGTTTTCTTATGCAAAACGTTTCTGCAAGGGTATATATCTTGGGCAGTAGTTGTCTTATTATTTTGATGAAATTTGTTCAGCATGTATCAAATATACTTAGGCTAAGGTTGTTCGTATGACAGCTATATGTTATAGTAGTCCTATCTGGCCAATTCTGAAATATATGCACTACCTGCAAAAAAAAAACTAGCATTTGTGCCAAGTTTCATGAAGAAAGCTTTAAAGCTGTGGGATTAGCTCGCATATAAACAGACGGCCAGGCAGACGGACATGGCTATTTCGACGCGGTTGTTGATGCTGAACAAGAATATATAACCCTTTTCTTCTGAAACGTCTTCTTCAGTACGTTATACAAGATTTGTTTTGTGACAAGATTTTAATAACCAGTGCATGGGTATAAAAATAGACATCCCTTAGTTGAAACATGGAAGAGAAAGAAGTTAAGTTGCGCATGCACCGAAACAAGGAAGCTGTTGTCCTTCCACTCGCTGTATGGTGCTCGGCTCGTATTTGTTGGAGAAATGTGAAACGAGGACAATTCGGACAGCAACAGGACGAAAAACATTGCCACAACTGAAGTGTTGTCATTATGAAAACTCGAGAACATAAACATTGTCTATGAAACTGTCGAAGCCAAAACAAGCAACCGCAGCAGCAGCAAACCAATAAAAAATCACAAATTAATTGAGAGTGCACTGACTTAAGGAGTATCAAATAACTCAACGAAAAAAAACAAGGAAACTACAAGGATAACTGAGTTGCAACAAAAAAAAAATGTGTCTGTATTTGGGCGTCGCAGAGAATATGGTGGATGTGGTCGCCTATTGTGTGTGCCGTGTGCTGGAGCTCTCAATGCTCACCTTTATGATGATGTGCAACACGGCCAAAAGCAAGCTGGCCCAAGTGCAACACTCGGCCAACAATGAGCTAACATTGGATGAGGAATGACCCAGAGTAATGGCCAGTGCTGAACCAGAAATCAT
The DNA here is from genome assembly GCA_949708635.1 of Hirtodrosophila cameraria. NCBI lineage: Eukaryota > Metazoa > Arthropoda > Insecta > Diptera > Drosophilidae > Hirtodrosophila > Hirtodrosophila cameraria. The sequence continues at coordinate 15,483,972 of OX453089.1, read as the reverse complement.
TTACACTGGCGGCGGTAAACTTTGCGGATGTGTGTGCACAATTCAAATAAGCAGGGATTAAATCGCTGCAATGTCTGATAATTTAATTAAATTGCATTTTCTAATATATAGATGTATATGTAATCGTATTGTGTCAATATATTAGTTGGCCATAGAATAAATAATTTAATCAAAATAAATAAAGAACTGCATATAGATCGCTTCGGAATGTTTTGCTTTCAATACTACTCTACATCAAAAAAAAAAAGAAAATGTAAGAGCGTTGCAGTCGGATACACCCGACTGCGATACACTCTTTTTTTGCCTCTTTGCGGAGAAAGAAGTGAGCGCGGCAATTGTATTTTTGCTCAAATCTTTCAAGTTTTGACATCAATTTATATTTGGTTGGGCCCGTTCTACAGGTTTGGGAGAAACAAACATTGCTCGATTGTGAGGGCGGGCGTGGGCGTGGCAAAAATTTGATCTTGATACTTTGTCTGCCTATTGTATAACATGTATACCAAGTTTGGTTGCTCTAGCTTCAAAACTGTGCAGAAAACTGCGTTCATACGGACGGACAGACGGACAGTTCACAAACCCAATATACTCTTTTTTCTTTTTTTTCGAAAAAATTAAAAAAAGAGTATAAGAAACAATTGTATGCTAAAAATGTTGCTGTAAAAGGGGTTTTTTGAAAGGGGATTATGCGGTCAGTTGATCCTTAGTACAGAATTGTATCGCTTTATAACCAATGGAGCCATAATTTAGCATCTTACAACATTTGCACAGGGTTTCCTTGTTTACAATGTTGTTGTCCTTGTGCTGTTGTTGTTGTTTTCTCGGCCATTTATTGTACTTATTAACATTGCCCGGCAGCAGAGCCATTTGCATGATGATAAAGTATCGACTAGGGCTTTACACATGTACCAATTTATTTATTTATCTCTTATTTCATGCCCCTGTGTGTCCTGTCTGTCTTTCTGTCTGTCTGTGTGTCTGTCTGTCTCTCTCTCTCTCTCGCTCTGTGCTTTGTTTTGGCGCCTGCAAATATGCTACACTTCTGGCAAACATTTTATTGCTGTTGCCAATATTCTCTCGAAGTTTAAGTATTTGTGCTTCTCTGTTCTACAGTCTCCAACTCCAACTCCATCTCCGACTCAGTTCTCAGTCTGGTTTTTGTTATATTTATGTAGTTGTTTACAGTCGTTGTTGTTTTTGTTGTTGTTGCTCGTTGCTCGTTGCCTCTGGCAATGGTTTCGCATAAATTTATTGAAATTGTACGTGCAAATTGTACTTAAGTTTATTGCACTGCCATACACATAATAGCATTATTATTATTATTACTGTGAAAAGCTTTTTGATATTAACATATGTGTTCTTATGCTTATATGATTTACAGCTGATTGCGATAATGCTTTGGACTACTTCGACTGAATTTAACTAATTTAAAAAAATCATTTATTTTTATTAAAATTGATTTTAAAAGTACTTCTGTATGAAGTGCATCCTTAAACGATTGATCAAAGTAAAGTTGATTTGAATACAACTGCATATCTTAAATAATTTATAATTAGTAGAACCAAAACCTTTATGTTTTGTGTCTTTTAATGACTTATGTCACATGGCCAACTTACCCATAATAACTCGAAAATAAGTTGTAGTTTCAATCAACATTTCAATACAATTTTGTTAGTTTTTGCATTTTGAATCAGGTTAATAATTTGTAGCATATAAATTAAACACAAAATTCTCAGCAAAATGGATTTGGTCGAAAAATCATGTGAGAAACCAATTATATCAGAGCTTAATGGTGCTACAAAGTTGAAGACAGCCCAGGCTTCAGCTGCAGCCGGTAGCGATATAATAGAACCAATGGTCTTTGATTATATGAAATATGCCAATAAGAAGAAAAGCAAGACTGGACAGGCAAAGTCGAAGGATAAGAACAAGCGTGTGTCCTTTAAGTGTATCGTTGAGCAGGTGACCTTCACCGATGACTGGAAAATGAAGATGAGCGAAAGCAACTTGCGCACTGAGGATGAGCAGGTGTGAAACTCAGATGATCATCTAATCCTAATAATCCTAATAATATCAATTTCTATTTACTCTCAGCGCAAGTGTACAAACTCGAGACGTAATTTCTGATCATTTTCGTTGAATTATTTTCACATGTTTGTATTTTGTTAATTTGATGTATCCAAATCGAAAAAAAATATAAGAAAAATGAATATTCAAAATTCAATAATAATTAATATGCTCAATTAACGTCGGAAAACATGTTGCAACGCAGTTTGTTCATTATATTGCATATAACATATTCGCCACGATCTGTGCCCTGGAAATCGCCAGTTTTGATGCCCTCTTCCATGGTGCGTATCATCTGGCACCAGAGCGCATCGGCGCAATCATCGTGACCCAGATGATGCATCAGATCCACACAGGTAGACACAATGCCATAGGGACTAAGCACCTTGTAGTTGGTTAGCGAAAGTTTTGTTTGTAGCGGCTTAAAAACCGCATGATGGTCACCAATTTCAATAGCTGAGAACAGATTGGCGCCACCACAAATGGCGCTACAAATGGTGGCCATGAAGGTGCCATAAAGATCGCTGGTAAATAGACAATCAAAGTATTGTGGATCAAGTATTAAGCGACTAACGCATTTATCTAGTTCCATTGGCTCCAGTTCAATATCGGGATAGCTATCTTTCTGTATATTGTGCGCAATATCGAGTAAAACACCTTCGGTCTTTGGCCACTCGGAAGCTTTATGCACCAGCGTGACTTTCTTACGTTCCTTCTCTTGTGCGACCTTAAAGGCGTATTGGAGAAACCGTTCAATATCATTGCTGGTCACAACATGCAATCCCTCGACAACTCCTTTAACTGGCGAGTATTCCAGCTCAGCGTAATTGCCCATATTGTTTTGGGCTATCAGCTGGATATTGACATCGGGAAAGCGGCAGTTAAAGCCCGGAAAACTGCGCAAGTTTGTCATAAACACATGCAAATCGAGATCGTTGCATATCTTAAGCGATTTCTTTTTCTGCTCCGCGTCGTGTACAATGTCCACATGCACTGCCACCCGATTCCGCAGCACCGAATTGAAATACTCATCACGCTGATCCGAACCAATCCTCTGTACATCCACGGGCACCCGGGAATTTGATAAAAGCGCTTGAACATATTTGGCGCCCTGTATACCAATTATGGTTTCTCCAGTCAATAGAGTTGCATGTGTAATCCCACCATATTTGGAATTGGGTAGCACATTAACCGACTCTGTACGCATATCTCCTTTGGACACATGCGAATTGACGCCGGTAACATTCGATTGATCCGCCATGGCGCGTCTGCATTGGGCAAATAATGCAGCTTTCGGCATCCTTGTGTGATTTAGACGTTTCAACATTTTTGAAATTTGTAAATTTTGCTACAAAAAATATGTGATTTGGACTTTCCAACTGATCTGTCAACTAGAGTTAATGCTTTCTATAAGTTTAAATTTAGAAATAAAAAATTCAGCTACGTAAGAAGTACCACTATGTCAAAATACAAGCTTAGATGCGCAATTCAAGAAACACTTTTTACAATCGAGCTTATATTTATAAAACAGAATCCTTTCCCCTCCCGCTCGTCAGACAGTTTTTGCGCCAGTTTTCCTCTCATTTTTCGTGCAAAGGGGGCCTGAGGAGAATTTCTAAAATCGGTTAGTCAAATCATTTTTCGTAAAAAACTAGTTTGCGAAAAACTAGTATGCAGTTTTTAATGAATTTTCATATAGATCTTTAAAACTTAGTTTGAAGCTGATAGAATGACAGGAAAAAAGTTGCAAAGACAAAACTACTTTGAAAAATTCCGCTTTGCTGCTCTTATGGTCCGAGCTGTGCGAGCGTTGCCAATCAGTGAGTCAGGTTGAAGAGTTTTAGATATATAGTTACAGACCTACGGCTTGTTTGCAATAACTAAGCCATTCCACATCTGTCAGTGATATTGAAATTTGAAGCAAAACATTTCCTTCAAAATAAAACAAAACTTAAACTTTCTATCTGCACTCTTTATTCCCCTAGCGATTACAATTTGTAGGTGTACATTGTCTTTTATCGCTTAAATATCCCAGCAAACAGATTTGTCAGGACATGGACAACCATCGATACCCCAATTGCCAATAAGTATTTCCGTTTGGGTGCCCACATGCTGAGGACCAGGTATACGCCAGGCATCCTTTACATAATACTTGTCCGGCAAATAATAGGTAGGATAGTCTTTGGTTAGCATTATATGATCCTTGAGCAACATAAGCGCAAATTCCGGTGATGCACGCGTTGCCTCCAAACGATATTGCTTGCGTTTCACTTGTCGTATGGCCGGTTCCAGCTTAAGGCGATCATGCGGTATAAATGCATCGAAATTCCTGTCCAATTCATCCTGCTCCTTTTGACGAATTACCTCGCAAGCCTCGCAACGACACTTGCCGCCATGGTAGCAGTAACGCTTCTTGCCATCATCATCAACCATCAACAATGGCACACAGATGGGTGGTGTTGCCGGTGGTTGTGGTGCCGTCTGTGTGGAACGAGTTCCTTGTGCGGGCTGCGAGTACATCTTGTGGCAGTATCTGTTTCTGTGGTCAAGACAAGTCAACTAGGAGAATTAAGAGTGAGATATTGAAAGTACAGGTTGACTATAATTTAGTTTCGAACTGAATGGCTAGCTTCAGTTTACGAACACTTTCAGTCTGCTTGACAAACTAGACGAGGCCTGTTATATTTTTGGGGTGTTTTAATATAATAACGCCACATTTGATTGCTAACATGGTTAAAATATGCAAATAGCTATCATCTCAAACTCTGTTTTATAACATCTTATATGCCAAAGGTGCTTCTTTTTCTCTAAGAAACAAAGGCACCATTGGCATTTAAGAGCATGCTTGAGAAAATCTTCTATTCCTACGCTTGGCACAGAGCTTGGGGTCCATAACAGTAGACATTGTCACCAATATCTCTAGACAAACACTGAGACTTCAATAAACCACAAACTGAGCATATATTTGATGGGATTTTTGGAGGCCAGGATTTCTCCGCTGCAATCATCTTTGCATAGTAACTCTTCAGCTCTCGATGCTTGACTTCTAAGAAAAACTCTTGCATGTGCTTTGATTCCGTTCTTTGTTCGATGAATGCCGGACAAGAGCCTTTCATGCAGTTGGACTCGCATTCGTAAATAGTTTCTTGTTTTTTGCCTGAGCTTTTTTTTCTTAATTTCTTTGGCCGATTTCGACGTGCGTACCATTCCTTGTACGTGTTAGGTAACGTTAAGCTACTATAGTTCTGTAATATGGGAGGCGGTGACTTAACGACAGGTTTGCCTAAACGCTCCGGTTTGGTTACATAGTCCGCGTTATTGGCAAGCGAGCCTTTTATTGAGAGCAGATACCACTGTGGCCGCATGGAAAGTTATCTAATGTTAATCGTTTTAATTTTGAATTTTGAAGCGAAACAACTGAGTCGTAAAATATTCAAAGCTGTTCCGAACTTTGATTTCGATCGAAATTTACATTTTTACATTTTCACTCTGTTTTCAACCGAACCAGCAGTTTTTGAACAACTTTATAAGCTACTTTTTATCAGGTTTTTAATTTGTACAGAGTATAATTATCTCAAGAGATAATGAGATAGAAATATACTACTTACATTTACGTCTATTCATTTAATACAAGTATATATAAAAGCATATATAGCCACGACACAGTTCAGTCAATATTCCACATTACACAGATTTACTTCCAGTTGAGAATGTCACTCATAGTTGAAGGTGAAATCAAGTGGCTGATCACAATTGTCCTGCCTGAGATCCTGAAAAATGGGCGACTTCTGGCTAACTACACAGAGTCACTTAAAGATACATTTAAGATAATTGACATTAACATCTGTATTATTGGATACGAAGAGGCCTACATGTTGACTCTATGTTACAGGGCCACTATTAATTTTATATACGCGGACGAGCAGCAAGAGAGGAAATTAATTATTAAGGTAATGTAAAATTTAATTAAGTATAAATAAGCACACTAATACTAATAGTACTTAATTACATCGCAAATATTCTGTATACATACTTGCATTTTTGATATGCATGATGTGTTCTCAAGATAATGCCAAGTCATCTGAATGTTACGTTAATCGTGACAATAAAAAATGTGCACAGATTAAGTAAGTGGCGAGTAAGCAACTATTAAACAAATACGTTGATATCTACAGAAAACGCCAAAGATATCCTCAGAGTTATACGATTCAGTACAATTCCACAATCTCTTCCAAAATGAAGTTGATTTCTACACTGAGATTCTACCAGCTATCGAAAAACTGAGCAACGGCAAGTTTGCTGCCCCCAAGTATTATCACAGTGAGATTAAACCAAACTCTGCACTGATTATCCTGGGAGACTTTGCTGCGGATGGGTGGAGTGTGACAAAGGACAGGGTTGGACTTTGTTTGGAACATGCACGCATTGCAGGTGAGCTGCTTATCTCAGTCAGGACTCAATGACTTTATTTAAAGATAACACTATTCTTAGTCAAGTATCTGGGCAGATTTCATGGCTTCGGCTATGCTTTGAAACTCAACCAAAAAGAACGCTTTCAGAAAATTACAAACAAGCTAAAAGAAGCACGTTTCAGCAAAAATGCAGTTAACAAAAAATGGAAATTAAAGCAGGAAACCACTCTCAAGCGAGCAGAGAAGGCAGTAAACACATATCAGCCACAGTTGGACAAAGATTTCCTCAAGAAGTTCCAGCAACTGGTGTTCGACTACAGATTATATGGACGTCAGCGTGTGGCGCCACGGGAACCACTTGCCACACTCTGCCACGGTGATTATTTAAGAAACAATCTGGCCTACAAGTATGATACGGATAACAGTGGAACTCCATTCGATATTATCATGTTTGACTATCAGACCATGCGCTTATCCTCCCCCATGATAGACCTTTCCCTCTTCCTGGCCCTTTCTCTATTTGCAGAAGTACGTTTCAAACATTTCGACAGTCTTTTCGATGATTACTGCAATGCGCTTTTTGAAAGCTATACGAAACATTCCGAGCAACCACTTCCAATGTTCTTAAAGTACGTACATATTTAAATATTATCATATTTTTTATTTAAAAATGTTGTTCTTTTTTATAGTCGCGAGGATTTACTGAAGGAGTACATACGATTTCAACCGTACGCTTTGCTTATTGCATGTTTCTTTCTTATGGATCTTGTTGAGCCACCAACAGGATCGGCGGAGGACATATTTAGCCACAAGCAATCGGAAGAGCAGGTCATTCTAATGGCTATGACGAAGGGTGGTGAAATTGTAGATCGCGAAATTGCCCACCAAATGAAGGAAATGTTTGATTTAAGTCGCCAGCACAATGTTCAAATAGATGAAGACATTGATGCCTCCGATTGGAATAATAGCGCTGGAAACTTTTTCAAGTAAAAATGGGCTTTTGTGGAGTATTTTAATGCTTTAATCAATTCCAAAATCGTTGTGTTTTTTTCTTTTTCAATGCATTAGAGAGAAAATTGTTTGTTTTAATTAATAAAATTGAAATTAATAAAAAAAGATCATTTCAAAATGGAAAATGAATTGAAAGTTTATAAGTCAATCTTTTGGTAGGAAACAATTGTTTTTTCTAGACAGTTTATTTTGAACTATTTAAATATTGTCAAGTGTATATATAACAGTTATAACAGTTTATCATTACCTCTTATAATATTTTCAAGTGTATATATATGTTAGGTACTAAACTGTTTATAATGGTTTATATCTCTTGAGATAACAGTCAGTTATGCTTATCCAAATGGCTTATAAGCGTATACTAGCTCGACAAAGTTCAGTCAATACATTTTAGCGAAAGTTAGCGTTTCACAAAATTACCCTCTTCCCACTGGAGAAAAAAATGTCACTCGTTGTCAAAGATGAAATCAAATGGCTGACCACATATGTCCTGCCGGAGATTCTTCAAAATGGGCGACTTCTGGATAACTACAGCGAGTCACAAAGTGACACATTTAAAGTGGGTGATATTCAAATTAAAAGAATTGGTTTCGAAGAGGCCTGCATGTTGACTTTATGTTACCGGGCCACCATCAATTTTGAACACGCAGGTGAAACGCAGAAGAGGAAATTGATTGTTAAGGTAATGTAAAAGTAGCATTCTAGTTTTATATTTAGTAATTTCACAACGTAAGTGTTCACTTCAATATGCATGATGTGTTCTCAAGACAATGATATATAAACATGAAATTAAAAACGAGTAATTAACCATTAAACGAATAAATTGATATCTACAGAAAACGCCCAAGCTATCCCCATATTTGTACGACTCGTTGCAATTTCACAATCTCTTTCACAACGAAGTTGATTTCTACACTGAGATTCTACCAGCTATCGAAAAACTAAGCAACGGCAAGTTTACTGCCCCCAAGTATTATCACAGTGAGATTAAACCAAACTCTGCACTGATAGTCCTTGGTGACTTTGCTGCTGATGGTTGGAGTGTGACAAAGGACAGGGTTGGACTTAGTTTGGAACATGCACGCATTGCAGGTGAGCAGCTAACCCCCTACAGGTCTCAATAACTTTATTTAAAGATAACATATTTTTTAGTCAAGTATCTGGGCAGATTTCATGGCTTCGGCTATGCTTTGAAACTCAACCAAAAAGAACGCTTTGAGGAGATTACAAGCAAGCTAAAAGAAGCACGTTTTGGCAAGAACTCACTTAATAATAAATGGCAAGTAAAGCATGATGCCACTCTCAAACGAGCAGAAATGGCAGCAGAAACATATCAGCCAGAAGTACCCAAAGATTTTATCAAGAAGTTTCAGCAACTGGTATCTAGTTATATGGGTTATGGTCGTCAACGTGTGGCGCCACGGGAACCACTTGCCACACTCTGCCATGGTGATTATTTGAGAAACAATTTGGCCTACAAATACGATACGGATAGCAGTGGAAAGCCTTTGGATGTTATGATGTTTGACTATCAGACCATGCGTCTTTCCTCACCCATGATAGACCTTTCCCTCTTCCTGGCCCTTTCCCTGTTTGCAGAAGTACGTTTCAAACATTTCGACAGTCTTTTCGATGATTACTGCACGGCGCTCTTTCAAAACTATTTGCAACATTCCGAGCAACCACTTCCAACATTTTTGAAGTACGTACTTATTTAAATATTATCCTATATTTTTTTTATTAAATTGATGTTCTTTTTTAGTCGCGAGGATTTAATGAAGGAGTACATAAGATTTCAACCCTACGCTTTGGGTATAACATGCTACTATTTAATGGAACTTTTTGAGCCAGCTGAAGGATCAGCGGAGGAAATGTTTAACAAAGAACAATCCGAAGAGCAGATTTATCTGTTGGCCATGACAAAGGGTGGTGAAATTATTGATCGGGAAATTGCCCATCAAATGAAGGAAATGTTTGATTTAAGTCGCCAACACAATGTTCAAATCGATGAAGACATTGATTCATCTGCTTGGAAAAATAGCTTTTAATTTTTTAAATAAAGCTCAAAGACCAGTGTCTTTAAGATGGTCCTAATACAAGAGGTTCTTTTAATAGATTATGATGAGTTTTTCCACAGACGCGTTTAAATATTCTTTTCTGCTCTGTTTTGTTTTTGATTTTAATCGGTTAACGTTCTTAACAAACCAACATTGCTACACAAACATGTTTACACACAAAAATATTTACCAATGCAATGTTATCTTATCATTAACTCCGAGAACGTTTAAAAGAGAGCACATAGTTGAGAACACTACTAACTAAATATATAAAATAACTAAGATAATTACTACAATAAGTAAGTATGTGTGTAAAAGCACTACACTATAAGATACATACATACATTCATCTAATATTACGTCTATGCTCGTCTATAATCGTTTGAAACGGGCAATGTTTCTCTGACACGCGATCAGTTGAATGCTATTTGCGAAACCGAGCGGTTCTAAAATACTCTCTTCTAAAAATGTCGCTAAACGTGGATAAAGAAATCCAGTGGCTGACTACGATAATCTTGCCAGAGATTCTAAAAAATGGACGACTGGTGGACAATTACAATGAATCGCAGCTGAATACATTTAAAGTGGGGGACATTAAAATAACGGCAATCGGTTCTGAAGAGGCGTTTATGATGACTCAATGTTACAGAGCAACGATTAACTTTGAATACGCTGGCGAGCTGCAGCTGAGAAAATTAGTCGTAAAGGTGTGTATACTTGTATAAAAGTCTGTATTAATATAGTGATTTGATTCAACACATTTGCAATTATAGAAAACGCCTGAGATCACACCTGAAGCTTACTATGATGCACAGTTTGATGATCTCTTCCAAAATGAAATTCGTTTCTATACTGAGATACTGCCTGTAATCCAAAAACTGAGCAGTGGCAAGTTTACTGCCCCCAAGTATTATCACAGCGAGATCAAACCAAACTTTGCACTTATCATACTGCAAGACTTTGTTGCAGATGGATGGAGCTTGTCAAAGGATAGGGCTGGACTTAGTCTGGAGCATGCACGCATAGCAGGTGAGAAGCTGACTTAATTTAGTAAACAAATCAATTTTATGTTAATACTCTTTTCAGTCAAGTATTTAGGCAGATTTCATGGCTTCGGCTATGCTATGAAGCACAACCAGAAGAAAAACTTTCTGGAACTAACAAGCACGTTTCGAGAATCACGTTATGCCAAGGAAATTATTAACTTAGAATGGGATTTATCACCGAAAATTGGACTTAAGCGTATTGCCAAAGCGACAAACATTTATCACCCACAAGTGGACCAAGATTTCGTAAAACAGTTTCAGCACCTCGTGTTCAGTTATATGGGCTATGGAACTCAGCGTGTGGCGCCAAGGGAACCACTTGCCACACTCTGCCACGGCGACTATTTGAGAAATAATGTGGCCTACAAGTACGACACGGACAACAGTGGAAAGCCTTTGGATATTATGATGTTTGATTATCAGACCATGCGTCTTTCCTCACCCATGATAGATCTATCTACTTTCCTTGCTCTTTCCGTGTTTGCAGAGGTGCGTTACAGGAATTTCGACTGGCTTTTCGATGATTACTGCACGGCGCTCTTTGAAAGTTACACATTACACGCGAATCAGCCACTTCCGGAATTTCTAAAGTACTTTTTTTAGATGTTACACAATTTATGATTTGAACGTATGACTTACAATATCTCTTGTCTTGCAGTCGGGAGAACTTGCTGAAGGAATACATTATATTTTTGCCCTATTCGCTAAGCATTACAGCATACTTCTTAATGTGGCTCGTCGATCCTCCTGCAATCACAGCAGAGAAATTGCTTAGTAATGAAATAACAGAAGAGGAAGTTATACAGAAGACCATGACACGGGGTGGCGAAATAGTTGATCGAGAGCTTGCCCACCAAATGTTGGAAATGTTTGAGTTGAGTCGCAAATACAATGTGCAAATCGATAAAGATATTGATAGCAAACATTGGCTAAGCAGTGCTTTAAGTTTCTACGAATAACGTAATTTTAAACAGATCTAGAAACTTGAAGGATTAGCTCAAAAGTAGAATACAATTAATACAAAAAGGGGTACATATAAATAAAATATAGGTGTCACAATTTATCTATTGGTGTTTTGTTCACATATAGCACAATGGCTTATCTTATCAATATCGATGAATTAAGAAGCCAAACATTGAGCGATTAAATTCGTACACATTTGAACTAACCCATAATAAAAGTAATATAATAATCAAATATGTATGTATGTAAAGTGTACGCACACATATACTAAATTTATATTTTTATGTTCGTGTACGTTTTTTCTCTATTAAAAAACTTGAATGTAAGCTCGTTTATTATCGTTTTAAACGAGCAATGTTTCTCTGTCAAACGATCAGTTGAATAGTATCTGCGAAGCCGAGCGGTTCTTAAATACTCTCTTCTAAAAATGTCGCTGAACGTCGATAAAGAAATCCAGTGGCTGACTACGATAATCTTGCCAGAGATTCTAAAAAATGGACGACTGGTGGACAATTACAATGAATCGCAGTGGAATACATTTAAAGTGGGGGACATTAAAATTAATATTATTGGACCCGAAGAGGCGTTCATGTTGACTCAATGCTACAGAGCGACGATTCATTTTGAATACGCTGGTGAGCAGCTGCTGAGAAAATTGGTTGTAAAGGTATGTAACTAATAAAGCTTGCCGTATGCATAAAGAATCAATTTGCAATAATAAACAAACTCATATACACAGAAAACGCCTGAGTTGCCGCCGGAGGCTTATGATGGAATACAGTTTGACGCTCTTTTCAACAATGAAATAAGTTTCTACACTGAGATACTACCTTTAATTAAAAAAATGAGCAATGACAACTTTGCTGTTCCCAAGTATTATCATAGCGAGATCAAACCGAACTTTGCACTACTTATTCTGGAAGATTTTGGATCGAATGGATGGAGTGTAACAAAGGACAGAGTTGGATTAAGTTTGGAACATGCGCGCATTGCAGGTGAGAGAGGCTATCTTTATCAATTTACTGAACGTTATTTGAAACATATAATCTATTTTCAGTCAAATATTTGGGTAGATTTCATGCATTGGGCTATGCCATGAAGCACAATGAAAAACAACGCTTCCAGGAACTAACAAGCAGATTTAGGGAATCACGTTATGCCACGGATTTTCTGATGCCAGAGTGGGCTTTATCATTGAAAACTACTGTGAAGCGAGTTGGTACGGCGACAAGAACTTATCAGCCAGAAGTGGATAAAGATTTCGTCAGGAAGTATCAGCAACTGGTGTTCAATTATATTGGCTATGGACGTCAGCGTGTGGCACCAAGGGAACCGCTTTCCACCATCTGTCACGGCGACTATTTGAGAAATAATGTGGCCTACAAGTACGACACGGACAGCAGTGGAAAGCCTTTGGAAATCATGATGTTTGACTATCAGACAATGCGTCTATCCTCACCCATGATAGATCTCTCCATATTCCTGGCCCTTTCCGTGTTTGCAGAGGTGCGTCACAAGCATTTCGACAGTCTTTTCGATGACTATTGCAATGCACTCTTTGAAAGTTACACCAAACACGCGAATCAACCACTTCCAGAGTTCTTGTGGTACGTTAAAATTATACTATAATGATCTATTGATGACTGACTATATCTCTTTTCTTGCAGTCGAGAGAATTTGCTGAAGGAGTACATAAGATTTTTGCCATACTCGCTGAGTGTTTCAGGATTCTTTTTAATGTCATTGGTAGATCCGCCTAAAATGACACCAGCAGAAATGTTTGCCGATACAAGATCAGAGGAGGAAATAATAAAGGATATGATGACGCAAGGTGGTGAAACAGTCGATCGAGAGCTTGCCCACCAAATGAAGGAAATGTTTGATTTAAGTCGCCAACACAATGTGCAAATCGATGAAGACATTGATAACAAAGATTGGATTAACCAGGCTATATTTGAATAATTTTCAAGTCAGAATGAATTGCAAATTATTTCGCAATGCTCATGCACTGTGAAATAACACAAAAGTGTATGTTTGTTGTTGACAACTGAACAGCTTTTATTATCTGTAAATATTGATATGATCATTAAATAACTTTAGGTATTGGCTTTTAAATTACTGTCTGACATAATGCTTTACGATAATGATTAAAATCGCTACTAAAGCACACTAACTAATAATTTGTTTGTAAATGTGTTTGTAAATGATTGCCGTGTATAGACGTAAAAACTAGAGCTGCCGGAAAACGTTCAAAATATGTGGAGCCCAACGACTCACTGAACTGAACGAATAAACCATGTTGCTGATGGCTCGTTATTTTTGTCCCATTTTCGATCCATCTGTTAACTTAAATCTGTTAAGTTAAATATTATGTAAGCGAGCAAGTCAGTTGAACAAGAAAAAAGTACTAGACTAGCTAGAACATTACGCATGCTAAATTAAACGACTGAACCAGTTCATTTAAATGAACAACAAAGTGCAACTCTAGTGTGTGAACATTGCACATGTGTTGTCAACAGCTGTTGGAATTCTAGTGTACAAACCTTTAGTTGATAGGGCAACACTTAATTTTAAAAGGGTGGCAGCCCTTATAACATATGTGAAACCAACAAGTTTCTTGTTGATTCCTAAAATAAGAAAAATAAAAATGTTGCAACCATCCCGGCAGCAGGTTCTACGTCTTTATAAGCATCTCATAAAGTACGGCACACATTTAAAACTGACTGATAAGAATTACTTTCTGGGTCGAGTGCGGCACGAGTTTCGTGAGAATCGGCAGCTTTCAAATCCCCTAGAGATTGAGTTTAACTTTAAGGTACGTCTGCTTGCCATTATATCATAACATATTAACTTTTCAAACATATTTTAAATGCAGCGCGGCGAGACGTTGCTTAAGAAAGGCCGTATACTCTAGTTATGCTTATGCTACGTTCTTTGGCTGGCTCGCTCTCCAGCAACCTGTGCCGGCTGGCCTCCACTGCTCATTTGGATTATACACGTTATCCAACTCTCAATGAATCAGATATAGAGGAAACATTAATGCGAGGCAGCGGACCAGGTGGACAAGCCGTTAACAAAACCAACAACTGCGTCTTCCTGCGACACTTACCAACTGGCATAACGGTCAAGTGTCATCTGCATCGTCTAGCCTCCAAGAATCGCATTGAGGCACGTAAAATACTGTTGGACAAGCTTGATGACCACCTAAATGGAGATCAGTCCATTGCAGCGCAGTTAAAGGTAGTCGATCAAAAGAAGTCCACAGAGCGCAAGCGGCGTCAAGGCAAATTACAGGAGATGAAGAAGAACTGGCAAAGTCGTGAACGTGCAGATACAGATGAAAATAATTAACAATAAAATGCTATGATTATTACATTTAAAATCATTTGTTTATTGAAAGAACAGCTACCAGCTGGAGAAATCACCGAAACCCCTGGCAACTTTCTTCTTTTTTGCTGGATGTGTTGCAGTCGATTGGGATGGGGCTTCTGGTTTCTTAGCTACACTCGGTTTTAGATACTTGCCGACACCTTCTCGATATACTTTAAGCGGCTCGTTTAAACGTTTTTGCTGCTCCAACTTGGTGGCCGCCACCTGCTTGCTGACGGCTTCTTCAGCACGCTCCTTGGCCAATTGTTCAACAGCTTCTTCAAATGGATTGACATACACCTGTGCATTTTCTATTATGATATCCTCAATGGGCCTGTCTTTGTTGTCCACCTCGATTTTTTCCATTTTTAGCAACGTGTCAAGTCCTCCAACCAGTTTACCAAAAATCGTGTGCTTGCCGTCGAGCTGCTTGCATGAGCGATAACTAATGAAACTGCATAAAACAGTAAGGTAAAGAATATAAGATGGTCAATATTCATGAATATGTAGTTCAAGTGATTACTTACAACTGCGAGCCATTTGTATTGGGTCCTGAATTGGCCATCGAAAGTACGCCGCGACCAGTATGCGTTAGATTTGGCTTGAATTCGTCCTCAAATGCCGTGCCCCAGATCGATTTACCGCCTCCACCGGTGCCTGTAGGGTCACCTCCTTGTATCTAAGAAGTAAAATATGATTTTGCTGCTGAATTTTAATAAACAGCTGAAGGATACTTACAATAAAGTTTCTGATTGAACGATGAAACAAGACGTTATTATAATAGCCATCAGCACAATGTTTAATAAAATTATCGCAAGCACGTGGTATCTGCTCGCAGTACAGCTCCAAGTTGAGCGGACCGAAATTAGTGTTGAGGCGCACATAGCCTTTCTTCTTGACCCGCTCGTACTTGACCAAATCATCGTCTATAATGGCTGCTTCAGTTTGGGATACAGGCATCATTGCTGTCGATGTAAAACTGGCAGACACTGTGCCAGTCGAGTAGTGAGCAGCGTTAAATTTATCGGCGGTGCGCTTGGAGCTAGAGGGTGTCTCTTCTGCAGGTTGATAATCTTTTTGAAGCTGTGCCAGCGTCTCCTTTGTTTCGAGGTTCATTGTCTTGATGCGTCCCAAGGGATCTTTGCGTTCCAGTTGCTCTTGTGCGGACAAAACACGCAAATGTTTGCGTATGTGATAAAATTTGGATATATCATACTTTTCCAAGTGCTGCGGATCTTGTATGGTTATAATATCCTTGCGTTGAAATGGTGTGTCATCAATTAAATCCTTCCAGTTCTTGGTCTTGATGTTCAACTGTTCAATTGCCTCCCAGCAGTAAACATTACCCGTGGTGCCCACGGCCACAATATGCGAATTTTTACTAAATGGCTTGAACAGAGCTGGACAATGGTATTCGTCAGTGGCGTTCTTGTGAAAGTTGAGCTTAATCAAGGACTTTGAATCCATTTTTTGGCCAGTTATGGGATTCAGTTTGAATGCTTTTAGGAATAACAGTATCGCCTCGTACTCAAAGACATTGCCATTAAGATCACTGTAAGGCATCTCGAATGGAGCCATCGTTATGCAGCAGTTACCAAATGGCAAGCGTTTGAATTTAATGTGCTCGTTTTCCAAGGATTCAACTTTTTTGCCACCGTAGAATTCGCTCCACTCGGTGTACGTCAAGTACCTAAAGGCAGATGGCAGGATTGAGTAAAGAACTCATAACTCATAACTGTATTACTTACATTTTATCCTTTTGATGCTGTCGTTTACCCATTTTTGCGGATTTTTAATACAATTTACAACAAATATCAAATAAATAAGTACATGGACGTTTTTATTTATCGCTGCTAGATAGATTGTGGCATTGTGGCGGCTTGCCGATAGACAACAGCTGCTCGTCAAAGACTGCGGTCACACTGATTTATTCTCAAGCTGAAGCCGCGTCCATTTTATTATAATTCATTTTAATAATATTACTTGAAACATGTCGCAGCCGACTCAAAATCCCTTATCGGAACCAAATATTGCAGAAGCCTTCAACAGGCACAGTCCAATTGCGAGCAAAGTTAAGCAGGAATATGATAAAGTCCTTATGCAAGTATGTGAAGATATGGGGTAAGTTTATCGTTTGTTTTGAATTGCTGTCGCGCATGCTTATATGGTTTTTTATTTACAATTTACAGTCCCGAGTGTTTGGAACCGTTTGCAGCGATTTTACTAGAGCACGAGAACACAGTCCTCAACAAGGATACTTTGATAGAACGTGTGCGCGCCAAAATGAATGAGGTATTGCCACAGATACAAAATAATTTTTATGTTGCCAATGATGTGGGCAATAAGCTGATTACTTTGGAGGTGCTCAAGGAGAAGTTCGAGCCCTATAAAGGCACCAACTGGTAGTTTATAGTTGGCTGATGAGAGTTTAAATGTAATTAACTAGCTGTCTATTGCAGGAACGTTGACAAATTGACACCAGAGGAGCGCACAAGGCCTGTGCGTATGCGTCTCATGGATTCAAGCATTCGTTTTATTGAAAAGCAACTAATCTCACAGGAGAAGGCTATAGAGGTGTGTTTTCTTGGCAAATATATTTTGTTGGCTCATCATTTTAATGCTTCATTTATGCCCATTAGATTGCCATGGCGAAAAGTAAAGAAAATCGGGATCGCATACAGAGCCTTCAGATCGAGCGCGTTAAGCTTAATTCTTTGATGCAGCAGGAAACGGGGCAGTACAAGGAATTGACTCCAAAACTATTGGAACTATCAACAAAGCTTAAACCAAACCAAATGGAATAATAGTTGTTACTTTTTTCTTTATTTAAGAATTGTTGGAAGTTACTTAATTTAATGAACCTATTAAAAGCGAAACCATGAAAAACACCGCACTTAGTTAGTTACACATGTCAAACACATTATTCTTTAATAAATAAATAAACTGTATACAATTTTTAAAGTTCATTTTTTTTGTTTAAATAATTTCTCAAAGTAATCGAAACAATCGATTAACTATCGATTTCCTTAAGATCGTTAACAGACCAACGACCACAACAGTAGGATAACAGCATTTGAATAACATCGCGCCTTTCGCTCTTGGCTGTTAATGCTATCCAATTTCATTACATTTTTTTTCATCGTCCAGTAAAGATGGTTCGTTCCAGTCCTTCCCGGCTATATATACTTGTGTTGCGAGAATTATTTTTAACTTGAAGGTAATAATCACAATATTTTAGTTAAAAGGATTTTCCTACATATTTTGTTCAATATAGTTCAAATTTGACGAAACTTGTAATAAAAAAAGGGTTATTTTTTAAGTGGATCTCCAATTTTTCGGCTGTGGCTAGTGTTAATTCTTCTATTTTTCAAGAATTGCACTTTTCTCGGCCGAATAAATGGAGATCAGATCGACAAAAAATAGTGCATTAAAAACTGAGAATCTGAAAAATCTAGGCATAATTTTTTTTTTACAACAACAAGTAGGAGAAAAAAAGCTGCAGAATTTGCATATCCATTTTCAGGACGGTATTTGTGACAATATGTGGATTTTGATAAATTTATACATTAAATCATATTGCACACCTCCCGGCCTAAAATTGTATAGTGCACTTTTCAACAAAATGATGTATTACAAATTATAATTGAATTTCAATGAACCTGTTAAGTGGGTCCTACGAGTAATATGTAGGCATTTTTAGGCCGTGATTCGTGGCAATATGTTTTTTATTTATTCAATTCATATTGCACAACTCCCGGCCTATAATTGTAAATACATAATTCACCAAATATAAAAACATACATTGTCGGTATGTATGTATGCCTTGTGCATGTATAGCTTGTATGAAAATTTAAGTTCCGTTAGGACGACGATCAAATTGTCGGACAACAAACTAAATGAGTGCAAGCGAGACAAACCTATATCGCAAAATGTATTTTCTAGGAATTTGACTTGGGCTTTGTCGATGAACTTTATCCGGCTTTGCTTTGTGTTCTCTTTCGTTATTCGCTGTGCTTGATCTTTTTTTTGACTTGTGTATGTGTGTGTGTGTAAATATGTATGTACATAAATCTGTATATGCGACTGCTGTATGTGCAATGTTTGTGATATGTACATATATGTAGATAAAAATGAAATAGAAATGTCGGTAAGCTGGATGGTTAAAATATATAAATTCCAAAAGCTTGAATTATTAGATTGATGTGAACGCAATACACTGGCATGTGCAAGTATGCTTAAAAATCATATAATTATTAAAAAACATTAATTATAAATAATCTAAAAATTATTTTTTAATTAATTTTGTTTTTGAATTTAGCGTTATTTAAATGCTGGCGCCATCTGGCGTGCATTTCATGAAGAGTGGCACAGCCAACTTACCGAACAATTTTCGTTCAGCCTAGACAGCAACCATTTCTAGTTGAGATTGCCATCTACATAACAGTGCGCTGTTAAGTTTTTACACGCAAATGTTACTAACAGCTAACAGTTTTTTGACGGTTTTGCAATTTTTGATGGATTTTGCCCAATTTTATGGTTTGGGTTGGGGTGTTTGGTTTCTAAAAAAAAAGGAATAATGTATAAACAAGGAAATTTCATGATCTAATTTTGATTTTTGTCAATTCGCCTCTGTTTATGCGTTGCCTTTTGCTTTCGCCTTAACATTGCTATAAACAGTTATTTTTTTAATTTTTGTATTCCCTTAACCTCCATCCGTGATGTGACTATAAGGCTAGAAACACCTGGTGCAATCGTTTGTTTTGAATAAAGTTAATTTTAGTTTTGTTTATTCAGATGTACCTATCTTAAATGTGTACTCACAAATTTCGATGAATTTTTGGTTAAAATATAGATACAACGTGAAAACAATTTGTAGACGGATTGGCATGGAAGATTAAACAAATATTTATGATAAAATAACACTTGTGGAAAATCAGTTGTTAATTAAAAACCGTATATTGTCAGTAGTTTTTGCTTATGTTAATGCCGTCTAAAACAGCAAACAAAGTTTATTACTTGGTTAGTGTTTGGCTTAATTGAAATAAGCAAATTTGATTAGCGCGCTTCGTTGACTGCATTTGTTTGCACGTCATTTACCGTTTTTATTATTCGCGTCCGCGTCTGCGTCCGTTCACCGCCCACCGTCTCGGGCGCTCCTCTTATTCTCCAGCTGGCCTAATGATAGGCGCAAGCTTTTGGCACAGAGGCAGCAGCTTTACTGGCCATTGGTTTGGAAAACTGACAAGAATAGCCGTTGCGTGTGTGTGTGTGTGTGTGTGGGGCAGGCCCAGCAATAAAATAAAAAGAAACTAGAAATCCAGCATAAAGTGCATCTGGCCAAGCACGCGCAGTCAACAAGTGTGAAATTGAGCGCATATAACATGGCATAATGGTTGTAGGCCCGGTCCAAGCATGTAGTTGACTTGCTGCTGCTGCTGCTGCAGCGCCCGCTGATGGGTTGAACTGCGCCAAATGACCACCAAAAGAACGGTTCTGCCTGCTTGAAGGTGATCCAAACTAACATCCACATCCATATCACATATTACCATTAGTTTTCGTACAGTGAACTCCAGAATCGAGCAGTTTGCAATCATTTGATGCATTGTTTTAGATAAGCTGACTGTTGACTGAGAACTTGAGCTTAACTCGTTGTTGTTGTTGTTGATGGCGACAATAATTAAATGTTTGTCAAAAGCAAACAAAAACGACAGCAACAATCACAAAGTCTAGATTATGTAATTGCATGTAAAAACTTTGCGCTCCCACAATTTCTCATTTTCTTCATTGACAACCGACGGATTTTTATCTCACTCTTAACTGAGAGTGTGAGAGCGATCCTTTAAGCATGGCTGCTGCAACGATCTCTCTCGCTCTCCCAGTCGCTCTTTAACTCTGAGCAACTGTCGCTCAAAAAGCTTTTGCAGCTAGAAATTGACATTTAACAGACTTTTTAACTGTTAACTTAACTGTTGTGCAAACTTTTCTGATAAAACTTTTTTAGAACGTTTTTAAAACCAAAATTTCAAACATCTTTCTATTTTTAATTTATTTTATAGATAGGTAGCTATATTTTACTAAAATTTTCTTTTATCACAATAGATTTAAGAAAATGGTGTCCAAAATAAAAGTCACTGGTTTTATACGATACATATCACTGCGGACGGAGTTCAAGCTGGGGACGAATCATTATGAAGGATGCGAAAGGCGCTTAACAATTTATACAGGAAGAAGGCTTACATATATGCCGATCGAAAGGTATTACATTAAGTAAGCAAAGTGCTAATACTTTTTTTGGTAACTTAACTGGTTAGGCAAAAGGTAATGAATTGGCGCAGATCGGGCGTTTTGGTAAAATGTTTAAATGTAGAACTATTCTATCTCAAAATACACCATAATAATTACATTTTTTTAGTACAAAAACTTTATATTAAGGACTTTTTTTTAAAGTTCGATACTTTTTTGCACTTAATTAAATGCTTTTCAATCTCATTTTAGGGCAATAAACGATTTTAGTATTCATTCTTGGTCTGATATTTGCAATATCTAGCTGCATTCTAGGCTGTTTCAAGTTGAAAAGTCTTTGAGTGCCCCATGTTTGAACAGAGAAGCTTGAGCACGCCAAGCACAGTGGCCACATTCGCACATGGAAACACACAAAAATGTAGAAGCTAACGTCACGCGCAGGCGCAAGCGGCGACTCAAGCTGATGCTCGGCTGAGGCTTGGCTGCGAGTATTTATTCAGTTACGTTGCGACCAGCGTGCGGCTTGGACGTGTTTTCGTCGTGTTCAGCGTAAAGTAAGGCCAAGACGTGTGTGGTTTACGTGTGAGTGTGTGCACATATACATATGTGTATGTGTGTGTGCTTTGTTTTTATTTGCCGTTGATTTGTGGAGTTTTTCGACGTTAAAACAACAAGCAACAAGCAACAACCGCCGACAAGCAACAACCAAGCAACAAGCAGCCGTTGGCCAACAGCCGCTTTTGGTCGCTACTTGACTGGCATTCTCTTTAGCACTACGGCATTGTTTCATAACATATTGTATATTCGGTGTATTTGGTGTTTGAGTGTGCGTGAAACTGAAAAGAATATATATATATATGTATAATAGCTATAAATTAAAATGTTTTTGTTGTGGCTCTCTTGTGGGGCATGTGCCGTTTGTTTTCTGTATTTAATATATTCTGTGCAAACTAATATTAATAATGACCGTTTGTCTTTCCGTTCTAACTAATTAGATATCAATTTTTAGTGGCGGCGAAAATGTTTGCAGCGCAACAATTGTGGCCTGCCTTATGGCTGGCAATAATCGTCTTTTGTGGATTAGCGCATGCAAAGGGTAAGTTGAAACTAAAATTCAAATTAAATTTCAATTAAAATTCAAATTAAAAACTAATCAAATTGCTATACAAAGTGGATGGTTAAACACTTTTATGGCTCTAAATGCAAAAAAAAAGCTTTTTCACACAGCTGCAATTAAGCTTCGATTCGCACACAGCAAGACACTGACACACACACACACTCACATACATTTGTACATAAAAGCTGTTCATGATGTCATTTTGTGAGCAATGAAATACGAAAATCGTTTTTTATTTCGCCGTAAAACTGACCCCGTTTTCGCTTGAAGTGCGCTCGCTGTGAGGCTATTTGGAGCTAACGATCTTCAATATATGCTCGGGGGCGTCCTCTTTATCTATACATATGTATATGTATGTTTGTATGCAAGTGTGCGAGACAATTTAACGGTTTTTGGCTAGGGCTTTTGCGGCAAAAAGTTGCAAAGCGAAACAAATGACTCTGGCAACGAACTTGGCTAATAAAGTTGCTGGCCTGTTGAGTGTGGGCCCTGCCATGATTCACTCACTGCCTGTCCATACTCCAGTGTCGTCCGGACTGACTGCCTTATAAGGTGAGATAACACCCCACCCACCAGAAGTGCTCATAAACTCATGCATATTCACAAAAACAAAGCCACACACACACATTAGTCATTAACTTGAGCAACGCGCTGCAAGTTGCCATACACAGTCAGTCAGAAGGCAGCAAACAAACGCGGCAAAAAACAAAAGACAAAGACAACAAAAACAACAATAACAATAATAACAACAAAAAACACCTACACAAGCTACAACAACACAGGAAGGGCAACATGACACGCTGAAAACGAACATAAAAATAAGAAAAATATAAAAAATTTGTAAACTTATCTTCGGCATTGAAATACCCTTGTCACTAAGTATTTTTCAATGACTTTGTAATATTTTGCAAGTAAAACTTATTTCAAGCATATATATTAAAGATATAGTAGATTAAACTTGCCTTAGCGACTAATTTTTAATATGTTTATCAATTAGACAGTCTTAAAAGAAGTCACAACACTTGTAGATCAACTTTGAATTACAACAAATAATAAACAATTAAATGCATTAGACAGTATTTAAAAAAGTCGCAACACTTTCATACAAAGTTTTAATAACCGTTTTATGGTAGGGCATAAAAACAACGTTGGCCATGGCACAAGATAATATCAAAACAGAAAAAACAAAAAATATAAGAAATTTATGCCCACATACGATACGATACATCATATATGTATGTTATATATGTATGTATTCATACGTGTGTAGTGGTGCTTATTAAAAGGCAATCATGCGCTCGGGCCAGACAAGAGAGTTACTTACTTTACTTATTGTAACTACAGTCAGTATGGCAAAAAGAATAAAGACAACAAAAAATAACAAAAACAAAAACAATACAAAAAAGAAAAAAAATAAATAAGAACCAGCTAAGAACACGCGGCCAATAAGCGCATGACATTGGCCTTTGTGCGAGTGAGTAGCTGCTGTGGCTGACCATATATGAAAAAAATTGTACGAAAAGCCAAGCAGCTTTATTTATAAACGCGATACTCAAGTGCAAAATTGCGCAAAAATGAAGCGATAAAAACTGGCGACACTCGACGTGTAGGCGAACAGGTCCCAATTGAGTTGGCAAACAAAAAAAAAAAAGAAAAGAAACAAAATGCAGCCTAATGTAGAGAGATACAGAAACCCAAACAGCAACAGAAACAGAGAAAACAGATACAGATATATATGTTGATGTTATATATTATATAGCTGACATATTGTATTGGTCTTTGTGCGAGCAGAGTATTCCAGCAATGGCAACAGCTGCCCCAGACAGCTATAATTTACGCGAGAGACTCGCGAGAACTGAGCGACAGTCTCGAGTATCTGAATAGAGCTGGCGGGCAAGGCAGAACGGCAGGCAGTTGGGCAACGGGGGGTGTGGGGCAGAGTTGGAACTAGAGGCAGGCAGACAGAAAGCAACAGCAGCAAAAGCTGAAAGCTAAATTACTGGGCTGCCAGGCATGGGGCGTGTCTAAGAAATTTAAAGCGAAACTTTTTGTCTGCATTAGGAAAAGTAAAAGTTACCAAAAGACCGCAGCCTGAAACATTGTCTTCTATTGTCTTAGCTTTGGTAACGCTATAATTTTGGCTAAATTGTAAGCTAAGCGAGGAATTATGCATGAAAAGTTTGCTAATGTTGAAATTATGCTAAAATGTATGCGAAATTTAAATAAAATTTATAAGAAATTCTGCTAATTCTAAATAAAACTCATTTGTAAATACAGAAGTCAAGATTATAATTATGTAGTTGTCAATTTATAATAATGAAATATTAATATATGATATACTTGAACAAAGTTTTCTTTGAAATTGTATAATATGAAATATATTTGTCTAAACTCAAACAAAGCTGTGAATTCTTTGAGGCTTGCAATGTGCCAAAACTAAACATGATGATCTCATTGACTAGCAGCTTCTTGCTTAAAAACTTCACAGTCGAGTGCACAAAGACTCGACTTTCGACTTGCCTTCGAACAAGCAACAAAAGCCACCCACCCAGCCGCCCTCCCGCTCCGCTGACAGACTGCAAGGTAAAAGGAAACTGACAAATCATCGAACTGTGATTAACTCGTTTAATTGCTGGCTGAGCAGCGCACGCGACGACGACCTTGTGTTGGTCAGAGGATGTGCATGTGTGCTGTGTGTGTGTGTGTGTGTGCATCATTTAATTTATGGCCAGAACGAATGAACAACAAACGAATGACTTAGACAACGAACTTGCCATGGCATAATATATCGATGCTGGGCTCTGTTGTAAATCTTGCAGTCAAACAGCGTCCATTTAAATAACATGCGACACAAAACAGACACAACAAAAAACTACGCGCATTATGTTTGCTGCTGTTGTTGTTGTTGCTGTTGTTGTTGTGGCTCTCAGGCAGTCGCATTAAGACAAAACATTGACAATCGCATTGTGTGAGGGGGAGCAGGCACAACATAAACCAAAACCACAAAAGCGCAACAACAACAGGCAACAATAATGATCAGTGCGCTTTGACAAGCGACAGTCGGCCACAGTTGCAACACAGAGTCGCAAGCAGAGCGCTGTTACTGTTGCTGTTGCTGTTGCAGGCACTGCCTAAAAGGACAACAAACGAAATGCTCGTAATAATAAAGAAATTGCGCGCCAAACGTTGTCCGGTCTCGTCCACATTATGCCAACGGGCTGCTTTTGCTGGCCACTCGCAACGTTCAAGACCATGTCCACTAGCAAGACCAAGACCAAGACCAATACCAAGTCCAATTCCAACTGCAGACCAGTTGCCAGTTGAGGCCTGGCCACAAAGCCAGCCACAGCCACAGACAGCCATTGCGCAGGATGATGATGAAGCTGATGCCACACAAGGCAAATAAACCGCTTGACTCTGAATCTGACTCTTAGTCTGACTCCAACTCCAGCTCCAACTCGGACTCCAAGTCGGAGTCGCTTTACATTTTTGCCTTATGTGTGTGAAAAATGCCAATTTTAGAGCAAGTCCAGCTCATATGTGTGTGTGTGTATGTGTGTGTGTGAAAAATTGCCCGTCTAGACAAGCGCAGCAGCCGGAACAACAACAATCAAAGCCTTTTGCTAAGCTAATAAAATCGAGCTGCGATTGGGTCGAATGCAGCCGCAACAGACTCGTGTCTGTTCTTTGGCTATCCTCATGTTGTTCATCCACTCCCCTCTGAACTCTTAACCCATTGGTAGCCACACTACAATGATGTACGATTGACCCAAAGCGCTGACATTTCATTTCACAAATTTATGTGTGCATTCAGACAATTATTTTAAATATTATGATTTAATGATATTAATGTTAGAAGTTAGTTAATCAAAGGCTATTTATTTTAGTTGCTTTATGCAGCTAACATTATGTTAGGCTGCTGTGAAATGGCGCGCTGTTATGTTAAAGCTAACAGCAGCTTTTTGAGAATTATGCCATTATGAATTAAATATAACTAATTAGTTTTATTTTATATTTAAAATTTCTATAAATAAATATTATATGGTTCAATTTAGCAGCACTTTTTAAGCTGTCAATCATATTTATGCTTTTCAAATTTAACCACTAGTATGTTAAGGGGTTAAGGTCGCCCTGTGGGCTTAAACACAAAACAATGCGTTGCATCCCCAAATCGATGCCGACCAGTAAAGGTGCCCGCTGTGAGTTAGCCAGAAAAACGCTGGGCAGACAGTGAAGCTGGGCAGAGTTGAGTTAAGACTGCGCGGCATTTGGCAGATTAAAAGGCAGCGATAAGAAAACGAGCAAATCGAAAGGCGTCGGCTCGCTTTAAGGGCCTCTCTGTCTGCCCATGCCTGCCCCTGACCAGCTGCAGCTCCAACTACAGCTCCAACTACAGCTCCAACTACAGCCCCTGTGCTCTGCGTCCCAGGCATTTGTCATCAAGTGAACGCCATCTTTTTGCCGGCATTTTATTGAATTACAATCCGATTGGATGTATATCGTCCTGAGGAGAGCTGAGGAGTGGAGCGCATTGTTGGACAAGAACAAGGACAAGGACAACTCACTCTCGCGTCGACTTTAATTAGCCAGCAGCAACGAAAATACATAGTATATACTCGTAATAATAAAATGCACAACACTTTTTGTTCGTTTTTTCATATTGGCCAGTTATTTACCGTTAGGCTGACCATTTTGGCAATGGCCCGAACACAAAATCTGACATACTGCTTGGCAGGCGGAGCGACGCGGCCAAAATGAAAGCCTAAAAGGCTTTAAACTTTATACTCACTTCGGGCCACTTCGGGCTACTTCTGGCTACTTCTGGCCACTTCTGGCCACTGCTGGCTACTTCTGGCCACCACATGCTTAGCCGCACAATCAATTCGCGCTCCCAAGGCATTTCAATTGGCCAGGCCAAGCAAGGGAGACGTATGCGGCATGCGGCGTGCGGCGTGTGTCGCGAATTGCGTAGCATGGACAGACCTGGTCAGAGACCAACTCTAACTGTATACCGCCACACTCGAACACTTAACGGGTTTGGCACTCCTCCGGAGTAGCTCTGGGCAACCAACAAACAGCAAAAAAAAAGCAAAAAAAAAAAAACTAAAGCTAGAGCTATAGGAAAAGCAAAAGCCATGCGTATTACACAAGACTAATTGTATTAGGCTGCGGCAACAACTGCAACAGTTGCAACTACAGCAGCAACTACAGCAAACAGAACAACAACAACAGGCAAACACAACAACAACAACAACAACAACCACATGCAACATGGAAATATATAACTAAAGTGGTTTAGTTGTGCCACAAGCTCTTAAATCTGCTGCATCTAGCTGAGGAATTCAACATGTTCAACATATAACAGCATTCAAATTTGGCATGGGCATTTATCATAGGTCGTAAAACCCAACCAGGCCTTGGGAAACTCGCTTTCATCGTTGTTATGTTGTTGTGCTAGAAGATATAAAAGTATGCCTCAACTTCAAATACTATTACTTTGGCATCATTTCCAACTTAGTTATTGATATAGAAATCGAAGCTATAAAATAATGTTTAGTTTTTAATGAATTGGCAAATTGTTGTCTCTATTTCATGTACTACAAAATGACATGGATTTGTAAATTGATGTTACTTCTAAAGTACTAGTTGCCTTTATTTCTTTTTTTAAAGCCTAAAACAGTTGTAATTAGTCGTCTCCAACTGCATTTAGTGTATATATTCTTGATTAATATCAGCAGCCGAGTTTTAATTGATTACTCTTTACTTTTATATTCAGATATACATATGTGTGCTGATGAATATAATGAAGAATGATCCTAAATGTATGAAAAAATAGACTTTCTCATTTGCATCTGTT
Source organism: Hirtodrosophila cameraria (assembly GCA_949708635.1). Lineage (NCBI taxonomy): Eukaryota > Metazoa > Arthropoda > Insecta > Diptera > Drosophilidae > Hirtodrosophila > Hirtodrosophila cameraria. The sequence continues at coordinate 15,455,833 of OX453089.1, read as the reverse complement.
AGCTGTCTAAAACTTCACTCAAAAATCAAATCAAATCAACTTCAAGCACTTTAAATCATAGTCAGATATGGCTGCTGCGATGTGTTTTCCAAGGCAATATAGATATAAAGCTTACGATTTACATTCCTAGTTAACATTTGAAGTCAATCAGACCTGTTCCCATTTCCAAGAACTTTTCAATCCGAATCGTTTTCGATTTTGTGTTTCTCCTGCCGAATGAATGTTCTTCCTTATCAAAGATAAGTTCGAGTGCTTTTCATGCCACTGTTTAAATCGAATTTTCCAATCTATATTCGGCATTCCGAATTCAGAGGAGCTCATAATTTCGATTCCGAATCTGGTACGGAAACAGCCCTGATTAGCTAAATGACTCGCAGATTACAATTTTCTAAGATTAATGCATGGAATTTAAAACATGTAATTTAGATTGAAATTCTAAGCTGGTTCGCATAACGCTATTGTATTTATGTCTGGAAATTTGGCAAACAAATTGTCAACAGTACTTCAGCCCAAGGGCACTACGAGCATATTTATGAGGCCAGTAGCTCGATAAGTGTTGACGATGGCCATAAACTTGGCCAGTTTTAGTTTTTTGTTGTTGTTGTATTTGCGTGTGAAAGCAATGTCAGGTGACAGGTGTAACAGGTGTGTGTATGTGTGTGTCTGTGTTTGGAATCTGGAGCAAATATTATGTAAATTTTAAGCGCAATAAAAAAAGTATATACAAACCTGAAGCTAATCCTGTGTGCAGCCTACGCGCGTTGGAAAGCAGCCAAGAAACCAAAGCCGCTTACCGTTAGGCACAAAAAAAAAGAGTCACCCAGTCCACGTCCATGTCCACAACTAAGTCCATGTCCATGTCCACGTCCAAATGTCCAAGTGTCGAACTGGCCAAGTGGCTCGTTGGGTTTTTAATTACCAAACAGTGGAAAGAGTGCGTAGAACGCTTGAAACGCTGCCGACGCCAGGCAAATAACGGCGCAGTGGTGCTAGAACAGGATCAGCACCCCATGCAAATTAATAAGGCACAAAAAAAAAATGAAAAAAATATAAAATAGAAATCAGATAGAAGATGTTCCTAGCAAGAACTCGAACTCAGTGCGTAAAGTTTTGAGCGCCCAAGGGGGGAGCAGCTGGCTGAAATTGAAATATTACTCGCCACAATTGCATAATTTATGCGAAATTTATTTAATCTATTAGACGCACTGACCCGCAACGGGAGATGAAGATAGAGAGCTGCAGAACTGCAAAACTGAAGACCTCAAAAGCTGAAAAGAACTAGCGAAAAAAAGGCACAGATGTTAGACTTTGCATTTGCCGTCCACATGATAAATTGCACGTCTAGCTGCATGTGGCAAATTAATCATATTTATTTGTTGTCTACTTTGCTGTTGTCGGTCTGTCTGCTTGCTTGTCTATCTATCTTGCTGTTGTTGCTGTTGTTGTTGTTGTTGTTCTTGCTTTTGTTACACATGAAATTTTACTTGGCTTTTAAGCAAAACGCGCTTTTATTAAGCCAGCTGTGAGAAGCTGTTGTTATTGCTGGAGTCAACAGTCGTGTGGGCATTGATTGAGCGCATGCCAAATTTTTGTTTAGATTGATGATGCCATAGACCGCTGAGAGGATCTTGAGTTGTGCTGGTAGAATATCGATACTATCGATGGAATTAACTTAATTTTCAATCAAAACAGTTGAAAAAAACTTATTTAACACAGAAATTTTCTTAGGAACAACGTTTTTCCATATACAACACTTACAGAATGTTATAAAAACTTTTATTTTTTGAGAAATTTGGCAGCCATATGACATGTTTAATCGTAAATCTGAACAACTCAAATTTAAATAGTTGTAAATTAGACAAGAGCATAACCATAGCATACATCTCAACAGTTAATCAGCTTACCCAAATCTTCTCAGTCTTAAATAGTATAGGTTATATATTATCATAAGAAATAAAATGTAACTCCAGGCTGCAGCTAAATTCTACCATCGATACTTTAGCCGTTCTTCTCTAGACTTTTTGTTTTGCATTGATTGCCAAGCATTCAGCACAATACAATGTTGTATACCCCAAAGAATTCGCATTGGCTTTGAAGGCAAACAAAAGACTGAGGCAACAAACTTGCAAATCAAAAAAATCTTACATTGTTTGCAAAGCTTATGTAAGGCAATTTTATAAATAATAATATTAAAAATTCATTAGAATTAATTAAGTGTGCGAAATATTTAGATACGCTGATGCCTGTTCAATTGTTGTTGCTGCGTGTCAGTGACCTTGGTCGCTTGCTGTCCAAATTGCCTTTGATATGCAGAGCAGCAAACACTGAATGTTGCTTATAGTTGTGGCAGCATTTAACGCCCAAATAATATGCGAATGTTGCTCAAGATGGAAACAGCAATAAGTGACTGTATATGTTGTTTGCCACGTCTGAGTGTTGTTGTTCTTGTTGTTGTTGTTGCTGCTGCTACTTGGTTGTCGTCATCAGCTTCATCGCATGTGGCTTTTGCCTGGCGCTCGGTGCGCAATTTACGCACGCACAGCGTCGGCGTCTGCGTCGGCGGCTGCCCAAAGTCAATGACACTGCAAAAAGGCAGCAAATAGAAAAATTAACAAGTGGCAAGTGAAAGAACTTGGCAACGACAATGATATACCCTGTTTTAATTAGAAACGAAATTAAATTTTTGGTAAAATTGTTGTTATTATAAATAAGAATCTACGTTTTATTTCCTTCTTTTCTATTATTATATTATTTCAAAGTTTGAAAAAATCCACTTATGAAACAATTCAAAAGACATAAATGCATAAAAAAAATGGCATGAAATTTATAATGCATAAAAATAAAACTATAATAAAAAGAATTCCATTAAAAGACTGCAATAATTTTAATGAGCTTGGGCTAAGATATAGAAAACGCGTCATCAAAGCCAAGATTCAATGAAGATTCAAGAATACTACCTTCTGCGCCCTACGGATGCGACTATAAAAATGTACTCATTATTGTTGTAAGCATTTTTAATGACAATAATAACAGGCACATACACACACACACAGGCACACACAATAAACACTTTGAGTTAGTTTTTCCATGTCTTTTATATTTGTTTGTCGGTCTGTGGCCTCTTTAATTAGAGGCACACAAAAAACAAAAAAAAAAAACATACAAACTGTGAGCTCCGTTTGCTTTTCAGCACAACATCAGCTGCTAGACTTTATAATTATATACAACTTTGAGTGAGATCTTATCGCCGTGTGTGTTGGCTCAGTTAGTTAGTCGGGCTCGGGCAGTTAATGAACGCGAAATGAAAACTTGGCATTTGCAGTGCGATAAAATCAGTGACAAAAATTCTTTAATTAATTTATTGAATTGGTGTGCGCACAGTTTATGGCGCAACTGTAAAAATGCCAATCAAACTGGAGCGGCCTCATAAAAATCTATGAAAAATTATGGCAAAACTTTCAGAGGCAGCCCCAACTGTCGACTGTAGTCGAGCGAGTTCGTGTCTTGAGTCTTTTGATATGCGAAATGCGCCTGTTTTCCCGCCGGCTGCTTATCAAAACCTCTGCATGCGTTTGATGGTCAAATTACATGGGCATGGTAAGGAAAGGTAAAGTAAGCAAAGGAAAGGGTAACCGTAACCGCAAAAAGAGTAGCTCCCGCCGGTAATTGAAAAGAAATGCCCAAGATGCATATCCAAACGGAATGCCAGACCAAATTAAACAACAAGAATAGCTAGCAAAACAACAACAACAACAACAACAACAACAAGAACAACAAAAGCAGTGGTGGCCAGTTGGCCGCCGGTCAAATCAAGCGAACTGCAATTTGCTTTGCACAACAGATTCCAGTTTCTAGATCCCAAATCCAGGAAGCAAATTATTTTCACCGTCCAAATGGTTTCGCTTTTCTTCACTTCAAGGGCAATTCAAACATCCCAATCGAAGTGAGCGGAGGTTTGGACGGCGGCTGCAGTGGCTGCCACACGAACTCAACTCAACTCAACTAAACTGAATTGAATTGGATTGCTTTGATTTGCATTGCTTGGCATTTGAATTGGTTGGCTTGGGATAGGCTACGGATTGAGTTTGCTAGCTGTCTGATGTGTGGGAATGGCGCGTAATGCGCCCTGCGGCTTTTAAGCCACAAATGTACACTGTGCCACCTAGTTTTAGTTTTTGTTGCAATCTTGCAAAGTATTGAAATAAACATAAATATTACAATTTATAATCAGATATTTGATATATTGTTGATTGTTAAGAAAAGAAGAAGATTCTTAGTTTTTTTGCATTTTAAATCAATAAGAATGTCCTGGCTGAGTTTACTTGAGCAGAAATCAGATTCCCTACCCGTTTCCAGGACTTAAATCAAACATTCATAAGAAATTCATATCTGTACCTCATTAGTTTAGTTTTGGTTTAGTTTCCACACTAATGTTAGATGTAGTCTGTATTTTGACTGAGAATGCATAACTTTACATGTGCATAAGAAATTTGAAATTAACTTGATCAGCGTATGGTATACCGGAACCTACATGGCAAGTTTGGGGACTCTAACTCTTATAGTCTCCGAGATCGTACGGACATACAGACGGACAGACGGACATGGCTAGTTTGTCTCGGCTGTTGATGCTGATCAAGAATGTATATAGTTTACATAGTCGGAAATGCCTCCTGTTACCTGTTACACACATGTGCAGTACTTTATAGCTCCCTTTTTCCCATTTTGAATGGGAACAGGGAGTAAAAAGTGTTAACTACACTTTCTCTATATTCTCAGCTGTTTAATACTTTTGTCAATAACAAAATAATACTGCTAAGATTTACACAAATCTTTGTTGTGAAGTGTTATTAGCTTTAAGTGCAATTTCTGTAGAATTTCAATTAAAATGTCGCCCAGTCGGCAATTAAAAGCGCAGCGCACCAAAAGAAATGCTGTTAACAATGCCGCTTGGCATGTCCAAAACGGTTATTAACGTGGCCAAACCGATAAACGACTTGCAAAGCAAAGAAAGACCAACTGGCGACTGTCGAAGAGAGGCAAGTGGCATGTGGCAAGAGGCAAAGTGGCAACAAACAAACGCGAGACAAATGCTGTTTCAACAAGTTTGTTGTACAAGCGATGGCCATCCGTTGACCCGGGCCATAAACTACGCACTATCAAGATGCGTGCTATGGAATGTCTACCCAGAGACCCAGTTGAACAATTATAAATCATGATGCTCTTGTCGCACTCAGCGCGCTCTTAACTCTTAACTCTTAAGCTGCAGTCTTAGCTCCAGCTGCTCACGCAAGGTTCGCCAAATAATAATGTCAATTGCAGGTGTGGGCCAAGAGGAATACTCAACAGGCAACAGGCTTCATGCTCCATGCTCAAGGCTCCAGGCACCAGGCTCCAGACTCCAGACTGTGACCACATTTGGGCATTTGTTGCAGCTGCACTCCGCGTCCCCAGACGAACGCCCACGGCCCGTTTTGGGCATTACCCTGTGTTGCCAATGCCTTGGCTGCTAATTCAACGCAAATCGCAAATGACCAAAATAAAATATTGCGGCCTCGCGCACCAGCTTCCCCATATTCTCCATATGCAACCACAATAACAACAAAAGCAACAACTACAAAGGCGCTGCATACATCGTATGCAATAAATTTTGTGGTTGTAGTTTTGCTGCCCGTCTGCCTGTCTGCTCGGCCCCTGCTCGGTCACTTGGTCAGTGGCTTGTGTAGATTTCCTGTCCCATATACTCGTATACCCGTACTCCACACCACTCACACTCGCACTCGCACTTAAAGTGTTTGCTGGCACCGCCACACCACAAAGACACAGTTTCATAGAGGTGGCATACTACTTGAAAGTTTTGTTAGTTATAGTCACAACTGTCGATAGTACATTGGTTGAATAAAGCTAGCGGGTCCTGCACATCAAAAATTATCCAATTCTGGTCTTTAAAAATGTGGAAAAATATATGAGAATGCGATTTCCGGTGGCGGAGTTTGACTGCTGAATAATAATTTAATAAGGATAAAAACAATGAAAAGGTCCTTAACAGCGCTGTAAACGTTAACATAGTAGCAACAGCCCTACTACTCTGCTAAAGTATACAGCACTGTTAACGATAATAGGACTCGACTTGTATGGAATTTGACAAATTTAAACGAAGTTTTCGTACCACAATCCGATTTTTACGAACATTTTTGAAGTGGAGAACCTTAAGTAAAGAATTACCAGCTAACGAAATTTATAAAATTGTTAAACTATCGATACTATCGAAAGTGTCATCGATATGTTGCCTGATCTAATGTTTAGACACCTTAAGTCTGGTCTGGTCTGAGGCCACGGTGCTTTAGATTATTAGAAAAAACCGCATTTACAACATGGCTTACAGATTTATGTGTGTGTGTGTGTGGGTTTCTGAGTTTCTCCCCTCACTCCCTGAGTGCCCATAATTAGCAATTGGGTCGCGGTTCAAAAGGTCGCCCAAGCCCAAAAAACCCTAACCTCTCTTTTAGCCACGCTCAAAACGGCGTTTGATTAATGTTTAAAACTGGGCAAGCTGTGTCTTGGACATATCGCATTACATGGCTAACAGACACAGACACAGACCTCATTGTGTATGGGAAATTTGTGTGTCATCGTCCATTTGGAAATGTGTCAGCGTTGTTGTTGTTGTTGTTAAGCGTAAAAATCTTTTGATTTTTGATTAATGATTAGCGACAAGTGCCGAAAAGTGCATTGAGGTTATAGAAGTCAGAAGTCGGCACTTAGAACAGATGCTCTTAGATACTCTTTGATACTCTTGGCAGGTACAATTAACTACAGGTGGTTTTAACTACAGGCAACAAGTTTATTGCCAATTAAGCGTAAATAGGCAACACTGGCTGCCATTACATTAAGAGAATTGCAATTATACGGCATGTTTAAATCGAAAGACGAGTCTTCAAAAACAACAACAACAACATCAGCAACAACAGCAGCAACAGCAGCAGCTGTTACCAGTTAGTTAAAGTTGTTGCCGGTCAGTTGATGTATTTAATTGCAAATATGGTAAAAGCAACCCGCTGCAGACAACACTTTCACACCAAAATGGTAATGCCCCAACCAGTCAACTGCCAACAACAACAACAACAAAAGCAGCAACAACAATAAGTCAGACTTGGTTTGTTTAGATTGCACGACTACCAAATGTCCTGCATCTTCATCTTAAGTTTATTTATTAACACTCGAGAATTTAAATTTTTTGAACAAGTTTTGTTCTTTAGCTAGTTTTTGTTCTTTAGCTACTTTTCAGAAAATCAAACCATTGAGCTCAAGAAAAAAATTAAAGAATACGATTTCAGACGGCCGAGGTTGACTTATGTATATCCATAAATAATTGAGAAATCTTTTTTTAAAGTTGTCCCATCTATTTTCTTCGATATTTTTTGTAAGCGAACGACATACCTCCACAAACAGCGAAGTTGATGCGTTAAGAAACGATTTTAATTTTTTTGGCAAAAAATCAAAATTCATGAAATTTCCTTATTCATACATTATTCCATCTCCAGAAACCATCTCAAAACCAAAATCCATGAAAAATTGCAAATTCGTCAAAAACTGTTGGATTAAATTTGCATGCAAGCCGATTCCTGTTATCGTTAACAGTGCCGAATACATTAACAGAGTAGTACTGCTGTTGACTCAACAACACTGCAGCTCTGTTAACGTAGCAGCACTGTTAACGAATGTTGATGTCAACCGGAAATCGCATATTGACATAATCGAAATTTCATATAGTTGAGCTGCCAACTCAAGGACAAAAGCAGTAAGATCCACTGAAAGGGTATAAAGCTCAACAGATGCTGCAATTAGAATGCATTGGCATTGAGACAGTTGAGAAAGAGGCTAACGAATCGTTAGAAAGGCACGGCATAGTGGCTAATAAGTTCTGTAAAAATGCTGGCAACATTTAGTTGCAAATTGAATTAATTTTTATGATTATGGCAGTGGTATTTAGTGATTAAATATGTTGGCTCTGCCTCTGGCTACATAGGCTAGTTACAGTTAGACGGGCAGCTAGTCTACTAGTAGCTAATAGCTGAGGCAAACAGCCACCCAAAACTGTAAACGCATTTTTCACAAATTACTTTATAAGCAAACACAAGACAATGGCAACAACTAACTTGTTGCTGCAACTCCCTTTCGTTCATGCATTTAGCGGTAAATTTCTGGCCTGTCTATGGGTCTGGGCCTGGTTCTGGCGCTCTGGCTCTAGCTCTGACTCTAGCTATGGCTCTGGTTCAGTGTCCATGTCTATGTCTGGGGGCCCCCACGTTCAGTTCAGTACAGCTTGCTGTTGATGTGTGACTGGCATGTGGAAGCGGCTGCCTAGTCGCATATTTTTACCTCAGCAATTTTGTTTACCCACAAACGTCTCTCTCTGTCTCTTTTTCTCAGTGTCTCGCTCTCTCGAGACAGCGGCGGAAACTGACAATTTAGCAAATGCCACCGCGTAGCGCCAACCTCAAGAATGCCACAAAGAAGCATGAATGAATGAATGAGTAAGTGAGAAAGTAACTAAGTTAGCAACTGAATGAGTGAATGAGTAAATGATAGAGTGTCTCCTCTTGTGGGTGGATGCAACGAATGTCAAGTGAATGTTTGGACTCTCAGTTGTTTTGATTTTGGGATTAGCTATGCAAATAGCCTGTAAGTTATTCTAGTCAGCTGGCTAGGCATGCTAAAGAACGTTTTAGAAGTCGAGTATTCGTTGCCAGGCAACTGACACTAAAGTAACCGTAGAAACTTTGCAATTCTGAAATTAAACTCTGAATCTGTCAGAGTTTGTAGTCAGATTTTATAGAATGCACTGGCAGCATCTCTGATAGCCAAAAAGTCTTGCATATTCGACATGCTGCCAGTGTACTATGTAAACTTGCTTGAAGTTTACATATTTCCAGTTGTTGCCACATGAGCTGGCAGCTTGTACAACAGCATGCAACAACATTTACAGCTGTTGACGACGCGTCGAGCATTAAGTTCGCTTTGTGGAAGCCAAGTTAACGTTTATGTACAAGTTCAAGTCCACAACCAAGTCCAAGTCCAAGTCATAGTCAGAGTCATAAAGCTGAAGCTGGAGCTGCAGTGGCTACAGTGGCCACTGTTTGTTGCCTGGTTGGCTGGTTTACAGTTCTTTTGGCTTAGCGTTTTGGTGCTTTTTTTTGTGCACTCATGTCTAAACTGTTGTGTAATTTAATTAGCCAGCTGCGCATAATGTTCACGCCAAGTGGAAGTTGCCGCACATTTACCGTTGCCAAAGATGAACAGCAGTTTTGCATCTCTCATGTTGAGGCAAGTCCAAGTGCAAGTCCAAGTCGGAGTCCGAGTCCAAATGCATGTTCAAGTCTATGTCCAGGTTAAGACAAGCTCGTCTTGGGGCAATTAATCATGCGTCTAATTTAAACCGGCCATGTCGGCATTGCGGCAGTTCCCTGTAGTTTGACTTTTGAAGTTTGGAGTTTGGAGTTTTTAGTTTGGCTATGTGTAGCAAATGTTATTCAATTCATTGCCGCCTCTTTGGCCTTAATGCGTTGCTGCCATTGATTGGCCGCCAGGCGTACCACAATTTCCGGCTTGATGAGCCGCTAAACGTACAACGATCAGGCCATGACTGAATCTTTCTTTCTGACTGATGCAATCAGCTGGCAAAATCTATAAATGGCAGCTCGCAATTGCGTCATTTGAAACAATTAGCAAACAAAAACCAGACGTTGATAATATTGAATAAAGAAAAATAGAAGCGAAAGATAGAGAGAGAGAAAGAGAGACAGATGACAGCAATTTTGTGATTACTTGGTTCGCATACAACTAACAGACACTGTGCGTGAATGCCAAGGCGTGCGGATCATTGGCTGCCAAAGCAGCTAAAGGATGACATTTGCAATGGAGTTGGAGTCGGAGCCGGAGCTGAGCCAAGCCAAGTTGGGGCACAAAACTGGTGTCGAACTGGAACTGGTTATTGAAATTGCTATAATATTTTTTAGTTTAACTCAGCTCTGAAACTGTAGCTTTTTAAGTGAGCTATATAAATTATATTAGAGCGCGTTAGATAAATTAAAAATATTATTGATAAGTTATTCAGGTTTTTATCGTATAGGCGAAGAAACTGCGAGTGTCGAGCTTGTGATCTCATTGGTAGAAAAAAATCATAAAGTATAAAAAGATATCTTAAATTAATTTAAGAATTTCAACAGTTTAATTGGTCTAAATTGGTTTATTTTTGCCTTGACTCTAATCAAACGAATAGTTACTGTTATTGTCATTTGACTAATTCATGTTTATTTCAACAGTTTTCCCCAAGTCAAGGTATTTATAGAAAAATATATGATCAAGAGGGATAAAGCCTCCTTTTTTGAGAATACCATTATATATTTAATTTGAAGGTCATTGTCAAACAATACTATTCTTACTTTTGACATTTAAGTTGGCAGGGAAAAATACTTCATATTTTTGGGCGGCGGGAAATTAGAATTCCGAAGGATGGATATGTAACGCATCGTTCAGGAATTGTTCGGTTGAACTATTCGCAAAACTGACCCAACGAACTAAGTATATTGCCGTTCATTTAGTTCGTTCCATGTTTATCAGTTACACCTCCCCCTTCCTTAAAAAACAAGTAAGAATACTCTAGTCGAGTTTGCCCGACTACGAGACTCCCTGCTCCCAACTTGCATTTCAAGCAGTTCAGCGGCAACACAAGCAAGCAGCGTACTCAACTTGCACAGTGCATGTCAAACTGTTGTTTCTGCCTGCTGAGACAGGGGAAATAAGTTTTTCCATAACTTTGGTGCTATTTATCCGATCATGTTGAAATTTACACATTCGAAAGACATTGATTAAACATACATGTGTACCAAAAATTAAAGCTCTATCTTTAAAATTGTGGCTGTGGGAGTCTTTTGCGATTTTCCCATTTTTAATGGGAACAGGGAGTAAAAAGGGAAAGAGCCCGGACAGGCACAGCATTTGAACAAACTAACCGACTGAACTAGCAAAGTTTATTTTATTTTTATTTTATAATAATAATAATATTGTTCTATTTGATAATCCAGTTAATAAACTAGTATGAAAATATAAATTAATTAAGTTTACAGTTCTCATAGGACTTTTCAATATGTTATAGCTTAAAGTAAAAGGAATCTGAGGAGCACAGACAGCAATATAAAGAGCATTTCTTACAATATATTCGCATCGCCCACTTTTTTCTCGTACATTTGTTTTATTGTTTTGTGAGAAAAATTGCTTATAATTCTCAAACGGTTTAAGCAAACGCTTGGTGTAGTCTCTAATGTCTAATGTCTAATGCTGTTGTAAAACCTCATCTTATTTCGTACTTATTTTATTGTATCTGCTTTTAAATAAACTTCAAAGTGAACAAAAACAAAACAATAGTATTCGCCGCAATTACTGACGGAACTTTTACACAACGATATGTTGCATAAACTTTGATTTTTCTTTGCGCTCGCTCGGCTTGCTTCGGCTCGTATCTGTGTGAAGAGCCGAAAGACTTCGGCTCCACGGTGCCAGGGCTGCCCATCGCATGCCTATGCAGTAAAATTAATGAATTTTGAAGAGCTACATAAACGGGGCATTTTAAAATCTGTGAATTCTAAGCTAAATTCTTTATTAATGAACTGTTACGGTGACTGTAAATGTCACTGCTGCTTTAGATTTTGCTAATTGTATTTAGTTGCTTAAAGACTGAAATGTAAATGTCTTTCACTATTACGATTTCGATTAGTTTCTGAATAACAACGGATATATTTCAATAGAATTTAGTGTATTTTTAGTGCAATTGATTAACATTAAACTACAGCTGTTACTGGATACCAGGCTGTTAATGTTGCAGTCCCTCTTATTGTCGCTGTGACTGTAATTGCCACTGTTAATGTTACTGTTGCTGTCGCTGTCGCCTGTGTTTGTTGCTGCGACTGTAAATAGGCAGCTGGGCTGGGGAGCCAGCCCCCGAGGCGAACTGCTGGAAACAAAGCACTTTACAATTATCACATTTGTGGCCGGGGTAAGGCCATAAAAACGACGCAGCTCTATGTCTGCAATTTGACGCTGTATGTCTGTTTAATCATTTTTCTTTTGCAGTCGTCTTTGGTTCTATCAGGATTTGTTGTTGGCAGTGACAGCTAAACAAGTTTGTTTATTGACTCGCCCACTTGATGTATTTACGAGGCAACATTGACACATTGACACTGCTTAGCATATGCAAAAATCATTAACGTATACTCTTTTGCCTCCCACTGTGTAAGTGGACAACACCCACTTTTGCCTTGACTGAATATTGAAAACTTGTTAGTTTTAAAGGGGTTTGTGGGTGAGGTTGAGTGGGGGGTACACTGGCGCTGACCTCCTGCCCAAAGCGACGTTTTCTAATTTATTTTTTTATGCATGGCCGTTAAGTGTAATTGGTCATTTGTGCGTCAATGAGATGGGGCTCAGAGTCCGCTAACCAGTCAGATTGGAGTTGCAACTGCAACTGCAACTGATGTGACTACAAATGCAACTGTTGCTGTTGTAAGTAAATTACTAGTATTTCCTGTGTTTGCTGCCTGGCCAAGATTGATGATAATCGTGCGTCGTGTGTGTCTAGATTGTTGCTTTTGTTGCCCGGCAATTTGTTGCGAAATGCGATAACAAAACGCTATCAGCTCTAACTTCAGCAAAACAACAGCTGCACTCCAACATCAACTGCAACATCAACTTCAACTTCAACTGCAACTCCAACTTTAACCACATCCACGTCATAACTGTGAGAGTCACTCATGGGTTAATATAAATGCAAACTGAACAAATCGCTGCGAGTGCTCAACTTTTGAGTAGCTGACTTTTCTGTGTTTGTGTTGGGATAGAGATGCGCAAAAGTGGCTTACAAAATGTTGTGAAAAACGAATCTCGATATTAACATTCGCTGTCCTTGTATTAACAGTCAACGTGCCAATATAAGCAATCATAATCCCGATATTAACAGTCACTGTCCTTGTATTAACAGTCAGATCCACATTGATTTGTTATTTTGATAATCATCATAATTCCGTTAATCGGCTGATTGATATCCGCCCTACAACATTTATTTATTTGCGCTTCCAAGAATTCTTTTAACGTATACAGCACTGTTAACAATTACAGCACTCTTCAGTCTTCACATAACTGTTAACAGTTTGGACGATTCGCCGAAAGTATGATGGATTTTGGGCCATTAAATGAGTTTATAAAATAAAATAAGGAAGTTAAGAATAGAAAATTTCATGTACTAATTTTGATTTTTGTCAAAAATTAAAAAACGCACAGGCGTTTACGCTTTAAAGGAGCAGTTTGTAGTCGCATGTCTGATAGTTGAGAATATAACTGTCACAGAAAACCAAACGTTGCTCATCTCTAGTGTGTGCATGTGGGCGGGTTGGGAGGCAGCCCCTTTAATACATGTTTACCGTTTGTTGTGTATTCAATTTAGTTTTCTCCCGCCGCCAGGCATAACACTTTGGCCAAAAAAAAAAAAAAAAGAAACAACCCAAAGACCTGCAGCTTCCTGGCAGGCAACAAAACGCAAACGTGACTTTGGTTAGACAGGAGACGCTGACTCAGACAATTGCATAATCTTTGGCTGCAATTGCCAATTGCCAATTGCAATTGCACTTGCAATGCAGACAGAGACAGAGTCAGAAACAAAGACAAAGACAACGAAGACGACAACGACAAAGACAACGAAGACGACGCCAGTGTCCATGTCCAGGTCGTCGCCACACAGCGCGCTGGGTTTGGCCATGAAAACAATTGGGGGAAAATTGGCTGACAACGAGGTGTGGTGCGGCAAGTGGGCGGCACTATGTGCTCCGACTGCGGCCGCAGCTGCCACAAGGTGCTGAGAGATGCTGGATGATGTCTTGCCACCTTTCACGACTGCTTCTTAGCTGGCGATGACTGCAAAACGATGCCATTTGCATTGCAATCATTTGAATTTGTTGTTATTGTTCTTGTTGTTGTTGGCGTGGCTTGTAAAGCATTTGGCACTTTGCTGTGCATACCCTGTAATCTGCTGATTTAAAGCTGTGCATTATAAAATTGCTCTAAAATGTTTTCAAACTATATTCTGTTTTAATTGTTATATTGCATTACAACACAATTTGTTTATAGGCTCATCTTTTATGACAGATCTTATGGGTAATTGGGGACTGTATCTGCTGATCTCTTTGCTAAGATCTAAGATCTCTACGGACGGCTGTTGAATATCTAGAGTATCTTTCAGTCGAGCACATTTTTGAACTGTTCTTGTCTTATTGATTTGTGCATTCATTTGATTGTGCGCGCGCATTTGTTGCCAAATTGTTGGAAATTGTGCAGCGCCAAATGTCGTGGCTGTTGATGTTGATAGGAAGTCTGGAGACAGAGTCTGCGGCAGAGTATGATGCAGAGTCAATGGTAGTGTCAGTGGCAGAGTCAGAGACAGAGGCAGCGGCAGAGACAGAGGCAGTGACAAAGTCACAGACAGAAGGCACATGCAGAATTTGCTGAGTGAGAGGAGTCGATGGCTTTGGTTGGATGGGCCTGGCCAGGTCTGATGATGGTGCCGATGATGATGATGCTATTTCAGCATCTTTGATTCCCCTCCCTTTCTCTAATGGTTGCTGTGTTGAGCTTTTCTTGAGAATTTCGCTCCGGGTCATTTTCATTTTAATGTAATTTCTTTTAAATTTATTGTTAATGGAAATTTATGCTTTGCAGCAGTTTTGCTGCTGATGCTGCTGCTGCTGCGGTTGTTGTTTGACTCTTTCGACTGCTGCTTGCTTCTTGCTGGCCAACATCTGAGCATGTTCATGCATGCTGCACGTTTTCTTGATTTGTCATGTTGCAGGTTAAATGCTAATGGCACCTTTTTTGATTTCAATTCCAAGAAGCCTGCCAGCCCAGTCAAGCGGCATTTGATGATCTGTTGTTGCACCGTTGTTGGCTGCCACAAATTGCCTGTTGTTGTATAACAAGCGCCAAAAATAAAATAAAACGAATCTCTTTTCAGCTATGTGGCCAGCTCATGTGCTTCGTAGCACCAACATGAGATGTGGGTTAAGTCGTTTTCAGATACAGATACTTGGTCGTAACATTGCACTGAAATAGTTTAAGGTTCGACATAACCGCCGGCCAAGATTCCCACGCGCCATAAAAAATGTGTCAAATAAATTGTAATCAGCGGCATTGATATAGTCCGTCTATAATGTGTTTCCTACACTCAACCATAGAGTTGTAAAAATTCAATAAAAATGCTGCGTTTGCAATTAAAGTTGCTCGCTGTAATTGCAACAGCGCTGCAGCGTCGGCGTCGACGTCGCCGTCAGCGTGTGATTGCAAGCAAAGCGAAAATCAAAAGACTGAGGCGACAAACTTGCGTGGCTGGCAGACATGGACAACTGCTGCTGCTGTCTACTGTCTGCTCTCTGCTGTCTTGTGGCAAGGGCCCAACGCTTCAGATACAATTATTGTCACGAGTATTTGCCACAGCGTAGGAGACTTTAGGGGGAGGAGGAAGGCAAGCAACGTTTGCCACAGAGCATGGCTTTGCTAGAGATACGATTATGTGACTTTGGTGTTGCCTTTGCAGTTCCATGGCTCAATTAACTGGTCAGCCCGGCTGGCTGGCTGGCTGTCTGGCTGCACGTGGGCGTGCCTTGCTCATTGCTCTAAGAATTTCAAAGCATTTCTATTAACATTTTCATGTAGAAATCAATGGTCCGTTGTCGTGTCTGCGCGTAATTTGGTACGTCATCAGGTACTTATGGAGTATCTGTGATGCTTTTATTTGTTTCTGTTTTTTTTTTTTCTACTTTGCGGCGGAAGTACTTAGTTTAGTGGCCCCGCCCAGCGATTGTTGTAGGCGCCGCTTGCTTTACGCCCACCTTGGCACTGCCACTTAGATTACATGTGGCAGCAGCAGTAGAAATGCAATTGCAACAGCAGCCACTTTTTTAATTGCCATGCATTTTCTATTTCCTTGTTTTATTGTTTGTGCTGTTCGTTCTCATTGCCCCTGTCCCCCTTGCACCTGCGGCAGCTAGTTTCACTCTCTTGCCAGCTAATTAAAACCAAATTTAAGCGCTTTTTTTCTTCTTCATTATTAAGCTTAGCAGCGTGTACGGCTTGAGTTACAATTGTTAGCGTGGGTTGCTGCAAAAGTTTGTAGAAGAAACACATCTGTGTTTATTGTACCTTCGACATGTTTGCTAAATTCGATGCTAATTTCGTCTCTGCGGCGGTTTTATTCATCTGTCTTGTGGGTTGCTTCGGAAACACAGTAGAATTTTAGGATCGACATCTGCCCATCTCAAATTTCAAGTATTCTTGGACTTATCAGACAGCTCTCTGCCACTTCGTTTGCCTTTTGTTTCGTTAATTTCGAACGAGTTTTGAGTTTATTTGTTTTTTTGGCATATTATTTCTTTGTCTGGCATTTATTCAGCTTTTTACATCTCACATTTAATTGGCAGCTTTTCTGCTGAAATCTGTGCAAATGTATGGCCTGTTGTGGCCATTAGAACGAGATTAAGTACTTAGATCAAATTATTCAAATTACTTTGCAATGGCAGTGCTGATCAGTCTGAAAATGACTGCTCTCCGATCGCAAGCTAATGGCTCCCCAACATTTAAGCCGATAATTTTGCACACTCTCATAACTGCCTACACATGTTCGGCCATAATAAGATTTTGATTGCTACTCTGCCGTTGCCGTAAAGAGAGTTGCAGTCAAGTTTGCTGCAGCAGCAAACAGCAAGCAGCAAGAATCTGAAATCAAGCAGCAAGCATCATCAGAATTATGCCACAACTCAGCCAAACTAAACCAAAGCACTGTGTGAGTGTGTCTCGTGTCCATGAGTCTGGACGGACAAACTGACAAAATGACGAACTGACCGGCTCTGGCTGGACTTGAACTGACTCTCTGGGCTAATGCCAGGTTTTTGCTTTTTCTTGTTGCTGACCAGACCGATGGATGGGGCAGCATTGCACGAGCGGCAACTTTGTTGTTCTGTTTTTACGACTCCGCGATGCCCTGCGGTAGAGCTGGAAAACAATCGATGGCATTTTTGTTAGTCTCGATAGACAGTATTGAAGCTGTTCCAATTTTAATACTTTCGAATGGCATAGATTTTCAATAAGTTGATGTGTGTTAATTAATCTGGACAATTCTTTACCTGACGCCTTTACGACAAAAACTCTTGTTTTGGTATCGAAAAAATGCGGAAAAATTTGAAATCCACTGGCGAAAGCTGACTTTTTTGTAGAATTTTTTAAGAAATCTTCGTTTAATTTTTCAAAATCCCATACAAACCAAGTTCTGTTATCGTTAACAGTGCTGTATTGAGTTTCTAGCTTGAATTGCATTCAGCTCTGATCCTTGAATTTTGTTTCAATTTGTGTTTGACAGACATGAGAAGGAGAGAAGTTAATTATAATAAGCAGCACTTCAGAGTGAGAGTAAACAACAAAAGCCCAATATACCCGATACTTATCATTGCAAAGGGTATTAAAAGCAGCCCTGCAGCTTTATTAAGCGAGGCAATAAAAACAAAAGACTTTGGTAACAAACGCGCTCCACATCCATAGTAATTATGCGGCAATTGTTTAGTGTTTGAGCCTGAACCTGAACCTAGAGCTACAGTCTGAGCCTGTGCCCGTGCCTGGGTCTTCTAAGTCTGACTCTGTGTCTGAGTCTGACGCGAAGCCTGCTGAGCACATCAATGTACACGTTTGAACATTGAAGGCGTTGCTGGCTGCGCATTTGGTTTAGTTTGGCCAGTTTACACCATGGCGACGACATGCTAGCCCACTTTCAGTGTAAAAAATATGAAAAACAATGTTGTAGAGCGGCAGCAATTTAATTTCCATTTTGCAACTTTTTGTTGTCTTTGTTGCAGGCGCACACAAGGTACATTGCTCTGAGGATCAAATGCGCGTGGACATTGGCCTGCCAGCGGACACGAGCAGCGATGCAGAGCGCCCGCAAATCTACTTGGAGGGTCTCAAGGGCTATCCGGATGTACGCTGTCAGCCCGAAATCAATGGCGCCCTCGCCGTCTTTCGTCTATCGCTCAGCGACTTTTATGAGTGCGGCGTGACGCGCATGGTCAACCAGTTAACGGTAGGTGACCCCCTCTATAAGAAACAGAAAGAGTTGATTTAAGTAATAGTAATAACCCCAATGACTGTATATTCCCCCTACCCCACACTGCTTGTGTCACCGCAGGGCAAAAAGGTGTATTACCATAAAATCATCATTGAATCGGCCAGCAGCAAGGAGATTGTCAGCGTCAAATGTATTACCACAAGCGGTCCGGTTTATAATGTCATGATGAATGGCACTAACGCTGATCGGGAGCAGACGCGCGTTGTGCTGCAGGAACAGCAGCAACAGTCGCCGTCACAGCAGCAACAGTCGCCGTCACAGCAGCAACATCATGGCCTGGTCAGACGTGATGTGCTGCCGGCGGGCTTTCAAGAACCAGAGTAAGTTTTTGGTGCGCTGGAGCAACTTTTAATTGCCCATCAAAATGCAACGTCCTCAAATTGCATCTATGCATATTTTTATACGCAATCTATGCAAACTTTATGGCATATTAAATGCCCAAGCCCAAGCCTCCAGACCCAGTCTCAGCCCTATAAATCAACTGTCCACGGTCTATTCAAGTGCCATTACCAGCCGGTAATTAGCCGTCAAATCGATGCCCGCGCTAATACCCCTTGAGTCAATTTAATTGCAGGGCGTGTCGTCGGCTGGGACAGCGGACAAATGTACTTAATGATATAGAGTATACATGCACAATGTTTGTTTTTGAGTGCGTTGTTGATTTACGGGTTTTTTAGTCCTTCAATTACATTGTAGACGCCCGACATAAATTTAATAGGTGTCTCTTTTTCTTCTGCTGCCATTGTGCGCTCTTTCAGAGATCTGGAGATTACCACCTCGTTGACAAAACGTGCACCGGAGCCGCGTCTGTCGATTGGCGTTAGCCAGGATGGCCAGAAGTTTACCACAGATTTAACCGTCAAGTCGGTAGGTGCCCTTCAAAGCAATAGCACACGTTTTTGTTGTAGCTTTAATGAACTCTTGTTCGTTGCAGGGAACGCCGCTGACCATGGAAATCAACTTGGATGAGGATTCGGCGCCAGTTTATGGTCTGGGCGTCAATTACTTGGATGTTACAGACACGCACACCTCCTCTGAAACGCTCATCTTCAAAGGGTGCGTTCGTCATGGTCATTAGTCAAACATTTGCAGCTTTAATCTTTTATTTGTTAAACCCTTCAGCTGCACTGTGGATCCCTATCTGTTTGAGAACTTCAACACCATCGATGGCGACATTCTGAGCGCCAAATTCAAGGCATTCAAGTTTCCAGACTCCTCGTATGTGCAGTTCCGTGCTACGGTCAATGTATGCCTGGATAAATGCCTCGGCACACCCTGCTCCAACAACCAGGTGGGCTACGGCAGACGTAAGCGCGAGATCCATGCCGCGAATAAGGTCTATGAAATATCACTGGCCATGTTCCTGCAAGTTAACGACATTGAGGGCGTCAACAAGAGTAAGTTGTCCAGCCAAACTAATTATTAATATGCCTGCTAACCGATTGATGATATTGCTTAGATGAGGTGCTGCAGCTGGAGGAGAAGCTGCGCGAACTGAAGCTGGCCAATCAGCGTCTGGCACGCAATAGTCGCGGCAGCTTTGTGGAGCTGAGCCGCAGCATGGAGCAGACGCCCGCCAGCAGCGCTGTGCCCGCATTTGTGGTGGATGAGCGGGAGCTGGGACAGCTCAGCTCGGGTGCAGTAAGCCCAGTCATCTGTAGCCTGTGGGCGCTGGCTTGTGCGCTGTGTTGGCGCCTCATGTAAATAGTCGAACGAAATGGCAATTGTAAATCTCAAACGGAAGGCGGGCAGGATGTTAATCAGGTTGGAGCTGTGTGTGTTCGCAGTGTGTGTATGGCAATAAAACAATATTTGTACTACCTACTACTAATATATACTTATGTAACTGCCATTTATAAAACGTAATTACATTTAATTTTATTGCGAATCGTAATGCCAGCCTTAGGTGACAAAGCAAAACAAAAATCTAGAACAACAGCAGCAGCGGCAACAACAAACACACAGTGATTCTTATAAAAAAAAAACTTTTCGATAACATGATAAATTGGTTTAACACATAAGCACCTACTAGTCTTCTAAGTTTAACTGTTAAGCTAATTTAATTAATGACTAAAACTAAATGAATTAATAAAATTAAATAATCAAATTGAAATGATTTTCTGCGTTATGATGGTGAGTATAAAATTTCAAATTTCGCGCGTAATTGCAGTGCTGTAAAACGCAGTGATTAGTTTAGGTAAGACCAAATTTTGTGTATTATAAAAATACCAGCTAGTTAGATGGTCACCATTTTGAGTAAAACATACCAACTGCGGTGTTGCTAAACGCAACAAACTCGTCAGCTGTTTGGGCAAGTGTGACCAGCCAACAAGGCATCAAACAATACACAAACAAACGCTTTGCAAATCGAGGCAGAAGCAACGTGTGCGTTTTCGGTTGGATTTGCGCTATTTTAAACTTTTGCCAGCCTGGCGCAACGCTATCAAAAAGAACGCCAATAGCAGTTAAAACCAGCGCTGGTGCGTAACGCGCGATCTATTGTTAAATGTAGCGATCAACCAGCAACAACGCTAGCGCACTTCCAACCCCGCAACGCTCGCTGCCGTTGCCGATGCCGATGTTGATGTGGTTCGACAGCAATATTAACTTGGCAAAACTCAGCCGCTGCAAGGGCTGCTGGTGCTCAAAGCAACGACGACAACACAAAGGGCAACAGCAACTAATACAAAAACAAAGCTTCCACACCCACCGATTAAAACAGCTAGCAATACATGAGCGCACCTGGCGCTTCAACAAACACAAACAATTACGGTTTTCATTCAGACCTGGCTGCGCCAGCCACTTCGACCAGATGGCACACTAAACAAAGATCACACGTCCGTAGAGTTCAAAGTGTGAATACGTGCACTTAGACGAACGCCCCCTCCGCCATCCACCCGCACTGCAAAATGCGTTCCCGTAAGGTGCAGTTAACGGTGATAAGTTTCCTCATCATGTGGACCTTCATCACCTATTACATACTGCTGCGCAGTAACAACTCACATATGGACAAGAAGCAAACAACGCAGCTAAAGCGACTGGTGCCACAATCTATAGTGGAGCACAACAAAGCCTCGCTACTAACACGTAATCTGATTGAGTTCTTAAAAGTCAAATACGGCAGCGATATACCGTCGACGACACCCAAAATAAGCATTGTGGCTGCCGAGATCTCAAATGAGTTGCAAGAGGTGCTGCAGCCAGGCAAAATAACAGCGGCAGATAACGCATCAAAGTCAACACCAGCGCAAATACCAAGCAAAACATATCTGGCGAATGGAGAGCCTGTCATACCCATTCTGGTATTTGCGTGCAATCGAGTTTCAGTTGCCAAGTGCTTGGACAATCTGGTGCAATATCGACCCAGCATGGAGCAGTTTCCCATCATTGTGTCCCAGGTTAGTGTGCCAAACTATCCATAGTTTTACTGTTTTATTATTTATGCAACTTTGCTTTAACATGCAGGATTGCAGCGATGCGATGACCAAAGAAGCAATTCAGTCCTTTGGCCCCCAACTAACACTGATTGAACAGCCCGATCAGAGCGATATCGTTGTGCTGCCCAAGGAGAAGAAGTTCAAAGGTTACTACAAGATAGCGCGTCATTATGGCTGGGCGCTAAACACAACCTTCCAGATAGGTTTTGATTTTGTGGTTATTGTTGAGGATGATTTGAATGTGGCACCCGATTTCTTTGAGTATTTTCTGGGCACACACAAGCTGCTCAAGCAGGATTCAAGTCTATGGTGTGTTTCGGCCTGGAATGATAATGGCAAGGCGAATGTGGTGGACACGGAAAGCTCAGATCTGCTCTATCGCACCGATTTCTTTCCTGGTCTAGGCTGGATGCTGACCAAGGAGCTGTGGAGGGAACTGTCCGTAAAGTGGCCCAAATCGTAAGCTATAAGCATTCTTTAGTTTCATCTTAATAAACATTTATATGTTTATTTATAGATTCTGGGATGATTGGATCAGGCATCCTCAGCAGCGCAAGGATCGTGTTTGTATAAGACCTGAAATCTCACGCACGCGCACCTTTGGCAAGATTGGCGTGTCCAAGTAAGAGTTTACTTAAATTAAACACAACACACAATAATATCGGTTTGCTCTTTACAGCGGTTTATTTTTCGACAAGTATCTGAAACACATTAAGCTCAGCGAGGACTATGTACAGTTTAGCAAAATAAACATGAGCTATCTATTGAAGGTGCTTACTATTATTGTTGTCATAAATTAAGTTATTAATGAGTATTGTTATCTTTCAGGATAATTACGATAATACGTTTTTAAAGCGCGTCTACGTGCTACCTTTAGTCACATTTGAAGAGCTGCGTCGCAATCTCATTGCCTTGGACGGACCAGTGCGTATGCAGTACAATAATCGTGAACAGTACAAACGCATTACCAGAATGCTTGGGCTCATGGATGATTTCAAGGTGAGCATATCTGTGATTTGGCAACACGACATGTTTTTTATTTATCTAATCTATTTTACAGAGCGGTGTGCCACGCACCGCCTACCATGGCATCGTCTCTTTCTACTATAATAAACGTCGCGTGCATTTGGCACCCAATGCAAATTGGAAGGGCTACGACCTCTCATGGAGCTAACAGCACTAAGCTAGTTATGTTTAGACTCTAAGCTCAGCTCAATGCATCACGAATCGAATCAAAAAGTTTTGGTTTAAAACTGTTTGCAATACCAAAAAATAGGACTAGAAGTTTATTACGTATATATGTTCATGACGTAGCTTAGTTTTAAATTGTAAAATCTCAGTCTATTTGTTTTTTCAATTAAGGAGACTACAACTATATTTAGTTTTGTAATAACTATGCAACGAGGCCACTTCAATTAGCTAACCCACAATTCAATTGAATTTTATAACTCAAGCAATAGAAACAAGATAAACAACAACCAGTTCAAAGTATTAGAGAAATATGTAAATAGTCACAGCTGCTGCTGACTTTGTTGCAACGTTTTTGTTAATGCTAATTCACGTTAATTTACTGTACAATGGTACATATTTAGCTATTAAGTTGTATGAACTCCCCAACTCCAGATTGTGCTCGAAATATGTAAGTGGCATGTGATTTTGATTTATCTAATTGTAATTTGTGTATTCTGTAATTCGTAAATCGTAATTTGTAATTTGAGAGAGCCAATTACCGACCCACAATGTGTAACATAGCAATAGCAATAGTTAACTCTAAGCATTTTTGGAAGACAGGCACACTCCATACCCAATCTCCACCCATTGTTCGCAATACAAATGTGTGCTACTGTCGAAATAGTGATAGCTACTGACCTATAGACAACATACACATTGCCCTTGTATGACTATGTATTTATATGAGCATATTTTTGTGTGTGGCATATAAACATAAACTTTAAAGATATCTAACTACTAACTAACTATGCGTACTATGTTCGGTATAGCTATTCCACAGCATCCTCATCTTCGTCCAGCTGCTCACAGTCAATGTCACTGCACTCGGATTCTGACTGCGTCGCTCTGCGACTGCGGCTGCGACTGCGCTGCGCCTGCGACAGTCCTTCATGTCCATAGCCACATGTTGTGCTGCTGCTACTGCTGTTGTTGTTGTTAGCTACTGCGCTTTTGTGCACCAAAAAGTTGGCATTGGCATCGCCGAACACACGCTCCAGCTCGGCCAGACCATTGCTGCTGCCCGTTTCCGTTTCCGGTGGCAACGTGGCGTATTTCAGTTGCAAATAAGCCTCATTGTGTGCATGTGGCGGCGGATAGTCCACAAAGCTGCCCGTGTAGGGCTTGCAGCGTGGCACATAGCTGGCTGGACTGCTGCCTGCGGCTGTTCCTGGTGGCGTTGACGGCGGCTTGGCCAGACCAAAAGGCATCGCAAAGTTAAGCGGTTGTCCACGTGCGAGTATGGCATTCCTTGCGCTCTCAATGACACTTGCGCCATGCAGCGTCGGCAGACCAGCAGCACTTGGCGACGGTCCATATGGACGCATGGCCGGCGCAGCCGCGCTGCCGTTCAACATGATGGACTGTATGGGCGTGGGACCCGCTGGACTCTGGCTAAACAGCCAAAGACGATCGCCCACGACCATGGGACGTGCCAGTCCACCCATGCCCAGCTGGGAGTAGTAGTGCGAGGCGAGTGTCTCCACATCCGAGGTGTACTTGCGTTTCCATTTGGTGCGACGGTTCTGAAACCAGATCTTTATCTGAAAACGGAACGATTAATATGCATATGTAAGTATTTAAGTAAAACTAATCCTTACCTGCGTTTCGGTCAGCTGGAGTTGCTTGGCCAGCGCCGTGCGCTTGGCTACAGACAAATACTTGCCCCGCTCGAACTCCGTTTCCAGCGCCTTGATCTGCGCTGCCGAGAAGGCGGTCCGTGGACGCTTCTTGCGATCATCATGCGCTGCAATTTCAAATAATCCGAATTGGTATGTGATACAAATTTAGACATTAATTGCTACCGACTGCGGCCATTGTCGTGAGCTGTGCCAAACTATTTGCAGCAGCTAATTTGAATTTGCCAATTGCCAATCTAAATTGCAGAGGTCGAGTGTCGATTGAAGCACCCTGTATGCACATTGTCTGCCAGACACTTGCGCATTTTATACGCTCAATTTTAATTGGCATCATTTCATCTTGATGTGGTCAATGCATCTAATTGGCCATTTGGCAACACATTTCGCTGCCTGACCAAAAAACAAATTGTCACATCAATTTTCACTGACTATCCGCTCGGAAAATGGTATAAGCTTCCGTTGTCTTTTGTGCTTTTTCCTTTTGAAGACTTTTTGACATTTTCATCATTAGCGGCGGCGTTTTTTGTGACGCCCCCCAAAGCTAATTTCTGATTATTTGTTTATGAATCGTGCATATGACAGATGAGATCACTCAGCCATGGGAAATTAGTGGATATTGTAGGTATAACATATACTTGAACATAATTTATGAAGCTTTCTAATGATTTATCATTTATTTTAAGTATTTTTTTAAAACAAATGCATAATATTTTAATAGATCATATTCGTGAACAATTAGAGAAGTTCATCTCATTCAAGTTTTTGAATCAATCATACTTTTCCGACGGTCCGTGCTTGCAAGACTTTATATTTTTTTTTTCTTTATAACGGTTTTCCGATCATGCTAAAGTACTACTGGTTTTTGTTTTTAATCTATAATAATTTAAGAAAAGGGTCCTTGAGAGTATCGCAGAGTTTTTTAATTGCTTAATGATGATTTTCTTAAAACCGTGTAGTACGTTTGTCGTAATTAGCATTTTAGGGCAATATTTTGAAACTAATGATATATGCGCGGCTTCAACAGGATGCTCTAAGTGATATTATAAAAGTAGCATTCAGATCGAGTTCATGATTTTGCCTTTAGGGAACTGCTTAGTTATGATTGTAATGCATAACATATCATCGTGTAATTATACAAACGATACAGTTACTTAAGATCCTTAACTGAAAACTTGCCGAATTGAAATGATAATCTGCTCATAAGTTAACCCACTTTAAGTATAAAACTAATACGCACCACTGCCATCATCCGACGCCAATTCGTTATCACTTTTGCCATCCTCCAGGCCATCCTCGAGGCAGCTCGATGTTGCCGGACTGGACACGCGCGAAACATCACAACTGGCACGCCCACTTTCGTTATGATGTAAATGCGTTTGGGTTTCATTGATCACTTCAAAACTAGACCTTTGATCCACAAAATCATTTGGAGTACGCGTGTCGGGCTTGGCCAGAATCTGTTCGATGGAAAAACTGTGCGGATGTCGACGCACCACAGATTGAGCATTCATTTTCACTTGGGTAAGTCGTGTGGTTTCGTATTGAACCGGAGCCGGAACCAGACACAACAGTGCGCGACGATGTGTTTCGAAAAACTAATTTGAATTCGAATACGCAACACATCCTGCGTATTCAAAAGCAAAGATCTTTTGTGGGCGTGGTCTTAAAACGTATAGCGCACTCTTTTCACTCACACGATCTGTGCCCATGCATTGGAAAGAAATGGATGAGCTGCCTCAAGATGATGCTCTTTCAGAAAACCACACATCTGTTTATTTTTAAAACATGTGTGATATTTTCACAGCTTCTCAATGTGCCGTTTTGTGGGCGTGTTTACGGAATATGTTGTATCTATATGTCTGGCATTTTTTTTTTTTTTTTGGTTCATTGTATGGTTGCTATGATTAAAAGTCATAATTTTTTGCTAATTGTTAACAAGTAGCGCTATTTAATATTTCGATGGCTTGCTAAATATATTAATAAGTTTGCCAACATATTTCATTCGAAGTTATGTGTGTATATTAGGTTGTATATCTTCTGGGGGCGTTGTGGGATTCTGCTCAAATTGAATGCGTATAAATTAAAGATGACTGTTTGAATATGATCGTATTTTAAAGCTTCCATTGCATAGAAATATAAACATGGGTGTTTGAAAAGTTTAGAAATTAGTATAACAAAAAATAATTGGTAAATCTAAAATATCAGATAAATACAAAATACACCCTTGTGAAACCTACCCTACTCATTTTATCTAATGCATAAAAGCATAAATTAAAATGTTTCTTGAAAAATCGAATCAATTGAATCTAGAAAATAAATAATCAGGCCTATTTTCATTTTCCTGAATTTTTCATACCAAATCTCTTTCAATTTTACGTTCCTATTTTCGATGAAAATATCAATTTTTGTTCTTAAAGATAAATTCGAATACTTAAAACTCCACAAAAGCAATACTTTTTAAACTGAATTCAGAATTCAGAACAGCTAATAATACCAATTCCGAATGTTTTGGTCGGATTCAAAAATTCGAACAGGTCTGAATATAGAAATCATGTTTTTCTAACCAAAGAAGTAAAAATACTCTAGTCGAGTGTGCCCGACTACGAGATTCCCTGCTCCCACTTTGCATTTCAAGCAGTTCAGCGGCAACACAAGCAAGCATCGCACTTAACGTGCCCAGTTCCTGTCAAACTGTTGTTTCTGCCTGCTGAGACGGGGGTAATAGATTCTTCCATAACTTTGGTGTTATTTATCCGATCGTGATGATATTTACACAGCTGATCAACATTGGTACAACATATATGTGTACCAAAAAATTGTGGCTGTGGGAGTCTTTTGCGATTTGCGGTGGTGCGGCGGGTGCATCCGAAATTTGAAATAAACTTGATCTGCGTGTTGTATACAAACCTGCATGCCAAGTTTGGTGTCTCTAGCTCTTAGTCTCTGAGATCGACGCGTTCATACAGACAGACAGACGGACATGGCTAGTTCGTCTCAGCTGTTGATCCTGATCAAGAATATATATAGTTTATATAGTCGGAAATGCCTCCTTCTGCCTGTTACACACATTTGCAGTACTTTATAACTCCCTTTTTCCCATTTTTATACTCTGTTTTCCAAAATGGAAAAAAAGAGTATATTGGGTTTGTGAAATGTCCGTCTGTCCGTCTGTCCGTCTGTCTGTCCGTCTGTCTGTATGAACGCAGGTTTTTTCCACAATTTTGAAGCTAGAGCAACCAAACTTGGTATACATGTTGGTATATACCATAGGCAGACAAAGTGTCAAGATCTCCCCCCCACCCCCACCCCTTCCCCCACAAACCGCAAAAACCTATATCTTCCACAGTTTTACAGCTAGAGTAACCAAATTTGACATAAAGACTAGTGACCACACCCTTGACCGACCTGCCAAAAAAAAATATGCCACGCCCACTACCACCCCCGCAAATGAGCTAAACCTGTATCTCCTACACCCTTATAGCTAGAAACCCCAAATTTTGCAGTATGACTCCATTTGAACTCTTCGATAGATTGGGGAAAAAAATTTTTACGTACAGAAAACAGAGTATATCGCAGTCGGGTGAGCCCGACTGCAGCGTTCTTACTTGTTAATTTTAATTCCGACTATATAAACCCATTTTCCCATTTCCCATTTTTAATGGGAACAGGGAGTAAAAATTTTATACAGAAACCAAACTTTTGACTTTTTATAGATAATCTAAAACTAGTACTTATATTTAGAAATCAAACTTTTCTGATATATAGTCTGAGAACCAACAACAGAAGTCTACTTTTTGGTCTTTTTATATAAAATGTTCAATTAAATGTTCTGTGCTAGATATGTACTTATAATCCCATTCTATTTTACTTAAATATGCAATTATACTCGTAACTATATTTCAAACTAAAACTTGGCATTGTTATATTATATTTTCCGAGAATCCAAAATACTTTGACTTTTTTCATACCTTTCGGTATATAGTATTATCTACTATATCGTCTCATTTTATTACCTGCCATTTGGCAGCCACACTTTTCGTGTAATGAACATTCAGAGAGGCTTCCTCTATGGCTGGGCAGGTTTCGAAGAACATGTAAAACGTTCATTAATTCCAAATTATTAACACATAATTCAGTCGAAAGAGATGGCAACAGTGAGAGTGAGACCGAGTCATATGAGAAATTGACTTTGCCGAGGATAGTTTTCAATTGGCTGGTGGCCAACTGCACACTGGGTTGCGAGTGTCGCATACAGGGTGCCGATGTTGGCAGTAGGCGCAATGCGATAATGTCTTCATTATTCATGCACAATTTAAGCAAAATATGTGAAAGCACGTTAATTAGTCGGGCGTCGCTGCTGCTGCTGCTGCTAAACTATGGAAATGAGAGACAGGCAGAAGGGGTGAGCAGCTGACATAGGGGGGATTGGGGTATGGGGCATGGGGAATGGGAACGGGCGCAGGCCCATCTATTTAGCCAGGCTGGCTGTCAGTTTGATTTAATATAATGAGATTATGCTTATGAGCCGCATGCCACATGCCGCATGCCGCCACATTCAAATCAAAATGACAACTTAATTTTCATAATTGCGCTTAATGAATATTCGACTATTGCTTGCCATTTTTTAAATTCCGCTGCCAGATCGCAGCATGCAAGGCACTAAAAAAATCTTGGCACTGGCATTCCAAATCAATTACCAATTTGCAGCCGGCCCTTGGCCAGATCCAAGAGTGCTCAAGCTCAAGCCGTAACAGGTTACCATACAAAATTGAAAATGAAACCCATATTACTTGGAGACACTCGTTTGCGAGTTGTGGTCGTCCTTCAATGCCATTTAACGTTAAATGGAGCGCAACCGTGTCAGAATTTAATTAATACGAATGCATGCATCTTCATTATAAATCATCACTTCTCAAGTGTTTGTCAGGCGCATGCAACATAAATCATGGCACAGAGTCCCAGTTGGACCACAACTCCAACTCCAAGAGCGACAACGACTCCGTCTTCGTCTTCCTTTTCGACTCCGGCTCGGAATCGGAGTCGCGTGTAGCACTCGCTGTTTTTTAATGTCCCTTTTTCTTTTTTGTCGTCGCTCTCGACTAATGATCCATTCAAGTTAGCGACTTTCAGTGTCTAGGAGCAACCGCAGCCACAACGTTCCCAAATGCTCTTGGACCAAACATCTGTCCCAACACACAGACACACATACTGACACTCCCACGCCCTTCGTTGCTGTATTTTGGGTTTCCGATTACGTCAAAGGTGAAGCTGGTCCCTCGAATTGTGTGCTGGGCGTGCATTGAACTCTTTTCGAAATTTTAGCATGATAAATTTCTTGGGTTGTTTGTTTGCCTTGACGCTAATTTGTGCCAGCAACAAATAGGGCTGCAATACGAGCCAACAAGTCTAAGGCACTTTTGCTTTGAAGTGTGTTCCTAAATGGGGTAAATCTTATGTCAGCTTAACATGCTATCAATATATAGAACAAATTGACTTAAAGTGATTTTATAATTCCTGAAATTGGCTTGGTATCAATATAAAAATTGTCATTCAGGCCTGATCCAAGCTTAGTACGTTTGTGAAAAGTAAAAATGGGTGATTTACGAACTACTGTTCTGATATCCGATCGAAATGGTTTCATTTTCTCTTTTTCGAAACTGAGTTTGCATAGTATTTAGCTGTCATCTTGTCATTCAGGTCTGTTCCAAGTTCAGTACGTTTTTGAAAAGTTTTTTCGAAACCAAGCTGGAAACCGAGCTCGAAACCGAGTTTTCATAGCATAAAGTCAATTTAGTTGGCATCTAGGATACATTTCTGAATCGAGAACAGCTACGTTTTTCAATTTAATATTGTAACTGTTATTTGACTTTAATCTAATGAATAGTTTGACTAATTATTTTCCAGATATGATGAAGAATATAAGAAAATTGTGTTTAAGAAATGGTTTTTTGTAAACCTTATGTAATCTGACAATTACTTTTCTTTCCACAAACAAGTAAACATTTTATAAATGTAAACGTTTGACGTTTCAAGTACTTCAGAACAGCAAGCAATTGCGTTTCCGCAAATTTCGAACGGATTACGAATTTAGAACAAGCCTGTTTAATCCAAATAATAGATTTACTTTAACTCTTTTAATGCTTCTTTGATTTGTGTGTTATATCATAGTTCTATAAAAAGTAAACTGTACATCCTAACTCCTCTATTGTGTTAATTAATACTACAATTTGTTTAACTGATAATTCCATTGCAAAGAATTGCTTAATTTATTTTTGAAAAAGAACAATCGACTTATTTGGTCTCATTATAATTTCTGGCGGCACAAATACAAAAACAAAATTTGAAAAGTTAGTTGAATATTGAGCTTATCTTAACTTTAAAATTCATTTGAAAATGGTAATAGCAATTTCAAACGTGTTATGTTATAGATTAAACAGATAAGTTGTTTGTGTTGCGATTCCGTTTCAAACATTGAAATTGATTAAAACTGTTACGTTTTTTGATTTTCGTTTTTTTGTTATTAAAAATAGCAATCAGTTGATTATGGCTTATCACGTGTACTCTTTAATTAGTCCATGTTTGGTAAACTCTTTAAATGATTAAACTCAAAAATGTTTTACATTTCTCTCCAATGTGCCTCAATTAGACCCACAATTTAAGAGCATTTTTTTATGACAGTTTTCAGACTTCAATTTGAGCAGCCTTTGCAACCCAAAACTTACCTCATTCGACAACTTGCTCATTAAGCAACGGCTGCTTTTCATTTTCATTCATGAAAACAGCAGCCTCAAGAGAACTTGTGTTCTGCTTAATACAGCCTTATAAGCTGACAGATATAAATAATAATTAAAAAATAAAAAACGAGAAAGAGATGCGTATTAATTTAATGTGCGCTCCATTTCGAGTGGGGAGTTCTGAGAAACGAGAAATGAGCGCAGTGTACGCGTAAAAGGCGTCATTTATGCATGTTTTGTACAAGCAGACAAAACACATAAATTACAACCAATTATCAAATTAGATATTTACAAAACATGCAGTTTAAATCAACGTTGTTCCTATGTTTTCAGAAAGAGAGAATCAGATTTCCATGTGTTTTTATGAGGTAATTTGAAAATCTTTTTATAGAGACACAAAATCTAAATCAAAAGCCACAACAAACAATCAATTTGAAAATCACGTGCTGATGGCGGCAATTAAAGTTGCACGTTGCACGTTGCAAGTTGCAAGAAATTGGAAAAATTAGCAGACAATGCGCAACTGACAGCGCTGGGCAATTAATTTAGTGTAATTACTCAGTGGACGACAGTTGACATCACAGGGACTGTCTAAGGAGAAGGAGGTGGTGTTGCAATGGTAGGCTGGAAAAATGTCCACATGCCCCAATGACAAAAGTTGCCTTGAGTTAAGTTGTTGTGTTGCCACCTCAACGCATCGATGAAGTTTCCAAGCATTGAGCAGCAGTTTGCTTAATTTCTTTGACTTTTGCTACAATTACAATTGCGGCGGCATTTTAATGAGCTGCAACCAATTCCCCCTCAAGTGCCGGCAAATTGCCCCCTAACCAAGGGTTAGGGAGTAACTCAAATGTTGCTGTTGTCTGGGATACATCTAGTGGGGCCTGCTAATTGGCCTGAGTTGCTGCTGTTGCTGCTGTTGTTTTATCTGTGATATCAAACAGTTTTACGCACAAATTGAAACTGATAATTGTCGCCGAGCTGATTTATGGGTCTAAGTGATGAGCATATGTTTTAATTAATTTCCAGGAAAGTGTTTTGGCAAATGCCACTTAACCAGACAGCGCTGTCGACTTGTGTTTGCTGTTGCACTTGTTGCTTGTTGCAGTAGCAACAGTTGCCAACGCAAATGTCAAACGATTGTCCAAACCACATAATCCACGTGGCTCATTGTCAGCCATCAAAGACATAATTTGATGTTGCTAGTTTTGAAATAAGTTATGATAAATGTCTTAGAAAACATGAGCTGCCCTAAGACCGAACACAAACAACAAACACTGCAACAACAACGTGTTGCCGTCGCCCCTTGGCACATCTGCATGACATTTTTTGTAGACAACAACAACTCATTTGGAAGCGTGTGCTGCAAAGGCGCCCCACATCCTCCAATGATGCCGCCAGCATTTGAGTGAGATTAATGCGGTGAGGAAAATCATAAATTAATTAAAAGTGCAAGTTGCTGCGTGGCCCATGCTGGAAAAATGTAAATATCTAAGTTCCCCTCTCTTTCTATTCTCCCCAAACCCATCTGCATCTCTAGCTCACTCACTTGAAGAAGACACTTATTAGTGACATTTAGTGGCAATTTATTGTTGAAAGTGTTGTCTACAGGGGGCAGGGCGCATGTTGCACATACATACTCGCACACATACACTCATAACTTACAGGTGTTGTCAGTGTAATGCTTAATTAGCTTTTATTATTAGCTACGATGTGGCAACTAAATGTAAATGCTATCAACTACAAAGCAAACGCCTGCCTTCCACAATCCCTAATTCCTCATTCCCATGAAGCTGTTTCCTGTTTCCATGTTGCTGTTGCTGCTGCTGCTGCTGCTGTTGGCGCCTATTGTCGCCGTTTAGCCGCAATTAGCAAACGCCTATAGGCGCCAGCTAGCATATAAAAATGTCTAGTATTGCATGTGTAGGTGACTGTCTGGATCTTGGGACTGGGCCAGGAATTGAGAGACTGTGCAGCATTTGCATTCCCAGTTGTCGTCAGAGTGTCGCGACTGTCGCATCCTGCCTTTTGCTGAACTGCCTGGCAAGGAATTTAGTCAAGTCAGGATCAAGAACAGACTCCACGAGCAGCGCTTTGTTATGCAGTCTGCTTATTACAAATTAATTGATAAGTATTACTTTTTAATTTAATCAGTTGATCTCTTAGAGCAACGTT
The DNA here is from genome assembly GCA_949708635.1 of Hirtodrosophila cameraria. NCBI lineage: Eukaryota > Metazoa > Arthropoda > Insecta > Diptera > Drosophilidae > Hirtodrosophila > Hirtodrosophila cameraria. The sequence goes on along the minus strand of OX453089.1, from coordinate 15,422,409 downwards.
ACAACATTTCTATCCAAGTTCAATACAACTTGTAGTTAACACATATAAAACGAAAGAGATAAAAAAGGCAATATGCGAGTCGATCTAGTCCTGGCAGATCAAGTTCATTACAAATCGCAGCCGCCTTGATTATAGGCTACACTTTTTTAAGCAATCGTCATAATATGTAGTCTACTTTCGGGCGGCACTTGAAAAGTTCTTTCAAAACTATGCCACAAAATATTTTAAAGCACAGCCGCTCAAATGCAAGCAGACGTTTTTTTATCATAGCAGATATAGCTGCCTTAATGCCAGCCGTTGTGGAATCCTCGTAACCCACCCACAAACCATTCTCGCCATTATCATCAGCAGCTCAATAGGCATAGATGCCATAACGTTTCGTTAAGTAGCTTACCTTGTGGAGATGCTCAGAACTCGCCGGGTCCTTGCCCTGTCCCAACTGATGCTGCAGCAGATCACAGATCTCGGGCCAGCTAAGACCCGGCATAACAGTTAGTTTACCTGCCGGAGCATTCAATGTGCCAGTTATGGTTGGAAAGCCGGTGATGCCAGGGTTACGGCACATTTGCGAGGTACGCCCATAGCTAGCGATGCCAATGTTCAGTTGTTTTGCATTGGCCGTGTGGTTGAGCTAGTATTGTAGATGATGCTGCACGTTGTGTGTGTGTGATTATGTTTGGACATGGCATGGAGTCAGTTGAGAATCCCACTGGGGCGTCTGGAAATCGTAAGTGCCCAGATTGACAAAGTTCACAAAGCTCAACACTGCGGGAATGTCTACGAAAACTGCAAGAAAGCTTAAGCTTAAAACCTGAATTTAGTTTTTAAAAGTAAGCAGATACCTACCTATGAATCTACATGTGGCAACATGCTGAGTGTCAACTGCTTTCCATTGCGTTACAGTTCCCTGAATAGCGATACAAACTGCGTCTTGAGCTCCTCGGCCTTGCTGTCTATAAAGGAGCTGCTGAAGCTGCCCTGACCATGCCTGAGCTTGGGAAACTGCCAGGCCAAGTCGATGCCATCGAAGCCATATTTGGTCAGCTCGGCGGTAACGCTCGCTGGCCTTAAAGCTATTACGGTTTTCCGGCAGCTCCAATATACTCAGATATTTCCTACTGTCCTGAAATAAGAGCCAATTAGAGCAATTAGAGTGCTGATGATATATGCCAAAAAAAATATCAAGGATTTTCGATAAAACATGCATTCAAGAATCTAAAAACCATTGGTTCAAACCATGAACCGAACCGCAATCAATTTATTTATGATTTTTCAGCTATGGTTCATATGTGTTCCATATTCAAATTAAGTTTTATTAAAAGTGAATGCACCCACGATTTCAATAATAATTGGGAAACGAGTTAAATATGCTAATATTTTTGACAACACCAATAGGAAAATGAGCTAAATATGCTCATACCTACGACAACAAATGAAAATAACAATTTAAATATATTACAGAAACGTTTATATGTAAGTTTTTGACGAGATGTCTTGATTTATTTTTGTTGGCTAGAAAGAACGTGTTGAGGTCAGCCTGACGACAATTGTAATTGCAATTAAGATTATAAAATATATGTATATGTATACACGCACAGCAGCTGCTCACTATATACATATATATATATATATAATTTGGCCTTAGAACTGTGCATTTCATCAAAAAAACTAACAAAACATTTAGACATGCTAATGTTGTTCTGCGGAAATTTCTACGCACAATTGTTTATAAGCAGCTTAATTATTATTGTTTACATGTGCTCGAACAGTTTTCTTAATTATCGAACTTGAAGATAAATGAAAAGCCCTCGCACATGACAAGCCAAACAAAAGGTGTGCAACCTTTGCCGATAATGTCAAGTGCCGGAAGTGAATATTGCGCATACGCCATGTGAGCCGCAGTTATACGAGTAGTCCAATTTCTCATTGGCCATCAAGGCTGAGTGGCCGAAAGGCCATTTGTGTGTAGACTTGTTGAATGACGGTCAAGGTTGCTTGCCAGCCAGCCACACTTGCCACCTTGCCGCCTTGCCACACGGCACGTTCTACGCACTGTCAACAGCGACGAGTTGCATTGAATTTGAGACATTTTTAGCTGCCTCAAGGATAACGCAGCGTGCCAAAACTGATACGCATGTCAAGGTCAGCGTCAAGATTTGCCACAAGTGGCAACTGACTAGCGGCGCAGCGACGACAGCTCAGCAGAACATCTGAACAGCTCAATTTGGAGCTAATTGCACTCACAGTTCAATGCACGACAAAACAAAGTCCCAGAGTCACAGCTCGGCTTATGTCATCGACAATTTTGAAGACTCGCCAAATGAATATGTGTCTGCTGATCTTTATTAGCCCCATAATTTGCAAATATTTATAAATAAGGTCTGTTTACTTACCTGGCTCAATGCATTTGGGCATGAACCCTGCTTACTTTTAACGAGCAAAAATTCTGAAGTTGAAGTTCTGTTCTTGAACCGGTTGCTCAGTCTCGGCTTTCAGTTTTGCATGTTCCTGTTTGTAATTAGCAGCTAATTTTAGACTAAATCCGGAAGTTAGCTGCATATATATGAATACAATATACATAAATCTGAGATCTTCAATTAGCTCAAAATCGAGCCTGCCTCAAGCTGCTTCCAAATTGCATGTGTGGCAGCCTATCTCTTGCCGCAGATTAAACCACATTAGAGTTATGCAAGCAGCACGCACAGCTTCCCGTTGGCTAGCCAAGCTTATAGATACATTTATTGTAAATTACCTAGCTGTAGCTGAAGCTGGGCTGGAGACAAGCAGCTCCTTGGCCCACGCGCTGAGAAATGTGCGACAATTAGTTCAGCGCATATTGCTGCGTTGCTCCAAAACTGGTTTTCGTATTTTATTGAATTTTATTTTATTTTATGATTTTTTAAACTTTTTTTTTTTGGCTATGTTGCTTTAGCTCTCTTGGCTTTTGGAGTGGGCGGGCGCAATGCGTGCACAAAAAAAAATGTGAAAAATATTTCAATAAAGAAAAAAAAATTGAAACACGCAAATACCTTGGAACCGCAAAAAAATCGCACACGCACGGCCAACGATTAAGATACGAGTACCAGAGTATAAGTACTTCAACTGCAGCTTTAAAAAACACATACAACAAAAGCATTAACAACAACAACAACAAACACAACAAAATACCAACAATGCTAACGGCCGCTTTATGAACAATTACGAGTCTCTGAACCACAGGCGGCATTTTCGATCTCGAATTCAATCTTGACTGGAACTGGGACTTGGACTTCGATTTGGATATGGATGTTGAATTTGGAGTCGCATGCGTCACGCGTCAACGTTTTGCATTGATCTCGTGTGTCACTTCACAAATTATTATAAAACATTTGCGAATCAATAATCAAATTCAAATTTAAACATATTTTGCTTTCACATGGGGGTGTCTGTCCATGTACATATTTGTATCTGTATCTGTATCTGCAACTGTATCTGTATCTGTATCTTTCATTTATTATTTGTTGGCCTAGTTACCTTCGCCTCGAACGGTTCTCGAGTGTTAATGCTTCAGCTGCGAATTTTGCTTTCAATTTGAAACTGGGAAATAGTAAGTATTGCATAATCTTTCCCATAGACCATGAGTTGGCATAAATTTGACAAATTCAAGTTAGGTCCAGCCTTGTGGATGCCTCATTGTAGCTATTTTCAAGTTCAGCATCTTTGTGAGGTTTTTTTTAAAAAAATCATTTTTAATAATATGCATTTACATTTTTTATATATTATATAGAAGTTGGTATATATTTATATAGTATAATAGTTAAACATTTTGTGATTAAACACATAAAATATAATTTATGTTTGCTAAACTATAATTAAAAGCTAAAAATGAAAAATATTTTTATTCTCTCCTGTTTAAAACCGTTTGCTGTTTCCTCAAAGGACAACCAAGTTTCTTAATGCTAATAAAAATACATATATAATTAATTATTAAGCTACATTTTGAAGAAAATAATAAAAAGAAGAAAACATAACAAATTAAATAAAAAAATAATAATGATTTTGATATTGTTGATAATGTGGCATTTCTCTTGTCGTTGCAAAAAATTCTAATCTATAAACCTGAGACTCTAATTAAGTTGATTTTTAAGCGGCTACTAACTTTATTGTTAAACTATGGCCACTTTTGCAAAGAATCTTGTTGGATTTTTATGGCATTATAGTATATAAAGTAAGTGACATTTTAGTATACAACGTATATACAAATTTTGCAAATAAAAACATACTAAACAGAGTGAGTTCTTATAAAGTTTTTTGCCTTAAGAAACAAAGTGATTATAATAACAGAATATACAGCAAAATTTGGGTTTGTTCTGTTCCAAACTTATTCACTGCAAAACTCAGTTTATCCTATAACTATACATAATATTATAATTTTTATTTAAATTGTTTCATTTCATAAGTTTTAAGATTTTGCTAATCAAACTTTGAGCTAGAAAACTGACAATTAAAACTAAAACTGGCAGTGTTCATAAAAAACCATTATACATAAAAAAAAAGAGCTGCACAGTGGGGCAAACGCTAGAGAAATGCCACATTCTCTTTTTCAAATCAACGAAAATTCATCTAGTTCAACATAAGAGTTAGAAATTCGTTGTTTTTTTGTTTGTTTGTATCCTTGCTTATGCCTTGCTGGGCTAAAAGGCGTGGGCGTTGGCGTGGTTGTGGGCATGGTCATGGTTCTGGTTCATGGACAGGTGGACAGAATCACAGTGTACAGCCATTAAATAAGTTCACAATAAAAACAAAATCATTTAACAAAAGTTACCCACTAAAATTAGTTAACAATTCGTTTGGATGCGGAATCCAAGCCTAGTTGACCGGCGACACTGTTTGGCCAAACTTACGGGCACGCTGACCAAATCCCTTGCTGCCGTCTGGGCCAATGGGTGTGCGCACAAGACTCTCGGCGGCACGCTGGGCAAACGAGCCAGAACGGGAGCGCGGCGAGCCATCCAAGAAGCTGCCCGTGCGAGAACGCGGCTGTCCATCAAAGTCACCGCCATGTTTATAGTTGCTAAGGAAGCTGCCGGTGCGAGAGCGTGGCGAGCCGTCAAAGCCTTCGGAGCCAAAGGAGCATCGGCGATCGTAGCCGGAATCCGTGGAGATGCGTCGCCCGCCAATGTACTGGGCATTGTCATAGGCGGCCAGCTTGCTGCTCAGCTGCTGGAAATTGTTGGAGTAGCGACGTGGCCAAACCTGATAGCCACCGCCGCCGCCACCCACCAGCTGATCTGGCTCACGTTCCCGCTCACGAGACTCCACATTAAAGTCATTGGAAGGACGACGATAGAAGCCATTGCCATCGCTGGCATTCGAGAAGGTGCGCTCGAACTGCATGGAGCCATTGGAGAAACGACGCTCGCCATTGCCATTTCCATTGCCATTGCCAGTGTTTGTGCAGCTGCCATTGGAGCAAATGGAGCTCTTGCGATATGCCTCCGACTGACCAAAGTCCGAAACACGTCTCGAGCAAGGACAGCTCTCCGAGCAGTTTGAATCCCGTCGCTGCGGTGCGCCCGTCTCCGAGCAGTTGCTCGCACGACGCGACATGTTCAATCCCGGCGACTCTGGACCATAGTTCTGCTCAGAGCAGTTGGACAGGCGACGCTGTAGACTGCTGATTGTCACAGGATTAACATTGCTGCTGCTACTGCTGCTCGCGACGACAGCTGAAGGCGATGCCAAGGGCTCGCCCAAGGCAGCAGCCGTGCTGGCCGAGATGGTGGACGTATTGCTGTAGCGTCTGGGCGCATAGCCGAAAAAATTTGGCTGCTGATGCTGCTCCAAGCCAATGCTGCCACGTGGCTGATAGTGTTGATAGCCATGTCCATGATAGGATGTCGGCTGATGATGATGTTGCTGCTGCTGCTGCAGCTGCTGCTGTTGCTGCTGTTGATAAAAGCTCGGCTGGAAGTCCGAGTTGTTGCGCTTCAGCTTAAAGCGCAGATCATGTAACGCCTCGTGGCTGGGCAGACCAGAGAAGCTGCCACCACGTGTACGTTCACAGTTGGCCTCATTGTAGTAGCGATAGTTCTCCACCATGCGGGCAACGGGCGCGGCCAGCTGTATGACGGCCGCCTTCTTGCCCGTCTTCTTCTTGGGCGCCACCATCTCGTAGACCTGAAAGTGTCCAGTCAGATGTAGAGCATCGCGTGCCGCCGACGACTCCACATACTCCACCAGTGCACACTCCTTCTGCTGCAGCTCCGGATACTTGTTCATAAACTGGCGCACATCCACGGGTATGGCCATGCCCGGTTTAAGTATGCGTATCAAGGCAATCTCGCCGCATTTCGAGAACAAATCGGAGACCTTTTCAATGCTCAGCTTGTCCAGCGGCAAATCACATGCCACAATGGTGCGCGAGGGCATGGTCTCATCGAAGCTGGGCAACGGCTCCAAGCGTCGGACTTTGGTGCCCTGCTCATTCAGCTCTATTTTGGAGGACTTGCGGCGCACTGCATCGCCGACGACTTTCCATTCACGGGTCAGCTGACGGACGCGCTTAAAGCTGGAGACGAGCTTGAGACTGACGTAGCCCTCCTTGTTGCGACGCACATGCTTCAGCAGGAAGGCATCCTTAAGTATGCTCTCGTTGGAGAAGTAAAACTCAACCGCATCGGCTATTTCTGTGGCCAGCTCCTCGCTAGGCAACATCGAAGGATCAAGCGTATCAATTTCATTAGGCTCATTTGATTGCTCCGCATCAGGTGATAACTGTGCCTGCAGCTGCTCCTCCTCACCCTCAGCGGGTTTCTTTAGAGTGAGGAATGAACGATGCACACGTCGAGTTTCCATAACTGGTGAATTAGCTGGCGCCACAGCAGGTGGTGGTGAGCTGTCCAAATTAAAGTTAGGATGCAGATAAATGTTGTCCATTTGATGCTTGCGAAACTTCTCCAGATTGGCCTCGCTAAGCGGCACTGCTGGCGGCGATGTCTGACGCTCGCCCAGCTCCGGCTCCAGTATGATGTGATTGTCCACGGCGAGCGGCTTCAGCTCATCATCCTCCTCGGACTCTTCAGAGTCGCCTATGGACGAACCCATGCCCACATCCAGCTGACCCGCATCGCTGGGCGTTGATGGCGTCGGTGTTAGTGGTGGCGCACTGGGACTGGTTGGCGCATCCTCGGAGCCGGAACCAAACTGCGAATCCAGCGACTCAATTTGATGCAGCAGTGCTTGCGCCGAGCGTTTGGCATGCAAACGCAGCAGCTTTGAGGGCAGCGATGAGGACAAAGGCACCACAGCCTGTGAGCTGCAGCAGGGCAGCTCCTCCAACTCCACTTCCGGCTGCTCCTCCAGCTGAGTCAACGCTGGCATCACTGGCTTCATAACGGGCACTGCTGTTAGTATGGGTGTTGCCGTCACCGGGCACACCAGAAAAGTATGCCCATGAGGCGCCTTCACCTCATAGCTGCTGGCATTGGGATTGAGATTGGGCTTGGGTTTGGGCTGTTCCTGTTGCTGATCGCACATTTTGGCTGCTTAAAACTGGCTGATGCTCTGAGCACTTGGCACTCCAGCAAAAGCTGCTGAAAAATGTTGCACTTACTGTTCAGAAACTACAACAAAAAAACAAAACCACAATACAAATGTATCTGTATCTTTAGCTGCGACTGTATCCGTAACTATGTCTATGTATCTCTAGCTTTATCCGCTTGGTCGAGTCACAATTGCTTTCGTCTGGCAATTTCACTTTCACTTTCAAGTTCAGCTATGTTACAGCTGCTGTCTGTGCACTTACATTTAGCAGTCACTGTCTGCATTTACGCTCAGCTCTGGGCGTTCATTGAACGTCAGCTGTGTGTTGTTTTTGTTGTTGTTGTTGTTTGTCTGTTGAGGTTTTTTTTGCGTAATTCTGCAGCCTGCAATGAACGTGCTTGGAATTCTGACTGTATTTATTTGTTTTTGATTTTATATTTAATTTTTGTGGGGAGTTTTGGTTTTAGTTTTAGTTTCTGTTTTTTTTTTTTTTTTCTAGGCCGCGCTTGACACCGACACCATTTGATAGTCGTAAAAACGGCACCGCAACAATTGTTGTTGCTGCAATTGTTGTTGATAAATAAATTGTTATAAAATTTATAATTTCGTATGCGTTTGCATTTGGGTTTTTTGTTTGTTTTTGACTTATTTTTGATTGTTGTTATTCCGTTTGTTTCAGTTGTTGCCCGTGCGAGTTTCTTAATTATTTCCGTTGTCGTTAAGGTGTCGCTTAATGTTTGCTAGTTGTTGTTTTTGTTGTTTATTGCTGTTTTATGTTTGTACGGTTTGTTCGCGAGTTCATGCAACGCTGCAACGCGGAGATAGACTGAAATTGCAAATTGATTTGAGGTCGGTTAAATACCCTCTGCTTTCGTTTAATTTTTATTTTTTTGTTGTTTTGTATTTACAGCGACTGCCGGCGGCAGCGACGCCAGCAACAACAGCAACAGCAGCAACAACAGCAGCAGCCGCAACATCAGCAGCAGCAACGAGCGTTATTGAGCGGTCCAAGTACGCACGAAACAGCCGATAACAACAACAAAAGCACTGAGAGACAGCTGCGCCGACTGCGACGCCAACGGCGACAACTTATTGGCAACAGAGCAGCAGCACACGAAACTTGTTGCGTTGGCAGCAGCAACAACAACAACAACAACAGCAGCAACATTCGCTCAGTGCATTTGTCAGCCTGCGTTTTGGTTTTTTGTTTTTATTTTTGCATTTTGAATGTTTTTTTTTTTTGTATTTTTTATAAATTGTTCTGGCAAGATACAGCTACAGATACAGATACACATACGCACACTGCGAGGTGCTTCCGATTTATTTATTTGCAAAATTGTATTTTGAATTCCTTTTTGTTGTTGCTGTTGTTGTTGTCATTTTGTGCAGCTCGTTTGCATTGAGCAAGCGAACGATTGCTCATACGCAACGTTCGCCGCGTTGTCTCGTGGCGCGAAAATTGGGAAAGTGCTTGAAAATTGTTAGTTTATTAGTTTGTCTCCAACTTGTGTTGCTGTTGTTGTTGCTGTGCAACGTCGATGGCGACCTTGTTGCATCGGCAAACAAATTGCAATGCAACATGCAAGTCCAGCATGTTCAAATTGTTTTTATTTATCTATGGGGAAGCAGGAAGTTCAACAAATGACAATTTGTTAAAGGTTAGGAAACAAGTAAGCACTAATGGAGTTTCCTATCTAGCTGGGAACGGCAGTTCCGCTTATGGCTAAGAATTTCTAATTACCTAAAAAAAAAGAGAATTTAATCATGTGACAAAACATGTTAAACAATAGTTAAATATTGCATACCATTGGAATTATAAAATATTAAAGAACGTACACTTTACAATTGCAGAACATAACTTTTACGGAAAAACCAAATACAATACCCTAGTTGCATTACCTCATAAGCCTCATCATATCATGTACAACCGACCTGCTCTTCCAGCTGCAATTAGTATGACAAGTGCAAGTTCAAGTGCGAATGCATTGAGGCGCCTCAATTGGTGTCGAGCACGTTGCTTCTGCTTTATTATGTTATGTCATGCGGCAACTGTTGCATTTTAATCCTTTTAGTTGGCTTGCTAGTCATTTATGAAACGTTGGCAATGTGTTGCGTCAGTTGACATTTTTGTTGTCATTTTGTGCTCTGATAAAATTATACAATCTTTAAGTAAAACAAATATTTGCAATCCAATTACAAATAAGTAGGTAGACACAACGTTTGTTCCTTGCGTAGACAGACAGGGCGTATGCTTAATATGATTTCGGCCGCTAGCTGCTCGATAAGGTCAACTGGCCATTAATTGGCAATTGACGACAGGCTTTTTGCAGGCCATTTGATTTCGAGTATTCATACAATGAGATTTGCCAACAAGTAAATTATGATTTTAAAAACTGCCAAGCTGCCAAACAGTAGAAAAAAAAAACACAACAGCCAAAATCTACAATGGCAAAATAACCTTGCGGTAAAAGACACACTAACATACAATAACAACAGCAACAACAACAAAACCACAAAACAAAATTTCAAGTATTTTTGCTAGAAAACAAAACAAATGATTTATTTAATACAAAAAAAAATTATGAATTTTGTGTGTTGTATGGATTTGTAATTTGTTTCTTGTTTCAGCCTCCAAAATTATTAAAAAAAAAAAAGGGCGTGTCAATCAAAATGTACTACATAAGACAGATTAATCTCCAATTTCGGCTGAGCCGCCGAATAATGAGCCAAATATAACCAGGAAGTTGCCAAACTGTTTTTTTGAGGTAGGTCAAAGCTACTTAGTAGAGCTGAAAAGCATCGATAGTGACGCCAATCGATAGTATCGATATCTCTAGTGATTTGATTTGTGATTTCTCTCTAGACTTTGGTCTACTAAAACCAAGTAGCATTTGAAAGAACTCAAATATCAAGTCTGCAAAAGCTGCAGCAGGGCGTAACTTGGCTCATTGAATGGGAAAAGAGCCTCGATTTAAAGAAGAGTTTGATAGCATGCAACAAAGACCTGGAAGAGACACTTAGCTTACTTGATTTTCTTAAATTGATGCGACTTTATGAACCAATGAATTTATTAAAACAAGATAAGAAAACTGAGTAAAAGTGCAACAGGTTCTGATGAAAAAACATTCAGCACTCCTGTGGTGTAAATGTGCTACTACGGCGGTCAAGCAGCAAAAATAAGAATAATTTAAATAAGAATACTTTCACTTTCAAGAATTCATATGCTCCTTGGCACGTTAGAACCAGTTGAGAATTCTAAGCAGCAGCCCAAACAATAAATACAATGAAACAGAGAAAGTAAAAAAGAAGAAAAGAAAAGTTTTCCTTTACTTTGTATGGGAAAATGTAGTGTGTTAGTTCACTAAAATGCTAATAACTTCGACATTTATTATTTTATTTGCATCAATAATAGCTTGTTTTCTTTAAAACATTATTCTTTGCGATTTCTGTTTTTTTTTTTTCAGGACGAAATGTGAGCTTCCAAACTCAAATAATCGCAATAAAACCGTATTTTCGAACTTTTTAAAATCGCTAAAATCTGAACTTCTGAGCTGCTTTTTAACTTTTTAATAAAATGATATCATTTGACTTATCAATGCATTTGAATACTATCGTTAGTGAGATACAAAAGAATACCAAAATAAAACCAACGATACTATCGATAGTGCCTGTAATTGTTTTCCAGCTCTACATAAAGCCAGATTTTGTGGCTTGCTTGGAAGCCTGATATGTGGCCCAAACTATAATTGGGTCTAAAAGCCACTTTAGCTTTAAGTACGAGCAGTTTTTGCATTGTTGTCCATGTTTGTGTTGTTCACGCATTTATTTGCTTTTATTTAACGTTTATTTACTTTTTGCACACACTATTTCAGATTGTTGTTGTTGTTGTTGTTGTTGTCAGTTTTTGCTATGCCTACACTCTTTGGATCTGAGGCTGAATGCGCCCAGGGTCATCCAGGCAATGGCGATGGCGATCTGCTTATGATCAGTACCCAAGCATTATAATTATTAAAACTTATTGCTATTATTGTTGTATTTATTATATGTGTTTGTTGTTTGTGGTTGTTGCTGCTGCCTTACACTCTAATTTTTGCTGTTATTTGTCCTTCTGTTGACATTTTGCACGCGTTGCGCTACACACAAATTGTTTTGGAAACTATAAACACTTGAGCCTACACAAGCTTTGTTGCAAATGCGATGTGATGCGAATCAATTCGAATCGAAACAAATCGAATGCATTGAGTTAGTTTGGAGCTGAAGTTGTGAGATGAGTTGGTTAATACTTGTATGTATAGTATACAGTAATACAATAAATTAACAACAATTGCTGTTTTTTTTTTTGGAAAATTCCCAAACGCAACGATAAATTCACAAATGATTTACTTTAATTAATGATGATTAACAAATTAGCGAGAACCCTAACAATATTTTATATTTTTCGTCTGAAATGTGAAGAGGACGTCGAACTTTTTGATTCAGATCAGTTTGTTGTGAAAGTAATAAACGTTAATTCACAAGTTTATATAACCATTTGATGCGATAATATTCTTCACAATTTTAATTTGTTTAATTTTGTTGTTCAATTATTTAAAATTTGTATACCCTTGCAGAGAGTATTATAATTATGTCACAAAATGTGTAACGCATTAAAGGAGATATCTCAGAAAAAAAAACTTGCTTATTTGTGAGCATCAACAGCATCAACAGCCGAGTCATGCCCGTCCGCCCGTTTGTCCGTCTGTCCGTTTGTCCGTCTGCTCATATGCGAACTAGTCCCTCAGTTTTAGAGCCATAGCTTGAAACTTAGCACAGATGCTTCTTCTTTCTGCAAACAGTACATATGTCAGAATCGGCCAGATCGGACCACTATAACATATAGCTGCCATAGGAACGATCGGTTAAAAAATTAGTTTTTGTATGAAAAACTTTTTTGTTTTTCAAGATAACTCAACCAAACTCACTTTACTAAAGTTTAAGGATAGTTTATACATGTTGACAAAATTTCATCGAAATCGGACTTCTATATCTTATAGCTGCCATAGGAACGATCGGTTGAAAATAAGTTTTTGTATGAAAAACTTTTCTGTTTCTCAAAATAATTCGACCAAGCTCACTATATCTAAATTGAAGCACGTTCTACACATTTTGAGCAAATTTTATCAAAATCGGATCACTATATCTTATAGCTGCCATAGAAACAATCAGTTGAAAAATAAGTTTTGCTATGTAAATCTTTTCAGCAAGGGTATATATCTGCGGCACGCCGAAAATAACATTTCTTTCTTGTTTTTTTTTTTAGTGTGTTAAGCTCATTTTATATATTTTTTTAAAATTACAAAAAAATAATGATAATTTTATTTTCAAACCTTATGAAAGAAAATAAAGTAGGTATTACATTTATTTAAACAAACTTATATGCAGATAAAGGCTAGTTTAAATTAAATAGTTCCGGTTAATTCTTCAACATGTTATTATATATGCCAAAAGAGGCATCAAAATCGTTTTTATATTATATCATATCAGCATTATGAATCAGCATTTACTGATTAATTTTCATGGCAGGTAAAGTCATGAGGCAATGTCTAGGCTCACAACGAAACTAACTATTGTAATCACGACAGCAACCAAAAATAAACAAAAATTATATTATAAATATAAAAAAAAGTAACGCTGCTCACCTCAAGTTCAATGTTAAAAGCATGAAAACATGGAAGCACAGTTATTGTTCATGTGGCAGGCAACATTTTATATTATAGCCAACATTTTGCAAAGCTGTCCCACTTTTCAAGTTGCGTGATTGGCAAGGGTTTAGCTTAAGGCTACAATGTTTTTAAGAAATCATTAAGCAGCTCTTTTAGATTATGAGATTTATGAAATGTGCTTAAAATAATTGACAGCTGTTGCAAGTTGCAGTCTCAAAACTGGGTCAGCAGAACAACGGAAAAATACAAAGTGAGAGAGAAAGAGAGAGGGGGAACAGAAAGCGTTGCATAATCGAGAACCTTTTGATTGTGACAAGCTGCAAACAGGTTCAGTTTGAGGACTGAGGTCCCGACTTGGCTAAAACCAAGGGCGTTGCAACCTTGGAGCTGAGCGCCTTTTGTCTGGCCACAAGTTGCAATCACCACCTGCATTAAGAGCGACTTAGCCACTGCTGCTGCGACTGCTACGACTGCTGCTGGTGGCATCCACTTGAACCGGTTGCCTGTTTCATTTGGTTGCAAGTGCCTGTGCCGGCAACGAGCCCAAGTTTCGGCACTTCATTAATGAAGCCTCTCGTTGCAACCTTGACAGACTCAGGGCACAATTTATTGTATTGTGATCAGAAAGCGCGCACTGGTCAGGAAGCCGCTGAACTGAGTTGTGTGGAACAGGTTGTCTGCTTTTTTTTAAACTCTGGCTACGTCTCTGGGTTGGCTGACTGCAGTTGACCTCCACAATTGGCGTTACATATTTTTGATTTTAGTGGGCATATTTTATTTATTTATAAAGCACGCTTTTAATTAAAACTTTGCCGTTCAATTATGTTGAAAAATTGCAAGTGCAACGCTGTCTCTCTCTCTCTCTCTCTCGCACGCTCTCTCTCTCTGTATTTGTGTTTTGGACAGCGACAGAATTGGGTTACATATGTCAAGCAACAGTGCGAGAACAGCCCCATAAAACACGCTTTAGGCCTATGTAGAACTGGGCCCGGCTCGCATTTAAACGCCAAACAAAAAAAATTGTTGTGCAATTAAAATCACATTTTGGGCCCGCAAACGTTTTGTGAATGGCTCACAGAGACTGACTGACTCCGACTGTGACTCGGACTTGGACGGCGACTGGGATTGGGACTGAGACGGAGACTAGCCACGGTGCGTGCTGAGACACAAACAAACGCACAGACAGTGTGCTCCTAAGCCTAACTTTTGGGCGTGTGTGGGTTGGTCGCGGTATGCGCAAAATGTTATGGCCATAATGAAAGACATGGCAATAATGTAAAACACATTTCAAGCACTTCAAACGGTTAACGTTCATTGCCTGGCAGCTTGAAATAAAAGTGTTACCAAATTGCGTAACCATACGAAACGGAACTGGTTGTCAACCAGTGCTGCCATCGCTAAGTGTAAGTGCCAAATAAGTGCTGCCCAACTTTTCAATATTGGCATAAGCAAATCTTAATTTTTAATCTACAATTAATATTAAAGTTTGTTTATAATAACGAAAAAAATAAGAATTTTCTATCGATCGTTCCAACGACTTTTAAAATTTTCTTAGGATTCAGCTTATGTTTGGCAAACAATTTCAAATGACAGCAGTATCAAGCTTATAATGATCAACAGGCGTTCTTAAAATATGCAGTTTTGTTGAAAAAGTGTTAATTTAATTAAACGAATTATAAAATACATTAAATATTATTAAATCTTTTTTTCACAGACAAATAAATTGCTTTATTAGTTATGCCAATTTAAAAATAACAACGCTTAAATACAGTTAAGAACTTTATAATTGCTGCATTAGAAACTAATTTAATTATACTTACTTATATACAACTCTATTCACATTGAACAATTGTTTATTTGTTTTGTAGCATAAAAAGCAATTAAGCTATTTAAATTCCAATTGCACGCGAGATTTCTAGTTAAACTCAACTCAAAAGCAACGGAAATAGCTGCGTTTGTTTGTCAGACACCAAAAATAAAAAATAATAATAACATACAAAGCTGAGGACAAGTTCAATGAAAAGTTAAGAAAAAACATTAATAATACAAACGAAAAACTACAGATACAAATTACAGTAACTACAAATAAAGAATATATACAAATAAAAGCTGACAGTGCCGGCGTTGCTCGGGCATTATTGCGAAGAACACATGACCTTTGTCACCACATTTCCCGCCCAGGGGGGTTAATTTTCCGGCATCGTTGAAATATGTATCGAAAGATTTTGTGTATAGGTCTTTGAAAATGAGTTTGAGCCTGATTGGATGGTAAACAAACAAGTATCATTCAACAGTTTCCCGCGTATTTTCCACCTTCCTCGAACGAATTTCCAAAATCCATTCTTAGATCTCACTTTTAGCTTCCGTAAGAATTAGGTTTGGGCTGTATAATGATTTACGTCAATCAGTCAAGTTAAACTCTTTTATATATATATATATATAGATTGTATAATGAACACATATTCGTTGCAGTCAAGTTGTCTAGGTTATGGACTAGTTCTATCGGATGCATCAGCATTAGTCTAACATTGTCCGGTTGCGTGCCACATACTTGCAACATGAATATAACCTGCAGTTGTTGTTGTTTGTTGTTGACTATGTCGTGATTAATCTGCATATGCATAGAACCCGTACGGCCTTCAAAAATAGCGACATTAAATTATGCGGCTAGGCCTATTATTTTATGCAATTGATAAATTGACAACGGGCTGGCAAATAATTTGCTATGCCACTCACTTTTTACAATGCAAAACTTTGCAGTTGTTGTTGTTCGCGTTAGTTGTTGTTGTTGTTGCTGCAGTGAAAATCCGCTCCCAATGCGTGCCAAGTTTGTCAGAGAACCCACTCCCCCCGCTGCTACCCGCAGTCAATTTGCAGGCAACTTTCATACGTGAACTTTTCATAGTTGGCATTGTTGTTGTTGTTTGTATCTGTTGTCTGTCATTCGTTTTCAATGTCAAGGTTGCTATTGTGTGTATATTTAATTAAATTATATTGCATTTATTGACTTTCAATTAGCTTTAGTGGCAATGTCTCGTCTGCTGCAACTGCAACTCGCAGTTCGTAATCGCAATTCGCATCCTTGTAGCCTACACAACTAATGATATATATATGTACTATATATGCATATATATACATATATATATATGTTTGTACATGTGGGTCTGCTCTTAAGTAAATTAGCTGATAATAGCATTTAAAATTAGAGCGGCAACCACAAGTTGCTCGCCCAAGTGAAATTCAAAGTGTTCTACACAACGACGCCCACAATAGCGAACGCAAATTTAGTTCATTAACAAAAATAATAAAAAAAAAAAAAGAATTAAATGAGAAAAACAAATATTGAAGGTAATTTGCCAACGCTGTGCACACTTGCAGATAATAAAATCTATTCGCAATGATCAAGAATATAAAAAATCATTGAACTCGCGCCACAATTTGACAAATTGCATGTGATATTCAAATTGAGTTTCTTTTATTTTGGTTTTTGGAGGTGGAGCTACAGACGTCAAGGCTATGCATAGTACACATAAATCATGGGGCTGGACAAGGCATAAATATGCCATATAAAGTTCTCCTTTATTATTTACACAAATCACTTTAAAAGACAGTGACAAAATTAAGCGCATTTATTACGCATACGTCATGTGGCCCTAGAATATACATGTGTGGGAATTGCGTACAATGAAAAAAAAAATAGTTATTATTGTTAAAATATTCGCAGGCTAGCTAACTTATGTTTAACTCATTTGTGCATTGAATCCAGTACTTTGGAGATTAAAAAAAATGAGCTAAGCTACACACAACAAATTTTGAACGTGTTGCGTTGTTGGCAACGTTTGTACTTTAATTGAGTACAGAAATCGTTGATCAATTCTCTAAGTGTAAATATATTTTTAGCATACGATTGTTCATTAGTTGGTTTGAATAGCCATTGAAGTGTAACCTTTCAATAGAAATACTTTTACAAAATAATGCGGAAAATAATTCACACTCTAAGTTCTCATACTGAGGTGATCAAAATTATTTAATGTTGCTTTATCATTGTCCTTTTATTGATTACGTAAGTCCTTTAAACATCTTCCTAGAGAACACATGCATGTTCATACGTATATGTAAACCTGTTGCAACTTGCAGTGCACTGTGGTGGCTCAGCTTTGATGGCTGCAACCACGGGACAGTGATAAGTAAACACAGCTGCCGCAAAGGAACTGAGAATGTTCAAAAACTGAGCAGCTAAGGGAGCCTTTTAAAGCAGACTTGTATGAAGTACAGGTTGCTAGAGCCACGCCCAACTTAAAAAACAAATATATATCTCTTCGATTGATCATTCGATGCCTGTCAGCTATTAAGCGATGGAATCTTACAGAATAAGCTATGAATATATCAGAATATGATCAAGGACAGCAACCTGGCAAACTAGAAGTGGCCAGTTGCGATAAGTGATTTTTATAGCTGAGTTAAAAACATTCCCATGCTTATCTTGCAATGCCTGCTCTATTTTACCAATATAGATTCTGTTCTTCTATAAATCCAATACAGCCGATGGCATTGATGTGATGTTTAAGGGCATCATTATGGACCTGAATAGAGTACAACAATAACTTTAGCATTGAATTACGTGTAAATTTGAAAAATACATCAAAAATTTCCAAATTCGTTCGATATCAATCGGTGCATTGTGATTCATGGGATGAACTTGTTAGCGTTTTGACTTTATATAGTCACGCCAATCGGCAGCATCATCATCGCCATTAGACACTGCTGACCTCAAATGTCAATTGTTGCCAGTGAAATCGCAATTGCGAGCTTTTGTTTTGCCAACAGCCTTGGCCTTAGAACGAGTAATAACGAAAACAAGCAATTCATGACATTACATTACTATACATTTATATATATAGTTTATATATCTTAATGCACGATTCACATAGATCTGTCATTTATCTAACGGCACTTTTCTAAACAGCTGTTAGCAAATAACCGCCCCTAGACCCGCCCATTCAGCAGTTGTGTCTGACATTGCAAAACTATAAATAAAACACAAATCAAGCAATAAAAACAAACTTATAAGTACAATAGCAATAACAAAATAGCCGTTAACACAGCCCGACCCCGTCTGGGGGTCTGTTAGATTAATTGCACATTGATTACAGACAATTGCAATGTCAACGAGCCGCGCAAACGGAAATACAAAACACTAATCGCGCGCAAAACGCCAGCAAAACGCTTCAAAGTCGCGCGACAGCCGCCCCCAATTGAAGCTGCTAATGCGGAAGTAGCACAACGAGTGCTTGCTTGCATGCAAGTGTGTGTGTGTGTGAGAGTGAGAGGAGACCCAGCAGTACTCTTAGGAGGCCCATTCACGACAATCACAGCAATAGATCGACAGATACGCGATACAGTCGCAAATAGATTTGGAAAAAATATCAAATAAATATAAAAGATACACAAATAATTATGTATGTTTAAAATGCGACAACAATAAAACATTAATAAAATTTAAATTAATAATAAAAATCATTACAGAAGGTAGATAATAATCTGATGAAAGAGAATTAAGTATTAACTAGAAGACCATTTTTTCTCCGATCGTGACATTTTTTATTAAAAGAATAAAGCTCAATATGACAGTTGACTTTATACTTCACACAAACACACATTCCACCCATTAGATTGACAGAATGGGCGCGTTTACCAGAACAACTCGAAAACTTATCCAAAATCACAGGACAATTAAACACTTTTCGCTCATGTCAGTTGATAAATGCTATGTTTGAATACCGTATATAAAACCACCTCAAAATCTTGGTATAAACACATTTGAATAAATTCTCAACTTAAGTTCTATAATTAATCTAAACTGTTTGCCAGAAAACAAGCTCAAATCATTGATGCGTGAGTTGTTCGCTGCTAATTTCATGCTTCTTTCACGCTAGCAAGTTCAGCTGGCTATTCAGTCAAGTGCACTTAGGCACAGTTAAAGGCGAAGGCAAGCGATTCAGTGTCAGCGAGTACTTATTATTGTAGCTGCAATTACACAATTTACAGTAACTAAGTAGCTGCTGATAGCTAAAATATATTCTCAACATAATTTGTGAACTTTGATGCTATTTATTTTTGCACTTCGGATTGGTTTTTTTTAGTTACTTAAGTGTTTCAATAAATACTTATAGGCTATATGAAAACCGTGTGTAGCACACGTTCTTTAGGTTTAGGTTAGCAACTAAAATACAACGTCAACGGGGCACGGGGGGAGCCGTCGACAAACAAGGAGGCCGCTGCACGCTAGGCACACAGAAGCAGCTCGAGGCGCAGCCAGCATATACCCAGTATAGGAACGAAAATATGTACTACAACTTGAGCTGGCGTTTGGCCTGCTGTTTCTCCAGTTTCCGGACACGCTGATGCAGGAACTCACGTCGTATGTCGCTGGCACGCATCTCTAAAATGCAATTCAGTTTGTTGCGTATGTGCTCCGCCGTATGCACATCCGTATCGAAGTCGTAGTGCTTGAAACGGATGTTGCTGAGGCCACCAAAGAAGCCAAAGGGCGAACTGGCGCTGGAGCCGTGTGGTGGATAATGGCCCGGGCTGCCGGGTGAATGGGCAATGCCTGCACTGCCGCTGCCGCTGCCCGTGTTGAGCGTTGTGATGCTGGCGCTCATCGGTGCCGATGTGCAGCTGGAAGACATGCTACTGGATGAGTTCGATTTCAGCCAAATGCGCAGCAGCGCCTTCAGCTGACGTTGCTCCACAATCTCGCAGTGTGCCACCAAATCAATGGGCGTCGATACGGGTTTCCTTTGCGTCCAGAACTTGGCATTCTTGTGCTGATCGATCTCTATGCGTTCCCCGGACACGCTTAACGTCACATCGCACTTGAAGAAACGCTTGTCAATGATGCTTAGACGATATGCGCGATGCATGGGCGCTTCTAGCATATCGTTGTGATTCAACAGGCGCTGCTCATACTCTTTAACATGGTCCATAGGACTTCTGCCACCTCCAGCGTCGGTCACATCCCCGTTTAGATTCATGCTTTGCAGCGCATTAACGGCCGCATCCGCCATTGCCACCTTGTCTTCCTCCGATGTCATGGACTTGGTGCCCAGCTGGCTGTGATAGTCAATGCGAGTGACCGGTGCCAGCGGACGACGCTCGGCGAGCGTCAGATGCGAAAAGCCAAATTTGGAACAGGGCTCGCGATTGTCGAGTGGCGGAAAATCATCCATGTCATCGTTGTCCTCCGTCATATATAATGCATAGTGCTGTACAGACTTTAGCTGCACTGCATCTGGATACTGTAGGGTAGTTTTGTAGCAAACCAGGCCAATCACCTCAATGATTTTCGCCGTGGAGAGCACACAGATTTTGAGCGGATAATTGCGATCCGGCTCGGGCAGCATATTTAGATATACATTGATGCGTTTTGTGGGCATGCCCACCTGGGCGGTGCCATCAAAGCGTGCATACTCAATGAATCGATTTTGTGTCTGCTTGGGGCTCTTGGCCAGCTGCTCCGACAGCTTGCTTTTCACGCCCTCATCGGAGAGTTCGTCCTCGCTGCTTTTTGCTAGTTGCTTTGCGTTCACAGTTGTTGTTGTTCTTGTTGCTGTTGTTTTTGTGGAAGCTGAGGTTGAGGGCTTCTCTGTGGGTTTTTCGCCAACTACTTTGCGCATGAAGAAATCTTGACGATCCGGTGGCTGCACCTCCTCGTTGTAGTTGACGCTTTTAATTCGCGCCGCCTTTCGCTTGGCTATGTCCAGCTTTTCCAGTTTCTGCGCTGTGTTGGAGCGAAATCGATGAGCGCCCACCTCGGGATACATTTGTATATCAAATGAATGCGTGGACATGTCCAGATCCTCGTCATCGCTCAGATCCAGACCGGGATAGCAAACAAAGTCCGCATCTTGTAGCGGCTGATCCGCTATTCTTGGCGGCATCATATGCTGCAGTGGCGTCGACCGTTGCGTAGGCGTGGCAGTGTCTTGACTCTTTGACATGGACTTGCGCTGCTGCGCCGCCGCTTGTGCGCGGTGACTGCTGCGCCTATGTCCATCCATAGATGTGGTGGCAGTTTGATGTTTCCTTAAATAATGCTTGGGCATATCGTCACTCAGCATTACCGTCTCGCAGATGCCTGTATCATCGGTGGAGATGAACGAGTTGCGTATGTGCGAGAGCAGCCAATGCTGGTTGGAATAGGTGGCCATTGCACTTGGTACGTCTCTCTATCTGACTCACAAAACAAATGAAATTCTTAGTTATCTCCGCATTTGTGTGTGACAGGGAAGCTGTAGATGACAAAATGTCCTTTGAAGGCTGCGAGCCACAGCAGCTTTTCTTTAATTTAACAATTATTTTAACAATTTAAAACCAAGCCAAGTGGGTTTTTTCTTCTTCTTTCACGCGTCGTATTGGAAATCAGCTGATAATTGGGGCAAAGATGAAGAAGAGCGAAACTTAACAGAAAATGTTAATTCTAACAGAAAATTGCTAAAATTCAAAAATTGCGGTCAGTTAACATAGGATTGATAAGCTGCACTAAGAAAAACAATAACAATCGCGACACAAAACTTCTGTAATAATTCTATATTACTTTTTGTACTTTTACGTGGTGAGTAAGGTCTATAGATCTGGTGTTTACTGGAATAACGAAAAACACCGAAATTACCTGTTGAGCAGCGTTGTTACAGCGTTAAAGAGTGATGATTTAAGTTTTTAACCAAAATCAGAATTATCTCAACCTTTTCCCATTCATAACCATAAGTTTTTATTTCAGAAACTAAGCCAGGTGTTTTGAAACTTGCCATTTTTAAAAAATTTGATCATTTGTTAAAAACTGGTAGGCTACTGTTAACTGAACAGCTTTTAGGATAAGTTTTCGACCAGGGATGCAATTTGTTTACGATATATCGCCTTACAATACTAAAAAGTCAGCGGCAAGGTTGCGCTACATGCAGCTATGGTTGGGTTATGTAAAAGTCGATAAGTGACACAAGCAACAAAAACGAAATAAAAAATGAATGATTTAATCTAAGCATTAATTATTTTATTTTAATCTTTGCCAGCTGAAAATTGTTGTAAGTTTTTAAATATTTTTTTTTGGCCGTTTTGTTAATTCGATAACTTATGTTAATTGATCGGTGTTATTAATATAAGCGAAATATAAGTATTTATACAAGTATACACAAATGTTAATAAACGTAAACAATAGAATGTGTTACGAACGGGTTACTAAGGGGCAGCGCCGGCCAGACAGTTCTCTCTTTAGGGGTGGGTCTACCCATGCCCGCCGTCACGTACAATCACGAAAAACACGAAATCATCACTAAACTACAAAAAAAATACAAAACAAACCAAAAGACAACAACAGAAACGATATCAAAAACTTCGGCATTGAAGCGGTGGCTCAGCTGTTATCGCCACAGCGTACCCGCCCTGCCTGTGTTGTTAAATCATAATTTTAGAACAACACCCTATATTGCCAGATTTTAACTGGCACCTATCCAAACAACATTAAATTTCCCCTCTCCTCCACAATTACACTTAACCAGACATATTAAACGTTATAAAAGTGCTTTTAATTCAATAATAATAATAGCCTAACATAATTAATTAATTTAGGGAATGCCCTTATTGAAGGTTAACATTGGCCTTTCTTGGGCATGTTAAATATATAACTAATAAAGGTGGTTTGGGTTCTAACCAAACATAACGCGCACGTAAACAATAATGCGGTAGATTAGGGCATTAAATAATATACATATAAATAAATTAATAAATAAATAAACAGGATTACAAAAAAGATGGTCACACTAATGTGCCATATTCAAAAAAAAATCGTTAGCGTTTGAATTTAATTTACATTAGGCCAGAAGGGCCAAATAAGTAAATTAAACCGATAAATAAGGGGGCGGATATTATTAAGTCATGTCAATAACACTTACTTTTTCCATATATATTGTACTCACACATCATTAAATTATATACGTTGATCTTGGGCCCAGGATGACGTAGCGTGATGTTCTGTTAAATAAGCAAAGGCATATTAAGTATAATGACATTCCTATAAATAGCATCCATGGCACCTAAGTATCGGCATATTATTTCATAGTTACTTTAAAGGCGAAAAAATCGTTACTAAATCTTAATTTTAAATATAAACAAACAAATACATTTAATTTATACATTTTAGTTGAGCTTGCTTAACAGCGGCTCATTATAAACAAACAGCCGGCTGTCAACTTAACAGCGGCAGCGGTTGCGGTGCTGCCGGCGCTGAGGCGGCCAAACAAAAGCGGCTGAACCGATCAGCTGATTTTTGTAAACAATAACAAACTAACACTTGAACAATATGCTGATGCTTTTAGTTGCAATGTACAATAACAAAGGGATTAGATTTAAAACACAGATACAAGTGTAGACGGCAGTGCGTCTGCGCGACGGTGTTGGATGGTGGCGTTGTCAACCACAATTATCCCCGTCAGCGCTTAATTTCAGCCTTCAGTGTGGGTACGATGCGTCAAGGCAGACCCGAAGATTATGCCAGGCTCTGGCAGTCGGCAACAACACGAAAACTCCGCAAACTCGCTAAGGCTGCTGCGTGAACAACGCTGGGCGTACTCCGCACGATCACCAATTAGCGGATTGGTGAACTGCCTCTTAATCTGGGGCTGCGGGTGTTGTTCCACTCCACCGTAACCCAGTGGAGCACCCTCACAAGGCACACTTAGTGTGCAACCTTCACTCGCCGAGGGGCTGCTACGGCCCTGCGAGGTTATGTTTGCGAGGCGCGCCTGCGCACGATAAAAAGCTGAGCTTCGGGAGGGCCTTGCGACACATACGGGTGATGCTGTAATTATACTCTACATTAAAGCAACTTTACACTATGCAAACACTAACGTACCTTTTAAAAATAAAGCACTACACTTAAGATTTGCTGCGCACACTTGTGACTTCGACGCTGCATGCGTTTTCTACAACTGACCTCCAAAATGAAGACAATGTCGTGGCCTTTCCGCTAAGTTTGAATTATCCCACTTTATCATACTCTCGCTTATGCCCTTTCGGATAAGCGAGCGTACTTTGAATTCAATATTTGACAAAGAGAAGCATAAAAGAGACAGCCAAAATTCAAAACGGCTACTCTTAACAAGCGGCGTTGCCACCTAAGCCCAATATCTTTGCTCCGCTATCGATAGGCAAAGGCCCACATGCAACATCACCCAAGGATTTCCAGGGACGAGAAACCACCGACGGAATCTGAGGGAGCAAGGTGGACCGCTACTGAGATTTTGGTTCTTCGCCAGCTGCCCAATCTGGCCGGCCTGCCATATCAAAACCTTAGAACAGCGCCCCAACGTGAGGCACACCACGACTACGGACTAAAATCTTATGTCCTTAGCGTGATAGACCCCTAACGATCGTCCTTGCATATCTTCGAGCAAGTAAGAGTTGCTACCAACTCTTCGTACTACTCTGGCTCTCAGAAATTTACGAGCAAACTTGGCGTTAAAGGCTTTACCAAAGTCGCTAACCACAAAATTTCGTCGATAAACTTCCTGTCCCGGGCTAGCTTTGAACACCCTTGTTCTCTGGTCGGAACGTTGTTGGCTACGTTCATAAGCCGTATGCAACTGGCTTTGTACTCTCTGCCTTATGATTTGGAGCTTGTCTGTTGGATGCAGATGAGCTATCTCATGATCAGTCAGAGATCCTAATTTGCGAGCCAACTTGTAGTTCGCTCCGTTAAGGAACATGTGATGTCCGAAAACCGAGAAAAATGGGGTTACGCCCGTCGCCGTATGTACTGCGTTTCTGATAGCTACCTCGATCTCCGGTAAATACCGATCCCATTCTCGATGATCTTGATCGAGATACGCTCGGATGGCAGAGAGCACGGTGCGATTAACGCGTTCCGCGGCATTGCTCTGTGGCGAGTACACCGCCGTACGCATATGGGAAATACCAAAGGCTTCGACCATATTTTGGAAGATCTTCGACACAAATTGGCATCCGTTGTCGGAGTGGATGACTTCGGGCACTCCAAATTTGTAGAATACTTCGTTAATCAGGAAATTAATCACGTTCGACGCCGTTGCCTCGCGCATGGCTTTCAAAAACGTAAATTTTGAGAAATGGTCCACCACGATGAAGATCCACGCCTGTCCTTGCTTTGACCGTGGATACTTCCCTAAAAAGTCTATATAAAGCTTTTGGAATGGTCGATCCGTGATGACTTCCTTCCCGATCCCTACCTGCATGTTAAAGTTGGGAGCCTTACTCTCCTTGCAAGTCACGCACTGTTTTACCCAATCCCTAACTTGTATAGTCATGCCTGGCCAATGGAATTGACGCCGCAAGATCTCCAAAGTCTTTACCACACCCCCGTGTCCAGCAGTTTCCTGTACATGGGCCTTCTCGATCAAACCGGCTGTCAATTCCCTTGGCACCCATAGCTTCCACGTAGAGCCTTCCAATTCGTCTTCCAGCCGCGTGAAACTCATGCGCTTAAACAAGATGCCTCCTTCAATTCGTATGTCGAGCAACTTGCGTTGATCTAGACGTACTTGTTCCAGCAGTTCTTGGTACTCGGCTGATTCGAACGCTACCGTCTCGAATCCTAACAACTTTTCCGGATCTAACATCAAAGCCTCGACACTCCGCGATAAAGTATCGGCCACCACATTCTCGCTACCCTTTCTATGCTCGATGTGAAAATCGTAGCCTTGTAACTGTAATGACCACCTGGCTAGTCTCCCGCTTAGATCCTTCATGGACATCAGCCATTTCAGACTGGCATGGTCTGTGATGCATGTAAATGGCATCCCCTCAATGTAAGGTCTAAACTTGCGAATGGAGAGAAGCACCGCTAAGCACTCCTGCTCCGTGACGGAATAGTTCCGCTGATGTTTATTCAGCTTCGAGGAGAAGAAGGCTATAGGATGTTCTTGTTGATCGGCGTCCTTTTGGAACAACACCGCTCCTACTCCAAACTGTGACGCGTCACACTGCACAAAGAAACGCTTCGAAAAATCTGCGTGTGTGACTACTGGGGCGGTAGTCAGAGCGGTCTTTAACTTTTCCACTGACTGTACTGCCTCCTCACTCAACACAAACTTCCCACTGTCTTTCTTAAGTGATTCAGTCAGCGGTACCGCCAACGTAGCGAAATCTCTAATAAAGCGTCGATACCATCCTGCCGTTCCCAGAAAAGCTCTAACTTCCTTGCGTGAACGAGGCGCTGGAATTCGTTGGATTGCTATGACGCGTTCGGGGTCCATGCGTAGCATGCCACCGCCGATGATAAAACCTAAGTATTTCAAGGCTTTGAAACAGAACTTTGATTTTTGCAATCCGATGGAGAGATTCGCTTCTCTCAAGCACTGGCCTACTCTACGTAAATACTTGAGATGGGTCTGAAAATCGGAAGCTATGATCAACAGATCGTCTAGATAAACGAAGACGTTAGATCGCAACTCAGTGGGTACAACTTTGTCCATAAGACGAACCAGTCTCTGTGCTGCATTACATAGGCCGAATGGCATGACTCGGAACTGGTAGAGGGGCCTGCCAGGAACCGTAAAGGCTGTGTAAGGCTTACTTTTTTCGTCCAACTCTACTTGCCAGAAAGCGAATTTTAAATCGACGCTGGAGATGTAATGTGTCCTATCAATTCTGGAGAGGATGCCTTCTATGTAGGGTAGTGGATAAGCGTCTTTTACCGTCAAATTGTTGAGTTTACGTGCATCGAGGCAGAAACGATCTTTGCCCGGCCTTCGAACTACGGTGGTTCGGTTACTCCACGGACTGTTACTTTCCTCGATGATATTAAGACTCAACATTTTGTCCACTTCGTCGTCCACTACTTTTTGCATGGCCGGAGACAGCGGATAGGGTCGATCTTTGAAAGGTTGGGAACCCTCAACTAAATCAATAGTGTGTCGTTCCATATCGGTATTCCCCAACCCTGCTTGTTCGAAAGTTAAAAACTCTCCCTTTACGTTTTCCAACTCCACTCTTTCCTCTCTAGACAACTCCCAAGAATCTGGTTCACTTTCTACCACTTCCTCTTCCTCATCCCAATAGTGCCTCATCGTACCGGCTAGCAACTCTTCCACCTTGTTGATAGAGGGTTCAGGCCTTGCGGGACCTAAAATTGAGGGTGCAAGTTTGAAAACTCTCCAGAAATCAACCCCGAAATATGCTCGTTGCTCCAGATAAGGGCATATGAAAAACGTTATGTTCTGGCTCTGATTCTCGTACTTCACTGGTAACTCAACTCGGCCAATAATCGACCGATCCTCTCCGCCAGCAGTACGAACTATTGACAAGTAACGCTGCATCGGTACCTCAAGTTCCTCAAGGAATTCTCGACTCCCTTTCCCTAGCAAACTGACACTAGCGCCTGTGTCCAAGAGACCTCGTATGGCTTGATTGCCCACCACCACTTCGGCAAAGACGCGCGAGTCGGACTGTTCACCTCGTGCGATCGCTTCTACGACCTGCCCCTTCACTTCGCGACGTTTCCGAAAGCGATCTCGTGCTTTTCTCACTCGGCGAGTCACCATTCTCATCCCATCTAATTGCCTAGTGTTAAATATCCTATTTCTTATTTCTAAATATTTCCTCATCTTTTCCTCATGGGGAAGATGACGAAGAGTAACCTTAACCTGACATGCATCCTTAATCCTACTACCTTTCTCCTGCTCTGACTCTAACCCTTCTCCTACTGGGGTGGTGCTCTCGAACGTGAGTCCCCCGTTATTTTCACGTTCACTGGACCGTTTCCCAAACATTCGGGACACTTTGTCGATACGGTTCCTGGACAACCACACTTATAACAGAAAAGCTTCCGTTCTGTCGAGGGACACTCACGGAAGTCGTGGCCCGCCTCTTGGCAGTTCCAACAACCGGATCGCCCTAGACGCCTTGGTACAAACCTCGCCTCTTCTACTACTTCTTCGTGCTCTTCTCCTATCTCTTCGACCACTGCTTTCTTCCCCACGAAACGTTGTGAGTCACCATATGTTGGTCGGCTATATCGCCTTCCAAAAGTAGCTTCTACTTCGCACGCTTCGTCTCGCAGCTGGTCTACTGTGAAGAGATCCATAGCGTACAAGTAGCGAGCTAAGTTCTCGCGCAGACCCTTTTTGACGATCTTCACCAAGTGACGATCCGTTAAAGGCTTCTGCAACCGAGACGCTAGTTGTCGCATCGCATGTACATAATCTTCCACCATTTCTCCTGACTGTTGCTCCCGTTTTAACAACTCGTGCATCTTATCGTGCTCGGTCCAAGGACCTCGGAATCTATCTAGCAAAGCACTCCTCAAGGATGGCCAGCTGTCGACTCTTGATTGGCGCACATGGAGCCAATACCAATCTCTAGCTTTACCCGAGAGTAAGGTGTGGAAAGCACGCAATATTTCTCCCCAGGGGCAACGAAATTGGTGCTGCAGGAACTCAATCCGAAACACAAAATCCTCCACGGAAGCCTGACGACTATTGCCGTCAAAAGACACTCCCCACCTGTCCACTTGCCATGAACGGTTGGTCCTCTCAGAGTAATTATCGTAGGTGGGTTCGTATTGCCCATTTTCCCTGCCTCTATTATCCTCGCTCTCTCGTTGATTCGCAAAAGGATTGCGCCATTCGCGAGCCTGTCGATCTTCTAAATCCGGTCTACCCCTTTCGTATTCGAAATTCGAACGCCTCGGCTTTAGCGGCGGAGTTATCTCACTACCCTGTTCGCTATTGCGTTGTTTGGGTACCGCCCCAAGGGGTTTCGGAGCCACCGGAGGGGGTTCCTTATATAAAGGTCTAGCGGTCTGAAGTGGGTCAGGAACTAACATGCCGGGCAGATTTTGCAGACACGCGAGTGGACGAAGTGCTTCACCCAAAAGCTGCATCATGTTTTGCATCCCGATTCTAATTTCCTCTCGCAGCACTTCGCTGATATTCGGAGACAAAGACTGCCTATAAGTAGCCTGAGCCTGCGCCATCGCTGCGTTCACCGCTGACTTTTCAGTCGAGCCCAGATTCTGTGGTAATCGCGGGTACTCAGAGCTCCCGACTCGAGGTGGGGTGTGAAGCAGTCCTGTGCGCATGTTCAACGGCGGCCGAAGCCCATTACTGGCACCTTCGTTGTCGCTCCACATCAACTCGTCAGACGGTGCGCCTTTCGAGCGAGTATGATGGTGGTGATCACCTTGCTGACCACCTGTCGACATTTTAGGACCGTTATAAATTTTTAATAAATTACTAATCCGAATTAATAAATACTAATAATCTACCCAATCAAAACAACCGAACAAAAACAAAAAAAACAAATTTTTCACTCAACAACGCTGAACACAAATTGTCTCTCAAAAATAAATCATAAACAAAAAGGAGGAGAGGGAATAATTTTGATTTGCCGGAATGCCGTCATCCGGACTACGCTATTGCCACTTCATTACCGAATTCGGGCATGATAGTCGACTATACGGGTCATCCCACTGGTGGATGGCCGATAGTCAAGATCCTTGCCCCACCTGAATTAATTAATCCGTAGCGTTTTCGAGCAAATCTGGTTATCTTCCCTCTGAACTTGACTCCGGATGCAACGCGTAGCGACTTAAAGATCCTACGGGACACCAGACCCCAAGCCAGATCGTTGACGATCACAGACTTGCAGAAAACGGACGATTAGGTGATTACGCACAACAAAATAATTTAAATAACATCGTCGCCTAAACAAAAACTATTTAACCTATACTATATCACAGTATTTTATCACAGAATCGTTCCCATCACAAAAGTCCACCAGGATACAAACCAGTGGCGAATCGCCTGCTCTCAATAAGCAGCGATGACACACCGGCACCAATTGCGACTTGAACGGTCCCGACAAAAAATAAACCTTGGAGCAATGTACGCGCCTTCACTTAAAACGCCCCAGCCTCCAAGATCTACCATGACCTTATAGGACATCGACAACAAAAAACGAACTCTTCTATATCACATTATTCTTATCACAGCCTTTTTCTTATCACAAAAGTCCACCAGGATACGAACCAGTGGCGAATCGCCTGCTCTCAATAAGCAGCGATGACACACCGGCACCAATTGCGACGTGAACGCTTTTGACAAAGAAAACATAATGATAGCCTCCAAGTCCTATTCGGTCCCTATATGTCCCTATCCTTGTGCGAATGTCCTTTCGGTCATCCCTGGTCCGCGCGATTGAAGTGAGTCTTCGCTCCTTACAAGTCGCGGATTCGGAATGACCAAAAAGGCAGACCACTTTCGCGAGATTTCGTCCTCTCATATTTTTATTTAATTTAAACGAAAAGATTGCATCGATGTTGCCCAAAAGGAAACACCGTGCAACATTTTCTAATTGGGCGCCATATTGTTACGAACGGGTTACTAAGGGGCAGCGCCGGCCAGACAGTTCTCTCTTTAGGGGTGGGTCTACCCATGCCCGCCATCACGTACAATCACGAAAAACACGAAATCATCACTAAACTACAAAAAAAATACAAAACAAACCAAAAGACAACAACAGAAACGATATCAAAAACTTCGGCATTGAAGCGGTGGCTCAGCTGTTATCGCCACAGCGTACCCGCCCTGCCTGTGTTGTTAAATCATAATTTTAGAACAACACCCTATATTGCCAGATTTTAACTGGCACCTATCCAAACAACATTAAATTTCCCCTCTCCTCCACAATTACACTTAACCAGACATTTTAAACGTTATAAAAGTGCTTTTAATTCAATAATAATAATAGCCTAACATAATTAATTAATTTAGGGAATGCCCTTATTGAAGGTTAACATTGGCCTTTCTTGGGCATGTTAAATATATAACTAATAAAGGTGGTTTGGGTTCTAACCAAACATAACGCGCACGTAAACAATAATGCGGTAGATTAGGGCATTAAATAATATACATATAAATAAATTAATAAATAAATAAACAGGATTACAAAAAAGATGGTCACACTAATGTGCCATATTCAAAAAAAAATCGTTAGCGTTTGAATTTAATTTACATTAGGCCAGAAGGGCCAAATAAGTAAATTAAACCGATAAATAAGGGGGCGGATATTATTAAGTCATGTCAATAACACTTACTTTTTCCATATATATTGTACTCACACATCATTAAATTATATACGTTGATCTTGGGCCCAGGATGACGTAGCGTGATGTTCTGTTAAATAAGCAAAGGCATATTAAGTATAATGACATTCCTATAAATAGCATCCATGGCACCTAAGTATCGGCATATTATTTCATAGTTACTTTAAAGGCGAAAAAATCGTTACTAAATCTTAATTTTAAATATAAACAAACAAATACATTTAATTTATACATTTTAGTTGAGCTTGCTTAACAGCGGCTCATTATAAACAAACAGCCGGCTGTCAACTTAACAGCGGCAGCGGTTGCGGTGCTGCCGGCGCTGAGGCGGCCAAACAAAAGCGGCTGAACCGATCAGCTGATTTTTGTAAACAATAACAAACTAACACTTGAACAATATGCTGATGCTTTTAGTTGCAATGTACAATAACAAAGGGATTAGATTTAAAACACAGATACAAGTGTAGACGGCAGTGCGTCTGCGCGACGGTGTTGGATGGTGGCGTTGTTAACCACAATTATCCCCGTCAGCGCTTAATTTCAGCCTTCAGTGTGGGTACGATGCGTCAAGGCAGACCCGAAGATTATGCCAGGCTCTGGCAGTCGGCAACAACACGAAAACTCCGCAAACTCGCTAAGGCTGCTGCGTGAACAACGCTGGGCGTACTCCGCACGATCACCAATTAGCGGATTGGTGAACTGCCTCTTAATCTGGGGCTGCGGGTGTTGTTCCACTCCACCGTAACCCAGTGGAGCACCCTCACAAGGCACACTTAGTGTGCAACCTTCACTCGCCGAGGGGCTGCTACGGCCCTGCGAGGTTATGTTTGCGAGGCGCGCCTGCGCACGATAAAAAGCTGAGCTTCGGGAGGGCCTTGCGACACATACGGGTGATGCTGTAATTATACTCTACATTAAAGCAACTTTACACTATGCAAACACTAACGTACCTTTTAAAAATAAAGCACTACACTTAAGATTTGCTGCGCACACTTGTGACTTCGACGCTGCATGCGTTTTCTACAACTGACCTCCAAAATGAAGACAATGTCGTGGCCTTTCCGCTAAGTTTGAATTATCCCACTTTATCATACTCTCGCTTATGCCCTTTCGGATAAGCGAGCGTACTTTGAATTCAATATTTGACAAAGAGAAGCATAAAAGAGACAGCCAAAATTCAAAACGGCTACTCTTAACAAGCGGCGTTGCCACCTAAGCCCAATATCTTTGCTCCGCTATCGATAGGCAAAGGCCCACATGCAACACAACTTAACAGTTTTTGAAAAATCAACACATTTTGATGGATTTTTTTCGATTTCCCGATAAAAATGATGCGGCTAGTTTTCCGATTTTTGTCGAAAACACTTTTAAACGCTACAACAGGGCTTATTATTTGAAATGCAGTTTAAATTTTGTGTAATTTAATTAATAACTTAATCGAAGTTTACACCCTAAACATATGTTGGCCTGAATGCGCATTTGTGTGAATGTCAAAACAGCTGAGACAATGCGTTTTTACAATTTTTGTTGCATTCGTTGATTTAGTAGTAACAATTTATTTGATGTGCTGCAGTTTCAGCGTTTTGTAAGCTTAATTGGGTATGCCGCCATTATTGATATATTCCGCCTCAAGTGGGTCAATTGGCTTCCGTTGATAGCGTGCAGGCAATTCCCAGTCTTCAATGGCCGGTCCTCCTGTAAGCTGTGTAATTCAAATGCATACATTAATACCATTAATAAACTGCACCAATTTGTACGGCTACTGTAGTAAGTGTGCTTGGAAAGTTAACCTTTTTCCCTCCTGTATCCCTTGAACTTGCCTGCTGACTTGGGTTCGGCTTGGTGCTTGCCAATGCCTGACCACCTTTACGAAACTGTATGAGTGGTACACGCTTTGACAATCGGACCAAAGTTAGACGCACCATATTAAGACTTTTAATATTTAATTTTCGTTTTCAACACACAAAATTTCTGATCGAAGTTACGTGAAAAACAGCTGATAGATAGCAAGCTCTGTGCAGTGTTGCCACACTGTATGGAATCAAAACTATTTGCCGTTCACATAGACCGGTGCCAAGGAATGCCATTCAAAGACAACGTTGTCAAGCAATGGAATTCACACAAAAGTGTAACATTCAAAGACACTCACAGGCCTGCGGCGTTGAAAAACAAATTTGTTTGCATTTTACAATTTTTTTTAAAAGTTTATAAATAAGTTATTAAAGCTGACCAACGCAATGAGTGTCGCAAGCGGCGGTAGCAGCGCCACTGCTGGCAGCGCCGGCAACAACAGTGCACTGCCAATGGCGCAACTGGCTGATGGCTGGCTAGAGCTTGAATCGGATCCGGGCCTTTTTACGCTGTTGCTGGAAGATTTTGGTTGTAAGTGAATGCTACAAATCGATTGTAAAGCTTTTAAAAGTAACTAAGCGATGCTTGCAGGCCATGACGTACAAGTTGAGGAAGTTTACGATTTGCAGAAACCCATTGAGAGTCCATATGGCTTCATTTTTCTTTTTCGCTGGATCGAAGAGCGTAGGGCACGTCGAAAAATCGTCGAAACGACTGCGGAGATATTTGTGAAAGATGAAGAAGCCATATCAAGCATATTCTTTGCCCAGCAGGTGGTGCCAAACAGCTGTGCCACCCATGCACTGCTTTCCGTACTGCTGAACTGCAATGAGAACAATCTGCAGCTGGGCGAAACATTGGGTCGCCTTAAGGCTCACACCAAGGGTATGAGTCCGGAGAACAAGGGCCTGGCCATTGGCAATACACCGGAGCTTGCCTGTGCGCATAATTCGCATGCAATGCCGCAGGCGCGTCGGCGTCTGGAGCGCACTGGGGCTGGCGTGGCGAGCTGTCGTTTTACCGGCGAAGCATTCCACTTTGTCAGCTTTGTGCCCATTAATGGGCAACTGTTCGAGCTGGACGGCTTGAAGCCGTATCCCATGAATCATGGCTGCTGGGAGGAGCACGAGGACTGGACGGACAAGTTTCGACGCGTGATGGCTGAGAGATTAGGCATTGCGACGGGGGAGCAAGACATACGCTTCAATCTGATGGCGGTTGTGCCAGATCGACGCATTGCAATCACACACAAGCTAAAGATGCTGCGCACCAATCAGGCCATTGTCTCCGGCACACTACAGAAGCTGCTCAAAGCTGATGAGCAGGGTGAGCGCGATGAACAGCAGCGACCGGACACACCTACCACGCTGCTGGAGCCGAGCGCATTCACGGCACGCGATTTGCAATCGCTACTCAAAAATCTTGACACGGAAATAGCCATCAACGAGCAGCATTTAGCCGATGAGAACGATCGTCGGCAAATGTTCAAAGTGGATGCCAGTCGGCGCACCCATAACTACGACAAGTTCATCTGCACATTTCTTTCCATGCTAGCCCATCAAGGCGTGCTCGGCGAGCTGGTTAGCCAACATCTGCTACCCAGCAAAAAGATTAGCGGCCAAAGTGCCGCCAATCGCGTTAGCAAGCAAAGCGGCACAGCTTCCAATACGGCTAATAGCAATGCCAGCGCCAATGCAGGCAGCTCCAAGACACAGCCGCAGCAGCAGCAACAGCCGCAGACGCCAAAGAATGGCAAGTCGCCAGGCAAAACGCCTGGTCGCAGGCGCAAAGGACGCAACAAGTGCAGGAAGCGTAAGTGATGCGCTCTGGACAGAAACCAGAATCTATAATATAAACTATCTAGTTTAGTTAGTTACTAAGGCCGTTTTCTCATGTTCATCATAACTTTACATTGTAAATATACTATGTCTGATTTTGCTGCATTTACTGCACACAATAAACAAGGACAATCAGTTGCGCATCGATTGAAATGTTTTTTTATACCCTTGAGCAGCGTATTATAGTAATTCTGTCACGAAATCTGTGACGCACAAGTCTCCGACCCCATAAAGTGTATATAAACTTGATCAGCATCAACAAACGAGTTGAACTTTGATCAATATCAAACTACTATATCTTATAGAACTACTATCTCATCGTTTTTATATTAAAGACCTTTTTGTTTATGCAAATATTTCAACCAAACTCGCTTGTACCCAATTTTATTAAGTTTCGCACTTTTTTTTAACAAAATCGGAAAACTAAATCTTATAGCTGTCAGGCAACAAACGGTGGAAAATAAAGTCTTAATATGCAAAGCTTTTCTAAAAGCTTTTATCCTAGACCTGCACTATAATTAAATTGTCCACTTTTTTCTAGTTGATTATTGAAACAAGCTGCGACCCGAAATAAATGTGTAGCATTTTTGGTATTATTTGTTCATCTTTTTAATAATAAAAAAAAACAGTTTGATCATGTGATTAAATGTAGCAAGTCCTCTTGGCATTTAAAGGACTCAAATGTGTATGCATTACAATATGTTTGTACATATATATATTTCTATATATGGTATTAGTATACCAAACAAAAATGAACTATTTCCTTAACTTTCGAAATTGTTGTATTCTCTGCTGCTTTTCTTTCAGTTAAGCTCATCTTAAATTATGTAAATGTTGTTGGACTCGTTGTGAGTTGATCAACTAAAACAAAACAATGCATACTATCTATCGTATATATATATAGCGGTATATATATGTGTGTGTGTGTGTGTGTGTAGTATGTTTCCATATAATATGTAATGTTTAT
The DNA here is from genome assembly GCA_949708635.1 of Hirtodrosophila cameraria. Classification (NCBI taxonomy): domain Eukaryota; kingdom Metazoa; phylum Arthropoda; class Insecta; order Diptera; family Drosophilidae; genus Hirtodrosophila; species Hirtodrosophila cameraria. The sequence goes on along the minus strand of OX453089.1, from coordinate 15,386,391 downwards.
AAACTATGAATTAAAACAAAGGCATTTGAATGGCGCCCCATCAAATGTTTAACAAATAGTTTGTGTATGTTTCTACAGACAAGGCAATGACAATTGTTTGTTATTTCTTCTATAGTATGTAACTGGTGATGATTTGGAGGATGTTTGATAGTGATAGTGATTGTGTGTTTGATAGTTTGTTTGTTTGTTTTTGTTTTTTGACACGACTAAAGCTAAAAATGTTTTAAAGCCGTTTATCTGCTAAGGATATGGCCGTACATATGCATGTCTATGTATATTAATATTTAAGGATACATGTGAGCAGTACAAGAGCAGCCTTTAGGACAAAACATTATTAATTATGCTTTATTTCTGTTCGTTTATAAATGTTTTTTTTTTTTTTTTAGTTGTTTTGTTTACTTCTGTCTTCTTGGGTGTAAAAACAGTTTTGTATTTCTGAATTTTGCTCAATCCCCGTAATAATAACAAACGTTTCACGAACATCGTTGGACAACAGTTAAAAATGTTTGTGACCTTTTGTGTTTGATGTTGTTTGTTTGTTTGTTTTGGTATTGTTGTAGTTAAATTATGGTGTAATGCTTGTTGTTGTGGATGCATTCTCCTTCTTGTTGAGCGTGTGTGGATGTGTTCAACTGGAAACCGTCGCAGTTTTCGCTTCATCGCTTCCATTTGTTAGCGTGGGCGCATCGTTCTTTGTCTGCTCAGTCTCTGCATTGTCATTTTCATTATCATTGTTATTGACACCCGCTACAAGCGTTTTCAGAGCATCAGTTATTTCATTCTCCTCGGTATTTGTCTTCAAATGCCTTTCAATCTCGTTGCGCACCTTGACAATGTCCTTTTGACTGTCCAATCAAATGAAAAATCAAGTTTCAGACTGCTGTCATCTCTCCTAATATAAGTATGTAAATGTTACCTGATATGCACAAAGAGTATCCCATTGATTGTATTCAGCATTTCGAGCACCGAGCCCATCGACGGCGGCGTTATGTGTATGGGCGGCAGATCACTGGTCAGCTTTCCATTCGAATAGATGTCATTCATCTTACGCTGCAGCGCCACAGCCTCATGCGTCAAAAGGCGCAGACATTCTGCCGATTCACGCGTCTTCTCGTGCTTCTCGCCCAGCTATTCATATTTAAGGTAACAATTCAGAGTTGTAATTAACAAATACGTTCAATTGAGTAGCTTACCTGTGACTTGTAAATGGAGTAGGTCTCCTTCTCATTGTTCAGCGCTGAGCGGAAGTCGCCCATGCAGGATTGCGTACGCGCCATCAGATGATAACTGACTGCCACATGCATGGCCTTGTTGCCAAAGTACTTCAAATTAAGCTTCAACGCGTGCTCGATGAAGCGCAGCGAGAGTTCATACTCGCCCAAGGCATGCAGGATTAAGCTGATGTTGCTCTGCAATAAATTGAAGGTTATTATGTTGTGCTATTGTGGACAATTGATTTGATACGCACATCGATGAGTGCCACTTCGGGATGATCCTCGCCGCAGATAAGCACCATCAGATAGCGTGCACGGTAGAGCAGCTTTAAGGACATGCCAACATGCCCATTGGCAAACGAGTAGAGTGATAAATGTGTCTGCAACAGATAAGGAGTTATAGAGTATAAGATAGGCATGTGCCACAATCGAATATCAGCACTTACGTATTCCAAAATGGTTGATGGATGATCGATGCCATTGACACGCTCGCTCATAATGACAGCGCGCTGTTGAATGGCCAATGCGTCCTGAGCGTCGCCCAGCAAATAGCTGAGGCGTGCCAGCATGCGTAGACAGGAGCCGTTCTCCTGATGCATGGCTCCAAACACATTGTTGAGCAAATTGAGTGCCTCGCTGATTAGCTCATAGCCCTCCTTGAGGAGTCCCTGTTGTATCTTGGCCTGGCCGGTGGTATAGAAATTGTAGGCATCGGAGGCACGTGGACTGATGTGTTTGACCACGGGGAATACATTGACAATGTCATCGTCGCCAAAGGTGGGCTTGTGCTTGGACTCAAAGTTGTACTCGCGCAACAGAACCTGGATGCCCACTTTGAGGCAGAAAGCGCGCATCAAACTGACGCGCAGCAAACCGTATTTGGCCCCAGCTGTCTCAATGGAGTCGCAGTCCAGCTCCCAGTTCCAGTATGTCTTCGCTTCCTTGCGTATCTGCTGCCACAATGAACGCGGCGTCATCAGTGTCCAGTCGTTGTTGCTGCCGCTGCTGCTGCCTGAACCGTTGGCTCCTGCATAGCCTGTGGCCACAGCCGTTGAGCTGCCATTCTGTGAGGCAGCCTGCTGCTGGGGCTTTGAGCTCTTTGCCGATTTGTGCTTGTTGTGCTTGCCACCATTGTTGCGGGTCTGCTTCTTGTGCGCATCCTCGCTGCTGACGACGGGATTTACAGGTCCCGTGGTCAGCAGACAGTTAAGAAAGTGACTTATGGCAGCCGACAGATGCAGTGGCTCAGTGCTCTGCATATATGTGTAGTAAATGTGCTTGGTTGCGCGCACAATCAGCTCAAGTATGGCAATGCGATGCAGATAGTCCATGCGCGGCATCTGGCCAAGCATTTTGATCACCTTGCCCAGGTACCGCACATTGATGCCGTGACTGTGCAGCGATTCGGTCAAACTCTGACCATCGATGGGCGGCGATGAGTGACTCATGTGCTCCTTGATGAAGGCGGGTATTTGCTTGACAACAAGAAATTCAGCGGCCTCCTGGACAAGGCGCTTTTGCTTGGCCATCGAATGGATGCCGCCCTCGGGGCCATCAATATGACGTATGCCCGGCGAGAAAACATCCGGATTGAAGCGGAAATCAAACTCTTTCTCTTTGAGCGAACCCACTGCGGAACAGGCGCTTTTAACCACCTCAGCAGCCTGCACTTCATTCGAGATGGCCGCATTAGATTGCGCCTCGCGTATCGCGTTCACCATTGCCTCTGCGCTCTTCGTCTCGCTGGCACTTGGCGTGGTCTCTTCCTGCTTCTCCTCGACCTCCTGTCCCTCAGTTGCCAACTGCTCCTGCTCTTCTGGCTTTTCAGTAATGGCTGGCAGATCTTTTTCAGCCGCCTGCTTTTTGGCATTCAGTTGCTGCAGATGCACTGCAGCAATGCGTATGAAGGATACATAGCGGTCCTCAATGAAGGCTTCGAGCAGCTCCTGTCGTAGGCAGCACAGCTTGTGACGATGCTCAATGGGAAAGCCCATATCGGTGAGCTCTTTACTCAGTTGCACATCCTGCAGCTTAAGAAAATTCACATCTGGCGGGAAAGTGCGCAACAGATCGAGTATATAGTGGCGTCCATCGTTGCCAATGATGCCCTTGCACTCAACGGAGGAGCACAGCTCCACGGGCTCATCGCGCTCATTGAGCACCGAATGCGGCAGTATTTTCAAATGCTTGCCCGCCAAACGCAACAGCTCCAAATACTTGGGATGGCTAAGCACCGTCTTGCCAAAGTCTATGGAGCCATAGACAACGGACTGTTCCTGTTCCCGCTCCAGTATGCCCGGTATAATGGACTGCGCAGTCACGCGATACCCACGATAGTCAATCACCACAGTGCCCAGCGTATAGAGGCCCTCAACATCGACGGCATTGTAGACGCGAACACCATGCAGATCGTAGCGTGGCGCCACAAAGGCCGCATGATCTCCACCCAGCTCCTTGTAATGGTCGCGCACATCAAAGCCCAGCGAGAAGAATATGTTGTTCCATATAAACATCTGCATTTTGGCATCCTCGCCAGGATTGATGGCCAGCACGTTGCCATCGATAACGGCCATTGCTCCGCGTGTTGCCGCCGTTACAAAGTCACCATGCACCTTGAAGATGGCGCGCTCGCGCAGCAAGCGCTCTGGCAGTGTTTTGCGTGGCAGTTCTCTGGTCGTCTGCAGCTCCTCATTCCAGTCGCGTGTCTGGCCAGGTATGTGCTCCTCGTAGCTGCTTAAAACCGAAACGAAAATAGAGACAATTTCTGGTGAAAATTTTCAAAATAGATGGGTAAATCGACTAGACTTACCCAAGTTTGGAGCTAAAGGCATCTTCAGCACGTATGGCGTCGACGGTGTGCTCTAATTGTGGCGCTGACCATTGGTAGACCTGGTAGGGCGTCGCTACGCGCTCAAAGGCATGGCGCATAGTACGGCGTTTCTGTATAGCCTGGAAGGCGCGCCGGAACGAGGGCGAGATGTGCGAGAGTAGATCAATGAGGGAGTGGCTTAAGTGACTGGGATTGTCGGGCTTTGGATTGAAATTGTCGTCTGTGGACTGATTGATGTAGAAGCCCTTGGAACAGGCAGAGATGTGAAAGCGCTTGTCCTCCATTGTGACCACATACAAATACATCAAATCACCATGTAGCTTCCGGGGACCGGGCGGTGGATTCCAAGCTGATGTCGTTAGCACCTTGAGCGCCTGTGGTCCTTTGGCACTCTTAACATTTGGATGCAGTGGCAACAGCGGCGGCTCACGCACGCCGGGCGTCACATAATCCGGTGGTGTACAATCAACAGAGTCGGGACGCGTCCTCTTCTTGTCCAACAGATCACCCTGTGTGATCGTATTCAAAAATGTCAGCGATGTGCACTCGATGCCATTGTACGCGTCAGCCGGATCCAAATTCTTAAGCAGATCACGCACATGGCGCACGTGAATCCGTGCCTCGCGCATTGTGTACGGCTCCTCGACGACGCGTATGGTCGAATCATGCTCTAAATGCTCGATAGTCTTAAGCTCAGCAAAATTGTCCAGCGTCACATTGTCCAGCTGCAGCGAAAAGCAAGTCCTGTGGCATGTCTCCTCGCGATCCATCAGCAGCTGATGGATCTCCTGCACCAGCTCCATGCTCGACAGCTGCACGGTGAGCAAATCTGAGCCCGGACTGCTAATGTTCACCGTTATGCCCACATCATGCAGCACATCTAAGTCATCATCCGCTGAGGCTGATTCGCCTTCAACAACAGCTCCCTCGCCTGATGCTCCCTCTGCTAATGGCTTCAACTTATCGCCCTCCTTGACATCCAGCACATTTGCATTCGCATCAGGTACGTCCCCATTAACCGTACTTTTTTCCTGCTCCGCATGCCCATTGCTCAAAGATACTCCGGCTTTAGTCTCATCTCCTTCCTGGGGCGGGCTTTTGTTACGGTTTTGATTTTTCTTTCCTGTAAAATGCAAAACAATCAAATTTTGTTATTCAAATTGCTCAGCGGTCAAATAGTTCATTGAATTGTTTAAAAGTATTGTATATAGTTCAAAATATGCATATGTTTATAGTGAATGCAGTTTTTCTAAAGTTCCTGTTCACTTCAAATAAAATGGAATAGAATTAAGATTAAGATTAATCCATAATCGACCTGACCTTACCTTAATATTTCGCCTATGGTTATATAACAATGTCAGTGTCCGTTTACTTTTGCCATTCACTGTAGCCGGCACACAAACATATGATTTTTATATGCGTGTAAATATGTGTGTGGGTGGGTATGTGTGCGTGCGTTGTAAAACAAAACAAGAGTATAGCAAATAAGGGCACAGCAGAGCAGAGACAGAGGCAGTGCTGATAAGACACCTACTCAGAACTGAAGCTGAAGAATGCAACGGTACCAAAAAAAAAAAAACTAAACTTCGAATTTTAGATTTCAGATTTAGGCAAACGATTTTAACAGAGTCTCGCTAATTTCGACAGCAAAGATAGAAATTACAAATAACTAAAATTGATGCTAATCAGAAAATTCATAAACAGAGCAAGAGAAAGAGAGAGAGAGCGAGGGATGAAATGAGCGAGAGTGTGGGTGTTTTTATTTATTAAAAAAAAAAACATGATTTACATAATGTGCACAAGTGTGTGCGTGTGTGTGTAATTGTTTGTTTGTTGCATGCAAGTGCGTTAAGCGGCAAACACGTGTTAATTGTAGGTTAAAGAAACAATTCGATTGCCGCTCCTGGGGGGTTAATGAACAATGGACAACGACATACATATACATATGTATGTACGTAACACAAACATATGTGTGAGTTAGCATGTTAAGAAAACACACGCACACACAAAAAACTCCCATGCAATTGAAACGCACGCGGTGCTGCCGTCGCTGCTGCTGCCGCCCGTTGAGGGGCAACGACAATAGCGCAGAGTAATAGACAGCAAAGCAGCAGGCCAGGCCGCATTTAAAGCATTGATAGAAAAACACATTACGTAACGTAAAAATGTTATGTGATGAACTTATTTTTTTTGTTCACGCTAAAATCGCATTTGAGCACTGTTTGGTTTTTGACAGCAAATTGACGATTAGTTGAACAACGCACAGCAGAAAGAGAGAGAAAGATGGGAAGGGGAGAGGTAGTTTGATAGCAAATGTCACAGTTTAACGCACCTTTCTTCTTTGATGCGGCGCTGCCGCTGCCATTGACCATGTTCTTTTCGCCGGCTGCGTTGTTGTTGTTGTTCTTGTTCTCCTTGGCTTTGGCCTTGCCAATGGCGTTGTCAGCGTCGCCAGTCGCCGTCGCTGTATTTTTTGCATCAATCTCGAGCGCCATGCTGCTGCTGCCTTGTTTTTAGCGCACAAAAACCAAGTCCCAAATCCAAATTCTGTTACACGCGAACGTTTGCCGTTGTTACACAACTCCTACGCTGCTCTGCTGTACGCTGGCGACTGCTGCTGCTCTGCTACTTGCTCGCTCTCTGCTCTGCTCACTGTGCTCAAACCGTTTGATTGCGCGTATGTGATTTTGATTTATAACTAAACTATCTAATACAAACGGGGATTTATTATCTGGGTGTATTTTCGTAAACATATGACAATTATATCTTTGGCTACGTTACGGAACAATGATTCTTTCCCAGTCGTTAAATTAGAAAATAACGCGTTCTTTTCTGCTGGAAATGGCCAGTGTGACCGTGCTACGATTCGGTAAATAAACGCCTATTTTATTTTAGACTGGTATTTTTTATTGGTATATATTTACAAAAATAACTCAACAGGCAACACCGAACGTCAACGTTAACAGGCGAATTGTTCACACTGACAACAAACAATGTCGCTGATTAAAAACTTAATTAAAGAAACGGAGAACAAGCCGCGTAAGAAAAAAAAGAATGCAGGCTCTGACGAAAGTGATGCTGGCGACAAGGACAAGCCATTGGGGCCGTTCATTAAATCGGCTACGGATCTACAAAGATTAAAACTCGAAAAGCTTATGAAAAATCCAGTAAGTCAGCTCGTCACGAACGCTATAAATAATCACTATATCAAAATATAACTTTGACAGGAAAAGCCAGTTATCATACCAGAGCAACGACGCGAGCGGGATTACATGTCCTCGGTGCCCACATTTGTGCGCAATGTGATGGGCAGCAGCGCCGGAGCGGGTTCAGGTGAATTTCATGTGTATCGCCATTTGCGTCGCAAGGAATACGCTCGTCAGAAGAACATACAAAACCAGAGTTTACGCGAGGCCGCCGACGATGCCTATCAACAGAAATTAGATGATAATAAGCGAACTGCCGACGAACGCACGGCCAAGAAACGTGCAAAGCGACTCAAGAAAAAGCAGCGTGCAAAAAAACCGCGCCAGCAAAAACCTAACGAAGACCAAAAGCCGGCTAGTGAGTCCAGTGAAAGTGCATCTGAAGATGAGGACACTACGGCAGATGTAATGCCGCTGACAGAAAGCAAAGAGACAAATTCTGATAAGGCTCCTTCAACTGAAGTTCCGGATAAACCTCCTTCAACTGAAGCTCCGGATAAAGCTCCTTCAACTGAAGCTGCTAATAACGCTTCTCCCGCTGAAGCTGCCATTAAAGCTTCTAAAGATGAAGCTGATAAAGCTTCTTCAGATGAAGATGCTAATAAAACTTCTTCAGCTGATCAAGCTCCTTCAGCTGAAGCTGCTAGTAAAGCTCATTCAGCTGATCAAGTTCCTTCAGTTGAAGCTGCTGATAGAGCTTCTTCAGCTGACGCTAATGAGCAATCTAGATCGGCTGAAGCTCCTGATCAACCTGAAAAAGCGCAGCCTGCGACTGTAACTGCAGCTGAGCAGCAAGAGAATTGACTTGTTTTAATTATATTGTACGCTTTTGAAAATAAATATGTTCTCGTATGGTTTATCAGTGAAACAAGATTGCGGTTTTATTTATTTTATGTATTATATATGTATATATATATTAACCGTTTCGTGTAACGATACAATTGCCACTGTAGTAATAATTTGCTAAATACCGATTGCATATTATGGTTTATCTTCATTTTAGGTAATCGTTTTTTGTTTTTTTTTTGTAAAGTAGGTGATAAGCGAAGCGTTTTGAAAATTTGCATTGAGTTTTTGAATATTGTTCAATAATGTGATACCCATATATTATGATTAAGTAATAGTATTTATGTAAGGTGCAATCAAAAACGTATACTATAAATGGCTTGAACGCTATAATTGAGAGATTACCCAGTTTTCTTGGATGGATCTAGTTTGTTATCAATTTTGCTTTGGGTCGCAATACTCTTTGGGTGAAGAGCATATAAAATGTGATGAAGAGTTGAGTTTTTGTTTTGGTTTTGTTTCTTGAAGAATCAAATTTTATTGTTTACATTAAGTTTTTGTTTTTATCCACAATCCTGTTGTTCTTCTTATTATTTTCTGCATATATAAATTTTTGAATGTTCCACAAATAATTAATAATGTATACATATATAACTACTATATTTTGCCTTTGCACTTAAAACAAATAATTATAATTAAATTTGCAGCATTTTTGTTTTTGTTTTTTTTTTTTCTAACGTAAATCATATTTTGAACTTAAAGCAAACTTAAACTTGTACACATTTTTTATAGGTTTATTTGTTTTTGTTTAGATCCTTTAGCAAAAAGGAACACAAAACTAAGAGCTGATATTCGTAAATTATTGTAAAAGCGTTGTTAATGTTATTAAAAACAAATTATCTCAATTTCACTTAAGAAATGTCAACTAATTCTTAATAACAAATTGCTTTTGTGAATACAATTGTTTAAAAAATCGTTCGCTCTACGTTTTAAAAATATATATAAAAAAATACTTTTGTTTGTTGCTGCTTTTGTGGTTGAATTTTTTGTATTGCGCGTTCGATAAATTTAGCTATTAATATGCGCTTATATGCAAAATATTCAAATACGTCAACATCATAAAATTTCATGTGAAGATTTTCTCTATATCATCGAGCGAGTGATTTCAACATTTTGGATTTGACAAACAACATTTAGTCGTACAATTGTTTTATGTATTTTATATTATATAATTTTTTCAAATGATTTTCACACTCAACATTTTTTTACGAGAATTCAACTACAGATCTTAAGTTTTGTCGGCTAGCGAGCGTGCTCTGTGGGCGTTTGTTTTTGTTGTTAATTGTTTTGTTTTTTTTTTCTTGTAATTATAATTTTTTAATGTTTCTTTTGTTGTATTTCTGAGGCGTGGGTCTACACAGCATTTAAATTAATAGTAATCGTATGTATATTAAAGATATATAAATATGCATGTACTTTGTATATAGTTGGTAGGTAGGTAAGTTAATTAGGAGGCCGTACATTAAATAAATATTTCGTTTTTCTCGCTGTTTTTTTTTGCAATTTGCTGCTTTAACTTTAGACATACATCATATTTATAACATATATTTGAATATACACAAATGTATTTGCATCTGTATTGACGCATCTGATAAAGGTGGCTGAGACTGTGTGCTATGTATGTGAATTGCATATTTAAATATATATATATTATAAATATATATAAATATTGTAGCTTTATTAATTATGTTTAAATTGAGAAATAAGCAAATCGTTTGCTGAGTTCTGTTCCTAACGACATTCCCAAACTTTAACCGTTTGATCCACGCTACCTGAAATGACATACGGATGCGCTTTGTGAAAATCTGAAAAAGAAACATCATTAAAATTACAATTATAAAACCTATTTTTATAATCAACTTACCGATGGATGTGCAGAAATGCTGATGCGCATAGAGCGTCTTCATGCATCGTTTATTGCGCAAGTCCCACACCCGAATGGTCTTGTCATCACTGGCCGATACCAAATATTTGCCACCCGGATGGAATGCCAAGCCACGTACCCAATTGTCGTGCCCATTCAATGTGAGCAGACACAGTCCAACGCTCACATCCCAAATGCGTATGGTTTTGTCGCGCGAACCAGATGCCAGGAAAGGTCCCTGATGATGACCCTTCTTGTTGTCAGCGCCGGCTGCCTCGTTTATCGCTGATGCGGCCGCCTCTGGCGCCCAGGCAATGCATTCCACTGTATGATCATGATCGCGTAGTTCAACCTGCACCATCAAATAAATTGTATTTTTTAGTTATTAAAAGATTAAAACATGTATATAGAAATGTAAAGTTTACAAAATTCAACTGCTTATCGGATTTATAATGCACATTTAAAAAATTGCTTTATTTGATTGTTTAAAGATTGCTTACAAAATCCCTCTTTTACACTAATAAACACATTTCTCATAATTCTATATAAATTCTTATGTTTTTTTCAAAGATTTAAAAACAATTGATAAAACAGATCTCTTTCCTACCTTGCAGTCTTTTGAATCTGTCAACCAAACGCGTATTGTGTGATCATTTGAGCATGTAGCAAAGATGCTGCCTTCAATGTGCACGCGCACCATTCGCACCCACTCCCGATGACCGGTGTAGGTTTTAACGCAGTAGCTAAGATAGATACGCGTATAATTAATAAGCTGGTTGATCACAATGGAGATAAAACTTTATGTTACACTCACCCCGTAGCCACCTCCCACATTTTGATGGTGCGATCACGCGATGCGGATAGCACATAGTCTCCGGCGGGCACAAAGGCTACCGAGGACACATTGTGATCGTGACCGTGCATGGTTTTAACACACTCGTAGCTCTGTTGGAAATCCCACAGTTTGATGGACAAATCAGCGCTGCAGGAGGCTGCAAAAAAGCAAACAAGATTCAGAGAGTTACGAGATGTGTATTATTAATAAAGTTGTGTAATTTGCTTACCTAATAGCTTGCCCTGCGCATCGAATGCCACATCCTGCACAGAGTCTGTGTGTCCTTTGAGACTACGCTCATATTCACCGGTTTCAAAATCCCATATCTTAATGGTTGCATCTTCCGAAGCTGAAACCATGAGTCCGAATATTGGATGAAATATAACCTGTAAAAGCAAAAGCAATATTAATATTAATTGATTCAAGTCTTTAACGTTTCATTCGCGGAACTTACCCTCGTTATGCTTGCACGATGTCCTGTCAATGAGTATTTCTCAGGCGGCCTGGGTATCCACTCGCCAGGCGTGCGTTTGTTCTTTGTGGGCGCACCCTCGATAACCTCCTTCTCAGCTTCAGTTAGCTTAGCCTCTAGTTCCATGACCTTCTTTTGCAGCCGTATGACTGATGTCCATTTCTTTTCTAGCAGACCACCAAACTTCTTTTCCACTTCTGAGCTGAGATCGGCCTCCTTACGAAAAGCCTCCAATGTGTCGGCATAGCCATTTGAGCCTAAATAATCGGCAATCGCTTGGTTACTGCACACACACACACACACACACACACCAATTTCAAATATATAAAGAAACAAACAGAAGAGATATGTTTTAGATTCTGATTTGGGTAACATCTGGATGGGTTGTACTTACAGCTCCTCGCGTTGCCGCTGCGACAACACCATTTTCATGCTGTTCTTCGGTTTGGCCGAGCTTCAATTTTTCTTAGCTCTTGCTTCGTTTTGTTGCTGCCTTCTTGTGAAATGCTGCAAAGAGACATCATAATCATAAGCAAATATACATATACATACATAAGAGCGCTCGAGAACATTAAACGAATGAACAGGAAATTAGTTTCACAAATATGAAAAGGCAAGTTTCGCAAAGGGGCAAGCCACCCCCATATTCATACCCTGTATCCAAATCATTAACAATTAGTAAAGGTATGTCAAGGTAGTGCAAATGTTGTCCATAAAAAGGATTTGCAATTCTACTAATGATACCAAACTTGGCATGCAGGTTCCTGTATACCATACGCAGATCAAGTTTATTTCAAATTTCGGAGGCACACCTCCGCAAATCGCTCCCACTCCCACAGCCACAATTTTTAAGATAAAGCTTTGATTTTTGGTACACATATATGTTTAATCTATATTGATCTGTTGCGTAAATTTCATTACGATCGGATAAATATCACCAAAGTTTTGGAAGAATCTATTATCCCCGTCTCAGCAGGCAAAAACAACTATTTGACATGCACTGGACAAGTTAAGTGCGCTGCTTGCTTGTGTTGCCGCTGAACTGCTTGAAATGCAAGTTGGGAACAGGGAGGAACTTGACGAGAAATTACATAAATATTATTTCAAAAACTATTGGGTAAGGGGTATATTCGAGTTGAGCAATGTAGACTTAAGCAGTTTTACTTGTTTTAGATTTAATGTATTTTTGTTTTTGGCAATGTTGGCTCAGTGGCATCTTTGGCATGCATGCCCAATCATTCTTCATCATTTCATTGCTACACTGTGTGGATCATGATGATCAACATAATTATGATTCGTGTGTCTTTGAATTGTTTGTTTTGTGTGTTTCTAGCACACCAAAAATGTTGTTCGTGTGACCGCCATTAAAGCAAGCGCGCATTGTCTGTTAAACTTAAAGCCCAGGCCAATTCGGCAAATCAGCATGCACAGCAACTACTATTTGCAATAAGATCAAGCTTTGAACTTTACATTGCTAAAAAATGCAACCCTGCTTACAACTGGTTAGTTTGATATATCGATAGCTGCTATTGGGCTAATTGGAAGAGCCATTCCCCTTGCGGAGATATTCAAAGGGGTAACAACAAGCAAAAAGAAAACAATAACAAATCACAGGTAGTAGCTATAAAGCGACAATTAAACAAAACGAATCAGCAAAAACAAAAACGCATTTGTATTTTCTTGATAAGCAAGCACTTAACGATGAAAGAATGTGTGTAGAACATTGCAAATACAGCAAAGTTACAAGCGACGCTGACAAAGCCAATTAGCAATTAGCAAGTTTTAACGGTAGTTCAAGCAACTTCTTATAAGTAAATATAACGCAAACGAAAAGAAACGAAAGAGACGCACAACAAAGTCCAAGCCTAGGCTACACACATACATACATACGGACACACACATACACAATACACAGGCGAACAGACTCGAAACGAGGAAATGACGTTTTCAGATTATTTTTGGCCATTTAACCATCGCCAAAATAATATTTAACAATATTTAAACTAGCCATATATACATATGTATGTATATATATTCGATTGACGAAAACTGACCAAACAAGTTCAAGCGTTGAAATTTTGTTTAGCGACGACGCGACGTCGACGTCGGCATTGAAACTAGCAATGAGTCACGACTTGCGAGAGCAAGAGCGAAGCCAAGTCTGCCTTTATCAGCTGTTGGGACATGTTCTCCCGCAGGGAGTACCAAGCAGCTAAAATGACATCGAGACAGAACTCACTAACTGCGCATCTAAATATAAAATAAAAAATCAATATACAAAATGAAAAGGCAGTGCTAACGTCACGCAAAGCGCGTGGGTTGACGGAAGGAGAGGCGGGGCGGATAAAGATGTCTAATGCCGGACAACGACAACAACCGTTGTCTTGTGGCAACCGGGCGTGCGTTTTTATTGTTGTTGTTGTTCCTTAATATTGGGGCCAGCATTCCAATACACAGACATGCGTCTTGTAACTGGCATCTACTTAACTGTGATTGTGTGGGTAGCTGCTAGTAACGGTGCCCCACAGCAACAACAACAACAGCAACAACAATAAATAGCTACAAGGGGGCGTTTGGGTCACACGCTGCAAAGATTTGAAAGGCGTCCACTGACGAAACAACGGCAAATAGCAGCAGCATCAGCAGCAGCTGCCAAAGGGTTACCAACACACACACACACAAAAACATATGTATGCATGTACGTAGTACAACGCTTTTGCTGTTCTGCTTAAACTATTCCATATTCCAATTTGAATTGTTAATTAGAATTGCATATGTTAGTTTTTACATGGAAGCAGAAGTTCGCGTGGGCGTCTTATATCAATCAGCATATGTATGTATGCAAGGATGCAGCAAACTCTCTCTTTCCATTGCCGCTCTCAGAGAGCGCCATTGCAAGAGAGCGCATGATGAAGACCTTGCACTTGCTTGTGCACTTGGGTGTTTATTGCGTGTGTGTTCTCACGCTTTGCCTTTGCCTGTGTTAATTAACGCATACCCACGCAAAACAATTTTGGCAATGCAGCAAAATCAAGTAAAAGCATCGAGTATCGGTTATCGCATTAGCTAATACACCTGCCAACAAAAGTGTAGACACGAGACAGTTAATTCGCATCAAATATAACCTTTAGCTGGGAAAGTCGGGCAAACAAACAGCTATACTAATGTACGAAGATATATATATATACATATATGTATGTAGCACTGACTGAATTAGCTCGTGAGCAGGCATTTAGTAGATAAGACAAGTGAAGAAAACAGAGACAGAGACAGTCAAAAGAGAAACAGAGACAAGGCAGGGCTAAAAGCATCTGAAACAGAAAACAGACTTAATAGATAATGCCAATTGGAACTGTTCGTTTCGTCTTAGACTTGGCGACTCCAGACTGGAGAATAGAGAAGCAGCTTAGCTCAGCAAATTGCACACGTTCTGGGAATTGAAATACCAAAGTCAACACATGTGTGTATGTATGTATGTGTTATAATATACGAGCTATGGCTATGGCATTGGCTAAAGCAGCCCAAAACGGAAAACTGTAAAGAAAAAATAAATAAAAACAAGATTTTTTACCGACTTGACTAAGCTGCATTTGCAGAACTGGTTTCATTTTATCTTTGGCCCATGTAAAAAAAAAGCTGTTAAAGGCGTTGGGTGCAGAACAAGGAATCGGAATCAGAATTGGATTCCAATTCGGCTAGTGGTGTTTGTGTTCCGTGTAAAAATCGATCAATTCCGCAGCAAACGAAGGGCAGAGGAAGGAGGACACATGCGCAAAAAAATACACACACACACATAAAATTGACGCAGGGGCGATGTGTCATCGCTCTTGGTGGTTGGAAAGAAGAAGATATTCAAATGTTTTTGTTTTTGCACATTCGTTTTTTGTTGTACTTGGGTACATTCGTACACAGTTTAGTTTATGCCTTGCAGCATTATTTGCATAACTTTTGTCTTTGCTTTTCTTCTTTTTCAATAACAAAAACACACAAGCATACAAGCACATACACACACAAACACACACACATACTCCAAATAACAACAACACTGACACTGACGAAAAATAAAAACTGTTACGACGGCCATCTTGAATGAGCAGCGCAGCCAGCGTCGCAGCGGTAGCTCTTACAAAAGGCAATATGCAAAATTGAAAAAATTCCAATTACATTTGTAAAACACGCACATTTATAACAAAATCATAACGTTTAAAATGAGCTTAAGTTTCTTTCTCGCATAAGCGCGCACCAACACACTGTCAGCGCTCATATATATACATATATGACAAATTTTTCTTTTTTCCTATTTGCTCATTACATACACTTCGCTGCTGCGTTGCCGTCGACACTTTGCGTTAAGGCTTTTATTATGCGTTTAAGCGCGTGCACTTGTGATGATTCAACGTTTTTTCAAGGCACAATACGCATACTTACACAATTTGTTATTTTATGTGTTTATTAATTATATTAATTTTATTAATTGGGAAAATTTCACGCAGAAGTGAAGCGCGGCGAGAAATGCCTTTGGATGCAGTGTGACCGTATCATTAACGCTCAAGAATACTATCTTGTTTTATAAAAAAATACCTTGCCACTGATCTTAAAATACCAAAAATACACTATGCGTTTGAAAATGTTTTTTAAATTCATTTTAGAATTGTTTGAAATTGGTCAGATACTTTCTAGTTACAGAACAAGTACAGTAAAAGTACAGTATATTTGTTGGATGGCAATATACCATAAAAATATAAGACGTCAATTTCTCTATCAAAAAATACCGAAACGAATACAAAATACCATAAACGGTGATGCTGTTTCGATGCTTTCAAAGTATCGATGCCAAGCAGTCGGAGTGTATTGTTGTTATCGATAGCTGTTTACAATATCGCTTATCGATGACTGAGCTTATCAGCTGTAGTACTTTTTTTTGGCGCGCATTGCAAACATTCAAATTAATTCGCTCTTCAATTAACTTCGAAATGTTCTTAGTTTACAACACACTGATAGCATTGTGTTACACTGCTAAGTGAACAAGCTTTTGTCAAAACTGCAATGCATTGTTTTTATCTTGTATATACAATTACGCACGCATACATACACAATCGGAGTAAAGTTTTGCTTATCAGTAAAAAACCAAAGTGATACAGCAATGTGTTATTATTCTTTTTACGCTCAGTAGTCGACTAACACTCAACGGAAACGGTTATTCTCAATAAGTTATAACGAAATTATTGCGCATATTAAAGTGCATTTTTCGAAACAAATCGGTTTTGATCGCGCGTATTCGAAGCAACAGCAAAAATAAACATACATTGCACACATATATACCTTCAGTGAGTGCTGTGTATTTATTAATTGCTTGCAAAAAAGTGTGCATCGATTGCCAATGACACATTAACAATTCAATTTAATGAGCAAATTGCCAAAATATGTAAATGATTCGCCAATTATGACAGCAACGTTATCTAAAAGCCAAAGCGATTCTAATCAGTTAGTTGCCTGTTTGCTCGTGCCATTACATATGCCAATGTGTTGATAACGGTTCAAAGTTTTAACCAAAAGTGTTACCAATATGTGCATCGATGCAGTATATGTTCATAACAATAATTTGATTAATTACGGAAGCACCTCGATGACAAATTCTCATAAATACAAAAGACATTTAATACATATTTTAAAAATCTATATAGCTACAAGCTAAAGCTACAAACGATTTAACGATTCAACAATCGGCCATACGCACAACGTTATCTGGAATAGCTCTGATTATACTACATACATATTTTTGTTGATATGATAAAAACGAATATAGCGTTTACTTTCTATAGCCGTTAAATTGTTATTAATGGCTTATTTGTTGTTGGGCAGGTGCATGTGTGATTTGTTAGCTCGAAAATTGAGCGTTTATTTTGTGATTTGTTTAAACAAGCAAGCATAGGAAATTGTCTTATGGTTGGGCTGCTACCATACAATTTGTCAAGTTGATAACAAAAATATGTCGCTGCTATTAATAAGTTGGGGCAAATGTAATTTTATTTGCTTTAAAGTGTGTCTGTCTGTTTGCATTGACTGTCACTGTGATTGGCTCCACGAAATTAGTAATTAACGCTGTTTTAGTTGATTAAAACGTCAGCAACAAATACATACACGCACTCACAAGTCAATATTGATGAAATATCTATCGCATACTATATATACTATACACACTACGTACCATAAATTCTTCTGCGAGTGTATGATAAGATTTGAGCTAAGGCTCCAATTGAATACCCTACTATGATCAGCTTAAATGCGTCGATTGCTTATTTTGAAATGTATCCCGATAATCAATGGTCAAGTTCTTCAGATTTTTATCAATATCTATGGAATAAACCTGTTAAATGTGCTTTTAGGTGTTTCTTATATATGTACATAACTCACTCCAAACTGAAGTAGTCGTTATTGCCCATGAAGTGTCTTGATAAGTTTTTCCCGATCCACTGGACTTGGCATTGGTCAATTGAGAACTGTATATAATTTACAATATTTTATTTATTTTTACTTAATCGCGAATTCAACTTTTGTTCATTGCCAATCCCAGAAGCTCTCAATTGCTCAATATTATTGTACAAAGTACTCGTATAATGCTCTTGGGCAAGGCTTTTGTTAAAGAACTTGAGTCATATGTGTTCTTTCGATCAGCTTAACTGATACCCCTGCTCTCATATATTTATATGTTTATGTATATAGGATAACAGTTTTCAATTTGTTTAAGAATCTTAGCAATTATCATAAAGTAGTTAAATGTTGACAAGTTTAATTTTCTTAAGAAAACTAAATATTGATAACGAATGCAAATACTCATAAGTAGGTTTGTGTTTATATACTGCATTAGAAAACACTACAAACATTTACTTAAAATTAAGATTCTCTGTTACAACTATGAGTAAAAGAAACATTTCTACATCCTGTACACATTATAATTAGTTATAACGGTGTCATAAAGTATTGCAAGTGTACGTCGCTGATTAAGTTTATTTATATACAGCCCTTATTTTTCTAACACATGGTTGTTTTCCTCACTTATGATCTACTGTGTAGAAATTCCTGTCCGAGCGACAGTAAATTGCACTTTCGCTGAACTGCTGAAAAGCAAGCAGTGCACTGCTTGAAATTTACTTGTTTATTTGAAATTTTAGAGCTCAGTATAAGGTGTTCCTTGTCTAGTGTACCTGTTTTAATATCCTTAAGCATTTAAACTCTTTTGTGAAGAAACATTTTTTATATTTATACTGCAACTGTTTGCTTTAAATATGGATTTTCAAAGCAGTACAAATGTTGAACATTTTAAAGTATCTCATAGAGACCATTGTAGATCTTATTTGAAGTACATACATATGTATATGGAATTTTATTTTTTATTTGATTGAAATTTCTTTTCGGAATTTTCTTTAAACAATTCTTTAAGATCTTAAAGCTTCTACTATAGAAAAGAGAAGTAAAATCAGAGTTGTGAGTTGCGACTAACTAGCTATGAGTAATTTTAGACTGCTTAAATAGTGAATGGTTTTAGTTTAAATACTATTTGATGTCGAATTGTGCTATATTGAACGTAATTGTATAAGTGTTTCCTTTGTTATTATAATTAGTTGCTAAAATAATTGACGGTTTGCGCTGAGGTTGATAAGTTCACCTGCCAAATACTTGTAAATCACGTATCAAGTATCACTTGTGTTTTTGTTTTTGCGAATGTTATTTGCTTTTTTTTATTTATTTTAAATTGATTCACGCCCCATCATTTTTAATGTGCTTATTGCTGCTTTCTTGCATGATGGGGTTAATACTTTTGATATGATGATAATTGTTTGCATCACTTTTTTTTTGTTCTGAAAGGAAATTGTAAACCGGTTGGAATTTAAAGTTGACTTTGAACTTGTATTAACTTCCGAATTTGCATTACACCTTTCACAGCAACAGGTGCAATGTGGCACTAAGATGAGCTACAAAAAGCACGGAAAGCCAAGGACACGGCTTTATGGACTATTCAGTGTACCGTTATTGCTATTAGCTTGGTCACAAGTGCAGGCGCAGACTTTAAATCCCACGACGAGTGAGCAGGATCTCAATGATTGTAAGTAAATGGCAAACAACTATGATGGTCATAATATTAAAGCCATGTTCTCTATCCGTTAGTGGTGCAATTGAATGTGGTTAGCACAACTTATACGCTCAGCTTTAGCGTTGGAGATGATGACAAGGATAAGTTTACCATTGAGAATATAACGTGTCGCACGGGCAGTGGTCCAACGATCGTGGCTAATGAGCACCATGTCTGGTAGTATCTAGTGGTAAAGTGTGGAAAGATGATGGATTTTTATTTTGAACGTATTTTTACAGTGAGGAACTGGATCCCTGCTCGGGCTACACGGTTGTCATAACGCTGAAAGCTACGGATGCTGAAATCTTAACGCCCATTGACCAAACCATGTTTGCCTATACAGATTACAAAGGTGAGTGGCAAAAGTGAAGTATATCCTTGAAGTCTGACCATTTTTCGATTTCGCGCAGAGCCGAAAACCAATTTGACGTCGGTGATTGCAACGGCGAAAAGCATTCAACTTAGCTGGGAGACCAGCGATCGAGCCTGTGTGAAGGACTTTGATATCTCCGCAATAGCACCGGATAGTTCCTTATCTAGGCAGCAGTTCAAAGATGAAAGCTCCTATACTTTTGAGGATGTGCTGCCCTGCCGCACCTACAATGTAACGCTGGATACGAGAAACAATGCGAGTATCACCGTTGGTAGGGATACAAAACTGGTGGACACACTATACTTGGAGCCGGGCGAGCTGACATTAACCATAAGCAATCGCTCCAATGGTGAGACGCGCATCTCTTGGACTGATCCGGAGAACAAGAGCTGCATTGGAAATTTCACATTTGTTTGGAGACGCAATGACTGCGAAACGGAACAGGAGACAACCACAGCAACCACGGAGCCGGACGATATGACGGGAGTAACAAGTAATTCGCAAGAAGACACGGGAAAGGAGACTAGAGGTGAGTCCTTTCTTAAGCTTGATTTTTGTGTAACTCATCTTTCTACGTTGCACAGTGGAATGCGAGTGGACTGATTCCTCGAATGATACCACATTGAAGCAGTATACAATAAATGATCTTCAGGGCTGCGCCCTGCACACTTTTGAAATCTACATAAATGTTGAAAACAATTCAACAGCCAAAGCTTCCGAGACCTTTGTTTCCGCCGAGAAGTGTAAGTATGGACAAGATGAGATTTCCAAACTATTCTAATCTATGGACTTCTGCAGTGCCCAGCGCTATCACGCAGCTTACCCAGATCATAAATGCAACGGAGCTGCGCTGGCTATGGTCGCCGCCCAGTGATCATCCTCAGTGTGTGGACAGTTATAGAGTGAATCTAACTGGACCCACGCAGCTTTTGGAACATGAAAGTGTTGAACAGTCAACCAAGGAGACATTTGTGCTGTTCACCAAACTGGAACCTTGTGGCACCTATAATGTCGAGATTGTGCCCATCTCATTGAATGGCAGCAGTGGAGCCAAGTACCAGGAACAGAGCACACTGAGCGAGGATCGTAAGTAGCACTGAGTTCTTGTTTATAGACCTATTTCAAATCAATTTCATTCTCATAGAACCCTCGCAGATTCTGGAACCCAATACTAATCTCGGTGCCTTTTCCATTGAATTGAGTTGGGAGACACCAAAGTATGCTGATCTATGCATCGATGGGTATCGCATATCTGGTTGGATGGATGATAACAAAGAGGTTGAGGCCTTGAGTGTCAGTACGCAAAATAATACGGTGTTGTTCGAGAAAGACCTCATCGCCTGTCAGGCCTACACAATACAGATAATACCCTATACTCGAGAGAATCTTGATGGACAGCTGCGACAGGTTGAAGTGGAAACAAAAGCGGCTATTGTTGATTTCTTAAAGGTTCGATATTCTAGAAACTATCTTCTAGTTTTCTCTGCAATACAAATATATTTTGTTTTTGTTGCAGATTCAGTTGCAGGTGGCGGGTAACGGCGCCTCATCGCACAGTCTGGAACTGAATGCTCGCAATCAGGACTATGATAATAACTGTCAGACCATCTTTGCACACTTCATCTGCTCTGCCACGGCGGATGTGCCCAACAAGTATGCGGAAAAGTACGTGGAAAGTCACCAGGAGGGCCGTGGATTCCAGGCTCAACTGGCACCGCTCTCTCCTTATACATCCTACACATGCAGCGTACAGCTGTACAATGTGGCAGGTCCTTCGGTTATAGCCGGACCATCAATTATAACCGGACCCAAGACCGAACGCTACTGTAAGTGGCAGAGAAAATGAGAGAATTCAGTTCAGTATTTAGTAAATTTAGTCAATTGCAGTTCCCGATCAGCCGGAAAATGTTACGCTAGATGTGAGCACCAAGCATAGCCTGATGTTCTCCTGGTCGCAGCCCAAGTATGTTAATGGACCCATGAAGTATTATCAGACATTCCTAATGCGCTATGAGGCGGATTACTTTGTGCCCAAGATATGCCAAGAAATAAGCGAGACGCCCAAAACGGACACCAAAGGTGCATCGTTTATGCAGCATTTACTTAAAACGATACTAATCCTTAGTTAAACTTCTTAGGCGATGTCATCAATACCTTCTACGATCTTTCACCAGCCGTCAAGTACATTATGCAAGTGGCTGCACAGAATGATTTCGGCTTGGGGCAGTATACGGCGCCTATTATAGGCATTACAAAACCAGATGGTAAGCCGGATTCAATCATAGTTAGCCTGCTCTAATCACCTTCTCATCACAACAGTGCCGGATCCGGTTACCGATTTGAATGTGACTTCGCAGGGACCTTCGCTTGATCATAGTAGCTATAGCGCTAATGTCACCATCAACTGGACCATGCCCTGCAAATCGAATGGTGAGATTCAGTGGTTCCTTTTGGACTTTAATGGCAAACGGGAACGGGAGCGGCTGGAAATATCATTCCAGCGAGAGGTGCCGCCGGATACGCGGAACATAAATGGACGCATGTCGTATACGGAGACAGATCTCCTACCCGAATATAATTACACCGTAAATGTGGCCGTTAAAACGCTCAATGTGGACACAATGAGTCAAAAAGCCACGAAGGAGTGGACATCGCCCTCGGGCTGTAAGTATTGAAATCATTTTAGATATAACTGAATATATTTAACTCCCAACTACAGTACCATCTCGCCTGGGTGAGGATGTGGTGCGTCAAATGCGCGTCAGCGCCTACGAAACAAATCATCCAACCAGTTCGGCCATTGTGCGTCTGCCTGCCAACATCTTAAGCTCGGAATCGGGTGATATTAAATATGTAGCTCTGCTCTTATCGCAGAAGAGCTGCGCTGGTGAACCGGAGTTGAAATATGATGTGCTTAGCTCTGGTGACTGGCCCTCTGTGGCGTCCTGGGATGAAGTAGGCGGCGATTGCATCTACCAATATCAAACAACAAAAGAACGTTGGGAACCAGATGTCAGCACTCGAATTGGACGCGATATAAGCGAAGGTGAGATAGTCTTTACTATTGGCATTGACAAGTGTCCCGATCAGTCCAAGCGCTATTGCAATGGACCGCTTACCGCCAACACGGAGTACAACATGGTTGTGCGCCTGTTCACCACATCCGGCTACAACGATGCGGCATTGCTGGAGTTCAAAACCGATGCGGCCATCAAGGTGACGCTCATCTTGGTCAGCGTCTGCAGCTGTCTGCTGCTGGCCTTTATCCTGGGCCTGGTTGTGCTTTGGGTGCGCAAGCGCATTGCCTGGTAAGGACAAGGGATTAACTATGTTTGGAATTATCTAATTCAACATTACTTAACGTAGGCATCGTGACTCTGGGCAGGGCATTGAGGATCCTTTTGGCAATGTCATAGCCAAGAATTTTGCAATATTCTATGCTGAAGTGGCCAAGACGGAGAAATTGGCAAGAGAGTTCAAGGAGATTACCGTTGTTGCCCTAGAGCTAAGCTATTCGGCCTCTGAATTGGGCAGCAATAAGAATCGTTATGCAGATATTTATCCATGTGAGTTTTGACTTAATTACAGTTGATTTGGAAACTTTGAAATGTGTTTCTGTATTCTAGATGACAAGAATCGCGTTATCTTGGACATAGATACAGAAGGATCGGACTATATTAATGCCTCCTTTATCGATGTAAGTTGATTCATATCCTGTTACCCGTAATCCTTCATTTATATAACAACCTTTTCTAGGGTCACACACGCAAAAAGGAATATATAGCGACTCAGGGTCCCAAGCCAGAGAGTGTTATGGACTTTTGGCGCATGATACTACAACATAATGTTCGGGTTATTGTTCAGGTCACACAATTTCGTGAGGGTAATACGGTAAGATCTTCCTCACAATATTATCTATAACAGTTTCATAAGTTTTTAAACATCTCTTGCAGATCAAATGCCATGAGTACTATCCTATGCGTATGCGCGGCCTAGTCGTTACCATCAAGTCTAAAGAATCTTTTGAGATCTATGATCGCACTGAGCTTTGCGTGGTGCACGAGAAATACGGTCTGAAGGAGAAGGTTATACACTTTTATTTTAAGAAGTGGCCCGATCATGGCTGTCCCGACGATCCAACGCATCTGATTACCTTTGTGAAGAAAGTCAAGGCTGAGAAGCGTCCAAACTATTCTCCAATTGTGGTGCACTGTAGTGCAGGTGTTGGCAGAACGGGCACTTTTATTGGTCTGGATTTGATAATGCAGCGACTGAAAAGCGAATCGAAAATCAACATTTTCGAAACGGTCAAAAAACTACGCTTTCAGGTTGGTTCAAAACAATTTTCAGCTTGTAACTGATGCATTAAAAAAACTTATTTGAAATTTGCAGCGCATGAAAATGGTGCAAACCCAACAGCAGTACACATTTCTGTACGCCTGCACCTACGAGCTGGTTAAGCACAAGATTCCACGTGCGGCACTCAAGCTCGAGGGACGTCCTAAATCGTTATCCACGCCGCCGCTGTCCACGACTAAGAAGGTTAGCTTTCCAGATGTGGATTTGAGCCATGGAGAAGCGGGTTTGAGAGTCACACCTGATCCCGAGTTGGGTGTTGCCGACAGTGTTCCTTTACGCTTTAATGGCTTGCGCAGAAAAAAGGACTTGGATTCATTGCACGAGCAGCCGGAGCGCAACAGCGACAGACAGTCACAGACGGGGAATGGAGAGTGCGCCATTTGATTTTATGAGCATTTTGTGACATCATACATGTGTATATATATAAAAAAGTATTTATTGTATTTTACAGATGTAAATTAAGCAGCAAGAGTAGCCAAAGAGAAGTGTCTAATCGCAAAAAAAAAAACATTGTACTGTGAAAATAAACAAATATATATTACTAAACTTTAAGGGTGATGGGAATGCAATTAATAGTTTTTTTTTTTTGGTTGCGTTTCGATCTATTTTTAATTTGTAGGTGGTTCAGGAGGTTTTTAGCAGGGTCCGTAACGGTTATGCGTATTTGAACTAAAAATGATTTACGAATTTTTATTATAAAAATCAATAATAAAAATCAAAATTAATTTTTATTTTTGGAATCAGCCAAAAATTATTACAATAGATTTTTTTTTAAATAAAAATCAATTATATAAATTCAAATAATTTTTCAAATTTAAAAAATAGTCCCTTTGCTATTACTTTTAAGCACAATTATTCGAAGTGAGCTGTGGTAAAGAGATGGTTTTGTTTGTGGCGGTATCCATCGTTAATAGGAAAGCCTTCCCCACCACCACACAATTCGGCAAAGACCCATATCTTTCACAATTTTTCAGCTAGTGTCAACCAATTTGACTTAGAAACTACTGATAACCTGCTTGAAGTATTTAACAGTTAGATTCTAACTGCATAGTTCTTATTTATTTAATTAAAATTAAATATGACTTTTATTATTGATTTACAAATTTTTTAATCAATAATATAATTTTATGACATATTCATACAGTCGATTAAAAACAACTTCATATTTTTTACGAATTTAGTTCATAACCGTTATTTCCGGTCCCTGGTTTTAAGACATAACTAATCTGAACTTTAAACAATAAGCCTAAGCTTTACTCTTTTAAAAAAAGTTTTTTTTTGCTTTCTCTTCGAAGCTTTTACTTTTAACATTAAAACATTTTTTGTATTGTTTATATACTTTTCAGTCGATCTGTGCATTACTTTATTTGAACATTTTAAGCCAGCTTAGCATTATGAGCGTCGCGAAGATGTTTAATAAGTGGTCTTTTATGTTTAAAAGCCATCCTGATGGGTTCTTTAGCGAGCTTACGCTCGTTCTCGTCAAGATTACTCCATTGGATGTAGTTGGCCAAGCATTCTTCACACTTGAATGGCTGTTCCCCAACATGAGTGTGCATATGCTTTTTAAGAGTTGAATTATCTTTAAAAGCTTTCTCGCATTGGGAACACTTAAAGGGAAGTTCACCAGTGTGTGTACGCATGTGTATTTCAAATGATCCTTTTTGAATAAAAGTTGCTGGGCATTCTTCACACATAAATCTGTGCTCTCCAGTATGTATGCGAATGTGATTATCAAGAGCTGGCTTTTGTAAAAAAGTCTTATCGCAATGGGAACACTTGAAAGGACGCTCGCCACTATGGATGCGCATGTGAACAGCTAAACTGTTTTTGTTAGCTAGTGTGGCTGAGCACTGATCACAGATGCAAGGTTCATATCCAGTGTGTTTAAGCATGTGCTTTCTAAGAGTAGATCTTTGTTTATATGCTGCTGGACATTCTGCGCACTTGTATGCCAGTTCATCAGTATGATTGCGAACATGTACCGTAAGTGCATAAGCGTTTGTGAACGCCTTAACGCACTGGGAACATTTGAAGGGGCGATTGCCAGCGTGCATATTCATGTGGTTATCAAATGTAAATTTATCTGTGAAAGTCTTTGGACACTGATCACACTTGTATGGGCATTCTCCAGTGTGTGTAAGCTTGTGTCTATTAAGTTGAATCCTATGCCTGAATGTGTCCTGACACTCTTCACATTTGAATGGATTTTCACCAGTGTGTATAAGAATATGTGAATTAAGGTTTGAACGATTCCTAAAAGCCTTATTGCAATGGGTACACTTGAAGGGACGTTCGCCAGTGTGCATTTTCATGTGCTCTGAAAGACATTGTTGGTTCTCTAAATACGTTAAGCATATATCGCACATAAATTTGCCAGAGTGTTTAGACTTATGTTTATTAAAATTGCTTATATTGTTAAATGTTGCAGGGCACTCTTCACACTTGAATGGTCGTTCGCCAGTATGAATGCGAATATGGCTTATAAGGTATGAGTTGTTGCCAAAAGCCTTATCACAATGGGTACACTTATATTTGCCACTGTGGATCTTCAAATGGTATGAGTGACTTTTTTTGTTTTTAAAAGTCTGATCGCAATGATCACACTTGATGGGCAGGTGGGGGTTGTGACTTGGCATGTGCTTATTAAGATCCTCTTCTGATAAAAAAGTCTTTGGACAGTGATCACACTGGTATGGCAGTTCTTGAATGTGTTTACGGTTGTGTTTAAAAAGACCACTGGCCAGCTTAAATGTTTTCGGACACTTATCACAGTGAAACCGCTCACCAGTATGAGTGCGAATATGTATTCTTAGGTATGCCTTAGAATTACATGACTTATCGCAATGAGGACACTTAAGGGGACGTTTGCCAGTGTGCTTCTTCATGTGGATTGTAAAAAGCGTTTTTGACAAACATGTCTTTGGGCACAGTTCACATTTGTAAACTGTACGTTCATCAGTGTGAGAGTACATGTGTCCTCTAAGATATGAGCTATGTGTAAAACCCTCACCACAGTGTTCACACTTGAAAGGACGTTTGCCAGTGTGGATATTCATATGGTCGGTAAGACTAGCTTTGTGGAGAAATGTCTTTGGGCATTGATTACATTTATATAATGGTTGCACTTGAAAATCCTTCGACGCAGTGCTCTCGCTTTGCTCCAGTTCGTTGCCCAAGGCCGTATCCAAATCATCCAGCTCCTGCTCGTCCATCGCCACATTCTCCAGCTCTTCGTCGTCCAGCGCTATATTGAGCAGCTGTTGCTCGCCCATCTCTACCTCTTCAACGTTCAGCTCTTCCTTGTTCAACTCCAGCTCGCTCTCCGGCACATTGACGTTGATTTGTACTGCCTGTATGCTCAGCAGCTGATAGCACTGCTCGAACTTGAGCTTGAATCTGAATCCAATTTGTACATTCAAGCAGCACGACTCGCATATCTTTTGCGGGAATGGATCATCGGGTAATATCTTATGGTCTACCAACTGGTTGACCATGTCCGCCAGGCTGCACTGGGAGTCCGGAAATGGCTGTGCGCAGAATATATCCACTTGTCTTAATGAGCTGCGCATGCAAGCGCGGCAAATTTCCATTTTAGCTTGTTTTTAAATGAGCTGGATTAATTGTTTTCTTTGGAAAACGGGTTAATGTTTCAGTTTGTCTTTTTCCATTTCGTTTAAAATTAGTAAATAATTGTGATCGAACAGATGTTTTCTAGAGATGGCCGATTTATGATTTCTGCGCTATTTCTTGGTCCCAGTCGCAGTTGTCACTGTGATAGCAAAATAGCAGTAGCGGAAATATCGATTTATTTACTATTTAACATTACTTATAAACGATTGAATTTCGAAAATAAAAAATGATAATGTTTTCAAGTTTAGAAAATTTTTACACTTTAAGAATTTTGCTCCGTTGGTATTCACTTCACATGAAATTTCGACCTGTAAAGGTATTTTTCGTTTGACTTAAAATTTTTGTTAGTTACTCAGAATGGGTATGTAAAATAAATTTATCGAATTTTATTTGAAGTGAAAACGACAAAATTTCATTTCGGAAGCATTTTATTTAAAGTAATAATTTAAAGTAATAATTATGATTGAAAAGATGTTTTATCGGTGGAAATATCGATGAGTGCTGCTTAAGGGCCCCCTAGACGAGATCGAACTAAATATTATTTTAATCGACAATTTATCGATACTTACAATACTAATTTGTCTTTTATCAAGAAGCAGAACTTATTTTCTTCCCATGCGAATGGCAAATTGGCTCGAAGAAGCACAAAAATATTTATTTACAAAATTTATAAAATTTAAGAAATAAAATGTCGGAGCGCAAAGTCTTAAATGTAAGTAAATATATTGCATATAATGCTAATTGCAGGACTTACAACCATAAATGCTTTTTAGAAATACTATCCGCCGGACTTCGATCCGTCGAAGATTCCGCGCATGAAACTTGCCAAAAATCGGCAATATACCGTGCGATTGATGGCACCGTTTAATATGCGATGCAAAACATGCGGGGAATACATTTACAAGGGCAAGAAGTTCAATGCGCGCAAGGAAGATGTGGAGAATGAAACGTATTTGGGCATACGCATCTATAGATTCTACATTAAATGCACGCGCTGTTTGCAGGAGATATCTTTCAAAACGGATCCACAGAACACGGACTACGAGATTGAAGCAGGCGCCACACGCAACTTTATGGCATTAAAGCTGGCCGAGGAACAGGCTCGTCGCGAAGAGCGAGAAGCACGCGAGGAGGAGGCAAACAATCCCATGAAATTGCTGGAAAATCGCACCCAACAGTCGCGCAATGAGATTGAAATGCTCGAGAGTCTCGAGGAACTGCGTGACTTAAACAGACGCCAACAAACCGTTGATTACTCAACAATGCTGGAGCAGTATGATTCCACCGAAACGGAACGCGAGCGCTTGGAGCGTGAAGAGCGTGAGGATGAGGCATTTGTCAAGTAAGCTTGTTAAATTTCGCAATATATCGAAATGGTTGCTAATATTTTGATATTTGGCAGATCTGTTAACTTCAAAAGCAAAACGGAGGGCAGCACACGAATTGTCACAGAGGAAATTATCGAGGAACTGAAGGAGGAGGAAACAGCATTACCACCACCAGCCAAATTGGCCAAACCCAGCATTGCACTATCGACCAGTAAAGGTACTGCATCGCAGTCGCTGGTAAAACGTAAGGCGCCTTTGGTGCTGGTCAAACCCAAGCCACCATCCACAGCAGCGCCAAACGCATCTGCGTCAGCTCCAATTGCAGCAGGGACACCAGTCCCTGAAACTCCTACTTCTAAGCCAGCAGCACCCGTTGGCTTGTCCCTTCTAGCTGCGTATAGCGACAGCTCTGAGGATTCCAACTGACGCTTGCAACCGCTTGGCATTTATATCAATTATTCAATGTTTATATTCAAATTAACTAATAAATGGTTGGGAGTATCCCAAATTCCTACATCTATTCTGCAACATTGTTACCTCTGGTGCACATGGTCACTCTGTCGCACGGATTGCAGTTTACTAGTTGGGAAATATTCCGAGGCAGCGAATTACTTTCAAATTACCTGATCTTTTAGAACTGAGGCTCTAACTGATCTACACCTGTCCATTAATATGCATGGCAGTAGTAAAGCTGGATAAAATGTTTTTTTTTTTTTAAATAATATTTGTACATATTTAAATTTATCAACGTTTATTATTTTGGGACTTCATTTTGTTTTAAAATTTATAGCTTACGTTTCTAGTTTTCATTATTATAGTCAAGGCCATAAGCATAAGGCAATATTCAATTTACATATATCAAATTTGAAATCAAAGTTTTTCAATAAAAGCAACATAAAATTGGCTTTAAAACGTATTACATTATATATATATTCATATTCATTGTTGTAGCAATTCATAGCCGATTTCGTGGCAAAATGACTTAAAAGCTATGTACTTAAAATTTTAAATCTAGTTGTGAATAATATATACAGCTGCAAAAATGGTTATTTAATCAATTCAAAAATAATAAATAATATCACAAGCGAAATAAACGATTAGAAAATTAAAAGATATATATTGTATATGCTCTTAAGTATTCATACTTAAATATTATTATAAAATGTAATAATAAATCCATTTAATTTCATAAATTACGAAGACACTGGTATGTTCTAGCTGCCATATCGGTTAGCTTATATATATATATATATATACATATAGATAGATATATATGCATATATATATGCATATCTATATAAGGCCGCCTTCTGTGCTTTATCGCTAGGCAAGCGTCGTCACATTTTACTTTACATATTACGAATAACAGTCTTTGTTCATTTTGTTTTTACTTTTTTTTTTTTGGGTGGCGGGTGGTTTGATTTGTGGGGGGCGTGGCATTAGCAGCCCACCAATTTGTTTTTAGTTTTCTTTTATTTTTTGGTGTGCATTTAAATTTGGTTTATTTGCATTTTGTTTGCTTTGGTTGATCTTTAAATGTCCACCGAGGTGGACTGCTTGTAGTCAACGTTGGCGCTGCTCAGCTGCGTGCTGCATTTGCGCGGCATCACTGGTGGCGGCGGCAGCCCAACAGCACTTGCCACATGCACAGGCACATCCGCAACCATACCCATACCCCCGCCATCATAGTTATGATTGTTATTGCGTAGAAAACGCTGCTGCTCGGCAGTGCTGTGGTTTAGCTCGTATAGCTCCATGTCATCGTACTCGGAGACGCCTAGAGCACGTGTGGGCGCAAACTGCAGATCAGTTTCATCATCTGGTTCATCCTCATCATCGTCATCATCATCCATGACGCGATGTCGCTGCGGACGCAGTGGCATGGCCACGACAAAGTCTTCGAGGCTGCGCTTGACAGCCGCATCGGAGCCGGTGCCGGAGTCCTTGCTGGACAAATGATCCTGCTGCGTTTCCAGATCGGCCTGCTGCAGATAGCTGAGCGTTAGGCCCTGCTCCAGGCAGCGCTGCTCATACGATGGCGTCGTTGTCACTATTAGACGACTTTGTGTCTGCCCATCGCCACAGCCCAAGTCTGCCAGACTGCGCGGACGCAGCTGGGATTGCTGATGCTGCTGTTGCTTCTGAGCACTGGGCAAACCATCCAGCATCAGCTGCGATTGATGTGGTCGCAGTTGTGTGCGATTAAGCGTGGTCAACTGCGTCTGATCCAACTGCAGCGTGTTCTGACTGCTGGCATGTCCATGTGTGCGGATTGTAGGGGTGAGCTGGAGTTTACGGCGCTGATAACGCAACGTGCACCAGATGATGCAGGTGCCAATGAGGACACAGCTTATCGTTAGCATAACCACACCCAGCAGCAGCACATCATTATTGAGACTCTCCTTAACCACCAGCAGCTCCGACTGCAAAGTCAGTGTGCGCGAGTTGTCCGTAATCTCGCAGCGATAATGTCCTGCATCGTTGGACTGCGCATTTACAATTACCAGCAGCTCCTTGCTGCTGGTGAAGTAATAGCGTTCCGCATCTTGATCAGTGGGTGAGTTATGCAGCGGCTTGTTATCCTTGAACCATTCACGATGTGCCTGTTCCAGTTCCAGATTGACCGCCTCACTGAGACACTCCAGCACACAGGTGCGACCCAGGACGACCTCCTTGTGGACCAGCGGTATACTGGGCAATGGTTTATCTGTATGATGAGATTGTTTGTTGTTTATTTGTTTAAGCTGCCTTAAATTCGTGCACTCACCATTCACAATCAGCGTGGCATTCACTTTAATCTCGCCAGCGGGACTCTCAGCGGTACAGGTGTAAATACCCGAATCGTTGGGCTTGGCATTCGTGATAAGAAAAGCATTCTCCTCGCGTATCACCTGCAGGCGACGTTCCACAGCAGCTGGAAAATCACTGCCGCCAAACTTTTGCAATGCTATCTCCGGCATGGGATCACCGCTGGCCGAACAAACCAAACGCGCCGTTTCGCCAGCGTCCAGCGTTAGATTTGAGGGCACGTGCAAAAAGCTCGGATGTACTGAAAAGTTTATAAACGAAAGTGTTAAGCATGATTCTTGCTTGTTTTAAAACAGATTCGATTTCAGAGCTGTAAAAGAATGAATCTTTCATTGCTGATGATTCAACAAACATAAATTCTTTGGGAATTATATATTAGATTGATTCTATCTTTTATAGATAATATGAATTCATTCAAATTTAAATACAATTCCTTTTTTTTTGACAATTCATTGCCTGAATGATTCGCAGATTCATTCGCAAATAGAATCCTTTACAGCTCTGATACACATAAACAAAATGTTTCCTGATCACTTACTGCCTAGGGATATTTTGAACTTTTGAGCATAGGTTGTGCCAAAGGCATTGGACACCACGCACTGATAGCGTCCGGCGCTCTCATAGCTGACATTGGACAGACGCAGATAGCCATAGATGGTCGTTTGATTGGTGCTCTGATCATGATGTATTTGGGTTTCTGTGCTGGCGCCATCGTGTGCCGTTTGGCGTTCCAGCACGTGCTGATTGTCGTGACGCCATTGGATCTTTAGCTCATCGGCGGCGGCCATCGAAGCAGCTGCGGGCGAGCTGGCAATGCACTCTAAAGTAATGTTGGCACCCTTGACGGCAAGCATATTGCTGGGCTCCTTCTGCACCACAGGTTTGGGTGAGTCAGCTGTAATTGTAAAACACAGTTAACAGTTAAACAAACAGTTTTGAATCAAATAAGTGGAGCATAAACTTACAGCACACCAGCTCCGCATTAGATAACTTAAACAGCTGGCGATCAAGCAGATTCTCCGGATACCCACAGACCACATTGGTGTGCAGCTGCTGCACTTGGGAAGCAAAGCGAGTTTGCAGCCATTGACGGAACCAAAGCAGCTCACAATCGCAAATGAAATTGTCCGACTTGAAGATGAACTTCTCTAGCTTCAGCATATGCTCGAAGGCATTGGGTTGTATGCTGGCCAGCGTATTGCCGGCCAGATTGAGCAGCTCGAGATTATTGAGGCCGCTAAGAGCCTTGCTGCTGATTTGCTTCAGATTGTTGCCATACAGATCGAGACGGCGCAGTTTGCGCAATGCTTTAAATGGTGCAACAGCTGATTGATCCTCAATGATCCAGGCAAGACGATTGCGACGCAAATTGAGCTCTTCTAGATTCTTGACACAGTCAAAGGTATTGTCCTGCAGATACTGCAGCTTGTTGTGCGCCAAATTGAGTTGCTTCAATCGCTTAAGGCAGTCTAAATGTTGCGGCTTAAACTCGCTGATATAGTTGTGGGAGAGATCTAACGATTCCAAGGATTGGGTAAACTCCCACGTGTCCAGCTCAATGCGTGTGATCGAGTTGTTGGATAAACTCAGATGACGCAGCTTGGTCAAATTGAAAAGTCCTTGGCGGGACAGTGAACTTATGCCATTGTGATCCAGTTCGATACTCTCAATGTCGTGCATTCTATGGAAGACGCCGTCCTGCAGCGTCCGTATATTGTTGGCCTTTAGCTGGAGCTTCTGCAGCGACAACAGGCCACGAAACGTTGACCAATTGATTTCCACCTGATTGTTGTTGAGTGTTCTGCCAGACACATATAAGATTTCTTTCAATTTCAATTACATCATTTCAATATAAATCAACTTACAGCTTCTTCAGTCGACTCAAATTCTTGAACACGCCCACGGGCAGGCTGTTTAATCGATTGTTGCTCAGCTCCAGATCCGTTAGATTGTTCAAATCTTCAAATGCATGCTCATCCACGCTGGCAATCTCATTCGAGTTGAGTATTCTGTAATTATAATAAGTTATAAACAAAATTTCAAAGCTCTCAGCTGCAACTTACAGATGCGCCAGTCGATTGGGCCTTTGAAACATGTTGGCCTCCACGTTGTGCAGCTGGTTCTTGCTCAGATCCAGCGTTTTGAGCTTGGGCAGCAGCGCCAAAGCGTCACTTGAAATGCGCTGTATGCGATTGTTGGCCAAATTGAGTTGCCTCAGCGACGCAAGACCAATAAACTTGGGCATGACATCCAACTGGTTGCGTTTCAGTGTCCTTTATATGGTTTAAGAATAAGAAAAATGATAGTTAATAATTAAATAATATTGATTGTTATAGTATTCAAATCTGTTCCGGTTTTCGGTAAGACACTGATAAAGTGGTTTTCAAATTTCACTATTGCTAAGATTTTGCGAATTGAATTCACTTTCATTTGATCATGAATTCAATTAACTAACCCTTGAGATAGGACTCAATTCACAAAATAAACAGCAGTAGGGAAATTTTGATGCTGTAAGGAAATTTCAATTCCGCAAAATGTTGCCGTAAGTAAAAAACCGGAACAGGCCTGATTATTCTAATGAACTTCAATTATAAATCTACATATTTACTCCCTGTTCCCATTAAAAATGGGAAAGTACTGCAAATGTGTCTAACACGCAGAAGGAGGCATTTCCGACTATATAAACTATATATATTCTTGATCAGCATCAACAGCCGAGTCGATATAACCATGTCCGTCTGTCTGTCCGTATGAACACACAGATCTCGGAGACTATAAGAGCTAGAGACACCAAACTTGGCATGTAGGTTCCTGCATACCGTACGCAGATCAAGTTTATTTCAAATTTCGGATGCACCCCCCCGCAAATCGCAGAAAACTCCCACAGCCACAATTTTAAAAATAAAGCTTTGCTTTACATGGTACGCACATATGTTTAATCAATGTTGATCTGCCGCGTAAATTTCATTACGATCGGATAAATAACACCAAAGTTATGGAAGAATCTATTACCCCCGTCTCAACTGGCAGAAACAACAGTTTGACATGCACTGGGCAAGTTAAGTGTGCTGCTTGCTTGTGTTGCCGCTGATCTGCTTGAAATGCAAGTTGGGAGTAGGGAGTCTCGTAGCTGCGCATACTCGACTAGAGCATTCTTACTTGTTTTATATTGTTTGATATTCTTATTGTAAAACTGTATTTAACATTCATTTGCGGCTAAGATCTAAGAAAACAAAAAACAAATTTGGATATATAAATATAATAATAAATTATATTTTTATGCAAACTTCTAGGTATTTATAAATTTAATTTATTTAAAGCTCTGTGATTAGTTTGACTAATTACATTTATAATTTTGAAGCAGATGGCTGCTTTTATACCTTTTAATTGCGAGCAGTATTTATATAGTATACCCAACAGATTATACATTATCTATTTTAGATAGTTTCCAAAAATGAAACAAATTAATTCAACATGTTGTTGTTGTTACTCACAGTTTGTGCAGATCAGGCAGATTTCGTATCGCTAGGACGGTGCTGTCGTTCAATTTGTTGCCCGCCAGATGCCTGTGGATGAGTTTAGAAGAAATAAATATAAATAAATAACAGAATAAATAAGACCCTACAGCGATATACTCTGCTTTTAGTCTGTTTGTTGCCACAATAATATTTTGTCGACACATCTGTCACAGATGTTTGTTGACGGTTGGGTTAGGGGGTTTTATGCAAATTGTAAATAAAAAGTTTACAAACCGAATATACTCATTTAGCTATTTTGGCAAAAAGCGTATACAAATGCAAAACAATATTAACTGATTGGATTTTCGTGGCATGCAATTAATGCAGCGTAATTATGCTGCAAATTGACTAATAAGCTACAATTATATAATTATTGATGCATTTCTGTTGATAAAACTCAACTCGCGCGCACATTTTGCATAATTTTGCTGTGCATTAAATTGATTAAATGCGCGAAGATAAAATCGCAACCCCCAAACAACAAAAAAAAAAACTACTAAAGAAAAATAAAATCAAGTTGGTGTGTTTTAATGCGAGAGTGCCTGACTAAAAGATACCCTATCGATAATACTATTCTGGAGACTTTTTGACATTAGTCTCCACATTTTTCCAAATACATGAAGTGTATCGAATGGTTTATCGTCTAGAAACGAGACTCAGATCTTTGAAAATCAACAGAGCTTAAAGCAACAATTTTGCGACCTTTGGAATAGATTTCAAAATTATAAAAATCACGTATTCTATACATACAATCAAATTTTGTTATTTATTGATTTTTTTTTTGGATTTCTGAAAGTTTGAATGCCAGTTGTTTAACTGTTTGTTATGTAGAGTTTTGAAAATGAGTTTCAGCCCGATCGGGTGAAAAACAGAAAAGTTACATACGATATTTTTCTGAGCTTTCAGGTGTATTTTTTAAAATTTTTGAAAGTTGAAAACAAAAACGGTTGTTTTTGAATTAATTTTTTCTTAATGGTTTGTTATGTTTTCAGAATGAGTTTCAGCGCGATCGGGTGAAAACAAAAAAGTTGAATACGAAATTTTTCCGAATTTTTCAAAATTTAAAAAACATGTTCAAAACATTTATATTTTGTTGATTTCCTTTTTTTAAGCATTAACATTTACAGGGTATATTTCAGTGGAAGTCGCAAGGGCGAGGGTTGTTGCAAATGTTGTGGGGGTAGCGAGGGCTGTTGCGAATGTTGTGGGGGTGGCGAGGGTTGGTTTACTTACAGCGTTTGCACATAGTTGGGCAGCGCAGGCACACGTTCCAAATGCAGCTTATCACAATCAAAAAAGACGTTAAGGCATTTGCATTCCCTGGGACAATTATTGTTGTTGTTGTTGTTTTTGGTATTTGAATTGGCATTCGCTGATTCGGCAGCTGCCAGCGCCTTCTCTGCCAGCTCGTATTGACCGCCATCGTCGGCCACAAAGCCATTCGTTTCCAGCGAAGCCGACGCAATGGAAGGCGCGACGCCGGCAGCGGCTGCTGATATTTCCAGTGGAATACGCAGCGCAGCAAAATCTTCATCAGCAGCATTTTCCGATTCGTCTTCGTGCAGCGGCAGAAAACGTTGACGCTGACGATGATGCTGCTGCTGATGCGCTGCTGCTGCTGGCAGCGCTGCCGTGTTTCCGCCGCCTACTCCATCTCCGTTATTCTTGGCAAGCATGGCAAAAAGTTGTTGTTGCGGCAGCTGTTGATTGTACGAGGCACCGCCCGATTTGAGCAGCGCGCTCAGCGGCGACTGTGACGATTCGCCGGACGTTGACGGCGCTGCGGCAGCGCCTGGAAGGTTGCTTTGACAAATTGTTGTAGTTGTTATCAGCAGCATGCACGTAATTAGTAATAATTTATTGATTTTATTAAAATCATTGCCGTTGCTTGCTGTTGTTGTTGTTGTACTATAAATGCAATTATCAACTTTTACAGTTTTTGTTGTTGTTGCTATTATTGCATTGTCGTTTTGTTGCTGCTTGTGTCGCCGTCGGCGCCGTCGCCACTTGGTACTCATGCTCAGCGTTGCGAGGCGTTGCAACAAAATTAACATCGTCATTATAAATTTGCTAATGTTGTTGTAGTTGTTGGTATTATTATTATTGTTGTTGTTGTTGCTGCTGCCGCATATTCGTCGTCGTTGTTTTCGATAATCATTAAACTTTGTCGTCGTCGTTGTTGTTGTTGTTTCTACGACACATGCACAATCCTTTGCCCTTTTCCGGACTCTTCTTTCCTCTTCTTCGCCTTTTATAGCCGAAACGTGCATTTTGCACAATTTTGTGCCTTTTGCTTGTTTTTATTCTTTTGCTTTTTACGCTTGATAAATTCGTTCGATTTCAACTTTGCGTGAGCATTTCTTACATTTCCACTTCCGTTATTCCTGCGCAGCAGCAGCAGCAGCGTCTGTGGCGGCAGCGTCGCCAGCGGCCAGTGTTGTAAAGCTCGCTTGCATTGTCGTCGTCGTTTGTGCTTTCTTCTGCATGATCAGCGTCTGCAAAAAGTTTGAAAAAATAGAATAGTATTTCAATTAATTTTTTTATTTCAAAAATTACAGAATTTTAAATCTAAATGATATTCAAAAATAATAAAAGTTACAAATTAAAATTATAAGTAAAAGCGATTCATATACGACTTGATTTTTGAATTGGTTCACGTAATGCGAGCTCGTATCGATATCCAATTAGTTTCGATAACAAAATTTTACTTGACTTCGACAGCTGAGCACAAATATCGATACGTTGAATTATAAAAATATTAACTTTACGAAAAGAATATTATGCCTACTTTTGTCCTTTAAATCAGTTTTCAAATATGGAAACAATACACAATGACACAATCAATACCTAGCTTAGACTTGAAATTAAAAGTTGTTTATTTATATTGTGCTTGGCAAAAAATATAAATAAATAAATAATAACTCATAAAACAGAGAGATGCCAAAAGACGACTGGCAGCAGCGTGCAAAATAAATATATATATAAAATAAATGCTCATTAAATTAAAATACGGCCGGATGTTTTCGTGCGAAGAAAATAAAACACGAGAAACGCGCAGAACCAACGTTTTATAATACAAACACAGAGAACAACAAAAACAACAACATTTACAGTAACATCAGCCCAAAAAGTACCCAATGAAAATGAATAATGTCTTCCAACTTGTTGAAATATTGTGCTGCATTTTGCATTTTGTACTTCGACTTGCAAAGTCCAACAAAGTACACACACACATACACGTGCACATATATACACACACACACACACACACACACACACACACACACACACACACATATAGAGATGAGCTGCTTCCAAGTATACTTGGATTATAATTCGGTGACATTCAGATAAAGAGAATAATGCGCATTTTCTGCTATCAGCTAAATTGGGGCGTGCTGGACATTGAGATGCTCAGCAGTTCAGCTGAACTAGTCAAATCATAGAGTTGACTCGTTCCGTTCAGAGCTAGTTCGAAGAACGGCTCTTTGAATTTAAATAATAAAACGGAATAAAAAACCACGGTAATGTTTCGTTACAGCTACCCCAAGTGAAATCGAAAGAAAGCTCATAAACATCTAGTTTTGGGCTCTAAAAATTCGGAATAATTCTAGGATCCCAAAAATAGATTCGGAATATTTTTTGTTTTTTGCAGAACAATGGGTTGAAAAGGGTTGAATTTTTAGTTTAGCCGATACCCGTGCCACGCGCTGGTCTATCGATAATGCTTATCGGTGCCTTTTTGAGTTCACAGAGAAGCGGAGATTGTTGATTTTGGAGGCACTTCGAACAATTTTAGCAAGAAATCGGTGAAACTATTTAAACAAAAAATCGCTCGTAATTGTTCAAAGTACCGCCAACTTAACAAACTTAACTGACTGTTAACGTTTACTGCGCTGTTAACAACAATATTGGCAAAACTTAAATTTGATTTTTATTATATTTTTCGTCAGCCCACCGATGCAGGTTTTGAAATCCTAGAATTTTTCTGCATTTTTTTAGCCCAAAACAACTACCACATTCTCTTAACGTTTACAGTACCGATAACGATAACATTACTCGTTTGCATGCAAACAAAAAAAACAAAATTTTAGCCAAAAAGTGCCATTTCCGCTTCCGGATTCGCACATTTTAAGACCAAAATTAGATGTTTTGTTGAAGTATTTCTTTGGAGGACCTAAAACGAAGATTTACCCATTATACTCGTATTGTGGAAATTTTTTACTTTCTTTGTAGAGATTCATTCATACTCTTTTTGTAGAATTTTATTTTAATTTTCCAGATTTTTATACTCGTGTCGCATGCGCAATTTCCAGTTAAATTTGATAACTACCTCTACGCAATTGGTTGGTTCTATAATGTATACTCTGTTTGATAAGCAATAAAGATATCCATCATATTGATATAGCAGTTGCTTTAGCTTGTTGCGCAAATTAGCAGTTAGCTACAGTTTATAAGCCTTGTTGCAATCTCAAACAATTTTCCCAGGCCAAAAACAAAAAAAAAAAAACACCCACAAAAAAGGGCAGAAAGCGGCTGTGGAAACTACTCTCAGCAATGGCCGCAATTACCGCAGCAGACATGCCCATATATATAATATATATATATATATATATATCGTATACTTACCGCATACGGATTGTATAAGCTACTATGTATATAGTAAAGCGGCTATTGCCGGTCAGGCTACTAAAATTGGTCTGGCACACAGACACACACACATACATGCCCAGACAACCAAATTTAGTAACACAACAACAACAACAAAGCTACAGCAGCAGTTGCATCAGGAAAAGCGCAACGCGTAATGAAATCAAATAAAAAAGTGCTCGCCAGATGAAAAAGGAAAAGCAAGCCAAGCAGACAAACACGAAGAACCAAAAGAATTTTCTTCAAAGAGTTTTTCGAAAAAAGCAAAGAAGAAGAGGCAGCAAAAGTCGAAGTAGACACAGAAACAGAAGCAGAAGCAAAAGAACATCAAAATGAAAACATTTCTCACAACTCCATTTCTGTTGCAGACTCTTGTCTATATATAGGCGAGAAGTTTATACAGTTTATGCAGCAAAGTTGTTGCTCAAGTGTCCAAAGTGAAGTACTTTTGATTAGTTTTAGTTGCCATCGATAAGACAACAACAATAACAACAACAGCAATTGGCCTCAATACACACATATTGTTATATTGTTGTATTGTTATATTGAAAACCACTCCCCAACTTAACTGACACAAGTTTTGGTCTCAGTTTGATAATTTTCTATTTGCTGCAATTATCTAATCAATAGGTTTGCACTGTCTGCGATCGGATCGTTTAGTTCTGGCGGCGGTATCTACAGAGGAAATCATTTTTTTACCGTTGTATCTATCGTAGCGTGTATATGTACATATATACATATTTTTATTGGGAAAACTTGTTAAATGGTAAATATTTGGCTTACTTCAGCAAGTGAACAAACCCGGAGTAATATTCGGTACAAAATAAAAAATGTATAAATAGAATCATTATTTTTGATTAACGGATAACGGAGAAGGTTTAGAAAAGGGCGGTACGATTACGGTTTCAACCAAAGTCTGACTTCTGGGTTCGTATAGTCGGAAATGCGTCCTTCTGCCTCCTTACATGCATTAGCAGGGAACAATTACAACTTAAACACATACAACATTTATTACAAGCTAT
This sequence comes from Hirtodrosophila cameraria, assembly GCA_949708635.1. Taxonomy (NCBI): domain Eukaryota; kingdom Metazoa; phylum Arthropoda; class Insecta; order Diptera; family Drosophilidae; genus Hirtodrosophila; species Hirtodrosophila cameraria. The sequence continues at coordinate 15,345,302 of OX453089.1, read as the reverse complement.
TCGTTGGTTAAAACTAAAAACTTTAAAAGATATTTGAATTGATATTAGACACATTCGATTGGACATCATCCAGTTGCAACCAAACGTGTCGCACAGCCGCACGCAGCTCTGTGGCAAACTTCCAAACGCTGCGATCCTCAACCAATTCCGTCATATTGTATACTCTTGGCGGCTCGCGATAATGCTGCATTTGGGCCAGAGTTGTGTTCAGGGATAGCATATTACAGCTGCCTGGCAGATACTCGAGTGTAAAGTGATTGTGCAACGTCACCGAGTAGCGTGTGTTGTGGAAGCACTTGGTGGCACGATGGGGTCGTGAGTGATTACGTAGCCGCAACGTGTGCTGCAAGACATACAGATCATCTGGCAAGTCCAGTTGCTTGGGCAGCAGCACCTTGGTAAAGTGGACATTAAGCAGACACAGCGCATAATGGCCATTGGGACAATTGAGATGGGTCATGTCATCAACGGACTCCAACATCTCCTGCCAGCTGCGCAGTTGACCAAGTGGCATAATCACCTCATCGATATCAACATTGAGCAGATAGTCATGACGTTGCATGTGCCGATAGAAGCAATCATTGTAGGGTATCAGCTCGTTCAGACGCTTCACCACCAACCGCTCCTGGAGCAACAGATGCTGATAATGACGCAGTCTGGGCATTCCATTGGCCATGGTCAGCGGACGCAACTCCAGATAGCCACTGCGCTGATAATAGTCTAGCACCCGTTGCATATTCGGATGAACATCGTAGACGTAGGCGTAGATCTTGGAGGAGCCCAGCACACGCTGCAGCTCGAACCACTCGACTAGGCGCTGCGACATGTCCACATAAGGGAAATCGAAGGCCTTGGGTTGGGGGAGGGATGAGGTTGTATAAAAAATAAAGAGCTCGATTGATTATAATCGATTATTGATATAAAAACCAATACAATTAAAAATGCCTGCTATATAGCTTAAAGCTTTACATCTTTATAGACAGGCCTTTTCCCATTTCCGAAAACTTTTCAATCCGAATCCGTATCGATTAATTGGTTTTGTAAGCCGTTTAATAGAATCTTCTTCGATTGCTTTAGTAAATGTATTCGATTAATAATCAGGACTTTGATTCATTTGCGATTCCATTTTGAAATGAAATAGCTCTGGTTCTTTCTTATTAAAGATAAGATCGGAAACGTTTTATTCCACTTTTCGAAATTCAGAACAGCTAATAATGCCAATTCCAAATGTTGTAATCGCAATCAGAATTGGGAAAATGCCAGAATATATTAAATAGCCTACCTTAAGACATACACCAATACTGAGCTTCGGCTTGGATGTAGAGCTTAAGCTGGAGCTGGAAGCGTGATTGAAACTGGAGCTGGAAGCGTGATGGGAACTGGAACCGTGATGGGAACTGGAACTGGAAGCGTGATGGGAACTGGAACTGGAAGCGGGATTGGAACTAGAACTGAAAGCTGGCGACTCTGCGTAGTTCACACGCAACGAATTGGCGGCGTAATCACAGCTCTGTCCAACCAGGGAAACGGTGCGCGGTGTGAAGCGTGTCAGATTCGAAGGTAGATCCTCCGGCAAAGGACAACTCAGCAAATGGGGATAGTTGACCCGTTTAAACTGACCCCATATCATTGGCCAGACATTTAAAAACTGACTGATCTGCACTATAATGGGCTGCTTATAATTCTCATACCACAACTGGCATTGGGTAACTGGAAATGCATATCCATTTTGATTAGCCGTTGCCAAAATGCGCACTATACCCTTGGAGGACGAGGAGGAGGTGACACCCAAACGCATGTCCAGATAGGCGGCATAGAGGCGAAAGGTAACGTTGCCATTGACAAACGTCTGCCAGTAAGTGTTGTGCAGTTGCAGGTCAATCGGATTCGGATACTTGGCGCACTTGCTGCTCAGACTATAATTTTGGGGCTTGGCATAACTATACCAGAAGCCATAGTCGATCTCGGGCAGCTCCAGTTCCAGCTGACGAACCAGTTCCTCATCAATTGGTTCAATCAAATTGTATGCCGACTGCACATGTCCATGCTGCACTTGCTCCTGCTCCTCCTGTTGATTGAACAGCAGTAGCACACCTATCACCAGCAGCACCACCAACGACAGATTGATCAAATTAATTCTAACTCTTTTGGACATTGCGGCCGAACTACTTTGGGCTTATCATACAGCTAGTCGATCTGGCTAACCTGCGCCACATGTCATATGCCAGCTACGCGGCTGCCTCTTTAATCAATTTTTGTTTATCCATTACACAATTGGAGCTGAAGGTGTTTTACACTTAGACAAATAATCGCAGAAGCTCTTTTTATTTAACAAAAATGTTGGCAGCTATATAAATACGTTTTTAATTATGTTTATAATTATTTACGTTTTTAATTTTATTTAATTTAAATCTAAAACATATTTAAAATTAATGATTTTCTTGACTAGGAATCGAACCCGAGGTTTTGTTTGTCAGAGCATAATGATTTCCCACAAGGCTACAGTCGTCCATGAAGAAAACTTACCTTAAACATGTAAGAACGTTGCAGTCGTGTTCTCCCAACTGCGATATACTCTGTTTTCTGTACGTTTAATAAATTAAATTTTTGTTAAGACTACTTATAAACTGTCCTTAAACTTAGGTAAAGTGAGTTTGGTTGAGCTATAGTGAAAAAAAAAAAAAAAAAAAAAAAACAGACGGACATTTCACAAACCCAATATACTATTTTTTCAATTTTAGAAAACAGAGTATAAAAAGACGAAATCGATTTATTTTTTTACTTTATTTTATTTATATTATTATTTATGTACCTCAAAAATTTGTTTTATTTCTTTAATTAATTTATTCACAATTTGAACACGCATTTTTTTTCAGTGTAACTAACTATTGCAGCATATGAACTAATCTTATTTATTTATTATTCCTATGAATTTGATTTATAAAATTTAATATCTGATCTTGAGTGAACGCCAGGTTTAATTGGGTTTGTTTTTATACCTTGTACTCTTATACATACATATATGTATATATCTGAATAAAATGGTTATAATTCAGAGACTTTAAGATTTAAATTTTCGATTTTGTGCAAATCGATTGAGCCGGATAACACATTTATATTCAAACATTGTTCAATGTTTTTGATTTGTATATAAGTATCGTTAAAATTGCAAATCGAATTCATTATGGTATTCTATTTAGTGTGAACCGGGAGAGTCTATATACACGTTAAAGCTAGCCACAGGGTATTTCATGGTCGGATATCATTGTCTAAAGTATTTGTATAAGGGATTTGATAAAAATGATTATTCATTTCTAATATTCAGATGCACAACAATCAGTTGCTTACAGTTAAATTGGCAGCACGATTCAAAGAAATGAAATACCATCTAACACCTTTTATGAATTTCGGTGACACCTTTTTTTTTGAGATATTCAAAATCTGTCAAATTAATCGTATCGGTCGATCGGTTAACGCCAATCACTATCGATGACAGTTTTGCGAAGCTTGTTTGCCTATCGATCAACTTCTTCAAATTCCCCAAAAAAAAAAACGTTTTTTAAAATATTTATTCTAGTTGGAAATAACAATCTTTGTGCTAGAATTTTCACACACCAATCAGCGACGTTCATTCTCCACTCTCCATTCTCCACTAATTTCCGTAGGCGTCCACCATTTTGAATGAATTTGCATAAAACGTTAAGCTAACTAAATTGCATATTGATTAGCATAAGTTCTTCTTCTTGAAAAAAAAAAAACAACAAAAAAACCCAATGTAAGGGCAAAACCCACGTCAATTAATTTTGATATTTTTGTTTAGAGCTTTCACTTTGAACTCATTTTTGGACAGCTTACAGACAACAACAAAATTTACGACAGGCAACTTTAAATGCTGATTTTATTTGGTTTTTTTTTTATATTTTTTTTTTGTTTTTTTGTCAACTCCCTCACAATTTATTAGATAACGAAACGAAACGGGCGAGCATTGTTTTCTTATAAAAACGACAAAATGTCGACGTTGTTAGCTGTCGATGTCGATGGCGATGATATGATAATGCTGCAGATAAATAAATATACAATGAACGGGGAGACATACGGATACAGATAAAGATACAGATACAGCTACCTATACAAGTTAGAAGATACACGAAATATGTAAATCGTATCTGTAGAATAAAATCATTTTTCACTAGATTCGAGAGCAGATTGTTTTTTTGTTTGTTTTATACTTCATTTATATAACTAAATTACAAAAGAAATTGTGTTCTTTTCATTTACATTTCACTTGGGAGTTTAAGTTTTGTATTGATTTGATTTCAGTTTTAGCTGCGTCCTCGTGATTTGGATTTTAACATTTAAATTGGTTTTTTTTTCGAACGTTTTGCTTTTTCGTTGATGTTGTTGTTGTCGCCCACAGCTATTTTTGCTGTCGTTTCTTTTTTTATTTTTTCTTTTTAATGAAAATGCTTCTTTTTGTTGTTGTTTCTATTTGTGTCTTTTTATTTTTTGTGTTTATTGCCTTTGCCAAATGAATAAAAATATATAAAATATATTTGTGAATAAGCTGAACGCGCTCTGCTTATGCATATGCGTGTGTGTGTCTGTGTGTGTGTGTGCGTTGGCTGACGTTGGCGTTAAAAACTAACAAAAACAAACAACAGCAAAAATCAAAGCGCATGCTGTGGGCGAGCAGTAATTTGAGTTGGGATAAGTTGTGGAGAGTTGCGGAGTGGAGAGTTGTGGTTTGGAGAGTTAAAAGCAGCTGCAGCTGTCGCTGCCAAAATGCAGTCGCCAAGTCACAGTGGAACACATTCTATATTTCATTTAAAAAGAACACAAACAAAATGTTGATCTTCGCAGTATCGACAATATAATTTGTACACTCTTTTTTAGAATATGCAGTGGTCGCTTGATTTCAGGTCTAAGAAAATGAATATTTTTTAAAAATTACATTTTTGAATATAAAACCTGTTCTGTTTGCTCTTTGATTTTTTTTAAATTTTATTTGACGAAATCCTCGTATGTAATCAAACAAAAACTGAGCTTGCAAAATTTAGATTTTAATGTTTCATTTTTGATAGATTTAACATAAAAAAAAGAGTATAAAAAAAAGGAAAATATGTTTAATATATTTGAATATAATATTTGAAACGCTCGTAAATTAGAATTTTCAAACTTCAAATGCATTGAATCGGCAATTCTTATTTCTGGAAAATTCTAATTTGCGAAGGTTCTAATTTCCGATTGACTACAGTATTGGTTTTGTGAAATTTCCGTTTGTTCGTCTGTCTGTCCGTGTGAACGCAGTTTTTCCTCCACAGTTTTTGAGGGTAGAGCAACCCAACTTGGTATATATGTTGAGATTTATCACAGGCACACAACAAACTGTACAAAAAATTTGAAAGGTTGCATATTTTTTAAAATTAAAATGCACCATAACAACCAGGTAGGAGAAGTTTTGAAGGCATATTCAAACTTTTCTATAAATGGTTAACACACAAAAAAAAAAGTACCTACTATATTTTAAGGACAAATATACATTTGCATGTGGTATTGATGTATATAAGGAAATTAAGTGAACATACTACATACACACTACAACACATTCAAATCTCTAAAGACTTCCGGTTGCTTTGCATTTGCACAGTAGTAAAAAACTTTAATAGATTTCAATTTTTTTTTATGAATTTTCAAATTTATCTGACGACAAGAGCCCTGAAGTTTTTCCTATATTGATGTGCTCGATGTTTAAAATGGAACTAAAACATCCAACCAACATGAAAAGTTATCAATCAGTCTTTGAGCGATATCCGCTTAGACTGAAAATGTTTTCAATTGAATTTAATTGCTCATAAGTTGATTTTAGAAACCACTAAGCCGATGATCAGTTGTCAAATTGATCGCTTGTGTTTGTATATATTTATATAAATCTGATGTACATACTAGAAAATACAATGTACATACGTTTAAAAGTATGTATGTGTGTACGCATTGTATTTGAATTGTATGCCTAATTTGTATGTCTTTTATAATGTAATCGATTCGTTTCGCCGTGTTCAAGCAACAATTCAAAGTAAGAATGTTGCATTAGTTTGCTATCGATTCCGATATACTCTGTTTTCAACCTATTTGATCGTTCATAAGTCAAAAGATAAGAAATAATAACAACAAAAATATTAATGATAATAAATAAATAAATATAATAATAATGACATACTAAGTCAAAAATAAGTTTTTCAAAAGCCCAATCCACCCTTTTTTCCCCATTTTCCAATGCATCTCTCTCACTTTGTGCAGTTATTTTTATAAGCCCACTGTCTACAAAAACAGCGCAGCAGCAGCAGACAAAAACAACAACAACAACACGAACAGCAACAGCAGCAAAGTTTAAGCTGCGTTTGTCGCGTGGTTTTTGCTCTCTGTACGCGAACTCTTTCTCTCTCTCGCTTGCGCTCTCTTTTGTGAGTGTGTGAGGTGCGTGGGCACGAGAACGGAAACAGCGCGCAGTTAGCGTCGGCGTTGGCAGCGCTGTTGTCTGTCGCAGTTGACGTTACGTCAATGTGATGTGTATGTGTATGTGCATGTGCGTGTGTGTCTGTGTATGTTTGTGTTTGTGTCAAGCTATTGCTTACAAAAACAACATAAAAGGTAAAAACGTTGTCTATTGCCGCGCTGTCTGCGGCGACTAATTAGGTAACGTGCCAGCTACAACAATAACAAGAACCCATGATAAGAGCAGCGCAGTCGCTGCGCAGCAACAACAACGCAAATAGCAACATACATTTCGCACAAACACACACACACAAACAAATTGAATAAGAAAGCAACTGCGGGCATGCCAGGCTGTCTGCCAGCGGCTGCCTCGACGTCGATGTTGTTGTTGTTTTTGTAGTTTTTTTTTTTGTTTTTGCAAAAATAAATTTAATTTTGTAGCCATTAATTTTCCACTCTAGATACGAACGCGAGACGCTGCCTCTCTTGCTCTGCCCTGCCCTCTCGTGCGCGCCCTCTCTCTCTCTGCCTGTCTCTATCTGGGGCCTTGCTAATTAAATAACTAAAAAAGAGTTTTTTTATAATTGCTGGCTTATTTCATTGCCTTCTGCTCGAGTGCTTTGGACTGCTGCATACACATACATACATATGTACAGTAATATGCATGCACGCTTATAACGGTTTATTAAAGCGAGTGCGAGAGAGTTGGCAGGATAGCAACGAGAGGGGCTTAATCAGTTCTTCTTCTTCTTTCATGTGCAAGCTCAATTTTGCGCATTTAGCTAACAATTAAATATACTTACTTACTTACTTACATACATACACATACACACATACAAACGCATGTTTAATACATTTACTTCTTTTTTATCGCTTTTATGATAAACCGTTTTGCCTGATTGCTTCTAAGGCACATAAATAACAAATAAACAAAGCGTAAAACAAATCTATTATTATTGTTTTTAAGCAGGGGTAGCTTGTGATATATGCACATGCTATGCATGTGATATCAATGCCAAAATGTACACCCCCAGTGGGCGTAGTGGGGACATGGCAGTCAAGTGTTATCAGTGGTTAACCTTGATGTGTCTGATAAAAATTATAGCCAAGATAACCAAAAGAAAAGTTAAGAACAAATGTTCAAGTTTTCATTTAAGATGTTCAATGAGCTACTTACTCGATAATTACTCAATAGTTAGTCGGTAGTCTACACAATCGATACTATCGATTAACGGCCACTTCCGCAAGCTCTGGAATAAAAACAACAACAACAAAATATTATAAAAATTTTAATCGACAAGTTATTATTTAATTAGAGTTTATATATGGTATCCAAAGTTTTCTATAAATATTTTTTTAAAGATTAAGACGGTAGTTAAACTATTTACAAATTTTATAAATAAACAAGTAAGAATACTCTAGTCGAGTGTGCCCGACTACGAGACTCCCTGCTCCCAACTTGCATTTCAAGCAGTTCAGCGGCAACACAAGCAAGCAGCGTACTCAACTTGCACAGTGCATGTCAAACTGTTGTTTCTGCCTGCTGAGACAGGGGAAATAAGTTCTTCCATAACTTTGATGCTATTTATCCGATCGTGTTGAAATTTACACATCCGAAAGACATTGATTAAACATACATGTGTACCAAAAATTAAAGCTATATCTTTAAAATTGTGGCTGTGGGAGTCTTTTGCGATTTGCGAGGATGCGGGGGGGTGCATCCGAAATTTGAAATAAACTTGATCTGCGTATGGTATACAGGAACCTTCATGCCAAGTTTGGTGTCTCTAGTTCTTACAGTCTCTGAGATCTGTGTGTTCATACGGACAGACGGTTAGACGGACAGACAGACAGACAGACGGACATGGCTAGTTCGTCTCGGCTGTTGATCCTGATCAAGAATATATGTAGTTTATATAGTCGGAAATGCCTCCTTCTGTCTGTTACACACATTTGCAGTACTTTATAACTCCCTTTTTTCCATTTTTAATGGGAACAGGGAGTAAAAAAACTGTCTAAATATTAACTATTTTCTATTACCTATTAACATACTATATATATAGTCCTTGAGAACGATTTTAAGAGAAAATCCCGTTTGCAATCTAGCTTTTTTTAAAAAAGCTAAAATTTCAAAGCGAACAAAAGTTTTGAAAGTTGATGTACAGCTGGATTTAAGGAAATTATATAACGTATTTAAAAAAGGAAGTTTCTGAAGAATTCAAAATCTGGTTTCGGAGATATGACAACTTGAAAAATCAAAAGTCTTGCTTTTTTCGTTTGGTTTTACATAAGAAAATTATAGTGTCTGTTTTTGGTACAAAAATTTTTTCAAAATTTGTTGCATTGTGTTGTTACAGAATATATATCAACTTATGGTAAAATTAGCTACTTTTCTAAGGTTTCTGTTTGATATTTTGTATCGTGTTATCATTTCAGACGGCGATAAGCAGTTAACAAAAACAAACGACACACATTTTAAAGGCCTTTACAGACTTAAGACTTTATTTTCAGATAGTCTCAAGTGTAAAGTGGTCTTTTTTTTTAGCGAAGGAAGTTGGTTAAGTTGCTTAATTTTTGCGCTATATTCTCACACCTTAAGCTTAACTGATGACTTGAGAGTTAAGCTGCTCGTATATTTCATTTAAGATAAAGGTCAGAGTAAGAAGCCGAAGTCAAAGACGAGGAGAAGGCGGCAAGAGGAGGAGTAGAAGGCGTAGAGATGCCCAGCAGCGCATTCAAAATTAATCTCCAGCGCAATAATTTTCGATTTAATTTTTATTTATACTCAAGAAAATGCTCATGCATGTCAAATTGAGTTCCTTGCAAAAAAAAAAAAAAAAAAAAACGGATGAAAAATTGAAGTACAAAACAAAAGAAACAAAATGCGGGCAGTAAAGAAACGAAACGAAAAGAAACGAAACGCGGCTGTCAAAAGATCTTAACGATGAACAAAAACGAATAAAACGAAAACGATCCTGCCAGCAGAAGACTTACAAAAAAACGCAGAAGGGCTGTCAGTTTCACAGTCTCCAGAGTAGAAACACACACATACACAGACAGACAGACAGCAGAGTCTCTTCGGGCCAAGTGAGAAAACCAAGCGCGACACCAACACCACAAACCGGCTACGGGTACTGCGTCTGACGGTTCCCTGTCTTTGTCCCAACTGGGCAACCTGGCAAGGGAATTGAATTGAATTTCCAGTCAGCGTTCAAATTCAGCCTTTGCCTTTTTTAAGGTGTGAAGAAAAAATAAAATACAAAGCCCAACGCCAAGCAGCGACAACAACAACAACAACAACAGCACAGCACGAATTTCTGAAAAACTTCAGCAACAACAATGCCCGAAACGAAACGAAATCAACTCAAGATCTGCGCAACAGAAGAACTCTATAGAAAAGAGAACACAAACCCAAACCCAAACCCGAACACAACTGAAAACTGGATTCAGCCTCGTTTTCCAGCGTCCATTCGAGTTGCAACAAATCGTTCAGCAAGCGTTGAACTAGTTCGTTTTTCAGTCGTTCAGCCAAACGAACGAACGAATTAAATAAACCAAAAGAACGAAAGCCTTTGTGCAGCGAAAGAACTAAACGTTCAAACGAACGAAGCAACAAACAACTAATGAACTAACGGCAACGCAAACAAGCAGAGCTTTTAACTTGTCCAGTGCCTGTCAAACTGTTGTTACTGCCTGCTGAGACGGGGGGAAATAGATCCGTCAATAACTTTTGGGTTTGTAAGCAGATCTTAATTAAATTTACGCAACTGATTAACATTTATAAAAGAAATATGGATACCAAAAATCAAAGAATTATCTTTAAAATTGTGACTGTGGGAGTTTTTTTGATTTGCGTTGGTGCGGGAGGGTGTATCCAAAATTTGAAATAAACTTGATCTGCGTACGGTATACAGGAACCTGCATGCCAAGTTTGGTGTCTCTAGCTCTAATAGTCTCCGAGATGTGTGTGTTCATACGTGCCGACGGAGAGACAGACGGACATGGCTTGTTCGTCTCGGCTGTTGATGCTGATCAAGAATATATATAGTTTACATAGTCGGAAATGCCTCCTTCTGCCTGTTACACACATTTCCTACAGCCGAATGAACTGATTCCAATAAATGAACTACAATGAACAGCACTGATGTCGAGTGTCCAGTGCAAAGGCAGGGTTGTGGTGCAAGAGGCATGGGGCAGACTCTTTGGGATTTCAGAGGTTTCAGATTGTTGTTGTTGTTGTTTTGCTTGCTATGATCTCTCCGCATGTGACTAAAAAGAAGAAGAAGTGTATGTGTGTTAGAAGCATCTGTTTCTCTGGCTTTCGGATTGTCTTCTTTTTTTTTGTTGTTTTGTATTCCTGGTGTTTTTGCCACTTTGGTTCTTTCTGACAGGCCTCAAGAGAACCAAGGCCTCAAACTCAAGAACTCTGAAGGTTGCCGGTGTTATTCTTCTACTCCTACTCCTCCTCCTGCTGCTGCTGCTCACAGTAAGGTGAAAAGTACTTATAATAAGGAAGCATGCCTGGTTAATAGGCGCATTAAGATTTCGATTTCGGTCTTCACCTTTGTCGACTCCCTTCTTTTGAAAGAACTCTGTTCCTATAGATGACTTTTACAATTGAGCATAGAATACGAAATTCACAATTCACATCTCAAATGACAAAAGTTTCTTTTTTATAAAATTAAAGAATAGATTCAATGGATATATATTCAAGAATAGTTTCTTTTTTTTTAAATTTGAAAAATAGTGGTTCACTTTAGAGCTCAATTGATTTTTATTGAAAACTTTGAAACTAAGTTATGATCAGGATTTTCTTTTCTCTGTACAAGGTTCATGTCTAGTGACGAAGCAGTTACTGCTATCAAATTTTGTGACAAAGCATATTGAATTTTATATATGAGCATTTCTTTTCTACAACATTTTTTTTTGAAAGAGGTTACTAAAAATTTCAAATATTTATAAGTTTTGAAAGAGTAGTTCTTGGATTTGGATGATTGAGGTAATTATTAGACGCGTATTTTGGCATAGAATAATTCTTCAAAATTTTTACCAAAAGGCTAAAAAATTGATATTAAACCTAGTGAATTACCAAAAATGCTAGTATGCACTTTTTATAACCGAAAAATTACTTTTTTACTCATTGGCATTATAATTGATTTTTCTTAAGAATCAAAATGAATTCCAGTTCGACAATATCTGGAAATGTGAAAAAGTCTGCGAATAAGAATGAAGTATTTAATAGAAAATAATTTCAAACTATAAAGAAATAATGTAGTTTTCAATATTTATTTATTACTTTGAAATAATTCGGATAATTTTTTATTTTAAAATTTACAACTATCGCAAACGTTACAAGATTTCCATTGACTTTGCATTTGACTATTAACAGTTAAGCTAGGTTAAATTGATAGCTTGCCATATTTGTTAATTAGTGCTTGTTGTTATTAAAGTCTTATAAAATAGCTTTCATCAAGTATCATTTCATTTGACAACTTAAATATTAAAGAGAAAACAGTCTAAACATGATCAAAATCAGGGCAGAAAGTCATTTTGGCAGATTGCAGTCGATTTGCTCATGTTAGTTTATTTAACTGGATTGAAAACTGTTGGATTTCATCAATTTCTAACAATTTACATTAATTAAACCATATAATTCAAATTTAATATTTACTAATAAAAACTTTGAAGTTTTCGGCAATGGTGGACCTTTTTCCCGAAATGCCTATATACATTTGAATTTTGATTTTAGTTTTAGTTTGATTTGGACAATATATAATATACATTTGATTTCATTCAAAGCACACGTGTGCTCCACAGGTGCGCACATAGCTCAACACACACAGACATAGAGACAGGGAGTCTCAGCTTAGATATACCCACATAACAACATAACCGACAACTATTCAACTTCGAACCGAATCTGATTTCTGAAACTGATTGTGTATGCGTTGCTGCTGTTGTTGTTGTTGTAGTTGACGTTTCTTGCCAACGTCAGTTCAAGTTAAACCTACGAGGAATCCTCCAGATACACACACATTCAGATACAGATACAGATACATATGGAGGCGACGCGTCGGTTGGCTTAAATTGCTTTTTATTGTTGTTGCACATGTCCATTGTTGGTGTTGCCGCTTCGTTTTGACCATATTTCTTGTTTTTTTTTTTTTTTTTTTTACCTTTGAAGTCGCATTTAATTCTTGGCGTGTTCGTTTCTTTTTTTTACCTTTTTGAACATCTTTTGCTTTTGTTGCGCGCTCCAAGTCGCTGGCGAGGTGTGAAGAAAAGAATTTTTCTGTGCAATAATCTTGATGCCTTTTTAAGATTTGTTGGCTCTTCCTTAGTTGGAGCTCTGCTTCTTCTTATGTTCGCTTCGTTTCGTTTCGGTTGAAAAATGGTTTTGGGGCTCAAGAAAATTTACGCCATAAAATGTGAAAATAATTGGATACACTCGCATCTCCTTTTTTGTTGTTGTTGTTGTTGTTGTTGTTGAATGCATTTCAAATTGTTAATGATGAGAGCCTAAGTCTGCATCTGAGTTTCGAGTTTGAGTTTAAGGCTGAAACTGAGCTCTGGGCCAATTCCAATTGCAGTTGAAACAGATTCCTTCCGTGAGACAAGCCACAAACGAATTTCATGGACAGTTTTTCAAAGGCAACCCTCAATTGCCAATTCTCAAGCGATTCAAGCGTTTCAAGCCAACCTAACCAACTAACCAACAGCAAGCAACCATTAAATCCATTTATTTATGAGCCTCAACGATATTATCTTGGCTAAAATTGCAGCTCATATGCATACGAGCAGTGTGCACTTGCTTATGATGCGCATATTTTGATATTGAATTTAACTAGAATTCACACCTTAAGGCTTCGACTTAAATACTACAATATCTACTCCCTTCTCTCTCTCCTTACATCTTACTTCATACAACAGCTTTCTTTGTGCTTCCATAGTTAAAGCTACTCCACAGTTTTAAGTTTTATTAATTAATTGTCGACTTAACTACAATCAAAGCTATTTTAACTGTCTTTAAAATACAAAAAGTGTTTTAACAATGCTTCGTTTTCGGTATTTCCACTTCTCATCTCACATTCAATATTATATTCACAATTGGTTACTAATCTTTATAGCCGCAACTTAGCTTTCCAGCTAATTCATAAATATTTTAGCACATTACGAAACCTGGTTGCACAAACAAATACAAATACAACAAGTAAGAACGTTGCAGTTGACTTTCCACGACTGCGATATACTCTGTTTTATGTACGTTTAATGCATTATATTTTTGTAAAATCTTCTTATATTCTTATAAACTGTCCATAAACTTATGTTTAATAAGTTTGGTTGAGTTGTTTTGTTGTTTGTTCATAAAAAAAACTAATTTTTCAACCGATCTTTCCTATGGCAGCTATATGTTATAGTCGTCCGATTTCGATGAAATTTTATAATCCTATATAAGCTGTTTTTAAACTTAGGTTTAATAAGTTTTGTTGAGTTATCTTGCAAGACAAAAAAGTTTTTCATACAAAAACTTATTTGTCCACCGATCGTTCCTATGGCAGCTATTTGTTATAGTGGTCCGATTTGGCCGATTCTAACACTTTATCTGCCTATGGTATATATCAACATATATACCAAGTTTGGCTGCTCTAGCTTCAAAACTGTGTTCATACAGACGGACACACAGACAGACAGACATTTGACAAACCCAACATACTCCTTTTTTTCCAAGTATAAAAACATCTGTTACTCAGAGTTCGGTTATACTTATCACACAGTCTAAAATCTACAAATACAGAATGCATTTTCAAGCGCTCAATCGGAACAACCTGCTTAAATGACCCTCTCTTCTCCTCAAGAAACCCAGTTACTTTTCATTTATCTTCAATCCTTTACAAAAAAAAAGAAGAAAACTTTCGTCTAAAGTTATCAAAACTAGTTGGAACAGCTATCTGTGGAGTTGCAAAGATACATATAACTTTGGAGAAGCCGATTGTTCCTACAGTGAAAAAAAGTTATGCTAAACTCAAGTTTCGAAATCTTAATTTATTCAAAATCGGCTGAATCAATCTTGAATCCAAGCTATAACGTAGAGATGCACGAAAAAACGAATCAATTTACGAATATCTGAAATTAACAATTGAGTCCAAAATTTCGTACTTGCTTTAAGAAAATTTTGAAACAGTTACAGTTTGATTTGACGACATGACGCCATATATAGTGATCCAATCCGGCCAGATTTAACATCTGTGTCAAGTTGTATTACACAAAATAATAATAGAAACTGCAAGGGTAAAAACTGAGGAAAAAAAACCACCAAACAGAACACGAACATCAAATGAAAGAAACAAAAAACAGAAAAAGAGCACAGAATGAAGCTCCTAACTAAATTGCATTAAGAGTAATTATAGCTAATTGGAAAAAAAAAAAAAATTGCAAAGTGCACAAATAGCTCAAAACGAAAACAAACGTAGAAAAGCATTGAAAGAACTAGCACATAAAAAAGAACTAGAAAATACAGAAAATTATGAAGTGCAGTGGAAAATGTGAAATGTGTTGTGAAAATGATTTGCGATTAGTGTCAGCAAAAAAATGTTGCAGCACTTAATAACTTAATTGAATCAAATATTTGAGTCACAAGGCAAATATCATTACATTCAAATCTAACTAAGGGGATTTTTTTTAACGATTTATAATGAGTTATTTAGAAATGTAATTAATTAATAAACGTGCTCATAGAATTTCAATTAAATACAAGATTGTTTAGAAAATTCTGAATGCTGAATGCTTCAATCTCAGACTGTGGCTTGAATTTTCCAACTTTCTCAAAAATCTTTTGGAAATATTGAAATTTTGTAAATAAACATTCAGGCTTGTTACCATGCATTTATTAACTGTTTTGAATTCTGAATATCAATGTTAAATTCGGTTCAAAAAGTTGTGCTTTTGGAAAAGTAAAATTAAAGGTATTCAAATAAGACTTGCTATTTCTTCCGCACAAAATCGAAAGCGATTCAGAATGCAAAGTTCTTTGAAATGGGAACAGGCTCTGATTGTATTTTAACTCGTTTTTGAAATAAAGCTTTTAAGTTGATTTCTATCTTTATTCTATCGGAATCAAATGTAAGTGAATTTAATTCGCAAAATCTTATCAAAAGTGATATTGAGAACATTTTAAGCGAAATTCAGTTTCGGCAACTGATAATAAGAGCTATTGAAAGTAGAACCACTTATTTAGCTTTTTCGTTTCGAGCGTTGTTTTTTATTAATCCAGTTAACTTTAAGGTTTTTGGAAAAAGTAGATTTTCATAGATTTTGATAATATTTCAACGTATTTTCTTGCGAGTAAAGTAAATTATTGTGGAACATTAGAACCACTTTGTATTTAAGATAATTCTAATTTTATAAAAATTCATATTTCTGCACAATTTTATAATTTGAATGAAAAAACTTTTCAAAAGTAAAAGAAATTGTAGCTAATGTTTATGATTATTCAAGTGGTTTAACTGAATAATAGTTGAAGAGCTTAAGTTGGGACTGTACCGCGAACTGAATCTTCAATTGCCAGCCTCACAAGAACAACAACAACAACAATAGTTGCAACAAAAACAACAAGTGAAACGAATCAGAGCAATTTTCGAATAGGCATAAGTAATATGCATATTAGAAGAAGAAGCTTAACTACGGTCAACAGATGCAAAGAGAAACGGGCACATTGAACCTGAGACATGTGGGCAAGGGGGGAGGCACGGGGCCGTCGGACAGAGCGCAAGGGCCAAGGAGCAAGAGGTAAGCAAAATAAATCATTTAATATAGCGCGCCATTTATCATCAAACATTGCTGCATATCATTCTTCATCTTTGCATACACACACATAGACACACACATGCACACACACACACACACACACACGCACACATGCACACAGTTGGGTGCCGCAGCAGTCGACAAAATAAAAGTGGAAGTAGATATTTAAGTGAAGGCAATGAATGAAGACGAAGACAGAGTTGACGGACGGGGGGGAGGTAGTTGAAGGTGGGGAATTTACTCACCTATTAAACGACTGGAGGGTGGGGGTGGGGTATGGGGTATGGGGTATGGGGTATGGGGTATTGGGCTCTACATTCATATAAACAAATTGCGCACGAAAGGCGAACGAAGCAGCCAAAATGTCTGCCTCGGCTATAATATGTCAGTGTGTGTGTCTGTGTGGGTGTGCATGCACACACATGCATATACATATGTGTGAAAGAAATGAACAAATGTTTGTCTATCTGTCTGTATATCTTTGTTTATTCGTCACTTTAACACGTTCGATGCTGACGCTGACGCAGTCGACAGCGGCGCAACGTCACTGACATATACACACACACACACATACACACAAGTAGAGAAACAGAATTTATTTTTATTTAAAGCGCGCATACATACATACATACGTCTGACTGCGCATGTGTCTGTGTGAGTCAATCAAGTTAGAATTTTGATTTTCGTTGATTGTTTGGATTGTTGTTGTTATACGTTGTGCATCAAAAATGCGTAACAAACAAAACGATGTAAGATTTGAAATATATATGTATTAAGAAACGATGTACGTACCCTATGTGTATGTATTTATTTTGTTATTGCTGCTGCGGCTGTGATTTTATGCTCCTACACGAACGTTTTTTCGCTCTCTCTCTCTCTTTCTCTTTAGCTCACTCTCCTGAACAAACACTCGCTATTAGAATATATTGCTGACTTTTCAAATGATGTTTTATTTATGTGTTATCAGACATATGTTGCGCAAATGCATTAAATAATTGAATGTTTTTGTTTAGTTTTTTGTTTTTGTATTGATTCACAACACACACGCGCTTTTGTTTTCGATTAATTAGGCGTAGAGAAACAACACACATAAGCGATACACACGCGTGCGACAACCTTTCGCTTTGAAAACTCAACGAGAACTGATTGTTATTAAATCGATAAGTCAAGTCGATATGTTTAGCTGCACTGCGATAGCCATCAACAATCAGGGCTGTAGAGTTGCGCTTGTTAGTTCCTTTTGCGAATATGGTTCAGTAGCTCGTTTCTTATAATTTTTTTTAAAGTTCCTTTGAAGCAACTAAGTTTTCAATTAGCTCATTTACGAATAAAATAAAAATTCTTTCGATTAGTTCCTTTTCGAATGAAGGAACTTATCTTTCGTTTAGTTCCTTTACAGATAAGCGAACTAATTTTTCATTCAGTTCCTTTCCGAATAAAATAACTAATCGTTTACTTTCTTTTAAGTTCTTTTAAGATCTCTTCATTATTGACTCTCATTATGGAATTGCTTGTAATATTAACAGCTTATTAGTGAACGTCTGGTTATAAATTACTGAACAAATGTGTAGAATTAATATTAACATTTTTAAGAACTGAACAAAGTAAAGGAACTTAATGACTTAAACGTACTAAAGAATTTTATAGAGTTAAACGAACTAAAGGGACTATAATCAAATATATAGCTCAATAGTTATTTTCAAAGGTCCAGTCTTCAGAGCCAGTTCAGTTCTAGATTGAGCCAGCTCTAACAATCAGGGCTGACAATCAGTGTTTGTAAATTCAAAACGGCAGTTGTAAAATGTAAATACATATATATAAATCCAAAAAATGTTTTTAACTAAATTCTTAAATGGCCAATGCAATAATAAAGACAACACATAGAGTCAGAAAGAATATAATTCCATAACTCAATACTCGTTCGTTCATGAACAGTGTTGCACAACGCGCGTATCTGGCTGAACAGCTGTTCTTTGTTTTTCTAGCAATGTCGTTGTTACTACACTCGATTACAAAATCAATAACAAAACGGCTAATACAAACTGCCGGCAACGGCCTGCAACAAAACTACTCACATATTGCCTCAAAGCCTCAGCAGCCAGAAACTTTCAAATGTGGCGCACCAGCGCGCAACATTTGGGGCTATGTGGCGGTGGCCTTCAATCAAGTGGACATGGATCGATTGTCCAAGGTGGGTCCAAATCGCCTCTGCGCCGAGTGGGTGGTGAAGAACGGCGGCGGCGTACGCTTCACCGATAATCCCAGTAAACTGTGGAAGGACTACAACCAATTGCCACCGGAGAACGTACCATTTCGCATCAAAGTTGTGGACGCTTCAAATGCATCCGTAATGAAAATTGGCGTGGAACACTTCAAAGGCTGTGCACATATCGACACTGTCATCTTCCACAATTGCAAGCATCTGGAAAACGAGGGTCTTAATGGTTTAACTCACATAGCAGATACACTGACACGCCTCCAGGTCTCCGGCTGTTACAACATTGACGATTCGGGTCTGGCCGTCATCAGCGAGCTGCGGAATCTGAAGCAGTTGCTCATCTTCGACATGTTGTACGTTAAGAATATGGACGCTGTGGCGCATACTTTGAAGTCGAGTTTGCCAGATTGCGAAATCAAAGCGACCAAATTTTCTGTGCAGCTTAAAAAGTAATAATCATATTCGGTTTCTTGTTGAACACAGGCAAATATTGTTTTCGAAATAAATAATCTATTCAAGCTGGGCTTTTCTTTTTGACTTGGCATAGATACCCCTATAGCTATAAAAGCTCTGCATGGTGCCAGTAAATTATAAGAAACATCTACCCTTGTGGAGATATTATAAAATGTAAAACGCATTAAAGGAGACGTCTCCGAACTATATATTCTTGATCAGCATAAACAGCCGAGTCGAACTAGCCATGTCGGTCAGTTTTAAAGTTATATTAACCAAATCTGACTATTCTGTGCTTTAGTACGTTTTAAAATCGAACGACTATATCTTATTACAAAACATTTCTGCAAGGATATAAATCTTGTTATAGATCAGATAAGACACCTGACACTTATTCTATTCTCTTTTCATTAGATAAACCCACAGCTTGAGAACTTAAAACGGACACTTCTAACAATTACAATGCTTGTTCCTGCAAAATCTAAAAGTATTTACTTTAGCTTTTAAATCTAAAGATTTGCTTTAATCAGGTGTAATTTGTGCTATGCAGCATATATTAAATGCCTATTATAACTTATAAATACTATTTGGTGTTTAGTGTTCAGTGCAGTCTATTCGCTTGATTAGTTGCTAATTGTTGAGCCTAGGATGCGGCTAAGATGTAGGGGCGTATATCCTCTACATCGTGCAGTTGCTCGGGCGCCACACGCTCACCACACATGGGACAGTCGCCGTTCTCCGAGAGTATGCTGCAAATTATAAAAGGTTAAGAAGCTTCACAAACAAATGCAAATATTCACTCACTTCTCCATCTCTGCACGAAAACAGAGGAAATCGCATTGCGGACAGGATGTCATCTGTTGTTTGATAATATGCTGACCCGTCGCTATGCAGATGGGCAATGTGGTCTTGCAGCTGTAGCAGGTGACTTCCATGTTGGCCAGGTTTGCATCGCATATGGGACATTCCATGGTCTCATCATCGATCTCATCGCGCAGTTGTTTAATGCCCTTGGGCGCCTTGCGCACAATCGACTCAATTTTCTTGGTGTAACGCGCGTCCAACTGATTGCGGTAATCCGGACGCATTAGCATGGAGGCATAAGTATATGCAGATTTCTTCAAGCCCGCACGATGACATTCAATCACGGTAGAGGTAAGTATGGGAACAATATCTGGCGGATATATATAAATTAATTATAAATATATCGAAATTTGTTTATAAAATGAACAACTCACGCTCCGGAAACTGGGATATGCAGGCAGCCACCTGTACAAGCAGCTTGGCAGCCAGAAGATGATTACCCAGCTTGACATGGATGCGCACCAACGTATAGCGATGCAGCAGTATCAAGTTGTGCCGCATCTCTGCTGTGACGGAGAGATTATTGCGTCGCAGTTCCTGGTACATGGAATATAACAGATCACGCGCTGACTTATAGTTGCCAGCCAGCTGCTCCTGATTGGCAATGATGACAGCTGTCTTGGCTGCATCCTTATAATGCTTGCGTGCCATATACAAGCGGAATAAATAGCGCGGATCCTTGGGCACACCATCCGATTCGCCAAGCAGAAACTCAATAAGCTGCGTAGCCAGCTGCTCATTGTTGGACGTAGCCACACAATCGATGGCCAACGAGAGCGCCTGTGATTCCTCGTTGCTGAAGGCAGACGCTTTCAGCAGAAAGCGCAGTGCTTTGGTAAACTCCCTGGCCAGAAAATAATACTTGCCCGCCAGCAGCGTATACTTCTCGCTTTCAAAGTAATGAGCGAGTGCCAGGTAGTCGGCGGACTTGGCATTCTCGTAGCGTTCTAGTAGCTCACCATGTCGGCGCAGCTTGTTGTGACGTTGCGCCAGTGCGAAAGCCTCCTCTACGCAGCCGCAGATGACAAGAAACTGCAGCGCCTGTTCTACATCGCCAATCTTTTGATAGAACTTGGCCAGCAGCTTGGCCGCATCCATGGAGCGCGACTCTAGCACAATTTCCGAGGCAGCATGCGGATCGCACAAGTGATCCAGATAAATACGGACGCAGGCATCCAAATCGCCCGCAATACGATAGCTGCGTATGGCCTCCTCAAATTGTCCATCCGACTCCTTGGCCTTGGCATATGCCGCATGCAGCTTACTGCTCTTCACATGCGTCAGTACATTGTTGGCTTTATGCCACATCTTCAGTGCTATATAGTGACCACATGCCTCATCGTAGTAGCCACCACGCTCGTATAGACCCGCTGCCTCGGTTAGATGCCCCACAGTGGCCAGCAGCTCGGCGCAGTCATACAGCAGCTGTTTATCCTGCAGCTCCACAGCGTATTGAATCTGCTCAAAAGAAGCAGAAAAAGCAGGATTAGGATAAGCTGCACGCTTATTGAATGCATTAACGCTTACGCCACGTCGAAAGTCGCCCGCGCGTATAGAAGTGCGAGCAATGCCCATTTTGCATAGACGCACATGCTCCTCGTATTCAGGCGAGCTTTGCAGCAGCGTAGGCGGCCCCGTGTCCTCATTGTTTATCAAATCTTCCTTATAACCCTTCTCATAGTGATACAAGGCGTCCGCATAGTTGCCACTAGAAATGCCAAATGTAATTTTAAATTGTGCGCAAGCTTTGCATTCTGGACTACCCACGTGAACTCCAATTGCTGTGCATACTCGCGCGCGATATAAGGCACCTCTAAGGGCTCATATTTGTGAGCCAGCAGTAGCGCCTGATCCCATTGCAACAGATCCCTGCTAAGATCTAAAGCGGCGCGCGTATAAGCACCCTTGAGCAAATACTCCTTCGCCTGGTCGTACTGCGCCAGCAGCATGCAACAGCAGCCGCTCAGCATGTGCAGATCCTCAATATAGCGCATCTCGACCAGCGCATTGACCAGTGCAGCATCACCTAAGTGGCGATAGGCACGCAACGCTGCAGGTTCAGCAGATATAAATATAAAAAGATATTAAATGATCGAACAGTTGAAGATGCATTTATGCTTACCAATCTCTGGCTCCAGATCAGCAATGGCATGTTCTCCAAACTTGCGCCAAGCGCTGTCCATGCCTATCTGTTCGCACATCTTGTAGGCCTCATCATATTTCTTGAGTCGTAGTTGCAGCTGCATATTTTCGCACTGCGTGTTGCTAGGATTGATTACATGTGTGCTGAGCGATTGTGTGGCATACTGGCCACCATCGATGTGAAGACCCATTTCACCAGCGCACAGCAGCAGTGGCACCTGGCCTGGATTCAGCTTTGACTCGCCCACCTTAAGCGTATGCCTGCCACTCACGGAATGCCGGGCAAAGACATGTGTGCACACAAGACGAGCATCGTAGCTGATAAAAATGTTGGGCTGCGTTAGATCCCAAAGGCAGCCAACACATGGCTTGGGCAGATCGGCAATCAGCAGCGCCTCTTGATCCAAAGCGGGCAGATAAACAAAACCCTGGCCATGCTCATCTATAAAAATGGTTTTGGTGCCTTCGACGTCGGTGAAAAGCTGTCGAATGCCATTGCTATGGCGATAAATGGTGCAGATGTCCCATTTCTCCAGCGAATAAAAGACCAGATGACCAATCTGCAACAGACAAATAAATATTAGATGCTAATCTCTTTCTCTAGTTAAATTTCATGCGTACATCCGTGGCAAAAATGAGCAGTTCCTGGCTGAGTGCAAAGCACGTGATGACCACATCGCTGGGCATGGTAGGCAAGGCGCTGGGAAAGCACGCCTGCAGTTTGTCCTTGCAGTTGGGATTGTCCGCAACAATAGCCTGCAGTATCAGCTGCGGCGGGCACAATGCTGCACAATAATCCGCATTCAGTTTCATCGATGCAATGTCATGCGGTAGATCGCGTTCGCTTAATGGACGTGGCTCATCGCCCAGACTTTTGCCCAGGTCATAGAACCAAACGTGCTTGTCCAGACCAGCTGCAAAATTGTAGGGCCCAATGGCCAGAAATGTGGGCTCCGTTTCTAGTGTCAAGCGAAACGGCAGCACCTTCGTCTTGTCCGGCGCATACACATAAATAGAGACCTCGGCCAGGCTGCTCAACATGACAAGACGTGGCGCAGAGACGGCAAACAGGTTAGACAGTTTGGTCACATAAGTAAAGACGGTGCCGCCGCTGGTGGTGACCGCCAGCAGTTGTCCATCTGGCGACCAGTCAATCATCTGCACGCTGGCATGATCCGGCACTGTTATAATGCGTTCCGTTTCCTGCAGATTGGTAATCGAGTGGATCTTGATGCTGTATAGAAAGGATAAAAGATTTTAAAAAATAGATCATGGAAACTAATTTAGTGTTCACTAACTTGTCGTCACCACAGGAGGCAACAATATCCAGCGTTGGACAGTAGGCTAAGCCAGTCAACGTATCCTTGTGATTTCTAACCTGCCACAGCTCTTGGCCGACGTCTTTGGGATGCGTTGAAATAGCCACCACATGCCCATTCGAGAAGCCTAGCAGTATGTAGCCATCGCCAAACCATTTATGCTGCAATAGCAAACCATAGCGACTCTGAAATCCCAGCTCAGTGGGCGTGTCCGGCTCTGGCAAATAATATAGAAACAATGTGCGTTTACCAATAATCATGCTGATGGCATTGTCCCCCGCAATACGCTCATCATTTGCCATCTCAGCAAAGTACATATCTGTGGGCACATCTCGCAGCTGCACCATGCGCACCGTGCTGCCATCCTCGCTGCTCAGCGAGAAACTCTTGTCATCGGAGCCAAGCGCAAGCAGATTCTGTGCGGACCAGGCACCGCATGTAATGCGCTTGCTATGCTTGCCCAGCACCGGTATACGTTTGCCACTCTGATGATTGTAGATGGCCAGATTGCCACGACCCGTGCCCACGGCAAGCAGCTGTTGCTGTTTGGACCACAGTATGCAGGTGAGTGGATCACGTAGTCCCGACTCTACTGTAAGTTTCTGCTGCGTAGCACAGTCCCAGAGCGTTATGTTTGGCGAATTGCTCATGATGATGCCCAACAGCTCCCCATCGCAATCCCAGGCAAAGCCCGAGCAAAGCCTAGTTAAAAGAGACTTGTTAGTTACAAGAGTTTTGTAGTGCTATAAGGCATATTTTTGCATGTACCCGGATAATATGAGGCGTTGCACCAGCTGGCCTTGGCGATTGAATAATGCCACCGATCCATCGGTGCCCGTTGTGGCAAGCAAAGCTCCCGCGCTCTTTTGCCAAATGAAGTAAACATCGCCAATGCCGTGCGGCTCATCGTATTTAAACAATATCTTTTCAAACGACATTATTAACCACAAAGAATACTACAAGCTAATGTTTTTTCTCTGCACCTCATTCTGCATTTTAAAGTTTTTTCGCCCTTTTTGTTTACGTTTTTTGCCGTTGCTATGGCAGCAACAAGTCGCTTTCTGGCAACGATTCACACTCAGTGTGCTATTTTAGTTGCAACAACTTTATTTATTGTTTCAGATTTCATTTAAACTTTAAATTATGATTGATTTTGATGATTTTTGATGACGCGTGCCGCGACGCCAACAAACAGCTGTTTGTATTTTGGCTATTTTCGTAGCTAGTTCTGGCTATTTAAAAAAAAGCCAGATCTGCAAATTTAACAGAAATTTTATTATTTTTCAAAAGTTGCGGGCTTTTAACAGAGAAATGTTAAGCCTCTGTTAGAAAAATGTTAAAAACAACAACAAAATCGCGGCAGAAAATTCCAAGAAAAAATGCCGTTGTTCGTTTTCAATTTTGCGATTTTTTCGAACATTTGTTTTTTTTGATGCAGTTCGATTCGAAATAGCATAAAATGGCATGTGAGTAAAAAAAGTTGTTCTAGAGGGCCGCTAGTTTAGTGGCAAATAAGCAAAAACTGAAGTTACCGAAGGACATGCGTTCACAAACAGCAAAATTAAAGCGTAAAAGAGGGTGATTTTAAGTATTTGGACAAAAATCAAAATTAGATAATGAAATTTGCTATCCATACGTTATTTATTTTATTTCAAGATCCACACCCAAAACCATAAAATTCCGCAAAATAGATTAAAATTGGCAAAATCGTCAAAAACTGTTAACTAGGGATCAGCTGATTAAAAAACTAGCTTTTTTCGCCATTTTGTTTACGCTTTTTTGCCGTTGCTATGGCAGCAACAAGTCGCTTTCTGGCAACGATTCACACTCAGTGTGACCGTAGATAGCCAAACAAAAATGGCAGCAAAAGAACAAGAGATCTATGAAAAAATATTGCACCAACTTTAAAAATGACTTAAAATGTCTCAGTTGTTGCAAATATAAATATAAATAATAGCGACAGCCCGCTTTCTTTTACAGTTAACTCTGCTCTGAAGGCGTAGTCTGTCATACATACAGATTTAGTATTTTTTTTAGTGCAATCTTTGATTGCATTGTCATAAAGGGAGTCGAAACAGCTGTTTGCCGTCCGAATAAACTTGCATTTTCTTTTGAAAACAAAAAAAAGTTAGTGCGAACCCCAAAAAGTTATTAACAAGCAGCCAACTATGTCGGATGATCTGCCAGAGGAGTTTGATCTCATTGTCATAGGCACAGGTGGGCGAACAAATCGTAATTCTTTGTTGATGTTTGATGACTCATGTTTGATGTTTATTAGGTTTCGCGGAATCCTGCATTGCCGCTGCGGCCAGTCGCATAGGCAAAACGGTGCTGCACATTGATCCCAATGAATTCTATGGCGATGTTTGGAGCTCATTTACGCTGGAAGCATTCAATAATTTCTTGGAGCAAGTGCCACACAACTCCACACTACGCAATGGCAGCTTCACTTGGCACGAGCCAGCTGAGGAAGCAGCCAACTGGACACGTGAAAAGATGCTAGAGAAATCGCGACGCTTTAGCCTGGACTTGAGTCCACGCGTTGCCTACTCTGCGGGCGAGCTGGTGCAATTGTTGATCAAGTCCAACATCTGCCGATATGCGGAGTTCCGTGCCTTGGATCATGTGTGCATGTTATACAATCATGAGATTGTATCGGTGCCCTGTTCGCGTAGCGATGTATTCAACACCAAAACGCTGACCATTGTGGAGAAGCGTTTGCTCATGAAGTTTCTTACAGCCTGCAACGATTACGGCGAGGATAAGTGCAATGAGGATGCGCTCGCCTTTCGCGGACGCACCTTTCTGGAGTATTTGCGGGCGCAGCGTGTCACGGATAAGATTGCCACATGTGTCATGCAGGCCATTGCCATGTGCAACGCCAGCACCAGCTTTGAGGCGGGCATGCAGCGCACCCAGCGTTTTCTGGCCAGCTTGGGCCGCTATGGCAATACGCCGTTTCTGTTTCCCATGTACGGCTGCGGTGAATTGCCGCAGTGCTTTTGTCGTCTCTGCGCCGTCTATGGTGGCATTTATTGCCTGAAGCGCAGCGTTGATGATATCAGCCTGGCGCCCAATTCAAATGAGCAGCTGCTGCTGTGCAGCGCTGGCAAAACGATGCGCGCCAAGCACATCGTCTCTGCGCCTGGCCAACTACCTGCCTCGCTGGCGTCTCACTACGGCGAGCTGCGACCACACATCTCACGTGGTTTGCTCATTGCCTCCAGTCCGCTGGGCGGCGAGGAGCTTAACAAAGGCGGCGGCGGCGTCAATCTGCTGCGTCTGCTGGCAGATGATGGCAAACGTGAGGCATTCCTTTTACAATTGTCCCACTACTCGGGCGCCTGTCCCGAGGGCTTATGTAAGTAATGCAGCTCTAGACTAGAAATACTTAACTAATCTCTTTATTTCTTACAGATGTTTTCCATTTGACTACGCCTGCTCTTAGCGAAAATCCCGCTGCTGATCTAGCTGCATTTACAGCGCAAGTTTTTCCCACGCATGCGCCACAAATCCTGTACAGCGCCTATTTTACCATCGCAGCGCATACAAATTCAACTGATAATCACGCCACGCCCATTTTCTGCACTGCCGCGCCAGCCTATGAGCTGGACTATGATGCGGCCATTGCGAATGCACAGCACATCTTTGGGCAGCTGTATAAAGATGAAGAGTTTCTGCCACGCGCACCCGATCCCGAGGAGATTGTCGTTGACGGTGAGGATCCACGTGCTTTAAATGAGCATAGTCTGCCAGAGGATTTGCGCGCCCAGTTGCATGATTTGGAGCAGGCGGCACAGCAAATGGATATAGCCGAATAACTGACTGTTTATCATCATTATATAAAAAAGCAATTCCTATATTTTGCAATTTGAAATTGAGCGCTAATTTTCGTCAATTAGTTTATAATCAAAAGGCTTTTTTTGCATATAATTCTTTATATATTTCTGTAAATTATTTATATAAACTCTAAAAGTTATTATATATATTTATATATATATATATATATATGTATGTATGTGAGTGTGTTTTGTGAGAAATATATATGTATGTATACTTTCGAAAAATATGCATTCCAATGCATTATTGTATAAAAATGATTTTTCTTACTATTTATTGCTTGACGGTTTCCTATTCACGTTTTTGTGATGCACTAAGAAAATTATGCAGGCCAGTTCCCATTTTAATTTTTAAATGTTACATTCGGCCTTTAAAAGTTTTGGTTTTGAAACAGTGAAGTGAGAAGTATACAAACTTATCTTTAAAAGTTCTTAACGATTGCTATTTCTTTCCAAAACAGGATTACAAAATCGAAAACGATTCGGAATAAAAACTTTTGGTATAGCTTCTGCTTCGACTTTTGATTTTTCGAAAGTTTCAGTCAAGCAATTCGAAAACAGTCGACCTGTCGAAGTGCTTCACAGTTCATCAAAATTTATGTTTTGCATTTGCTTGGACTGAGACTTTTGAAATTTATCGAAGCACAAGTTTAAGCCGCAGCTCGTTTTTCAAATATTAAATTAGATTTTGAGCAGTACAGCAAATATTTTACCACTTTTGCAAATCGACTAAAACAAATCAAAAACTAATGAAAAGTACTCGGAAATGGAAACAGGCCTGTTTGTAAAATCTAAGAAAAGTACATGAAATCAATAATTGGTTAAAAAATAATAATATAGTTAACAAGAAAGAATATCGCACCAATGAAGTCTTAAGGATTATAGGATTAGGCTTTTGAGGGGCAGTTGATATAGCGAACTATAAAGTTGAGATAAAAATAAAGCAAAACCGAAAACAAGTATAAAGCGTGCATTTTTAGAATATGTTTGTTCGTTTGATTGCTAAACGTAAAATGCTTACACAAAAATCTGCTTAGCTGCATTTGAGTGCATTTTTGTTGTTGAATAAAGCTTTTAATGTTGTCGTTTTCACTTAAATATCATATCATAACTGCTGTTGGATTGAGTTGAGTTGAGTTAACTTTCTTGTTTATATCTTAATTAGATTGTTGTTAATATTCTGCTGGCGTTTTCGCTTCGCATTCATTGCATCAACAATGGGCTGACGTTTGGCATTATATTTCTTGTTTAGCTGCTCAATCTCCAGCTCCATCTCGTGATCGATATGGCTCAGCCTTTGATTCAGATCATCAAAGGTAAGAAACTTTAAAAACTCAAACTCTCCCTCAACAAAGGCATGCGATTGTGTATGCAAATGTTGATGCTGATATGCGGGCGGCTGTGCTGCTGCTGCTGCGGCAGCTGCTGTTGTTGCCTGTTGTTGTTGCTGTTGCTGTGGTGTTGCATTGCTGCGCAGTATGTTCTGCTGATTGTTGAGCGCAATCAGCTGCTCGTTCATCAGCGGATAGGCCATGAGCAAGTGTTGTTGCTGCTGCTGTTGCTGCTGATGCTGCTGCAGGCCATATTGATTGATGGCAGAGATTTGCTGAAATTGCATTTCCATGTTATGCTCCCAGTTGTTGGCATCATTTGCACCGCTTGCCAAATGTTGTTGATCCTGTTGTTGTTGGTGCTGCTGTTGTTGTTCTTGTTGCTGTTGCAGCTGCTGTTCGACAGCGGCCGGCGAGTATTCTGTGGGCGTGGTCGTTGCCTTTTCGTCAGTGCGCGCATCGCCAGCATTCTTGCGCTCAAAGTGATCGAGGAACTGTGGACGATAGCGATAACGCGGCTTCTGATCATCATTGCGCTTGGCCGTTGTGGAGTCATCCGAGTCCGAGTTGATCACCATTGTGCCTGCAAGCATTATTCAGTTTAGTAACCAGTATCATATAGAAATACATGACAGTAATGCCCAAAAATAAACGCAATCTTAATATAAGCTCTTGATTATGCTGACATTCTTGTTTTCGATCAATTTTAAACATAACTTTCTGCAATTCTTTCAGCTGTGTCCGCTTAAAGCTTATGGCTTTCTTATCTTCCATCGGGGAAATGTGGCGACACTTTTTCTTGTTGTATTATCGGTAAATTCACGCTTTTATTGTTTAAAATATGATGACCATACATAATGTGTTTGTAAATTCTCAAACTTATTCAAAACCTAGAATTAGACAGAAAAGTTATCTTCGGCGTACCGAAGTTTTGCAGATAAAAACTTAATTTTCCACCGAATGCTCCTATAAGATATTGTCGCCCGATTTTAATAAAATTTAGTCAGCATGTCAAAAACATACTAAAACACAGAATAACTGATTTTGGTTAATATAATATAAGAAAGATAAAAGTTTTTCATACAAAAACCTATTTTTCAAGCGATAGTGCCTATGGTCGCTATAAGACACAGTAGTCCGATTTTGATCAAATTTTGTTCACATGTGTGGAATATGCTTCAACTACGATAAAGTGAGTTATCTCAAAAACTAAAAAAAGTTTTTCAAACTAAAACTTATTTTTCAAGCGATCGTGCATATGGCAGCTATATTTTATAAGTAATACATATAGATACATGCTATCATACTTTATAGGAACGATCGATTGTATCAATCAACTAGTAAATTTGAATACTTGTATTATTATTTGAATACATTCATTAATTCATTCATCGTTATGAAATATTTACCCAAATTGGACTCCAGTTCGACCATAGTACCACTGTCCACTGTTGCCACATCCGCTGGAGATGTAGCACTGTTGCCAGTTGCTGTTGTTGCAGCTGCCGCAGCGGCTTTAGCTGCTGCTTTGGCCATGTTGGCACGTATGCCGCCTGGTCCCAGAGTGCCATCGTCCATGTCCTCCGGATGTGCAATCATGGTCGCATCCGAGGCGGAGGTCTGCTGATATTCATTGAACTTTTCTGGCACCAAGGTGCCGGGATCGTCGATGAAAGTTTTGACAGTGCCGGAATTGAATTCGTTGTCCTCCTCTTGGAGCAGCATGCCACCCTCCTGTGTGGCCAGGCTCTTGGCCTGACTCATGGCAACGCCGGCAGCACGATTGGCGCGCTGTTGCTCTCGTATGGCGCACGTCTCCTCCAGCATGTTCTTGAGTATGCTGCGATGCTTAGCATTGCGTATAAATTCATGTTCCAGCAGCTCAGTGGCCGTGGCACGCTCATCGGGATCTTTGACAAGACACTTGCTAACAAAATCAATAAACTCGGTGCTCCAGCGATCGGGTTCTCGGAACGAAGGCGGCGGCTTCTGTGGTATCATAAATATTGCCCGCATGGGATGTATATCGCCATATGGCGGCTTGCCCTCGGCCATTTCCAAAGCCGTAATGCCAAGTGACCAAATGTCCGCCACACAATCGTAGCCAATCTCCTCGATCACCTCGGGTGCCATCCAGAAAGGCGTGCCAATCACCGTATTCCGCTTGGCCATCGTGTCCGTCAGCTGACCGGCGACACCAAAGTCCGCCAGCTTTGCATAGCCCTCGGTGTTGAGCAGTATATTGGCCGCCTTGATGTCGCGATGAATTTTGCGACGCAGATGCAGATACACGAGTCCTTTGAGCGTATCAGACAGTATTGTGGCTATCTCATCCTCGGTGAGCGTCTTCTTGCGCAGTCGCATTATGTCTGAGACGCTGCCGGCACCGCAGTATTCCATGCAGATCCATAGATCATACTGCTTGAAGTATGATCCATAGTAGCGCACCACATATGGTGAATCGCATTGTTGCATAATCGAGATCTCCTTAATGATCTCGTGCAGATCGGATTCAACCGGCACCAGTTTAATGGCCACTATTGAGCTGCTCTCCTTGTGCAGCGCCTTGTACACGGAGCCGTAGCTGCCCTCTCCCAGTTTGTACATGATGTCAAACACTTTCTCCGGCGGCTGCAGCAGCGACTCCTCTGACAATTTCTTCAACTCGCCATTGCCATTTGAATTGGAAGACATGTTGCTGCCTCTTGTTGATCTATTTGTTGTTGTTATTTAATATTATTATTGTTGTTGTGCCCCTTATGCATCAAGTTAATCCTGTCGATGTTATCTACCGCCAGTTCAATTAACGTAGACCCTGCGCAATGATAATTACCAATTTAAAGGCAACATTTTTTCACACACATTTGTTCTTTATTCGCTCGCCAGTAGAGCTGGTGCAGCAGCATAGAGCTGGCTATACAATCGATGTCAGAATCGATTAATCGATGTTTTTGCATTTTGGGAAATATCGATATTTTTAACAGCATCGATGTACATATGTTATTTTGTGCAAACAGCTGTTCACGTGATTCAAATTTTTCGACAATGGCGCCAAAACGCAACAGCTACTACATTTGCGACAATCGAACCATAAAATCTGGTTTTTGGTCTCAATAAATTCGAAAATATTTCAGAAAGCGATATTCGGTTGACTTTTTTGCATAATTAAATTAGAAAATTAGCGTCCTGCCCTCATTAACAGTGCTGTGAACGTTAGCAGAGTAGCAGGGCTGTCGAGTTTGGCGGCGTTGGCGCCAAATTTAAAATTATATGCTGCCAGACTGCCGCGTTTTATGAATGAAAATGCAGGTTGTAGTGCATCGCTATTTGTCGGAAATAATTGATCTGCCGCTAACGGCAACAAGGCTCCAAATGCAATTCGTAAACAAATGCCCTTATCAGTCACTGCGCCTTTGGCTGCCTTAGCAACGTGCGCCATAGTAACCGACAGCGATACCAACACACGAAAAGCTGTCGCCGATTTGGGAGCTAGAAAATTCCTGCGCCTGGGCAGCAGTTTGTTGTTTACGCTACATGACACCAGTTCGACGGCTGCAGCAGCGGCAATAGCAATAGCGCCCACACGCAAATGTCTCATATACGCACAACCACCGCTTACGGAACACGGTCGTCACACGATTATCATACAAACACCATATCGCTAAAACAACGCTCTAAATCCGCAAATCCACCGCAATTGCGGCCATTTAGCGGTATACAGGGCTCACGACCCCGTTATGTTCCGCCATTTTCTATACAATCACAGCAGAAAAATACGGTTGTCATTAACGGTCCCATACACGAGCCAGCCGTAACGGCTAGCGCGCGCGGCAGAGCGCCGAATCCGAAAAGTGCGTATTCCCTAGTTGTCTCCAAACTTTTTCTGGTCTTGTCATTTTTATATTCTGTTCCGAAAAGTGTTAATAAGTATGCTGTATTTGTGCAATGTTTGTGAAAGCGCAACTTTTAAAACACTCTTCAGACGATGCAAGTGCATTTTTAAGTGCAATTTTCTCTCTCTGCTTTTTCTATCTTTTGTGAATCTAAATATTTTAAATTCAAATATTTTTAAATTGTTTCGTATTTCAATTTTACTGCTTTATATTTAGCTGCTTTTTCAAAATGTTAATTTTAAAGTTAAATCTACCAAACATGGCAAATTAGCTTAGCCATTTTACTACAAAAAGAGTATAAAGCAGCTTGGAGCTTTCGACTGCTACGTTACAGTTTATGTTGTTGTTTTCTTTTCAGCCCTAAAGAAGCAGAAATCCGTTTCGACATGCAATTTGGGTGCAAATTTCAACGCCTGTTCGGCTGCTAAAAGTTCGGGGCGTGGCACTTTGTTTCGCATGTATTTTGATCGTGGGGACTTACCTATCAAAATGGAGTATCTGTGTGGTGGTGATAAGATTGGCTGGACGGTGAGTAAAGCGCTGATAAATTTAATAAGAAGGCTAAGACTAAGAGCTTAAGATTTGCTGGTTCATTTCCATATCCGAGCACTTTCAATCCGAATCCTTTTCTTTTAGTGTTCCATTTTTTTAACTAAATAGAAACCATTTCTGTGTTTTTTTTTAAATGGTTTTCATACCACTGGGTTAAGAGCAGAACTTTTCAATCGCCTTTTGGATTTCGGAAAAACTAAATATAATTCAAAGTTTATCATCTTGAATTTAGCTTTCTTCCTTAGATTGATCGCTTTGTATGGTGTTGATAAAGGTGCCTGTATTTACAGAGTATTTCAGTCAGTTCTAACAATTACCTTAATTATGGGGGTATTAGTTGGTATTTGATTTCGGGTAATAAGTGCCGTGATTACCTGAACTTTGACCTGCAAATTACATCACAGCCTTCAATGCCAACTAATTGCCAATACGCTCTAGCCCAATTTCGACTGCCATATGCACACCTGCGTGACCAATTATTTGAAGTGCTCGCTATTGTGGCGCAAGAAAAAAAAGAGCAAAAACTCTGAATATAAATATAATAATAATATGCCAATGTCTATTTCCGGAATCAGTTGCAAAAAACCATAGAACTGAATCCGGTCGCACTGACACCTAGTTGTCAGACAGTCAGTCAGTCAGTCAGAAAACAGGGCAAGAATAAATATTGGGAACATGGACTAACTGACAAGGATTCATGTGTGTGCACACTTTCAATGTCATGAGCCTTGGGTCTACCTCTTGTTGTACCAGACAGCGTAGAGCTAGTTTATTTTATCGCATGATTCTTAAGTCAGTGCGTTTGTTTATATAGCCATGAGGTATTTATGACAGCTCATTTACATATGAGTGATATTTGAGCGACACTATATCATTTTGCGTCATGTAATAAATAAGGTTTGAAGGTCAAACTAAAATTTGTAGAAGAAGGTTGAAGTTTTATTACTTACCAATGGAATGAAAGAGACCATAATAGAAAGCTTGTGCTTAGAATTCTAATTGTTATAATGAGCAATATTCCGATTATATAGGTATTGTCTATCGGAAGGTAGAAACATCCTGAAATAAAAACTTTAACTTCAAATCTTAAGGTTCTTTCTTGTATTCAGTTAGTTCATGTCATATGTATACAATTCTCAGACAAAAGTACACGTAATAAGGAGCCTTGTCAAATCGGATTGTTAAAGATTTCCAGTTTTCCTATTTCCTATTAATTCCGGAAGTTTCCAAATATAGTATATGTCTATATATAAGTATAGCAGCATATGTGAATTCAATTTGGTAACTTTCCACTGACAAGGCAAATAAACAAAAAGCATCTTAATAGAAATCAGCAAAACTTAACAAGCATCGCGTGCAAATTTACACCTGTACAACAGGGAAACAAATGTCACCTTAACCAAGTTCAAGTCCTCCCAACCCCTCTAAATAACATTTACTATTACCATAGCTGTCAATAACTCTTTATTCCATGGCTAGGTGGACATTGACAAGCTGGACTACAGCCTCTATTTACCGCTTTTCTTCGATGGCTTGGCCGAGCCGAAACATCCGTATAAGACCTATGCTCGTCAGGGTGTTAGCGATTTGCTACTCGCCGGTGGAGACAAAATACATCCCGTAGTGCCTCAATTAATTTTACCATTAAAGAGTGAGTACCTGTCTGCGACGGAGCCAAATCAAATTGTATTGGCACGCAATTGTCTGGCGTCAATAAAACTTTTCTTATGACTTTTCTTTTGCTTTGCTTTTGTTTCAATTAGACGCATTGAGCACACGAAATTTGGAAGTGATGTGCACAACGTTGAAAATCATACAACAGCTGGTCATGGCCTCGGATATGGTGGGTCCTGCACTGGTGCCTTTTTACAGACAACTTTTGCCCATGTTTAATGCGTTTAAGGTGAAAAACTGTAAGTTTTTTTGTATATTTTCAAATAAACTTTAAATTATAGTGTGCTTTCTTTGTAGTAAACTGCGGCGATGAGATCGACTATGCTCAAAAGAATAATCTGAATCTGGGCGATCTGATTGATGAGACGCTGCAGGTGCTGGAGCTGCATGGCGGCGAGGATGCCTTTATCAATATTAAGTATATGGTACCAACATATGAGTCCTGCTATTTAAACTGAAATCATAATATCTAGCTGAATGTTTTCACAATTACTTCTCTAATTAGCTGCCTGTTTTCAAACTAAAGATATAAGATTTTCTTTCATGTTTTATGCTTCATATATATGTATATTATATCACGAGTATTTATTGAATTTTACATAGATGCGAATGATTAAAACTGTTTACAATCATTTTTTTGAATTTATAGCATAATAAGTAACCCCTACAAAGTTCCATTAGGTGAGTATACATATATAATAAGGTATAGATTTTGAATATACATGTGTGCGACAAGCACAGCAGCCAATGCCCCAAAGTAGGTTGCAGCATCAGCAAAGGGGGGCGCAACAGCTCAAATCGAACTGCAAACAAAATAATTCGATTTAGACAAATGGTTTAATATACTGATAGTTAAGTACTTACAGCTGTTGCACCATTTTATTTAGAACTTTGGCGGAGCATACTCGTTTTTCTTCACATTGTGGGGCGAGTAGCGATTGTATAGTCCCCAAATGGATTTCATCAGTTTATCATTATACTTGACCGGCGAATATTCGCGTTCTGCTTGATAAAAATCACAAAATTAATCAGTTAACTAACATTTTTTCGAGTTTTGTGCGTACTAACCTCTCTGAGTATTATTATCAGCCTTATCAGCATTATTGGCAGCTCGCAAACGTGAGATGATCATATCACGCTCACTGAACTGCTCACGTAGTTTGCAGGCGGCGAAGGCTCCTTGTGGCAAGGCCATCTCAATAACTATGGCAGGTGGCGAAAGTAAAATTAAAATAAAAAATTATTAGGTACAATTTTCAGGTATTTCCAAAGTTCAATTGTCACTTACTGCTCAAGTTTAGATTGTAAAACAAAAAGGAAAGTTGTGCTAAATGCAGGTTGCTTAGATCGTACAGTTTGTTCCAAAGTTTAGTCACGTGTTGACTAATTTTCAAAGGTTTTTCACACACTTGCAGCAGCACCATTCAAAGGGCAAAGTTCAAAGTTTGTTTAATTTGTGGCTATAAACCAGTTTGCAAATATTTCGCGTTCCCAACGAAATATTTCAATAAAAAATTTCAATTACACGTTTTTGGCTGAGCCAATATAATAAAGTCTTGTTGCACTGTTTAGTTTTTATGGCATTAAAAATGCCCCGGCGTTTTTTGGTTTCCACGATATTTTGCACAATTTTCTGAGAGCACACACGTTGCACACACAACACTAGAAAGGTTCAAAGCTGAACTGAGTTTCTGGCGCGGATTCTATTGAAATTTATAGAGCCTCAGACAGCGAAACTTATCAAGCCGATAAGCGAGAGACAGAGATCAGCTTGACGCCATTTTGTTTTGACGTATACGTGCACATATACATGTTTATATATTTGAATGTGTGTTTTCGTGCGGCATGGACTTGTAAATTTTCTTTTTGTTTGATGAAGTTTTTCAATATGCAAATTGGAACCCATGTGATCTCTGGTTGCCCTCGATACGCTTTGGGGGTATGCGTGAGGGGTACAGGAGACGAAATCACAGATGATACAGTTCGACATTGGTCAAAAACTGATAAGCAAATCGATTAAAAACTGTTTGTCACTTGATCAAAAACTGCGCAGTTATACAAAATTTGTTAGACCTTTAAAAATGTTTGGCTTAACAAATAATTATCGCAAATCTCACAGATAACCCATCCAAAGTGTCAAATGTCAAAGTTTTGGGCAAACTTTAAAGAATCATAGCCCACTTTTAAATAGCCATGAACGGTACAATGTACCCATAATCTTTGTGGTTCAAGCGAAGTCAACAGCTTAACTGGTTCAAACCGGTTCGTAGTGCTCTTTTATATGATAGTATTTACATAGTCTGATTTATAGTATGGCTCTTTTTGATATATGTGTTTATAAATACATTCAAATGTACATATGTACCTGCTGATGCAATTACTGACCTTACCGATCTTTATTGTTTTGTTTTTTAAAAAGTTGTTTACTGCCAGCATGAAAAATATAATACTTTACAATATATTGATATGCACAATCATTCCATGGATCAGATAGAACCTGTCTAGTAAACAATTTAATGAAAAATGTTGCTTTGTTTGATTCACTGATTCACAAAAATGTATACATATACCTTTATGATTAGAAAAACCTAATGACACACTAAAATAATTATTATAATACCTTATCGGTCATGCTGTGCGCAAATTGAATTTCTAAATGACTTGTTATTTGCAAGGGATCCACGGAGGGTTTCCTACACAGATGTGAGCGATATCAATTTCACTAAAAAAAACAAATGTAACCTCAATTTT
Source organism: Hirtodrosophila cameraria (assembly GCA_949708635.1). NCBI lineage: Eukaryota > Metazoa > Arthropoda > Insecta > Diptera > Drosophilidae > Hirtodrosophila > Hirtodrosophila cameraria. The sequence goes on along the minus strand of OX453089.1, from coordinate 15,307,970 downwards.
TAATACAAACATGTTTATAAATGCATCATAATCAGTTTTATATACATATATTCATTGTTTTATACTTGATTGCCTGTTGCCAGGCTCAGCATGTAATGTCGTTTCTTTGTAAAATGCTATTATTGCAATTTATTGAGAGCATTTATAATGATTACCGAAAATCATTATAATCTATGACGCTAATGTGTTTACTACGTAAAATGCCCATAGCTTGTGCAGTTGCTCATTTATCGTTAGATTTATATATATGTTTGCAAGAAATCCAAAAAGTCCAAAAGAGGTTTCCAAAAATGACTGATACCGGGTAAAAATGTCTAGCTACGAGTGTCTCAAATCACGTAGAGCGGTTTGTTTTACTGATTACAGTCCCGGCGTGTGTTTTCAATAATATATTCATAAATATAATATACATAAAGAGATTGTGTGGACTTTAGTATTTTGGACAAAGCAAACAAACAGAAATTATATTTTCTAGAATCATGTCCTTTGAATCTGATGCGAACCTTAAACTGATTTTGATGATTTTGTTAATGCCGCGTCCCGAGACGCCAACAAACAGCTGTTTGTATTTTGGCTATTTTCGTAGCTAGTTCTGGCTATTTAAAAAAAAGCCAGATCTGCAAATTTAACAGAAATTTTATTATTTTTCAAAAATTGCGGGCTTTTAACAGAGAAATGTTAAGCCTCTGTTAGGCTTATGTTAAAAGCAACAACAAAATCGCGGCAGAAAATTCCAGGAAAAAATGCCGTTCAATTTTGCTATTTTTTTGAACATTTGTTTTTTTTTAATGCAGTTTGATTCGAAATAGCATAAAATTTCATTTGAGTAAAAAAAGTTGTTCTAGAGGGCCGCTAGTTTAGTGGCAAATAAGCAAAAACCGAAGTTACCGACGGACATGCGTTCACAAACAGCACAATTAAAGCGTAAAAGAGGGTGATTTTAAGTCTATGGACAAAAATCAAAATTAGATAATAAAATTTCCTATTCATACATTATTCATTTTATTTCAAGATCTACCCCCAAAACCATAAAATTCCGCAAAATAGATCAAAAATGCCTAAATTGTCAAAAACTGTTAACTAGGGATCAGCTGGTTAAAAATCTAGCTTTTTTCGCTTTTTTCAACAACAAATTTCAAGCAAATTTCAATTTGAATTTAACGTCTCCTTGACTTTCCGACGACTTACAGCACTAGTGAGCATATTCTGTTAGTTGAGGAGTAATTATGTTAAACGCAATGCAGTGCTGTTAAATTGCATTTATCGAGCGGAAATATCGATTGCTCGTCGTTAAAATTAGCAAAGAAAAATAAATTAACAAAAAGAAAAACACGGGAAGTTGTTAATTAAAAAGCTGACCCAGATCCGCAACAGCAACGTCAAAAGACCCCACGCATTGTCATGTCGTGGAAAAAGGAGCTAAGAACACTCGCCAAGCCCTACTATTGGGTTAATATACTGCTGGGACTGTCCTATCTGGTGGCCAAGAAGACCAAGGTTATTTGCACGCGCATTTTTCAGCATGCGGATCAGGAGGATGTGTGCGACATGGACAGTCGCGAGGTGGAGATACTATTCTTTTTGCTGATTGTGGTCATGATACGCTCGCGCAAGACGGGCAGCGTCACCATGATCAATTACCTGACCTCGTCGTTCCTATACACAAAGGTTGCGAACTTGATACTCTGGGCATATGCAGACTTTCGTTACGGCTTGGGCTTTCTGCTGCTGTGCGTGCTGGTCGGCATGCTGCTGCCGGAGCCATCGTATCGTGGACCCGAGCATATTACCTATTTCCGCAACGCACAGGTATTCGAGGAGGAGCTGCAGCGCGATAAGCGCACCAGTTGGCTAATTTGCTTCTACACGGTTTGGAATCCAAGCTGTGTTAACTTTGCACCCATATACGCCGAACTATCGGCGGAATACAATACGGAGCTGTTGAAATTTGGCAAAATAGATATTGGACGCTTCCCGGATGTCGCGCAAAAGTATCGCATTTCCGACAGTAGCTTCTCGCGCCAGCTGCCCTCCGTCATACTGTTCCAGCAAGGCAAGGAAGTGGATCGCCGACCCTGTGTTGATGCCAAGGGCAAACTACAAAAGTTCTTCTTCTCCAGCGACAATGTGCGCGCCACCTTTGGACTGAATCAGCTTTACAAGCAGGCCGTGGAGCGGCTGCCGGCTAATCCGACCAAACAAACGACGCAAGAGTCCAAGAAATCGCAGTAGCTGATTAAATTAACCAAATTTCACCTCATTTTAATGCTTGTACGTGCTGACAACCGTTATTTGTGTAGTCTTTAGTTGTTATAATTTATTTTGTCGTTGCACAAAACAAACCCAAGACACGTACATATATGTACAACTAAAATCATATATTAATATATGTAACTAAAGCTCTAAACTGTAACTAATGCGTACATTTGCGAAACGTTGCCATTGCCTAATTTATTTATGTTATTTGCATAATTTGTAGCTAAATTCAAGTCATAAATTGTAATTAATAAAATTATAAACTGATTTAAGTGTTTCTTTCGTCTGACTTCATTTCGTGTGTCTTTTTTTTTTCTTCCAGTCAGATCTTAATGTTTCTTGTGTGTTTCTTCTCTTCAGATCTTAATTTATTTAAACTACCACTTCCGTTGTCAATACGTACATACCCTCCTTTAAATGTAAGGGGTATACTTATTTATTTTTGTTGCACAATTTGTGTACAAAAAACCCAGAAGAGTGAAACCGTTTAGCATGACACACTAAAGTCATCACAGTGAGTACTAGGCTGGGATTTTGGAAAATTCTGATGGGAATATAGAAACTTTTTTGATCAAACTCATCTTTAATATATACGAAAAATCAACAGTCGACTGAAAAGTCAGAAATGGTCGAGAAACGGTTGTGTATGCATGAAAATTCATTGAAACTGCATACGGTATCTTTGTTGTTTGGTCCTCCAAGCAAATACTGCACCAAATAATCTGATTTTGATCTTAAAATTTGAAGAAAATGTTGCATCAGAAAGCGGAAGTGAATTTTTTGTGCAATAAAAACAGTTTACTCATTTTCAATGATTTATATCTTCTGCGTACCAATTTTCGGAAGCTCACCAGCATGGGTGGAAAATGTTTAGTTTAGTAGTAGTTAGTTTTTATTTAAAAACTAGCTATTTTATGTCCGTTTAAGCTGTATGTATTTTGGCTATTTTCGTAGCTAGCTCTGGCTTTAAAAAAAAAGCCAAATTTAACAGAAAATTTTATTATTTTTCAAAAGTTGCGGGCTTTTAACAGAGAAATGTTAAGCCTCTGTTAGGCTTATGTTAAAAACAACAACAAAATCGAGGCAGAAAATTCCAGGAAAAAATGCCGTTCAATTTTGCTATTTTTTTGAACATTTGTTTTTTTTTTATGCAGTTTGATTCGAAATAGCATAAAATTTCATTTGAGTAAAAAAAGATGTTCTAGAGGGCCGCTAGTTTAGTGGCAAATAAGCAAAAACCGAAGTTACCGAAGGACATGCGTTCACAAACAGCAAAATTAAAGCGTAAAAGAGGGTGATTTTAAGTCTTTGGACAAAAATCAAAATTAGATAATGAAATTTCCTATTCATTCAATTTCCTATTATTTCAAGATCCACCCCCAAAACCATAAAATTCCGCAAAATAAATCAAAAATGGCAAAATCGTCAAAACTGTTAACTAGGGATCAGCTGATTACACTAGCTATTTTCTGTCCGTTCAAAAAAAGACCTATTACCACTTCAAACTAAATGGAATTGGAATGGAGTTGAATGTTCTCTGCGCCAAAAATATAAAAAAAATACTTAAAATAAATAAGTATAGATTGTCGGTCTGCGGTAATGTTTCGATTCAGCTACCCCACATGAAATCAAAAAAGCAGTAAAGTCTGATGAATTGCGCTGCTGATTCTGAACTGGGTACAGGGTACATTGTAGTCAGGCACACTCGACTAAAGTATTTTAACTTATTTATCTTATTATTAACTTATTGTTGAATTGTGAGTACATGTTCATCTTATAGGGATTTCAGCAGAGGTTCGTTCAGGACTTCTTTAAATTCCGGAATGTTCGGGATGGGAAAGAAAAATTATTTTTGGAACGAACGGAATCGGGATAGAATTTGTATACCGATCCCATTTCTAGTTTTGATCACAATTAAGCTGAAACAAAAATGAGATCCTTGGATCTGCTTATTTTATATGAAGCGCTAAAAGCATTTAGAAGCGATTGTGAAAGGAAGGTTCATAAAACATGCAGAAACAGCTCTGCAGACTGTTGCTGCGAATGTGTCAAATAAAAATATGTAACAATGAAATGTAAATAAGAAAAGAGAACAACGGTACACGGTGTTTCCGGTGTGTTAGCTTTCCAGCTGAGGGGGGGTGGTATGGGCGGTCGTATACGGTGTCTGCCCGAACGGCCAAATGAAACAAAAAAAATAAGCGTAAATCCTTTTTATCCATTCAATATGCATACATTTTCAAACATACCAATACAGGTGAATACAAATTCACACATCTGCACATATAAAGACAGAGTGAAAGAAATAAAATAGGAAAGAGAAACGGACGAAGCATCGCTTTGTGGTTATTATTTGCATTCTTATTTGATATTCAATGAAACGGCATGGAATGGCTATTATTTTGTATTATATCGCTTTATATGATTGTCTCACATGTGCGTGACATTTTATTATTATACTATTTATTATACAAGCATTATGCGTAGGGTTTTAAATTAGTTGGACATGCAATTAAAATCGTTGACGAGTGCTTTGCGTGATTGATGCAAGAATCTGCTTGACGTGACAGCAGCGCCCTCCATCGGCGAGATATTGTCAACATACTCTCACAGCGGAAATCCAATAAGCAGCTTCTTGCCAACCAACAAAAACAACAATAAACGTAAACTTATTGTTGTAGCTATTCATTCTACCTTGGAATTGATTTTGAGCGAATTTTCTCAACTTATAGAAAACTAGAAGCATATTAGTTTTACAATAACATTTTTATGGCAAAAGTTTTATTATTATAAGATTTAGAAATATAAAGAATTTCGATTTTTAGTGTATATATATCGTATATATTCTATTGAAATGACAAGTTTATTAATAAAATATGTCAATTTAAAACAAATGGTTTAGTAACAAACATAATACAACTAATATAGTTCAGTATTTTCTTGATTGAAGTGTATTTCCAATTCGACTGTTTATCAAAAAAACCATTACTTAAGATTCCTTTAGCTTTGCTGACATTTTTTATTGCATTTTTATGTCAACGGCAGCTGCTGCCGCCTTCTGACTTCTGCCTTCTGCCTGCTGCCTGGCGGCGCCTTAATATCGTTCGCTTTGAGTTTGTGCCGTCTGCTTGTGTATTTCTTCTGTCAATTGCGTACAATTGAATTAAAGTTCAAGTCAATGCCAGGTGCTGACGCGATGCTCGCAAATGAAAACCACAGCGGACAGCACCAAGCCGCAGAACAGAATCCACCAGCCCAGGCGTAAGGTGTCCAAATCTAGCGCCTTAAATTTGTTTGTGTTGTCAATCAGGTGGACATAGCCTGCCTTCATGGCATCATGGAAGTCGGAGACGACCCAGTGATCAAAGAGACCTATGCTCTGTACCTTCATAATGAAATGCTTTAGAGGGGACTCCAGATGCGAGTCTATGCGCATGGGAAAGCCAATGACAGGCGCACCCAAGCAGACGGAGGAGTAGCGATAGATGGGCTTGTGTGCGTATTGCTGCTGCAGTGCAAAGAACTTCCAGCGCTCGGTGGTGAATGGATAAGAGTAGCTGACATTGAAGCTAAGTAGTGCTCTTACTTGCTCACCAGCTTCGGAGCCAATAACCAAACGGGATACCTGCTGCTCCAGATGCGGCGGCACCTGCTGCAGCAACATGGGTATCTCATGATGCTTTGTCAGGATGCGCTGTTGCTGTGCGATGAGCTGCTCAAAGGTGTCCACCTGCTCACCCACCAGTGTGGCCGTGAGCGAGCTGCTCAGCTGATTGTTATACCAGTTGGTCACAAAAAAGCCCAAGATGGATAATTGTAGTGCCACCAGAAAGTATCTCAGCGAGGGTCCATAAATGCGCGAAGTAGGGCTTATAAACAACAACTGACTGAGGCCTTCCAGCAAACAGTGTGTGGCTCTCAGTCCGGGACTGGCACTCAGCCCAGGACTGAGCCAGTAAAGCGCCAGACTAATGTAGAGCACACCAGCCAGCAGCAAAAGCCAGCTGCTCCATTGGAATGGACGCAAGAGGTACATGTAGCGTGGTATCTCATTGCGTACTGGCACAATGAGGCAATTTTGTGCAATGGTCAGAGGATAACTGAGTATGCCCAGATCTTGATCGATGCCCACATACGGATGCATTGAGATCTCTAGATGATGTTGGCCAATTAGCTGATTGATGCGGCTCATATTGACGCTGCTGCCAATATCCTGAGCCTTGCCAGCATTGCTAACATGCAGTTGCGCATTGTGCCGCCGCAGAAACTCGGCAAAGATGCGATAACCATAGCCACGTATGAGCTGCTGACCAGTGCGTTGATCCCGCAGTAGAAACACGCGTGGCAAATCATTCTCCGCCGGTGTGGATACAACGTAACCCTGCAAGTCACGCGGCACAGCTGGAAACAGCGTTCTGGCATTATTTGGCTCTAGCTTCAACTCAAAATAACGCAGCTTGGGATACGGTGTATAGGCATAGACACGTTGCCTGTGCAGCACCAGTGCATGCATAATCTGCAGACTCCACAGTTTCTCAAAGATGAAACGCAGTGCTGAGTCGTCTCTCCGTGCAGCCAGGGAGACAATCAGGCGACTGTAGCGCAGCTTTCTCAAACGTTGATCCAAATGCCACCAGATCTGCTCCTCGCTGCTGTGACAGAAGAGCAAACTTAGCGCATCGTTATGTATGTGATTCCTCAGCGGATTGAACCGATCCGGCTTCTCTTGGTTGCCATCGAAAACATAAACGGCAGTACTCAAGTTGCCATGTAGCCAACTGATCAAACGATTCATTGGCTCCAGCTGGACATGACTTGTCAGAAATATGGGTGTGTTGGTCCAACGTTCCTGTTCTGCGGCTCTCGAGACAACCATTTGCACAAAGCTCAAGTTATGTGGCACCACTTGATTTTGTGGCCACGTTGATAGCAGCAGCAGCGTTGCAAGTTCCATGGCTAATAGCTTACTGTGTCCAATGTAACAGCACAGGGTGCTCTTTATAGTTCAAATCCTAATTAATTTAATTTGACAACTGATTGGACTTATCAGTGTAGCAGATTGAAAATTAGCTTCTAATAGTTTGCCCAATTTGATGTAACTACTTTACTTATTAAATTATTAGCTTTTGATTATGTGTTAATTAGAACAAATTTCATTTTATACTTAGACATATATGAAATAAGATGCAACGTATTCAAGCTTTTTTACTCCCTGTTCCCATTAAAAATGGGAAAAAGGGTGTTATAAAGTACTGCAAATGTGTGAAAAGGCGGAATGTTCTTGATCAGCATCAACAGCCGAGACGAACTAGCCAGGTCCGTCTGTCTGTCCGTCTATCCGTCCGTATGAACACACGGATCTCGGATACCATAAGAGCTAGAGACAGCAAACTTGGCATGCAGGTTCCTGTATACCATACGCATACGTTTATTTCAAATTTCGGATGCACCCCCAGCACCCGAAGAATCTATTACCCCCGTCTCAGCAGACAGAAACAACAGTTTGACAGGCACTGGAGAAGTTAAGTGCGCTGCTTGCATGTGTTGCCGCTGAACTGCTTGAAATGCAATTTGGGAGCAGGGAGTCTTGTAGTCGGGCACACTCGACTAGAGCATTCTTACTTGTTAAATTATAACCTTTTGATTATATGTTAATTGGAACAAATTTCATAATTACGTTACAGAGAGATATATCGAAAACACCCGCAATGGTCATTATTTCCGTACTTTTAGAACGATGTTTTGCTGAGTGTATTTATATTTGGCTATGTTTCAAACTTTTATTGCAACTTTAAATTTCATTCATCATACGTTATGTAAACAAACAGATTAGATTACATATTTATTATGCCAACAAAAAAGTTTTAGTTGACCTAAGCTATTTTTGGAAATTTAATTGCTTGTTGAAAGATTTATTTTTAGATTGTGTTTTGAGTTGAGGCAAATAAAATGTACAGAGCTTTGTTCTAAACTTTATTGTTTTTCAAATATTTATTGAAGTGCGGCAAAACAACAACATTAGTAACTAACTAAAAATAAACATTTCTAAATTTATTTTGAAGTATCATTTTTTGTTTGACAAAATCTGTTTTATGTGCTGGTGGTAAAAGTTATTAATTTTAATTTAAAAAAAAAAATTAGAATCCTCTCCGTGACAATGCGTATGCAGCATTGCCGTGACCAGGATTCGAACCTGGGTTACCACGGCCACAACGTGGGGTCCTAACCACTAGACGATCACGGCTATTGAAGACTCTTGAAGTGTTTTGAATATGTAGCATATACAAATGAAATATCTACGCTTGGACAAGCTTGAGATACACTTTTCTGCATTTCTTGCTCTCTAACAACTTGTTTATAGCGCAAGTACGCCAATAACAGCAACAATAACAAGCACAAACAGCAGCTGCAACAATAACAACAAGAACAACAAAAACAAGAGCAATAATACAACAACAACAAAATCAGCGGTGAAAGGCAACTGAGAGAAACATACCAACAAGCAACCTTTCAATCTAACAGCAGACCGTCCGACCGACAACCAATAAACAAGATTTTGGTTTATGAATGAATTTAAATTTGTTTGGGGGGGGGGGCACAATGCCAAGCTGCAGAGGGAGCGAGGGGATGGTGTTGGGGCGGCAGGGCATGGTGCTTGACTTGGCATTTCAAATAAATTTGTTATCAGCAGCATTTTGTGGCTTTGCTGGCAGCAATCGTAGACCCAAGAGCTTCCCAACTGTAGAAAGGGGGCAACTGACACTCTAAGTGCGGTATCTGTTGAGCAATATGAATACAAATAATAAGTTTGACCAATATACAATTTTGAATAAATTGAGAATCAAATAATCACATGCATAAACATTTTTATGTTGATTTCAGATGAATTGATTTAGTTTAAGCTTTAAATCAACTTCCAATTCCTACTTTTTCATCAGATCAAGATATCAAAGCTTTGTTATTCTAACCTGATATTGGATTCCGAAACATTGATTTTGATTGAGTCCAAACCAACATATTTGATCAAATGTTGTTTTTCAAAACAATAAGAACTCTAAAAATTAAATATTTTGAAAATAACTTCATTGACAAATCTTGTTTTCTAGTTTAAATAAATTTAAGCACAATTAAGCTATTATTATCTGGGACAATTTGGTGTAATTATAAAGACGAATCAAATTCCTTTATGCTTCCCCTTAACATTTGTATTGAGTTGTTTGTACAATTTGATTTGTCTCTTTTGATTATTGCATATTAATTAACATAACTTTAATTGGCACCAAGGTCGAATAGTTTATACCCACACCTTAATTAACCACGACCTCAAATGTGACTTTCCTAAATAGTATATGTTCTTTAGTTTAATTAGTAAGTACGAAAGACGCTTAATTGTACAATTACACAATTGTTTATTTAGTGGAAGGATTGAAATCGAAAATGCCTCAGGTTTTTTGCCCTTAAGGGTGTATAAAATAACTGAACACAATGTGCTGACATATTTGAACTGGTCTTAGACTTCCTGGAGCCATTGCTTTGTAAGTTACAAATTTTAAGTGTTTTACAAAATGAATATTTAATCTATATATAGTTAATGCGACCCTATCGCATAAATTGCTCAGGGAGATAAGCAAGTACATACATTTATTCGTATCAACAAAACTAAATAAAATCTTTTTTACCAGTACATATGAAATTAAAGATCTTTTGAAATTTATGATTTAAAAAAGAAAAGAAAAGATAATAAGCAATGTCTTCTTACGACACAACTCAAAGCTCGACAAAGCTAAAGAAAAATCACAGGCAAAATGTTTGATTGAAACAAAGTTGCTCTACCATAATCAAAAACAATAAAAGATAAAGCTATTTTTAAACTTTCGCTTATAATTCTCAAACGGTTTAAGCAAAAACTTTATGTACTACTCGATTGAACCTCTTTTTGTGGGTTGTATATAACAATAATTTTTTATTTTACAGATTTTCTCGTTAATCACGGACAGTGTTGATAAACTACCAAAAACAAATGAACTGACATGACCAATAGAAGGCGCCATGCGACTTTGCATTTACGATATACGAAATATCAATTTACGATAATTAAAGGCAGCCTGCTAGTAACATGAACTCAATTTGTCAAATCAGATAATGTCATCGAACAGCAATACGTGTGTGACAGTAGCACCCATAACATTCACCACCACGAAGCTTATATATTTCTCTGCAAGTTTTTAAAATTAAAATACATAAAATGTGTATTGAATTCGTGTTTAGCTAAGACCTTAACGATTAAATCTTTATATTCGTATACTCAAAATCCTTAGTTATGAATCAATAAAACTTGAAACTTGGTTGGCAACACAATTATTGCCCGGCTGTCGCAATGCAGCCATTTCATAAACAAGTTTCAATTGCCGACAACTTAAATACACTGAAAATATCCTGAACAATCCAGTTTATGTATAATATTCACATTTAATGATTTTGTAATTACCCATAAGTACAATTTTATTTCAATGGCACTTTTTGTGTTTATTGTGCGCCATTTGCAAACAAAAAGCGCTCTTTCGGTGGGTGAGGCAGGTAAACGTGGGCTTGGCTTTCATTTTTTTAACACCACTTTGGCGTTACGTGCTGAATATCCGTAAAATAAAAATTGTGAAGTACTTACATGTTAACTGAAAATATACGAACACACACAAAGCCACACACACACAGACAGACACAACACACCGCCACATTTTTGCACTCAATTTTTTTTTTCGCAATTTTTGTGGCCTGCTTTTGAAATTTAAAAAAAAAGTTGGTACTTTTTTGTTGATTGTGTGTGTGTGGGTGTGTCTGTGTGTATTTTAGTATTGTATGTAAGTATTTGCGCTCCAATAATTGCGCAAAGAGTTGGGCTATTTAGAACATGTATTGACCGTATGACTCTAAAACATATTACCCGTCCGTCTGTACGAATTAGTTTCATATAGGTAGGTATGAAGGTAATAGAATAGAGCCGCCTTCCCTCTTTTTTCCATGATAAGCAGTGCAAAATTTGAATTTACATATTTACATATGCATTGAACGAGAGGTCAAAGTGCAACAAAAACCAGCATTTAATAATTGATGAACAGTGGTTGAGATCATTTTTAATACAAACTTAATTCTTTATTCATTGAATATATAAACAGGAAGTTAAGCTTTTATGGAAGCGAATGATTATATAAACCAGATATTTTCTGAAATGTGTATAAATCCTTGTTTGAATTGCTCTTATTCTTAATTATTTGTGTTTTAATTCATCAAGAAAAGCACTTTCAAAGGATGTATCTGAACGTAACTGTATCTTTGAATGTATCTGTATCTGAATGTATCTGTATCTCTGAATATATCTGTATCTGAATGTATCTGTATCTCTGAACGTATCTGTATCTCTGAATGTATCTGTATCTAAACGTAACTGTATCTCTGAATGTATCTGTATCTCTGAATGTATCTGTACCTGTTAGTTATTACGCTTAACAGATGTAAATTGACAGGATAAACAGAAGATTCGATCAAAAAAGATTGAATCATTTACAGCTCTGTTTTGAAATACTGATTTCAAAGATTATTTAGGTTTATTGTATCTGAAAAGTTACTTTTTAAAAATATGATTATTTTCTTCGACAGTTTCTATTAATAAATAGATATAAGTAAATATTTCTTACGGCACCGTGATGTTGAAATATTTTTAAAACTTCATTAAAGTTTCTTCAAGCCAAAAAAGTGTTGTCTTTGGTTCGATTAACGATTTTTGAAGTATATTACCTAGGTTTTGGTTTCAACGTTCGAGTGTAAACTAGAATAGTCCTGCTTGACAATTAGTTAGACAACTTATCATGCAATGTCCACAGTACTCGGAAACATGCCGCCAACCAGTCTGGCAAGTCCAGTTTCTAAATTGATCCACTGATGTTGTTTTATTTGGTTTTTTGCAGTCTCAGTGTATACTGTGTACTTCTGATAATTTGCAGTTGTCCACACGCGCAGCCATAGGTTTTTTGTAGTACTCCTATAAATAACGCTAGGGACACGAACTCTGCAAACAGTCGTTCGCAAAATGCTGCAGGACAGCATTCATTCGCCGTTCAGCACGGATATTCCAAACGCGTTTGTCTATAATAACACAAAGACATCGCAAACATTTTATTGTGGACCCAATATAATATCGGTGCAGACCTTTGCCGAGGCATTTCACTATCAGCTGCAGCTGGATCATGTTGAGAGTTTGCCCAAGAAATCGGTTATCCAAAAGCAGATTGCAACAGGGAACTACAATATGTCGCTGCATGGAGTGCTCATTCGCTCGATGGATGAGGAGCCGTTCTCCAATGAAACGGATTACAGTTATCCATTAGAACTTATTAAAAATTGTGTAATGGTGCCACTAGCACCGGAGCTTCCAAAGTGGATGTATATGGTATACCCACTGGGACGATACGTCTGGACATATCTCTTTCTTAGCATCTTCTATGTGGCCTTCCTGCTGCGCTATGTGCACTTGCGTGAAACAATTACCCGCTCCTACACCCGAAACATGCTGCATGCCATGGGCATACTCATGTACAGTCCCAATATGAACATGCAAGTGCAACTTACCCAGGCCTCCATGCGGGTATTGGTCTTCTATACGCTGCTGTATGTTCAGGGTTTTATACTCTCCGTTTACCACATCAGTAATATGACGGCCTTTGATATGAAACCGGTGTTTGTGAAACCCATTGATACGTGGTCGGATTTGATTGATTCCAAGCTGCACATCATCATACCGGATGCGTGGCTGGATGAGCTACGCTATCAGTCCGTGGTGGACATCTCGTCATTGAATTCGCAGTTTGCGCCACGTATTTGGAAGGACTATCAGATCTTATTGGCGAATCCTTCACGCTCCTTTGCCTATGTGGTCAACCAGGACTCGTGGGAGTTTTTTAATCGACAGCAAAAGGTACTCATCCAGCCGTATTTCCATATGTCTGAGGTCTGCTTTGGCGGTATGTTAAATGCGTTTCCTATGCAAAAAGATGCTCATTTTGTTGATGCCTTGGATCGCTTTATGCTATATGTCAGAGAGGCAGGTCTCTGGGACTACTGGGAGGATATGGCGTTTCTATATGCGGTTCAAGCAAATTATGCTCATGTTTTTTTGGACACATATCCCGTCGAGCCATTAGATCTGGAGTTTTTTATCATAGCTTGGACGGTTTTAATCTTCGGTTTGCCCATTAGTATGTTGGCTCATGTCTTGGAGCATTTGTGGTGCCGCCGGAGAGCATTAGGTGGGCAAAACATAATAGAAATTTAATAATTTATAAAATTTAGCAATTCTAGTCACAACAAATTGAAACAATGATAAATTTGATTAAAGTATAGAATTTTTTTGTACAAGAAATTGGCCGCATTAATTATATATACATTAAATATTAAACATCAAAACAAAAACTAAAGAGAAAATTTAATATATGCCAAAAAAGAACTACCTTTATAATGAATATTATATAAAAACATAAATATTGTTGCAACCTATTTAACTTGTGTATTTATGTTATTAGAGAGCCGACATCAAGGTGTTATAGAAAACAGATAAAGACTAAAAAAGTAGAGAAATAAAAAAGGTATAATAAATTTAAAACTTCAAATACCTTTTTATATGTTTGTTTTAAGTGGTTTTTTCTTAGCAGATACTACTTATAAGCTAAACTATTGTTATTAAACTAAAAACTTGATCTTGGTTAGGAGCTCAGTAGAATCAACGGTAACATTGATAAGGTTAACTGAAAAGAGGGCACCGTTCCAGGTCCAGCTGTTTAAGGAAGAAATTTCAAATCTTTGACTATGATTCAAATCGCAAAGTTCAAAATTCAATAACTTTTTCTGTACCGATTCAATAGTACCTCATACTTAATATTATTGACTTCAGACAAAGGAACAGTACTCTAAGCTAGGACGAACTGGTCAGTGTGTATTAGTATATAATTTGGTGATATACTGTACGGATCATCAAACTCTTTGTCACATCTATTGATGAAACCAAGATTACCATTAGCCTTGTGGACCAAGGTGACTATATGATCAGTCAAATATCATTTATAATCAAGCCACCCCCAAAAATCATTAGCTGGCGAGACTTCCTGAAGTAGATGATGAGAGGTTAGACAACTGTACATTGAACAAACTTTTACATCGTCAGGATACAAATGCGTTAGACAAGACTATGCATTCAATACAAACGTTAAACAAGGGAATACAAAAACATGAGGCAAGGGATTTCAGAAACGAGGACGTAGTGCTGAGCTTGTTTGTTCGGTTCATAATGAGTGTTTTCATATTGTAAGAAACAAATATAGCTCGTTAATCGTAAATCATTTATTCAGTCAGCAGATGCGTTACCCTTATTTACTTTATGTTATCTGCTCTAAATTTAAGATATTCCGCTTCTAAAATTAGACTGTTTTGTTCAAACTTGCTAATTTTAAAACTTAATTAAGTGCATACTTTTTAATAACTCATAATGAAGGACATGAATATATTTAGACACTTGCATATCTAGCACATTACTTAGTTAATTGTTTTAATGACAATGTTTAGAGCTGAACTTGTATGCTTCCATTTATTATTTATTATAATGTGTATGTAACCCAACTGAACTTGTGGTTTACGTATTATGTAGTCTCTGGAGAAATTTGACTGAAGCTATTAGCTGCAGTAATTAAATTGCTTACAACCTTAACAAAACGATTGCATTACGCATACGCCGCATAAGCGTTTCGCAGTAAAGTCATGCATACGCGATATTTTGTGTTATGGATTTTCGGACTGCTGCTCTTTCAACGGGGCAATACTTGGAATTTAAGTTACATTACGGGACTGGTTATTCCGTTTAATCGGATGATTGAATTTCAGGAAATTGTGTGGTTCATTAGTCAACAGCTGCGCACGGAGCACGCGGAGCAACTGGACCAGTTTATACGCATAATTGACGATGCTTTTGGCCTTACCCAGGTTGTGGTCAACAACAATTCGCAGTTGCGAATGACTCAATCATCTTCAAGGCGTAACCATGTTAGCTTTGTGTTTACCACTGGTCTACAGGATCCAATAATGCAGGTATCCAACAGAGTGCTGTTAGGTAGACACTCATACTTTACCATATTTATGCTGATGGATAAGATGAGTGACATGGAACCGGTGTACGAGATATGTCGATATCTCTATGAATATCAGTTTGAAAATTCTCTGCTATACTTCGAGTCAATGGATGGCATTAATCAGTTG
Organism: Hirtodrosophila cameraria; assembly: GCA_949708635.1. Classification (NCBI taxonomy): domain Eukaryota; kingdom Metazoa; phylum Arthropoda; class Insecta; order Diptera; family Drosophilidae; genus Hirtodrosophila; species Hirtodrosophila cameraria. The sequence goes on along the minus strand of OX453089.1, from coordinate 15,292,418 downwards.
TATGGCGCCTCCAAGTATCCGACAATGCAGATTGAAAACCGCACAGATCTCATGGCTTTCTTACGCAAGAAATACAAACAAACTTTGGGCGCCAATGCAGATGTGGAGGGCTATCGTTTTCCAACGCCACTGCGTCAGGATTTGCCGCATTTGTTTAAAGTCAGAGGACATTACGAAGGTAGCACCTACCGTATCATTGAAACCTTTGTGGAGCATTTAAATGGCAGCTTTATAGAATTAGAGCTGCCAGCGGATGCACTCGGCGGTGAAGTGGTCAACATGAAGCAGACGCTGCAGTTGGTAAGGGAACGTCGCGTGGAATTCTCTGCCCATGCCTACGCCTTGTTCATGCGGGATGACGAGCTGGAGAAGAGCTACCCACTGCTGGTGGTGCGCTGGTGTCTAATGGTACCACTGTACAACAGTGTCTCTACATATTTGTATGCAGTACAGCCCTTCGATTGGACTGTGTGGTTCTTTGTGGTTGGATCTTTTGTAGCGCTTGCTCTGCTGGAGCTGCTCTGGCTATGGTTGGACTTGCCAAATGCTGAACCTTCACCAACTATTGCCTTGCTCAACTCATTTTGCTATATAATTAATATTGCCACGGGACGGCAGCTGTTGCAGACGTCGGTATTGCGTTTTTTGCTGCTCTTTGCTGTCTTCTTTCATGGTTTCTTCTTGTCTGCGAACTATACGTCTACATTGGGCAGCATACTGGCCGTGAGTCTCTTCCGAGCTCAACTTAATACCATGGAGGACCTTTTGCAGGCCCAACTGCCAGTCATGATCATTGACTATGAATTGGAGTTTCTATTGCAGTTGCACACGGATTTGCCCAGGCAGTTTCGTGACTTGTTACGTCCCGTGGATAGCAGTGTATTTGCACAGCATCAGATCCATTTTAACAGTTCCTTTGCCTACTTTGTTACCGAGGACAAATGGCAGTTTCTGGACGAGCAGCAGCGGCATCTGAAGCATCGTCAATTCAAATTTAGCGACATTTGTTTCGGTTCTTTTCATTTGGCATATCCCATGCAAATGGACTCCTCTTTGTGGCGGGATCTGGAGTACTACATATTCAGAGTTCATTCCTCGGGACTGCATAATTACTATGCAAGGATAAGTTTTGAATCTGCGCAAGACGCTGGTCTTGTGCAGCGCTTCCAAGAAAACAAGGACTATACATCGGCGGGCTTGCAGCATTTGGCAGTAGCCTTTATATTCCTTCTGGCCATGATTGCCATTGCAGTTATCGTTTTTGTCCTCGAAATGTTTTTTGCTCGCAACTGGCGCCCGAGCAGGGACAATTTCAGAGCCTAAACTTACCACGAATGTAAATGCAGTTGGAGTGATTTTTATTGCTTTTTTTTGGGAAACAGAAACAGAAAAGAGTTTTTCGGCTTTAATTTATGAAACAATCACCAGTTTTTACATTACATATTGTTGAAACTTAAATACTATTTTAAATTAAAAACTGACTTTTAAACAAAACGTGCCTCAACTTAAAGTAACAGCAACAATTTGGCTACTCTATGCTACTTTCACCAAATTGGTCTCCAGATTTGTTGTAGATAGACTGCATACCCATGCCACTTAAGCTCGATGACAAAGGTGAGTCCGGCAAGCACTAGACCCAAACACCAGACGCTCATCATGCTGGAAAAGAAGCTCATGCTGAGTGGCATTGGCTGCTCCTGCAGAATATAAAGCTGGATGCGGCGCATATGTAGAGCCTCCCAGAAGGCCTCCCATTTCCAGTGATGGCTGAGACCCGACTGCTGAGTAACCATGATAAAATCCTGGAGTGGCCCACGCAGATGCGAGTCCAGATGAACGGGAAAGACATGATAAAAAGGACCCGAGCATACTTCACTTAGTCTAAAGATTGGTTTGCGTAGATTTCCTTGCTGCATATTGATAAAGGTCCAACGATCGCTGGTCACAACATATCCAAAACTGGAATTCAGCATGTCACGGTGTTCTTGAATCACCTCTCCGTCCACCACATCCACCTGCTGTAGAAAACGCTCGCTATACTGCTCTGGCGTTTTAATAAATGATTCATACTCATAGTTCTGCACCATAATGCGTAGATCGGCATCAATGATGTCCTGCAGAGTATTTATTTGGCGCGGCGGTGGCTCGGATGTGAGGTAGCTAGCCATCTTAGAGATGTACATATTTGATGTAACCAGACCCATTATAAACATCAGCACATATAAGTATCGCATTCGAGGCGTGGCCGTCTTCATGATCGATAAGGGTGGGCTATTAGTTATGCTGCAGATGCACTGCAGCATGGCAATGCTTACGTCACGTGGACGCAGAGGGGAGCAGAACCAGATGGAGAAACTGACGTAGAGTGTCGAGAGCAGCAACAGCAGCCAGACGTTGTCTTGCAAGGCTTCGCGTACGTAGAGCTCCTGGACCGACTGATTGTGAAAGGGCACCATGATGCACCAGTCGTTGATGCCAATAGGATAGCTAAAGCTTATTGAATAGTTGCCACTAAGATGCGTGAAGGAGTGTATCACCGTCTCGTAGACACCTTGCGCCACCAGTTCCAGTAGATTGGGCAAATCCAAGTATTTCATTGTCACGTTAGCGCTCGTGTCCTGCAAGGTGGCATTGACGTACTTAAGGAATCCCATAAAATAATTCGCACTGGTGCCGTACACACTTTTGTCATCCGATCCCTTGAAAACACGCGGCATATCATAAAGTATGGGTGTGCTTAGCACATATCCTTTCATATTGGTGTAATAAGGTTTGAAGAAGTCATCAACGTGCCAGCGTTCCGTCTTATTGACAACTCTGCGCGTAGGATACGGTGCCAACAGGTACACATTGTCCTGAATGGTCAACAGAAGCGTGTTTGTGAACTGCTTGCTCCATGTCCACTCCAGCACCCTCTTGATAATGCTGGAGAACTCCGTGTAGGTTTCAAAGTTCTCACGATATTCGGGGCTGCTCAGCCGGGGAAAGAGTATAAAGATGGTTTTTAGCCAGTGAACACCCTTAAGGCTTTCTGATGCCACTTCCATAATGGCATCATCGCGTTCCGTTGTGAAAATCATCACCAGCGATGGTGTACTTATAAGGCTCATCATCGATCTGGAGACATTGTTACTGTGTCTAACAATTATACGGGGCACTAGTGGAAATTTCATCCAAAACACGCGAAAGAACTCGGAGCCTCCAGGGTTATTGAGATTCAGTTTTTTCGATATGTAGAAAATTAAGTTCTTAAACTTATATGCCTGATTGATGCGTTCCACTACGTCAATGACAAAACTATTGCTGATGAACTGAGGCCGTTTAGGAACTGTAACATTGGAACCATCAACCGTCGGCAACGGCTCCAACTGAACTGTGGTCCGTATGTTCAGTATAAGCTCGGCTGTTAGATTGTCCATTTCAATGGAACGATTGTTGATTCGCAACTGAAGTTGAAGGTCCGTGAAATCCATGGGAGACTCCTGTGCTGCCTTGCGTGTGGTCCAATTGTGGACTCTACTCTTGACAATAGTTGTTGTTGCTGTTGTTGTTGATTATTGTATCGAACACAATGCTTAACCTTCTTCATAAATGTCGGGTGCTAATCAAATTGTTTACATTAGATGACAGCTCGTAATACAGGAGCGTTTCAGAAAGTCGGACTCTTCAACTAAAACTGTAGATTGACATAAGAAATACAAATAAATTTAAAAAATATAGTTAGCGAAAACAAATGAAATTGATAGAAAGAATAAAATAAATAAAATATTTGATTTTATAATAAATGTTAGTTTGCCATAATTTATTTTTTGTTTTTTTAGGGCCCATGGTGCCCTCAAAGCGCTCCTGTGTGCAATATTTAGCATATAGTTAAGTGAACATGTTTATTGACTCATAAAACGCAAACCCTTTTTTATCTCAAGTGCAAATCAGTCATATTTCGCTATTTAGCCGTACTTATGCGGAAAGATCCATTTAATTGGACAAATTGTTCCAGGTCATGCAATGGCAGCTCATAGAGCTCCTAACCCATTCATTTGAACATGACTGTAACCCAAAGCGACTTAGCTGCGCCGCTGCTGCCCAAGGCTTAAAGTGTCATTATTGCGGTTCATGGATATGTTGGCACTGCAATAGCAATTAAAAATCACGCATACGCACCGAGCTAACGTTACACGCAGCACGCACATGAAAACCTGCTGATATTTTGTGTTGCCTACTTTTCAGCATTGTTGGCAACATTTTGTGTTGCCTACTTTTAAGCGCAGGCGGTTTTAAGTTTCTAAATGGCTTGAATGCGTAGACGCAGGAAACATCGTTGCACGGCAACATTAATTTTGAATTGCTGCAAAATTTGACATTTGAAGATAATGCCAGCAGACAGGGCCATAAGCACGAAAGCTTATTGAGTTACGTCTTTGGTTTTTAGCCAGGCAGCAATTGCAATTAGCCATTCACACACACACACACACACATACACAGGACATACAAAAAGATACAAAGCCATTCATATTGTTGTTGCTGGCTGCAGCTTAAAATATTTATGATTGATGCTGGAATGCTTTTTCCCTGCACTTAACGGATGACTATGGCCCTAATGCCATATTGTCAGATTGTCAGCATTAGCTTTTGTTGTTGTTGCTGCTGCTCTGGCCTTTGTTTGCTCGATGATTTGTCAAATTTTGGCGATTTCACGCTTATGTAATTGTAATGCGCATTACTGAAAGTCAATTTAAGTCGCATTGTTGTCACATTTTTTAGGGCACATTTAAGGCAAGTAACGTGAGAATTGAAGCAGCTGGCCAACACCTGGAGCTACACTTCACTTCGTCTGCCATTTGGGCATGTGTTCCAGGACTATACTTAAGCATAAGCATTTATTTTTTATTTTTATTGCTGCCGCTGAGTTTCTATTTTTTTTCGTGGTTTTTAAATGTGTGTGCCGCAAGCCCTAAAATACATTAAACCATCTTGTTGAGCTGCAACTTCTTTTTATTTTATTTTCGTTTTTTTTTTTGGATTATAATGGTGCGGTGTAGTGCAGTTTATAGGGTGTTACTTGCTTCAAATGACATTGGATGATAAAAAAAAACTGATCAGAATATTCTAAAGAGTTAACATGATAAAAATTTAAAATTTTATCATTATCAAAAAAACTAAACTAAAATATACCTAATTATGAAAAGAGAACCTGAAGTGTAGTTTTAATTTTCAAATAATTTAAAAATATAGTTTCGAATTAAATTAAAAAAGTAGCTACACAACTTAAAAGCCACAACTTAATAAACTGGTTTCAATTAATCAAACTAGTTTAAAGAATAAGTAACTAATCTTTAAAACCATTTACCAATTCTTACAATTTTTAAAGAAGCCCAACATGAAAAGTTTGTTTATAAATTTGCCAGCTAAATCAAAAGTTTTTTATTTGAATCTTTTTGTTTGTATCTAATATCTTATTTCACAATGTTTAGTTACAATTTTTTGAACAAAAGTCTAAATGTATCATGTGTAAATGTACTTGTGTGTGTGTGTGTGTGTGGGTGTGTGTGTTTTTGTATGTTTTTGCCATTTCCAAGCGGAAGCCAAATGTTGCCAGAGTGCGAGAGTAGTTGAACGAAGGCCCTCGAGCTGTTTCGTTGCCGTTGCTCATGTCAAGTGCCAGCTGCTGGCCTCCGTTCTACGTCCTGCTTCCTGCGTGCTGCGTCCCACGTATCCTCGTGTCCTCCATCCGACAGTTGGGCTGCACTTTCGACATTTAGCTCCGCCCACACAGTTTCGTTCCCTTCTATTCCCACCACAGTTTGCTGGCGTCCAGGTGTGTTTGACTGGCACCACAGCATGTGTCGAAATATTCCCGACCCTCTGGTCGCTGTGTATATGTGTGTGTGTGTGTGCTGTGGCAGCAGCTAACTGTTAAGCGAAATTACCGCAATCTCCGCACGTCGAACAATTTTTAATGCTGAAAAATGTATTTTCTAATTTTCTCTCACCTGTGTGTTTTTGTTTTTCTTTAACCTGCAACCAAGTTGATTTTGGCTCTGTCAGCTTGTGGGCAGTGTGAGGTTAACAGCTGTAAAGAATCTGCGTCCTTTTAGTCAGTCTGCAATATTAATGAAAAATAATTATTTAGCTATTGAAACTTAGTTTTTACTGGCCACACACACACACACACACACACACACAGACACATACACAGTCCAACAACTACGACAAAACTTGAAGCGTTCAATATCCACAGTAAGCTAAGTTCTTATTATACATACTATATAAGTATAGTTTTTATTTTGTTTTTTGCATTTTCTTCTTTAGCTGCTCACATTTCACCTGGTGGATGCGCATCACTTGCAAATGCAATTTGCACATTAATATCTGAGCAGCTAATTTTCAATATGAAACCGACAAACTTGCAGCTGGCAAAAGCTTTAGAAAAAGGCAATTTCCGTTTTTTTTGATGCATTCTTTAATGGGCCAAGTTGAGCTTATAGGTGCCCATGCAGAAAAGTGAAGCGGGTTGGATGAAGGTGCAAAGAGAGGGAAGTGAAGCAGCAGTGCAGTCGATATCCCATTATGCTAAAAGTTTGTGCGCCATGGAAAATGTGTGAAGAAGAATGCACTAATAATGTTACTCGATACGAAATGGCATAACGTAGTGAATGGAGACAGAATAAAGTTCTTTTTTATTGGAAAAGATTATATATAATGACAAGGAAAAAACATGGACATAGTAGGTAAACTTCTTAATGACTTTACATAAGATATTAGGTGGCTTAAACTATAATCAAATAGGGAAATCTAATTAGGGTGGGGCAACTGAAAATCAAAGATCAAATAACTAAACTACCTTATGCTCAAAATTTAAAAGTAGTTAGAAATTGCTAAAGTTAAAGTCCACGGACTTTAATAATTCTTTTTAAAAATGCACTTACAAGGGTGAAAATTCGCGGAAAACTGACACTTTTTTATGCAATGGAGTCCTAAGATTAAGGAAAATTTATCTTGTACAGAAATCTAGCCGTTTTGCCTAGAATTTTGTTCGATTTTTAACTGGGCAACAATCATAATAATAAATAAATTATCGTTAAAGAAAGTCAAGAACTGCTTATTTGCTCAGTTCACTTACTTTGCGCTTCTTTTAAATATACAAAAATAAACCCTTATATCCGACACTTAATAACACAGCAACAAATTAAAACTTCGCATGCACTTGTTTAATCTTAAACAAGTAAGACATGTTAATTAACTTTATTATTATAAGTAAGAAAAGTAGCAAAAGCTTTGGCAGTTGCCAAGTCTGTGCTCGCGCTGCTCTCTTAACCGCTTGGCATTTTGGCATCTGGCAAAGATTTCTTTTCTGTTCTCTTTTGCTACTGCATAATTTAGCCATTTTATAGTAGGAAAATGTGCAAAAACAAAAAAAAAAGTATACATATATAGAAAACGTGGCTGTGTTTTCACGCCTTTTTTACTTTCTTTTTGGCTTTTTGCCTCATTATCTCTCTTTTGGCCAAGCTGGAATTGTTGTTTGCAGGCTTCATGTCTGCCTGTTCGCTAAATGAGTCAAACTGAACTTTTTTGGATAGTTGTTTTTTTGGGTTCTTCAGCTGTGGAAGCTCTTTAGCTGTTCAGCTGTTCGGTGCCGCTCATTCAAGTGCAACTCTTTAGGTGCACTATAATAATGTTTGCAATTTAACTAATGAAGTCATTTGCGCTGACCTGTACTCTTTGACTCCCCCGCAAGTCAAACTTTTAAACATGGCTCGTCGGTATTCAGTACATAATTGTGCGCTATTCCATGCCAAGAAGTGAAATGGCATTTCATAAACTTGTTTCAACTTAACCGTCCAGATTTTTGTTTTCATTTTCCGCAAATTTATTTTGCAATCTGTGCAGTGTTAAGTGTCATATTTTGACATTGAGCAAAATTAATTGAGTAATTTTTTTTTGTTTTTTGTATTTTTTTCGTTTTGTTATTTCTGGTCGAGGTTGCAAACGAAACTGACAACAAAATCATGCAACATCCGACTGTAGCACAAGTGTAAGAATGACTGACTAGAAAACTCCCTGTACCCAACTCAAAAATCCCAACAACATTTTTGTATTCAACTACATACACAAATACAAACATACATACGTACATATAAGCAAATCAGTGGCAGAAGAGGCTAAGCAATTAGTTACCTAAACAACTACAGGTGTTTATTATTTAATCGGATTAAAACTTACACAAACGATCAAAATCTATCCTATATCCTCAAAATTGTGGCTGCTGTAGATTTAAACGATTTGTGGGGGTGTGGAAATTTGATATCAACTTGATATATAGGAGGCATATACAGGACCTACATGACAAGTTTGGTATCTCTAGTTTAGTGGTGCTCAAAATACGAATTTCCTATCACAAGTGCGTGCACTTCAAAAGCAGCGTCGCGTCGCTGCTGACACATGTATAGGCAGGCCCACTTAGAGCGTTCGGCTATTTGTTTTTTTCACAACGCGTGCATTCGGCTGAAGCTCGAAAGCCGACCGCATAACCACACACTACAACAAGTAAGAATGCTCTAGTCGAGTGTGCCCGACTACGAGACTCCCTGCTCCCACTTTGCATTTCAAGCAGTTCAACACAAGCAAGCAGCACACTTAACTTGTCCAGTGCATGTCAAACTGTTGTTGCTAAGTACTGAGACGGGGGTAATTGATTCTTCCATAACTTTGGAGTTATTTATCCGATCGTGTTGAAATTTACACAGCTGATCAATATTGACACAACATATATGTTTACCAAAAATCAAAGCTTTATCTTTAAAATTGTGGCTGTGGGAGTCTTTTGATATGCGAGGGTGCGGGGAGTGCATCCGAAATTTGAAATAAACTTGATCTGCGTATGGTATACAGGAACCTGCATGCCAAGTTTGGTGTCTCTAGCTCTTATAGTCTCTGAGATCGACGCGTTCATACGGACAGACAGACGAACAGACAGACGGACATGGCTATATCGACTCGGCTGTAGATCCTGATCAAGAATATATATAGTTTATGTGGTCGGAAATGCCTCCTTCTGTCTGTTATACACATTAGCAGTACTTTATAACTCCCTTTCTCCCATTTTTAATGGGAATGATAGTATGAGTGTGGGCACCACTGCTTTAGGTACGTTTACTTTTAATTTAAGTCTAATTGAACTCAATAAGGTAGTTTATGCCTTGTCAAGGAACATTTCTAGTTATATATATGTACATATATAACCAATATAGGCTTTTAAAGATCGGTTGCTGGCTGTTGCAGAAAGCGTAGAAGTTAGCTTATTTAAGATATGCATTCAAGGAACAAAACGTGCTAAGAAATATATAAATTGTATGAGCTGTTCTTGTTTTACTTACTGTAATAGTAATAGTTATAGAAAACATGAAATTTATATAACTTTGCTTTTTTTCGAACCCCTTTCTTGCCCTTTTTTACCGGATAAGACACTGTCACGAAATATGGCCCAAGCTAAGTGACAAGTTTCATTATCATAAGCTCTAACTGTTATAGATCGAACATGTATAGAGTGATTTTGAAATTCTTTCCTATGAATACTTACAAACTTGATGAACTACCCTCGAATTATTCCGAACATATATGTAAATGGTGTATGCGGATTAAAGCCAAAGCCACCGCAGAGCAACGCTGTTACCAACACTCAAAATGAAGCCACAGCCACAACAACAACTTGAATGTAAAACACTCTCCAGGCAAAAGTTAAGCGGAAAGCGCTCTTATTGCAGTTGCATTTTTACGGATTTATAAGCGGGGATTCAGATTGAAGGTGGATTTTTGTTTCGGCAAATGGCTGGGCTGTTGTCTAAAAAGAGCTATCCCTAAAAAAAAATAAAGGGAATATAATGGAAAAGGGCTTAAGCCACCCAATAAATGTTGAACTTTTAGTTTAATATTTAATTTTAATTTTTATTTATTCGCATTTCGGTTTCTGTTACAATAATTTGCATAAAGTTTCATTTATAACTTGCCACTGTTTACAATGCATTGTATTTTGCTGATAATTATTATTGTGGATCGTATTTATTTGATGTATTTTAATGTTCTGTTTGTTTTTTTTTGGTTTTCTGGTAATTTTCGCACATGATATTACGAGTACAAGTACATTTATATATGAACATTTTTTTATATTTATCTTCGGTTTTCCATCGGCTTGCCATTAACTAACGTTTATTGTTATTTATTTTCTTAACTGTTGCCTGTGCGTCTTAAGGTATTTTTTTTAAGATTAGACAACAATTTGGGCCTCAAAGTAAACTTTTACCTTGCTTGTGTTTTGTAATTTTTTGTTTTTGTTGTTTTTTTTGGCTTTTTTTTCAAGAGGTTTTTATTAAAAATTAAATAAAATCTCATTTTATGCATAATTTTGTTAACAAATGTTCGCAATGCGCTTAACCAAATATGTTTTCTTCTCTTTTTTGTTTTTTGTTTTTGTTATGTTTTTTTTTTACAATTAAAATTTGCGCTAACAGTTAAAAATTGTTTCATGTCTTTAAAGAGTTGTCTTTATCAAGCAATTAGTTTTTCTTTTTTTATAATAATTACAATATTTAGCTAATTTGACACTTAAAGCGGAAAAACTTAACAACATTTGGTTGGTTGAGTTGACTTTGTTTTTGTTTTTGCTAATTTGTTTTTTTGCAATGATTTTCAATACACACTTAACAGCTAAATACAATGTTTTTAGATCATATATAACATTTATATTATATTTGTTTTTTATAGTTTTGTTGTTGTTTTAATTATATTTGTATTAGCCTGTATTGCATGTATGTAGTCGTTACTGTTCAATTTTGCTACTAATAAAATATATTTGATGTATGTATGTATGTATATTATTATTACTATTAAATTGTATTTACTTGATGCTTGTAAACATGAGCCTCGATACAGGCTGAAAATATGCCATAGAGACAGTTGATTTGCATTTTTAAATATATTCAAGATTTGTTCAAGTTGATGTTTATGTTTATGTTTAAGTTTTAAGTTGTTAGTTGTAAGTTTTACTTTAAAGTTATATATGTATATGGTGGTATTTCTGCAGTCAGCGTTGAGAAGAGCGTCTCTTGTAGTGATGGCAAACATGTCGTTTGATATTGATAATATAGCTATTATTACATACTTACATATGTAACATATATCAACTATCATTTGCATTTGAAAAAGGACTTGTATAGTATGTTTTTATGCATCTTGTTGGAAGAGCAGCTGGTGGGTAGTTCTAAAACATGATGGTTACAAAGTTATACATACATATATATATATATATGGAATTTTGTAATGTTTGTGCAGTTAGCAATGCTCAAAATTATTTATTCACAGGCATAAAATGCAAGATGTTTTTTTTGTTTGTCAAAATGTACACAGATCAGTTAACAAAGTTCAAGATTTGCGCAAAAGTTTCTTGTTAATATTGAAGCATTTGTTAGCCTATTGCTTTAGCCACTTTTAAATGGGTTATTTTTTTGAATATTTCTTTATGTTTTGTTTTTTTAATTTTTGTTTTGTTTTTGTATTTGCATTTATACTCGACCAGGTTGCACCACAACTTAAAAATCGTCTACTTACAAATTGTTACATTTTTATGCAATATTATAATATTGCACATTTGGTTAGTAACTTGTTGTGTGTATTTGTATTTATATTTGTATTTGTTTTTGTTTTTTATTTTTATTTTTTATTTTTTATTTTTGTTCACTTTATTAGCAACATCGAAAAATTTGTCCAAAAAGGATTTGCATATGTATATAAGATTATCTTGTATAAGTACATATGTATATCTATATATAAGTTAGGTATATATAGTTGTTAATAGTTATGTATAATATGTGTATATGCTGTATATAAGTATCTTTTAGTTACAAGTACGAGTACTTGCCTCTTGCTCTAACTGCTTTTTTGTTGTTCACACATACATATATGGTACATAATTATGGATAAATACATATATGTATTGTATAGAACTGTCATTTATTTAATGTTAATGTTAATGTTGTTGTAGTTACAGTTACAGTTTAAGTTATATATTAGCATAGACACAATTTGTTCACAATTTTCTCTAAGTTTAATTAGAAAATAGAGGCGGTGGCTTTTACTTGGACTCCATTTATACATTTAGTCATTGAAATCAAAACAAATCCAATTCAAAATTCCATACAGATATACAGTACATACAGATAGATAGAGACAGAGAGAATATGAACAGATAATAAACATATACAAATAGAGATAAAGACAGCAAGGCGTCATTGGCATAAATTAAACTCACAGTTAGCAACAGCATTAGCCTATAAGTATGCTACAGTATATATATATATATAGTATATATGCCTATAAGTATGCAATAATTCTTGTAAGTGAGTATACAAATAAATAAATAAATACACAAACAAGAGTCATAAATTGTACATAGTTAAGTGCATATATGTATATATAAATCTTGTTTTTCATTTAGTTTTCCATTTTTTATACATACGATATATATAGCAAAATCACATTTGAAAATCTCTCTTTTTTTTTTTGTGACAAAAAAAAACTACATCACGATTTTCGAATTGCTTTGTTCAACTTTTATACAATGTTTTTGTTTGTTTGTTGTTTTGTTTATGTAAATTGAGTTTAGCTTGCCAAAGTGAATGACTGTCTGTGTGTGTGTGTGTGTGTGTGTGTATGTTTGCAGCAATTACCAGTTTCGAGTATTTTTATTTTAATTTTATAATTGAACTACATAAAATAGCTTTTTGTTGTGGCTAAAGTAACTCGTTTTGCACATCAATTGTATTTGTTTGGCTTAATAATTACATTAATAGCATATTACTTAATTGTTTTTGTATACATAAATACAATATAGTAATAGTATTATATTATATTATATTATTATTATTATTATTATTATTACACAACTACTGTTTAAGTTTTACTTGAAATTGACATTAGGATCGTTTGGTTCGCACGCATCGGGAAATGCATTTAATCGAACTTCTTGTTGCTTAAGTACACAAATTATAATTCTAATTACACCCGAATTTTGAAATCATAGTTTTGTTTAGTGCATATTATTCTATATATTTAGTTACTATAATAAACATTGGGTTTTCTTCATATATATATATATGTATATTATTGTGCAGTTTTCTACGTTCCACCAAAAATAATTGAAAGACAATTGACACTAAGCTAATTTTAATTGAAGTGCGTTTACATTTAATTGGTGTAGTTTATTGTTATTGTTGTATTATTTATGCTTTTTTTAATCTAATGTTAGTTTAATCTAATCTCTATGTTAGTTTTTTTTGTTTAATAATAATTGATTTTGTTCATTTCACAAAATATATCAGGAAAAAAACGTTGAGTCAACCACATTTTAAAGCAATTGAGCTATGAGCAAATTGTTGAATCTTTCATTTTCTAAATGGAACTTGCATCTCGTTTCCTTCACATGTAAATTATTGTACCCCATTTTACAATACAATTTGCCTTAATTTTATGTAAATTTGTTTTTCTTAAAAATAGCAACAAATTTATAAAAATACAAAATCAATTGAAATAAGCAAATTATAATCAATATAAATTGTCTTAATTGTCATATGGACAAATACAAATATGATTTATCGGTAAAGTGTTCAATTTACAAATATTTTGCAATATATTATTGTATATTACAATATTTTCTGGTTTGATTTTATATAGTATATTTACAATGTGAAGCGTTTTTTAATTGACTATTTAAAATCAATTTATGCGAGCATTTAATTTTGTATTTTACTTATATTTTTTTAAAGTAAATTCTGCTTTAGTTTTTTGTTTATCAAGGCTATATGTTAAATTTTCAGTTTTTTATTTCATAACTTTTTTATGTATATCAAAGCATAAACATTAAAAAAAAGATGCTAAACAGCAAAAATTAGAAAAGTTGGAGGAAATTGATTTGAAAAATAAACAAAACTTGATTTGTAAGCAACATAAAATTGGTCCCTTTGTTTTTATAAATGGATACATACTTCAGCAGAAATTCAAAATTTTGTATCAAGATATATTACGTGTAGTTTAGTAAATAAGCTCTTTCAAATGTTATCTAAAAATGGAGCTATTTTCAAGACAATTTTCAATGTCAAAATTTAAGATAAGGTCGAACTATCTATAGATAAATGGTACAACAGGATAATAAAAAAGTTAAAAACTTGAAGCAAGCTATCAAACGAGTTTCCTAACTCAATGCACTTTCCACATTTCCTAATCTATATCGATGCAATGTCAATTTGTTTATTTTAACTATTTATTGCACTATTTGTCCATCTGCTGCTCGGTACCAAACAATTTTGTCTTTTGTTATTGCAATTTCTGTTAGCTGACCCATCAATCAATGGTCAGTCCAAGTTGGATATGCGACATGCAATTTAACGCCAACTACAACAAACTAAAAATAATCTAAAAAAAAAAGAGAAAAGAGTATTCAAACCAAACTGGAATAAATAAGAAACTGGCAGCCATTGTTGTGGCTTCAAATGAAATAAAACTAAATAAATAGACCATAGATAAATACTCGACCAGGTTTCTGTGTGTTATTACTTGGACAACAGTAGAGCAGCAAAGCCAGTAAAAAAAAAGGACATGACTCAAACGGAATGACAATGGCAGCAAAATACCAGGGATAAAGCCTTAGCCTGGCCACATGGCAAGCATTTCAAATGGACTATTTATGTAAGTCGGTTCGGTTTAGTTTAGTTTGGTTTTGCTTTTGCTTTTGTAAATGAAATAATAGACAAAGGATTACAACGAACCAATGCAAAATCTGCTACTTTACATAAACTTAAGCTTAAGTAAATTATTTATTGAGCCGCACACACACACACACACACACACACCCACCCAAAGGAACCAAAGACAAGGCTTAAACTGAATCTGCTTGGACTTTCAGCTGGACACACCGTTCATTCAAATGCCAGAGAAAGTTGATAAATTGAGCATTTTGAACCCTTTTGGATTCGTTCAAGGCAGCTGCTTACTTTTCTATGTATTTTTTTTCAGTTTTGAAGTTTTGGCTCTGTGCTTTGTCAACCTTAATTAAACAATGTTAAATGCAATTTCTAAAAAGTATTCAAGCGTTCAAAGCGATTTGAACTCATCTTAGAACTGAACCAAAGCTAAAAAAATGAAAGAGTTACTTTTTTTTTTTACGCTCATTGAAAATTGCTCATTGAAACGTATCGGGAAATGTTTATTAAACTTTCGACCTTTAAGCTCAGATGGACAAGTGCCACAAATAAACCGCTTAATTTGTTTTTCCAATACATTTGCAGAAAATGTTGCCATTTTCGCATTTCCCTATTTCATTTTCCGCATTGCTGCGTCTCGTTTTGGCGTTCAGATGTCACGCATTTTATTATTGTTTATTTGTTTGTTTATTAGTTTTGTGCGTTTACTAAATGAAATTGTTGAGGTTTTCAATTTATTTTCCATGTGGCTATTCTTCATTTGGCTTGAACAATTATAATTTGATTATATGCGAAATTAATTTAATTTTACAATTGAATGCGCTTCATTGATTACGATCTGACCCTAAGGCTCAGTTTAAATGTTTCAAATATGCAAAAATTATGTTTAAAAATTGAATTGAATTGCAGCTGTTAAACAACTTTTGACTCAACTTATGGTAGAAAGTTTAGGAACAATGCTTGAAATATGTTTCTAGTTTGTAAACTTTCTCAAAAGTAATTAAAAATAAGTTTGAACTACTTTAATTACTTACCGCATGCAGCAGGCAGAAACGTTAAAACAACTCGCGAACATGATCAAACTTGACTTGGGGCTATTCAAATAATGATAAACTATCGAAACGTAATATGAACTTTAGCAAATCATTTATAAGAATTACAAAAAAAAATCAGTTGTTTATGTACTCTGTATTGCTGGGTAGTTAAGGATCTAGAACTGCATGAAAACTTTTAATGATTAAGTCAAGTATTTTATATAAATATTTGTTTAATGTACAGTTTTAAGATGGCATTGATTTTGTTTATACATAATTATAAAGATTTTATTACAGGGTTCTTTAAAAGAAATAAAAAAGTGATCAATGAATTTCGACTGCATTTGTTTTGGCATAAAAAGTTGAAAGTAATGCCTGATCTTTATATATATATATATAATGTATTTTCTAGCTGCAACAATGCTTGCTCTCTCTCACATGCATGGAAATACAAAGTGTTCTCATGCAGTTGTTGTTGTTGTTGTTGTACTTAGAACTGTTATTATTGTTGTCTATATGAGCAGAGAGATCGAATACGCATACTTCAGAAGTTGTTGTAATTATTCTAGTTCTTGTAATGGAGGAGGTGGTTGTTATTGTAGCTGTAGTTATTGTTGTATTTTGTTGTTGGCATGGTGACTGTTGTGCTTGTACTTGATGTTGTTGTTGTTGTTGTTGTACTTGTACTTGTTGTAGTTGTTGTTATTATGCGGCCACTAACTGTACTTGTTGTTGTAGTGTTGTTGTTGTTTTTGGTTGTACTGCTTGTTAACTGTAAATATGACAAAAGTATAGGTGAGTATGGTATAGTATACATGTCAAGTGAGTTAAGATCGAAAGAAACATTTTATTTATTTCTCGCTAATTGTCGCTCTTGTCGAAATAAAACAAACTTTTCTTTTGAGTTTTTTTTTTTTGTGTATAAGTTTAAGTTTTCATTTATTTGTTTCGCTCAAGATCAAAGAATTGTATTATGTATTTGTATTTGTATTTGTATTTGCTGTTGTATTGTTGTTGTGGTTGTTTATGTATTTGAGATATTTCGTTTGCATCGAACTTATCTTCTTTTTGTGTTTTTTACTGTATTTTACTTAAATTTAAATAAGTTTTATGTTTGCTTACAATTTTTTGTTCGTACTTTTTGTATTTTTTTTTTTTCGTATTTGCACTACATCTTTTTTTTTTTTGTATTTGTTTTTTTTTTTTTGTTTTTTTGAAATGCTAACAACATTTAATAAATAGTAGTTTTAATTATTGTTTATAATTTGTCATTCTGTGTGGCTTGTGTGTGTGTTGTGTGTGTGTGTGTGTGTGAGTGTGTGTCATTTTGAAACAAATTTGTTGTGCAGTGATATATTTTAGTTGTGTATAACTTGTTGTATTGGTTTGTTTCGATACTTTTGATTGATACCTAGAAGTAAAGCTACATATATAAAGAAATATATATATATATATATAGCTTTATACTGATTATGTTTGTGTATGTTTTGTGAATGTTTGTGTTTGTATACGAGATGCAGAAACGTGTTTCAAAAATTGTTAATAAATATCTAAAGATTGAAAAGTTGTTATCAAAAGTTGGTTGCTCTGATTATGTTGCATTCTGTAGGCTTATGTTATTATGTATGTATGTTTTTGTATGTATGACTGTATGCATTTTGTTATATGTATGTTATGTATGAATGTATGTATGTATGTGTATTAAGTAAATAATCCATATGTATGTATGTAAATGTCTAGTGTAAGTATTAAGTGTACATGTTTTATTTTTCTTACATTTTTTTTTTTCTGTGTGTATTTTACTGTATTTATTCTCTATATAAATTACGATACGATGCTTACGCGCTTTCGACTAAACACTTAGAAAAATTCAATTTAAATTTCTTTCTATGATATCGTTTTTGTTTATTATTTTCTTATGTTTTTTTAATAGCTGCTTTTAAGTGTACTTTACTTTGCGCTGCAGGGATACAGTCGCGTTATAAATATTATTACTACTAAATGCAAACAGAATGTTGAAAGCGGGGCAGAAATAGCAAAAAACGTGTTTGTTTATTGTGTTTGTTTTTTAATTTAATTTAATTAAATTTAGTTAATGAGATTGTTTTTTATTCGGTGGATTAGTTTAACAAGTGTCTATGAGTGTGTGTGTGTGTGTGTGTTACTGTATCTGTATGTAATTATGTTTTTTGAAATAATAAAACTATTTCCGCCATACAATAAATTCTAAAATTATATTAATGCATTAACTTAACTAAAACGTTTAACGCAAATTCAACTAAATTGTATATTAACATTGCTATTATTATTAAATACTTGAAATTCTGTTAACTAAATACAAGTTAAATTATATATTGCACACGCCAAATTAAACAACTTGTCTGGGACTCTCCTTTCCTTCCTCTCTCACTCTTTCTCGCAATATGTATGCATATTTAAAGTGTGTTTTATAGTGTTGTGTGTGTGTGTGTGTGTTTGTATGTTGGTGTGTGTTAGTTTACAACCGGTCGTTGTCGTGTGCTATAAGAGCCATATAAATCTGGGCGTTTGTTGCTCCATTTCGTCAGCTATGAAACAAAACATTTAAAGGAGGTTTTTGAAAACTGAGCTGTTGTATTTTCCAAAAAGATGCATCTTTAGCAATGTTTACTGAAATTGTTGTTTTCGAAAGTTATCAATAATGTCCATGTTCGAAAGCATTTAAAGTTGTTTTCTCAGAAAATTTAAAGAGATAAATTTAAATGTGCAAGTATCAATGTGAAAATCGTTTGCCATTAAACACTAGCTGGAACAGAACTTTAGGATCGGGTCGAACCTTATTTATATGTTTGGACAACCCAACTAATAGATGCCCTCAATGTGTATGCAATTACGTGCGAGCCAAGCACACACACACAAACAAATTGACTGCGATTAAAATAACTAATAAATTATTTGTGCTTTACATCGCAAGCAGCTTTAAAAAGAGAGCCCCAGATGTGTATATGTACGTTATGTATGTATGTGTGCAAATATATGTGTGTGTGTGTGTGTGTATGCATCTGGTTGGCTTATGTACACATACGTCATATAAGTAAACTAAATACTGTTTGCTAAATTCAATGCCTAATTTCCTAACACACAGAAAATAATTCGTTTAAATATTTGCTTTTTTTTCGTTTTTTGTTTTTTTTTTTTGCAGTTTTGTTTTCGTTTCAATATTACAATATATTATAAAACTTGATACACTAAAAAACATTTAGTTGAACAAGTAATGTTCGGAATATATGTATTGTATTGTATTGTTTGTATAGTAAGTATATATGTATATATATATATATAGACATCTATGGGGCAAAAATTCATAGCTGCTAAGTATTCGTACCAATTACGCATACGAGTATACTAAATTTCCTTCATTTTTATTTATTTAATTATATTTTTTAAATTTTTTCAAAATTATCACCAGTAATTACGCGTACGACTACACTATGCAGTTGTCCATTTTTAGTTTTAAAACTTGCCTTCCTACGTCCTTTGTTTGTCTGTATCTGTGTCTGTATCTGTGTCTGTATCTGTGTCTGTGTCTTGTTTGTTTGTTTGTTTGTCTGTCTGTTGTGTAGTTTGTGTAATTTGTGGTGTAATTATGTAAAGTTTTGAGTTTGGTTATGTTTCATCGTTTCATCGCCAAATGCCAAAGCGAATAAATGTTACTTGTTTTTTTTTTTTTTTTTGAAATTTTGCTTGCATTTAAAATTGACACGCGCTGCTTCTTCATTAATTAAAAACTATGAATAAGTATATATATATATATATATATATATATATATATAATTAAATATATATATATATATATATATACATATATGTTATATGTATGTGTGTTGTTGTATGTCTATGCGTGTTTATGTACTCTTTTATATAGTATAGTTATATGTAAATATTTGTTTAATTTATGTATATATAAGTACTTTTATGTGTATGTGTAAGTATAAACTATAAGCCTATAAGAATATAGTTGTAGTTGTATCTTTTACGCATTTTCATATGTAATAGTGTTTTTTTTTTTGTTTTGTTTTGTTTTTCTTTCGTTCTCATTTATGTTATATTTCGTTTATTTTTGTTTTTTTTTTTTTTTGGGATATCTCTCAATATGCATTTCATCATAGATTATTATGAATTCGTTTCGGTGTACAAAGTTGTTGGTTTTGTTTTTGTTTTAGTGTTTTTCTTTTCATTTGCTTTTGTTTTGCTGGAAAATCCAAAATCATAGAAAAATGTTTAGCAAAAAGTATAAAGTTTTTTTTTTTTGTTCATAGAAAATGTTTTTAGCAAATAAAATTGTTTTTCTCTTTTATTGTTTAGCTTTGTAGTTGTAACTCATGTAAGCAGCATGGTATTAGAAAATTGTACAAAAACCGCCTGTGTAAGCTGCAAACGCTTTCAAAACAATTTCTACAAGTTTCATGTAGCATACTTTTAGGAGCATAACTTTTTCAACTGTTCGACGTACGTGACGTGACGTGATGTTCAGAAGTGCATACAAGCAACACACAGGCGATTCTTAAATGTTATTTTGTATAATTTGTTGGATAGCAGTTTTCAACTCGTGTGTGTGGTTGGTGTCTGGTGTTTGTTTCTGCGGTTTTCATATTTGGACGGTTTCATCAATTTATATTATGTATATAATTTTTACTTTTTTTTTTTTTTGTTTTTGATTTTGGTGGTTGTCAATTCAATGCTGAATAAACTGGTCCATATTTGTTTTTTTTTCTTTTTTGCTTTTCATTTTGTTGTAGTGTTATTTTTGTGTCAAATGCGAATTACAAGAACTAAGTAAAACCGTATTGAGCAAATACTAGAGTTCATACTTGAATCATCTATCACTCAAAGGACACCTCTCTAAACATAAACGGGGGTTGTTTAATAAATTCAGATATATCAATCGTTCGAGTTATTTATAAACAGCACCTACCTTGTGCCCCATGCGCATTCTTAGAGTTGAAAACTACGCGGCAATTGCAAAAGAAAGATGAACGTATTTCAAAAATTGCTTCAAAAACGAAACTGGAAAAATGCAATGTGGTGCAAACTAAAGAAGCCAAAGACGGGGGTCGGGAGCAGGATGTTTAACAACAAATTCAATTTGCTGACAACCTTAATTAAAAATAAGTAATTTATATTTTGTTTTAACGAAATTTTTCTAGCTTATATTTGATATTTCCAATGCTTTCAAATTATATATATAAGTTATGTGAAATTGTTACTAAAAGTGAAATATGCTTTTTGGCTAGTTTTCAAATTGTTAATGCAAGCAAATCAAATGAAAATAATTTGGCTACTTTTTCTTCATTATCGTTTTTGAAATGATTCCTTAATAATGCACATTAATCATATAACTTAGGTCTACAATTGGAGTTTTTTTGTTTTTCATACACAAATCTTGCTTTACTTTATATTTGTTTTCTTTCTTCTCTTTCTTTTTATCGGAATTTTTGTTTTTAACAAATGGATTATGTTTTTTTAGCAGTTCAATGAAAGTATTCTGGGTATTTAGTTTAAATACATTTGTAATGCCTAAATTGTAAAATCGTTTAACTTAAGCCGCCTTATAAATTTCGATATGTTAAAAATTCAGGATTTACGCTTTAACAATTTGGCATATCTTTTGGTAGTTTTTTTAATTAGTTATTTTATTATTTTTTAATAGAAAAGAATAAAAAATAATATGGGCGTTGGGCTGTGCGTTCTTAGGATGTTTTTTTTTTTGCGAGTTTATCTATAGTTTTTTTTTTCTCTTTAAGCAAATTATTTGTCACGTTTCAATTCCTGTAAACTATATAAAACTATTTCCATGTCCATAGATGATACGAGTTTGAAATGATAAGAAAAACAAGTGCTAAATAATTGTACATATACATATATATATATATATTTATATCAAAAAATGAGCGCGCATATTACAAACTTTGGGCACACAATAAACGCGTTAAAAAATAACAACAAAATTTAAATATTAAATAAAACAAATTACATATATTTATAACTTGAGCTGCTAAAAATATATATGTATATCAAATTTTTGTTTTGATTTTGTTTAGAATTCAACTCATATAAAATAAAATAAAAAAATGTAAAATTATACAACGATGTAAAATGTTGCAATTGAATTTAAGTATTAACATTTAAGGTTTTATATATTATTTTAAATGGGTTTTTGATTTGATATTTTAAAATTATATAGCTACCAAGTTGTGTATTTAATTTTTCAATTGTATTATTTATTTACTTTATTATATATTAATTGTATTTATTTGTTTATGCACTAATTAGGAGCTTCAAGATCGTTGTTGCTTTAAGTTCTTAAGAAAATAAATTGTATGATTTAATTATTAACGAGATTGATATTTTTTTACGATCTCTCTCTGAATAAATCATTAAGCTTTAATTGTTTAAATTAAGTACAATTATACTTAATTTTAGAAAAATATTTTACAATTTATACGATTTACAACAATTTACATAATAACTAAGGCATTTGAAAAAAAAAAACAATAAAAAATAAAAAAATAAATGATGAAAAAATGAACAAATCGAAATGAAATGAGCATAATTGCAAATAAATTACATAGAATAATGAAGTTGTTTAAAATTTAAAGCAATAATTGCACATAGTCATAATTATGTATCGATAGAAAAGAAATATATATGAATATCTGAGAAATATTTATGTATGTATTATGAAAAATTCGTTTAACGTGCCTATATAGCATTAAGCTTATTCGTTGATTTGCATTAAGAACAAAAGTTTTATATAGAACATCGCCCTTCTAAATGTACAGACTGTCGCCTATTGTTACATTTTTAAAAATAATAAAAAATATTATTTAAATGTTTATAGCTAGCTGCAGTTTGCTTTAACTTAATTGAAATTAAATTGAAATTAATATTTAGTTATTATTTTGAATTTGTTTATACGTTTTTTCTTTTTTCTTTTCTTTTTGTTATAGTTAATCTAACATACGCCTTTGATATGGTTGTTACTGTTGCTTTTATTGCTGATATATTTAAAATTATTTATTTTTTTTCTTTTCTTCATTTTAATGCGTCACGCCAGCTTTACTTGGAGTTTTGAAATGTTTGGCTCTGTCTGTCTTCTAACCTTAAAACGCCTCAAAAATATTTTTATTTTCATTTTTAATTTTTATTTTCATTTGTTTTATGTATTGTATGTTGCCTCCTCTTCACTTTCCCTAGCAGCACTCATCGCTTATGCACTTAAATATAACTTTTTTTTTTTTTGTTTTTTTTTTTTTTAAATAGATTTAATATGATTTCTGCTGTTTTTGTTTTAGTTTTGTCGCTTTTTACATTTAGTGTAAAATTAGAAATTATATTAATTTAAATACATATACAGCTCATACATATAAATTTGATGCCTTTTTCAACCTTGTAAATTAAGCACAAACATTATTATATTAATGTTCTTTTGTCTTTTTGTCGTTTGTTAATATTTAATTTAAGAAGAAGAAAAACAAAAACATTGGCTTGTGCAAGTTTTTTCCCTCTCGATGTTTTTGTTTTAGTTAAAGTAAAAAATTTAAAATTTGCCGCTGAATTTGTTAACGGTTTTTTGTTTTTTTTTTTTTGCATAACTAAAATTAATAAATTTGATTTAAAATTGCTAAATTTTTGGTTTAATTTTACACGTTTTGCTCTCGCATTTTTTTCTTTTTTAATAAATATTTTTGTTTTGTAGATTTCTCATATCAGATTTTTCTGTCTCACACGTGAATACTTGTCGAAATATTGTCCAAAGAAATTTGATGTTGCATTTGTTTTGTTTTGTTTTTTTTTGTTTTTGTTTACGATATCGTATATATAATATGTATATAAATAAATGTGTACATAAATTATATATGTAATTAACTAAAATTTATAATATTTAGATCTGACAAACATATTTTTAATTGCTTTGCTTGATAGCAGCATTTTATTTAAATTATTTGAAAGTCAGTTGAATTTTGTTGTAGTTTTCTGCGCTTGCGTTGCGTGTTTAATTTATTAATATATTTAATTGCATATTACACTGTTTACAATTGGTTTTGTTTAGTTTTGGTTTATTTAATTTTTGCAATTTTATAAAGTGCAACACACACGAGAAACTTTACAAAATTATATAAATGTTTTGTGTAATGTGTTTTTTAAGGGTTCATTCAAAATTTTGTGTATGCAACGAAATAATTTAACCTAATTTTTTTTTGCTAATCTTTTACAATTTTTAATAACAATTTGTTTTGTCGTATCTTTTTTGTTGTTCTTGGTTGTTGGGGTAACGCAAACGCATGTAAGGTTTTGGCGTGTGTGTTTGTTTATTGTGTGTGTGTGTGTGTGTGTAAGTGTGTGTGTGTGTGTGTGTGTTTGGAGCTTTTAAACGACGCCAGCTGTTACATGAACATATTTAATTGTGATTCGATTTAGATTTAGATATTATTTGATATAATTTTTGTTGAATACAAGTAATTGGCGCGTAGAAAAGTTACATGCGTTTGCGATTTATGTTAATTGGGTTTTAGTTTTTAGTTTTAGTTAAGTTTCTTCTTTTTTTTTTAAATGTGTGTTAGTAAATTTTGCAAGTCAATAATTTAATTAATCATTAATTTGTAATAATCAGTTGTTGGGCGCAGCTATTATCAACTGCTCTCCGTGTGTGTTCCTTCCATTATTTAATCCTTAATTATTTTACTTTTTGTTTATTTATGTCCATTTGTTGCTGCCGATGTGTCTGCTTTAATAATCATCACCGTTTAATGCTCCTCCTCTTTGTCTCCTCCTTGTCTCCATCTGTTCTCCTTGTTCTTTTTGTCATTGTACGTATTGTGTGTTGCATAGCTGGTTGTTTGCTTACACAATGGTAATCAAATCTCAATTGTAAATCTCCACTTTGACGTCGCCATCATTCTCCTTCTCAATCATGCCCTCATTGGCCGCATTGTTCCAGGCGCCGTTCATGCTCTTCGATGAGGAGAAGCACAGCTTCATGATGAATGGGAATTTGGTGCCTAAAATGCAGTGCAGGAGAAAGTTGTGTGTGTGTGGAGGGTGTGGGGGAGAGAGTGGTAGAAAGAAATGCATAGTTATAGAATAAACGGGTTCCATCGTTGCACAAAGATTTGCTGTTTTTTTTTTCTTTTTAGATAGTATTGTTGTAGTAATGTGTATAAGTGTTGTATATCTGAATTAAGTTATTTTGCTTTTCGCAGAGTTTCGTGATTGGTAGGGAAAATGAACTAGGGGAAAGGGAATATGAATGGTAATAGGAATCAGAATGGGAATGAGAATGGATAGGGAAATAAACCTAACTTCCACTTTGATGCGCAATCAGTACATTTGTGCCAGTTTTATGACCTCAACCTTTAGACCCTTAATTTATTTGGCTCGTGCAATTAAAATCATTAAGCCAGATAAAAAGGACTAGAAACCACAAAACAGTAAGCACGAAGGCACTTGGTAAACCAAGTTTTATTTGCCAATTAAATGTGGGGACCATCATAAAAAGTAGTACTTGGGGCACATTTTCTATATTCTATATGCCAATGCAATCAAAATCATTCAAATGTAAAAAAATTACCAACCATTGCTATTATATGTGTTCATGCTCATAAATACACACACACACACACACACACACACACACACACAGATAAACATAGAGGCATACAAAATATTTGCTTAATGCATAATTTCACAGCCTGAAAGTCTGCAATGGCATCTGTTTGCATTTAGCATTTGCTGTTTGCACGCGTGTGCGGGCTATATGTGTGTGTGTGTGCGTGTGTGGATGCATATTTACATACCTTACACTTTTAATTACTATTTACCATGCACTCGAGCGGCACTCGATGCAACAGCAGCAGCAACAGAAATGCATCAACAACAAATATGCAAACAACACCCACCAAAATATTGACAAAATACGTATGTATAAATATATATAGTATGAACATATACACATACATATATACTTACTTACACACATGTATATGCACATGTAAGTGCAAGAGCAATGGCAAAGGTTTCTTACATTTCAAAAATCTTCGTTTTGCTCATTTATTTGCATATAAGACTTTTACACAATGCGAAAAGCATGCGCACTACCCTTTGCACCACCCTTTGCACCACTCTTTGCACCACCCTAGGCACCACCTGTGAAAAGGTATGCCAATGCCAGGCCAATGAATGCAAATTATTTTTGTGTGCATAATTTGGGGCACGCATTAAGAGTACTCTAGCAAACACTCAGAGCATGCTGCATTCAACAAGGTTAACTGAATGCTGTTAGAATTTATGAACTACAAAAATTTAACAAGATTGATTTCGAAATATGCAATAATTGAGGGGAAAATATATCTATAAACTAACTATAAGTAACTGTTTAAACTATAGGAAACCCTGAATTGCTGGTAGAATTTAAGAACTACAAAAATTTAAGAAGATTGATTTCGAAATAATTTCAGAATTTAAGGAAAAATAAAATATTTACTGGGATTATATATCCCAGAAAAAGGACGATTCCAGGATTTTGATTATGCAATACATTCAGACTATGTTTAAATATTTTAAAATAAAACTCCGTCCCGAAAGGGTTAAGAAAACCCTGAATTGCTGGTAGAATTTATGGACTCAAAAATTTGAGAAGATTGATTTCGAAATAATTTCGTAATTGAGGTAAGAATAAATCTATAAATTAAAGGTAAACCTAAAACTTTTATTCTAGTTTTAACTATAGGAAACCATTAATGTGTTAAATTTTAAAGAAAGTATAAATAATGTAAAATCCATTTGAATTCAAACGAAAATTTAAAAAAATTATGTGTTAATTATATGCACAAGAAAACGAATCAATAAGAAATTTGCCAATGACAGCGCGTTTCAATCAGAATTTGTTCTGGCAATATGCCTGCAAAAATGTGTAAAATAATCAATGAATAATTATTAAAATATACATGTAGCATATAAAGAACCATTAATGGGAAAAATCGCTTGGCAATCCGTATGTTGATTATTTTATGAACGACAAATTTTGCAGTTGAATAATAATTGTCATGTTGACAAGGTAAATAATAATAAGGCAAATAAATGCAAACATGAAAACAATCGTAATGCGCAGATTGCGCTCAAATATTTATTTATGGTCAAAGTTTTTATGGGTCGTAGAGTGCTGGGAACGGGAAATTCCAAGTTAAAATGAACAATTTGTGTCTACAGTAAACGTTATACTAGCTTATTTTTGGCAGAAGTGGGGGGGTCGGAAGCAGGCCTATAAAATAACTGCCAACCGAAATTGTTTATCTTAATTACCAAATTAAAATTTTGAACGCAACGCAACGCGATTCATAAAACTAAAAACTTTTCGCTGGCCTCAAAAACCAACCAGTAAAAGAACATGAAAGGCTAAAGTTTGCGCTGCCTGTGGAAGCAGACTCAAAAAAAGGGGAAGGACAAGAGGAAAGTGAAGTGTAGTAGGTATGTTGGGGTTTGGGGTGTGGGGAGTGTGATGGGTGTTTTCTTTTTTTGGTGTGCGGCAGCA
Source organism: Hirtodrosophila cameraria (assembly GCA_949708635.1). Taxonomy (NCBI): domain Eukaryota; kingdom Metazoa; phylum Arthropoda; class Insecta; order Diptera; family Drosophilidae; genus Hirtodrosophila; species Hirtodrosophila cameraria. The sequence continues at coordinate 15,265,065 of OX453089.1, read as the reverse complement.
AAAGTCAAAAGGCCATATCAAAATGGCCCCCGAACTTTTGGCCGTTGAGGGCAAAACAAAATGAATGTTGCCTACTTTTTTGGGGCGTGTGCTTTTTTGGAGGATAAGGTTTTTTTTTTTGAATGCGAAAATTTTGTGTAACTTTTTCATATCGTTTTTGTTCTTTCAATATTTGAACTGGCCATATGTACGCCATTTTTTTTGAATATTTCTTTAACTTTTCTTTTTTTTTTTTTTTTTGCAAAACACTTAAACACAGCACTATCTCACCTTTACCCTCAATAGGCAGATGGTTGCACTTCATGATGGCCAGCACTGCCTGCGAAATGTTGGGGAACTCGATCAGACCCGACGATGAGCGCTCTGTCTTTAATGGGAAAAGACGCACCGATGTGGCTGGCACTTCCTTAATGTTGAATATGCCAATTAGTTGGTCCTCGGTAAGACCGGGCGGTGTATTGAAAAAGTGCAAAATCTAAGAAAATATATATATATATAATAAAGTTTCCCAATATATAAGCATAATTCATGTTAATTACTTTGCTCGGTGGTTGGATGCGATTCTTGCTGGCCTGAGCCGGTGATAGGAAACGATTATTTTTGGAGCCAGTGTACTCCTTGAAGCTGGGTGTATGATCCGGCAGTAAGAATGGATTAATCACCTCCGATAGGAAGTTCTGCTTTGAGAATGCAATCTGTATTTTGCCGCCAGATCCAACGGGAATGTTATTCAAGTGTTGCACGCAACGTTCAACGGCCACCGAATCGCCCATTTGTACCATGGCGGTGCCCTCCTTTGTCTTCAAGAACTTGATCTATAAAGATGGAAGTTATAATGTAATAGTCATGTTAGTAAAGTATATTTTATGTTTATTTCTGATGAGAAATTTAAGAAAGTCGTATTTTAGTTAAGTTTTTATATAAGGTTCTTAAATCGCTTACTTTCATCCATAGAAGATTCTTAAAAACTCAAAAGCTTGGTTGTCTTTTGTTGTATATATACTGTATTGTCTAAAAAACTGCCTTAACTTGGCTTTAGTGTCTATTATTAATAATAATAGAATATACCAACTTGGCTTTAAACATAAGCTTGCTTTAACAGCTTCTTGGCAAGTTTAACTATGCAACTTTAAAGACTAATTCAACAACAACTTGCAACAGTTAACGTCAAGGCAACCAGCTGTCACCTCAATTTGCGTCGCAAATGTAAATAAATGCAATTATGTGGCACTTGTGCACTTATATTCAATTCTGAACACTCAACTCACACACCCGATTGCACCTTCATTCACACTCAGACACTCAAAAACTCACCGACTGTTAGCATTGAGTGTTGACCTGTCGGTTGCCATTTGATTGAATATTTTACTGTGCTGTTGTTGTCGTCCTGTGAGGACTTTTTAGCCCCGACCCAATGCCAAGCGAAGCTTGTGGAAGCTTCTTCTTTTTTTTATTAAATTCAATTTAAAAATTTACTTCAAAAATCAAATTATCAAATTGAATGAGACCCTTAATTTGCTGTCCATTGTGCGATCTGTGGCTGTTCCATATATCGAGTGTCTATTGTTAACATTTTATATTTTATATTTTCCTTCTTTTTTTTTTTGGTTGTTGTACGTGACAAATTGCCAAAAAAGCACAGACAGTTTTTATAGCTATGTATTCGTATGTAGCTATAGACAACAAAATCGTATATGGGCTCTCGTATATCTCAAAATCGTTTAATTTGTAAGCTTATGCCATGTTTTGTGAAAACATCGACACTTTTGTAAAGGGTATTATCCAGTTCAGCACGATTTGTTTTTTTCTATGCTCTTTTTTTTAATTTTGTTGAACGTGTATATTGGGTTTGTGAAATGTCCGTACGTCCGTCCGTCTGTATGAACGCGGGTTTTTTCCACAGTTTTGAAGCTAGAGCAACCAAACTTAGTTTACATATTGCTATATACCATAGGCAGGCAAAGTGTCAAAATCTCCCCCCCCCCCCCCCCCCCCCGTACCACACCTTCCCCCACAAACCGCAAAAAGCTATATCTTCCACAAAGAGGCGAAAAAAGAGTATATCGCAGTCGGGTGCATTCGATTGCAATGTTCTTACTTGTTATTATTAGGGATTGGCATTTTATTTTACAGTCGATAAAAAAAAAGGTGACGTTTAAGTGCTTGACTTTACTTTAGGGCGTGACCGAGTCAATTAAATGGGCTCAGTTTGGAAATTTCAGAGCGCCTAATTGGGTTTTTAAGTGTACATACTATACATGTTTGTAAAATTGTTGATTTATGTTCAATTTTCAAAGTACTTTCTTTTTAATTGGTAACATTAAATTAAGCACAAAGTATTTTTGGCTACTACTGCAAATAACTAACTACACTTTACTATATTTGAGATCATTAAAAAAAACACTTTTCGCTCGCCAAGTCTTTTGGCACCTGGCAGCAAAACCTCATAAAGATAATTAACCATAATAATCATTTCGAGTGCAATAATTACAAGAAAAAAAGCAACGGTGAAAGTGAAAAATCGATGGAAAATGTTAGCTGGTTGCTTTGCTTAGTTAACTTGGTCGTTAGTTAACTTGGCAATTGAATTTGCTGGCCGTCGCAGCAGCTGCTGTGAGGCATTGAACTCAATAGTGAAAACGTGTTTTTGCACCTGTACAAAAAGATTGGTTTTCATGTTTTAATTTTGTTAATTTTTCATTATTTTTTTTGTTCATTGCAAGTGGCTCATTTTGGAGCTTGAAAAATACGCATGAAAAATGCGCTCAAATATTTGTATGTGACTTTGTTTAATGTCAATTTTTTTTGATTTGCTTCAGTTTGCAGCGGCAGAAAATTGCGCAACTTGAACGGAGTTTGGGCCAAACTTTTAAAGCTGCGGGCATTTTAGCCAAATAATTGCAGGTTGTTTTTGCTATGGTCTTGGGCCAGTTTCCACTTGAAAGTGACAGGCAAATTGTTAGTTGTGTATTTGGCTTGCAGCAAAAACAGCTTCTATTCAGCAGCAACAACATCAACTATGAGAATCATTTCTCGAGTGACATTTTTTATGGTAAACGGAAACATTCAAGGGCGGAATAAGTAAAAAAAAAGATTATATAAAAGCCAGATGAATAAATGATTTAAATTATTTTATAATTTTTGGCTAAACTCTTCTGAATAATGTAAATAAACTGGAACAAACATATTGCTTCAAGCTGACAGCGTATTAAAAATGTTTGTAGAAAATTTATATTAAATTTTCGATCTGCTTTTGAGTTTACCATATAAAATATTCATAAAATTACACATAATTAAGCAGTTAATAATTAAAAACAAACAAAGTGCTTAAAGCAGTGTGCTAACAGATTATATTTTATGTGCAAACAGTTTGAACAATTTGTTAAAATTGAAGGGTGAAACTACTAAGCGGACACAATGTGATATCAGCAGCTGGCAGTTCCCAATGGAATCAATGTCTACACTTTACATATGTACATAAGCCGATATATTACAATATCAAAATGCATACGCTTGAATGAAACATGAAATCAAACAAAACGAAAAACAAAAAACAGAACTTTCAGAGTGAATGAAAAGTAAATGAGGCTTATCGAAAGGTGGACCCCGCATTGAAACAACCCCAAAAAAGCTAAAAACGAAACGCTCGGACAGAAATCATATATATATATATATAGAAATAAAACGAAATAAAAATGTGTATATAAATAAATATAGAACATAAATCATTGAGGCAGAAAGCGCGCAGATAGCCCGCGTATTCCCAAGCAGGCTAAAACAAAAGGCATTATGCAATCACAGCCATATCCCATACGACAAGGATGTAATACGCACACGCAAAACAGGACGCCCGGCGCCAGGACATCCACAAATCAAAGAGCGCTCTTCATGGCTCACTGGCCACTGGTCACTGGTCGTCAGCAGGTCTCCAGTCTCGAGTCCTGAGCGTTCCATGCGACCGAGCGACAACCATTTGGTGCGTGCCTAATGAGCTGTGCTGTTGCCCTTTACCAGTTATCCCCCTCCCCCCCCCAACAAACAATCCCCATCAAATACATTCATGCGTATTATGCGTTAATTAAAACTAACATCATTTTTTTCACTCAAATTATGTACTTTGAGATACCCTGCAATTATTCAGCTGCAAAGCAATTAATGAAACTATGGATGGTTTTCTTATTTGTATTTTAAAGATTAATAAATGGTTCAAATTAAGTAAAAATTTGTATTTTGTTTTCAAGCCGAATATGCCCAATTTGTTGCTAACTCGGGTGCTCAATGTGTCATGGTGTCTGCTGCCATTTGATTTAATTGCTCACGCTCTCAGTGGGGCAGCAACAGTAACAACAATGATAACAATAGAAACGAATATTGGCTCAAAACTTCCCAACTCCCAATCCTATATCCTACAGGCTCCTCCCCCCACCCAACCAACTGCTGCGAAGAAACCAAATGCTTTTTTAATGCGCATTTAATTGAGTGCGTGTGATTGTTGTTGCCTGATGTTGCCTTCGGTGTGTTTTGCTGCTGCCCCATGTTGCGATTGCCTTTTAAAGACATTGCCAATTTGGTCGTTTGCAACATTTGCCTTGATTTTGCCACTCTTTTGTGTCAAGCTATTTAATCTGAAAATCAATTTGATGATGACTTCATCGCGCACGGCTCAAAAAAAAAAAAATAATAATTAACGTGATTGTATTCAATATGCCAGACGTGGGTTCTTAAATTTGACAAGTAATACACAGTTAAAGCTTGATAAAGCTGATCGAAACATAAAATATGGAATGCACATTTCATTTGAAAAACATCAAATTATAATACACCAGAAATTTTTAACAGAATGCATCAGTTTTTCAACTCAAAAGAACTTTCTTAGTAAATGTGAAAATTCCAGAAAAGGTATCCATTTTACGTCTTGTGCAGTGTGTCAGCCCTGATGTATGCTTTAAAATCGATAAACAAAAATAGATAAATACATAAATGTAATTACTCCCTGTTCCCATTAAAAATGGGAAAAAGGGTGTATTAAAGTACTGCAAATGTGTGTAACAGGCAGAAGGACGCATTTCCGAATATATAAACTATATATATTCTTGATCAGCATCAACAGCCGAGACGAACTAGCCACACACAGATCTCGGAGACTAGCTAGCTAGCTTGGCATGCAGCCCTCCAAATTGAAAAAAACTCCCACAGCAACAGTTTTAAAGGTACACATATGTCAGTTGTGTAAATTTCATTATGATCGGATAAATAACACCAAAGTTATGGACTACCCCCGTCTCAGCAGGCAGAATCAACAGTTTGACATGTACTGGACAAGTTAAGTGCGCTACTTGCTTGCGTTGTCGCTGAACTGCTTCAACTGCAAGGTTGAAGCAGGGAGTCTCCTAGTCGGGCACACTCGACTAGAGCATTCTTACTTGCTTTATTTTTAGCTACCCTTCCTCTGTATAACATCATCTGTTAGCTAAAATGCCCAATAGCTAAAGAGATAACCAAATATTTTTCTTTGGACTGCAAAAAGTCAAAATCTAACCTTATGTGGCTTATCCTATTCCTATTATACTCATTTTTAAAGTGAATGGAAAATAGGAAATAGAAAATCAGATAGATTTGCTATAGATACCTTGTAGTTGATGTGCATGAGTTTGGACTTTTGACTCGGCTTTAATTGAGTGTGGATCAAGGACGACAGTCCATGTATGTTTTTGTATGCAGAGCTTGCCACATTCCTACTTTTTTTTGCATCGCTAATCGACAGCACATGCCTTTAAATAAGGTTCACCATCGTGGCAAGCTTCTCGCCCAGGGGACCCACATTAACACCAACAGCAATAGCAACAAAAACAGCAACAGCAACAGCCTCAAGCTCAGGCAGCACTTTGATTGAGTGCATATCAATTTTTCATTCGCAATTCAAACATGTCGGACCATAAAATGATACACACACCCACGCATCTTGATATATATGTATGTACATATACACGCATACACATATGTTAGTTTATAATGAGGTTGGAAAAGCACGTGGGCGTCTACTTTAAAGCTCAAAAGTGCGAATGGGAAATAATGCGAGCAGTAGATAGAGCTGAAGTGGATGCAGGGAGTTGGGTGGTGCGGAGTTGGGATCAGAGGATTGGATTGGATAGAGAAATGTATGTTTGTGGCTTAGCGCCAGTGAATAATGTTTGCGCATAATCATTTTTAATGGCTAATGAGTAGTTTCCGTCTCGGACAGGAAGTTTGTAATAAATCTCAACTGGGCGTCCCCGCACCAACAACAATAACAACAATGTAAACTAAATTGCCTTGCCTTGAATTATCGTCCTCTACTCTTAGCCAGCCAACTATTCAACTAACTATTGCACACAACCCAACAAAAACCCCTCCTCTAACAATCCCACCCTCTCGCATCAACCCCTCTCTCTGACCACTAACCACAGTCCATCGCTTTGTGCTTGTCAGCTCTTGGTTTGCTTTTAGTTTCTGGTTGAGTTTTTTCATTTCTTTTTTTTTTTTGTGTTTGCGCGTAAATTGCATTTAATTGTGGCTGGGTGTGAGCCAAGAGCCAGGTTAGCTCTGTGTGTGTGTGTGTGTGTGAAGGTTGTGAAGTGCAAAGCAGTTAAATTATTGGCTAATGGAGCGCAATTGTTGAAAAATTGGAGGGTGGCACAAATGCTGCGAGTTATGATCCGGAAACTACGATTTGAAAATATATAGAGTTGCCATATGCCCAAGATAAGATGCTAACAGTTACAATACGGGGAGGGGATTATTATAAGATATTTACAGTTTCATTATACCCTTGCAAAGGGGATTATATTATATATAATTTTCTCACGAAATGTGTAACGCATTGAAGGAGATGTCTCAGAAACAAAAATTTGTATATTCGTGATCAGCATTCACAGCCGAGTCATGTCCGTCATGTCTGTCTGTCTGTCTGTCTGTCTGTATGTCTCTATTTTCATTTGATGCATATGAATGTATGTAGCAAAAACTAGAATTTAACTACAATTTAAGAATACCCAGCTTGAAGTAACCTTACATTTTTAAACCCACGTCTTATTTCAAGTCGTTTGGCGATTTTAGACACCCCAGCTACAATATTTGTATGTAGCATTTTAATGGAAACCTCAAGGGGTGTGCGCGCTTTGTTACTAGCATAAAGTAAACAAAGCCAAGTCAGGAAGGATGTGAACCCATTTCGTCGTTGTTGTTATCCTTGCCCAAGCGCAATTGTCAAAGGACGCACCAAGCGCAACTTACTGCCAATAAAGTGAAAGTCCCCAGCTCTGATGCCGCAGAGGGTTTTTTTTAAGCATTAAGTCTTTGATGTCGCTCAGTTTATGCTCATTTTCATTTTATTTTTTGTTATACTTTTTTATTGTTGTCAATTGTTAATGGTGGCTTAATGGCGGGGGGCTGAAGGTCGGGCGCACAATAGTTGTGCTAAATGCTCCCCAAACGCAACTCACAATGAGCCCAACATTTGAATTGCCATTTAGCAAAGGTTTTCGGCTCTTGGATTTCTAAATGGATATTTGTCGGTCATATTTTGATTTATTTGAAATGCTTTGAGCAATTTCTTGTACTCCAACAAAAAAAAGAGAATCAATTCCATACGTATTTTGCTTGTGCTCCGACTGAGAAAGCTGATGACGCTGCATTGATTGCTGCCTGCAGGCGTCTTTGATGCGACACTCCACACATGTCTGGCAATAATCTAAAACGCTTTATCTAAATGTATTTTGGCCAAGCCAACTGCTCAAACTGGTCAGAGCCTAGCGGCATCTGTTTCTTTCCTGTATCCTGGTCTTTGCCTTCATTTTTATTGCCTTTCGTTTTATTTGCACACACACACACACACACACGCACACACATACATACAACAAAAATATCTTGCGGTTTCCCATTCTTAAAAACACCTTTTTTGTTAAGAGCTTCAACATTTGCTGACGACCAGCGAGGCATTGAAGAGTTTTTTTTGGTGTCATTTGGCTAAGTGCAAGTTTAAGGTTTTTAGCCTCCCCCGGGCTTATAGCCTCCCCCGGGGCTTATAGCAAATCTCTGTTAGGAAATTTTTCTATAGTCATACAAAAACGTGATACAAAAACTCATTTATAACAGGATGTTTATATAGCAGCTACATCGACACCTTTTTCGAAATGAACGTCTGGGAAATTTTTCCGAAATTGGGAACTTTGTTATAAGGAGCCTAACCTTAAACTTCCTAACCTTCAACTTAAATTAAGTAATTTAATTTGCATCATCAATGTTAATGCACAAATATAACTTTAATATATTGAGCTGACCACAATTCAAAATAATAATTAACTCGTCTTGTGCTTATCCTTTCGATAAATTGATAAAATCATTTCTGATTCAGTTGGCATGTCATGAGATTTTTTCTGACATTTTGTATAATACGCTTATTGTTAAACAAATTAATTGAATTTGGAGTTGGAGTTGGTGAAACTTACCCGTGCTACATTGCCATAGAGGCAGACCAAATTGAAGAGTTTATCTGTGTTGGAAGTGTCATGGTCCATGCCATAGACCATCATGACAGCGCCCTGAGGATGAGGATGAAAAGAAGGTAGAAGTGAGAAAACGAATGCAACAACAAATTAATTAAAATGCTGTCCAGTTGCAGCTGGCGAGGATTTGGGTTGTGGTTTGCTGGCCTTTGGCAAGGATTGCATCGTGCGCAGAAATTGTGAATTAAAATTAAAATGAAAATTATATTTATGAAAATGTCGCTGCAATTTCCAACCAGAGACTAGCAGCGTACAGAATGGGTGGCAGGGGGGGGATTGGGGATAATTCCCAATACTCACCTGGGCTTGTCCCTGCTGAGCGAAGGCGACGGGCGCATTGCGTCCGGCCACAACGCCGGTGGGCTCCTTCATGAGTCCAGTTGGATGGATGGAGGCGCCCTTCCAGTTATCCGGCTGGGTGGGATGATATTCGGGTGCACCGAACGGCGGGAAGGCGGTACCTGGTCCCAATAGTGGTGGCTCTTTAAATGGAACAAGATTGTGCGTTTGAGCTGTGGCAACTAGTTGATGTTGTTGTTGTTGTTGTTGATGGTGGTGGTGGTGATGATGTTGTTGGTGTTGTTGTTGTTGTTGTTGGTGGTGGTGGTGGTGGTTGTTGCGATGTGTCGCTACTTGTTGTGTTTGTATTGTTGTAACTACATTTTGTGCATTTGTTTTAACATTTGTTTCAACATTTGTTATTCATTGCATGCAACAACAATTAAACGCAAACAAAAAGGGAAAAACAAAAAGGAAAAAAAAAACCATAAAAATGAACGATTTTTTTAATTATACAATTTTATGGGTTAACACTAAACTTAATATTAACATTTTTTTAAAACAATTTCAATATGTTAAATTTTATAATATTTGAATTTTTTTTTGCTCATTGTTGTTGCATGCAAATGTTGTGTGTTTTTGGCCAAAAGTTGCAGAAAAATTGGTGAAAAAACGTGTTGGCAAAGGGTCAATAACCGGAAGGGAGTTGGTAGACGGAAATGTGGTTGCTTTTCATGCCAGTTGCGGTTTGGCAAGCGAGTTAATTGAATTCTTTTGCCTACTAGAATACAAAAAAAAAAAAAAAATAGAAACGAGCATTGCCCAAATTTGTGTTATTTCTGTTTTTCAAGCATTTTATGCTTTGCTTTATGTCGGTTGCAAACTGCAAACTGAAAGTGGACCACAAAGCATTGCACTGTGGTTCAAAATCTAAAACAGGGCTCAATATTGCAATTGCTTTGAAAATGTCAAGGTTTTATCGATTCATATTCCCAATATTGGAAAAAAAATATAAAAAGAAATCAAACGAATGAAAAGTACGAGAACGCAAACACAACTAACTAGATTTCAAATCAATAAATTTCGTATTTTATACCACAGTACAGCTGTGTGCGAGCACAATAACAGCTTTCACCAATATTGTCAACGTGCAGCACCCAAAAAAACCCATCGACAGGCCAATAACAAGCGCGTCTAGCAAAGATTTAGCGCCCACTCAAACCCCAAAAGCCAACAAGCAGCCAGTTTCCAGCACAAAACCGCAACCAACTCGTAAAGCCAGCTTGGGACAGAGAGTCGTGGTGAAGCTCTCAAGCGTTATAATTAAAGCGAAAAAGCGTTACAAACTGTCAAAATGTCGCGGGGAATATGGCAACAATTCTTGCAAGTTGCCAACAAGGCTTTTAATTAACTTTCAACACATGTGCAAAGAAAATGGCACAACTTGTGTTCTTGCCAACATTTAAGCTTTAAGTTTAAGAACCCGGCAAAAGGATCTTTAACAACTTTAGCAATGTCAACGTCAGCTACTCACAATTTGCATTCAACTAGCATTTTTTCTAAAACAATCTTTTTTTTGGTTGTTTTGATTTGATTCGGTTGGCGGAGGCCAACGCCATTGCCAGTGGCAACTGTTGATTTAAGTCGCTGCCAAAGTCTACCTGACAAAATATTTATATAAAAAAAATCTGCATAGAGCTGCCCTCGGTGCTCGACACTTGATGCTGCTTGTGTTCTTTTTATGCTTGTTAGTTTTTTGGTGCTAGCCAAGACTGAAAGCATTTTTTTCTTTTTTTTAAACCTCTTTTTTATCAAATGCAACGCATTGAAGAAGGCTTTTGTGAACCCCTATCAAGCAGCTCTGTTTCAATTGGTAACAAAATCGATTGAATAAGATACCCATAAAATATCTCAACTAGCTCTAATAAATATTTAGTTCAAAATTGATCAAAAGTGTAATTAATTTTCGGCAATCTCGAAAGTTAATTGTACATATTTACTTTTCGGACCAAGCCTTTAATCCCATTGCCATTTTGCGTGCGAATTTTTAAGCTAACTCAGGCAACTTGCCAGCACGTTTGTAATTTAAAACTTGGCCTTAAGCAAATAAGCCAAAGATTAATTTTTGCATGGAGCGAGTGCTACCCCAAACTAGCAGTCAATAAATGTGAAAACGAACGTCGAACGTGCCACAGCCAGCGGCAATACTACTAGGAAATCAGAATCAGAAGAGGTAAACATAGTCATTCATTTTAACTACTTGCCGCCCTCAACAGCAGCTCCATCAGCTTTAATTGAAATTCACAGCCGTTGCTGATTTATTTTCCGGCACATGGGGCGTATGCGTGACGCGCAGCCAAGCGAAATTGTTGCTCAAGTTTTCGGGACAGCCGAGGGTCCGTTCGTTTTTATAAGAAAAGAAATTTACACCCCGGGGCAGCTGTCGGTCGGAAGCGTGCCTAAAATGTTTAAGCATTTCGGGAATTGTTGCATGCAATTGCTGGAAAATTTTTCACACGCAAGGCGACGACGATGACGACGACGACGGTGACGATGATGGCGTTCAGGTGTAAATTTTCCATGCGCACAAATTATTTTAGATTATGAGCAAAGCGGCAGGTGGAAGTGAACTACAAGAGAGTTTCTCGAGAGTTTAAGTGTGTGTGTGTGTGTCTGGGCGGAAGTTGCAGTTTAGTTTTTATGAAGCGCTAAGTGTGCGACGGCAATTTAGTTTCTGTTATTTGCATGCGAGTTGAATTACTTATACGACATGTGGACCACAATTAAGTGTAATATTGTAAATTATTGAAGTTTGGCAACAGCGCAGTGGTAAAAACATAAGTTTCTTAACCGACTTGGGCTATATTTAGTTAACTGCGGCAGTATTCCTTATGAATTATCGACTGTTGGGCTATTTTGGCTTTGCGAAGTTTGGCAACAGTGTGCGAATTAACTTAGTTAAGCAGTTAGTTTTGCAACTAAATAAAAGTATTCGTTTTGATGGTATTTCCAAAAATAGGGTCTGTTTTCATGTGCAACAGCGCTCTTATTGTCCGTTTGTGGAGAAGTTTGGCAACAGCGCTTTTATTGTCAGTTTGTGGAAGTTTGGCAACAGCGCTTTGATTGTCAGTTTGTGTTAGTTTGGCAACAGCTGAGCTAAACTTTAATAAGTAAGAGTTAAATGCTTATTGAGCAAAGAAGTGTGTGAAATTGAATTGTACCCTCATGTTATGAGCCTATCTACAGTATACAGAAATATTTCAGCTGTTTATTTATCACTATTTTGTGAACTGTGATAACTGTGCATCGATGCAACAAAACTGCCAACGTGCCCACAATATTGAAGAGCAGCTGCCATAAAATAAACAACAAAATAAACATAAAATCTATGAGGCACACAACATTGCTGCCACCATCACCACAACATGCAACCTATAAAGAGTGCCTGCCCCTAACGCCCTCTTCTTTTTCCCCTTCCAATTCAAACCATTCACCTGCTTGCAGCGTTCATCAATTCAGTTGAAAAGTGCAACTTGGCAACGCTGTTGCTACTGCTGCTGTTGCTGCTGTTGCTACACATGTGAAATATGGCCTCAAAATGGGGCACATAGATCCATTAAAACAGAAGCATCGTGCCTGGGGGCATGAGCCAAAAGCTAGAAAAATAAAATTCAAACCATTCGGCATATGCAACATTTATGTGGCGTTTATTGCAAGTGTACACAAACTAACTCAGAGAGAGAGAGGGGGAGAGAGAGAGGAGAGAGAGGTAGCGTACAAAGTATGTATGCTGCAAATTGTTGCATACTTTGTGGCATATTGGCACACTTTGTCGAGCGGCAAATGGCAATGGTAAGTACTATGGGGGGTGGGGTGTAAGGGTGTGTTGGGGGTGCTGGGCTTTGGATATCCTATATCGTATATACCCAAACAAAGCATTGTGCAAACGTTGACAGCCTTAATTGCAATTTGCTCAAATGTATGCTACACTATTTTTCACTAAGCTACTATCCCTGCCTCACGAGGCACATTGTGTAATCTACCCCATAATCCGCACACACCCTCTTTTAGCCCTTTTCATTACTGCTGTTGTTGCTGCTGCTGCTGCTGTTGCTGCTGAGGTGAGCATTTTACTTTCGCTGTTCAATGATTTTCAATTTGTCAGAGTCAATTTTGAAGCAAGCTGCGGAGTTGCACCAAGAGTCATTGCACACCACCCCCCGCCCCAACCGCATTTTTTTCAGCAACCCCAGCAACCCCTTTCAGCCTGCTTGTTTATCTGACTTAAATGCATTGCAAGCATGCCTCCCCTGATGTTGCTGCTGCTGTTGCTCTTGCTGCATCGACCGGTCACCATGTCATGTGACATTAATTTTGCAGCAATGCCACCACTTATCCACCACCCGCGCTCAGCATGAGTTTTCCACAGTTTGCGCACGTCTTACATAAACATTTCCATAAGCAGCTTCCAAATTGAATTTGTTTTCATAAGCTAAAAACTATTATATGACAACAGCAGAGAGTTGGCTTTGTGTGAGTGGGTTTCATGATAGCGCAAGCACAGCTACGACCGACTTTATAAAGAATATAATACAGAATATAATACTGTAAAACATATGTGTGTGTGTGTGTGTGTGTGTGTGTGTGTGTGTGTGTGTGTGTGTGTGTGTGTGTGTGTGTATAGCTGAACTGATGAACTGTGGGTTGATTGTGTGACAATGAGCTTGATTGGTTTTTAATGTTGTCGTTGCAACCACAGCAAACATTTTTGGCAACGCATACAAATTGTGGTTCGAGTGAAACTGTTTTGTCAATGATTTCGTTAGTTAGAAAATGGCAAGTTTCCTTTTTTCTTACAATCTTGTGATCTATCATCTTCACTTTTGTCAAAAGTAAGTAAAAGTATCAAATTTATGCAATTTTAAAACTAAATTCAAATTGTACAAAAAAACATAAACCAACAAAACGCCTCAATCTTAAACATGCCTTCCAAGTGCAAAGCCTGCAAATCGATTTGTAAAGCTTGAAATTTATTCTTTTTGTATTTAAATTTAAAAAAATATATATCTTTTAAATATTGCCATAATTCAATACATTCAACAAAATGCAAAATACGCAATAGCAAAGAAAAGCAGTCCAAAGAAAATAAAATGCGAATGCTTATCAAAAAGAAATTACGGCACACAAGAAGCAAGCAATGAGCCAATTTATATGCGACACGCGAACAGCAACCAAATGCTATACCAATACACCCTCTTCCCCCCCCCCCCCACCATCAAGTATACTCCTTTTCTAACTCGGAGAAATTAGCCCGAGCGATAAGCACATGGCAGGAGAGCTGAAAAGGTCGCGGTGAAAGGATTTGCGCTTGTTGTTGTTCTTGTTGTTATTGTTGTTGTACGTTTAACAAGCTATTCGCCAGAGTTGGTGGCAAAATAAATTTACGTTTAATTCCCATGAGCTTAATTACATTTACGACGGATTTGAATAATATAAAGCGCATGTAATTGTTGTTTTGTGTTGCTATCTTCTGCTCTCTTTGCGTAAAGTCAAATGAGTGTGAGCCAAAAGGAGACACAACATAATTAGAATTGCTAAAGTGGCATTTAAGTTGCCTTTGTTTGTTTGTTTGTTTGATGTCAGTTAGCAGAGATAAGAGGCACGTGTATGCATATATGTAAAATGTATATCTTTATATTATCACAAGTCATAACCAGCAATCGCAAGTGTGTGTGTGTGTCTGTGTGTGTGTGTGTGTCTGTGTGTGTGTGTGTGTCTGTGTGTGTGTGTGTGTGTCCCTGCTTGTGTGTGTGCACAGCAAATTGACGCTGCCTTGGCAACACTTTGCTTTTGGCCTGGCCTAATTATCGCATTGGCAAACATTTTCCAGCTGTGGTCAATGCTGCGCTTTAATGGCATGCAAACACATGTGCAATCAGCGCCCAGGGCCATAACATACACAGCCCCTTTCCCCCCAACACACACACATACACACTCATTTATGCTGTCAAAGACTTCAATTTCGTCCTATCAATATATGACCATCATCATCATTATCATCATCATATTGAGTGAAGAGTTCTTTACGAATTGCACTTGAATTTTTGGCATATTTTCCATCTCTAGCTTACACTTTCGTTTGCCATCTCTTTCTTGCTGATAACTGCTTCTAATACCAATCGCATCAATCGTGTTCAGAGTTTGCTTCTTGGCTACATTTGCCCAAAAAGCATGCCAAAAGACATTTTCATTGAGTGCTCTGGAAAAACGATGCAGAGTTGTACAAGCGTTTGAGTATGAGTAAACCATACGATATATAGATAGACAGTTGGGACGATATAACATGGCGTGTTTGTTGTTTGTGCCACCAAAACCACTCGATCTCCAACCCCGATCCTGAACCAACACCCTCACCCTTACCCTCACTCGCACAACTGCCCCCGTGCCACTGTGCCTGTGGTTTGCGGTTTGATGTATTGGCTTTGTGGCAAAGCATTTCTTTTTCATTTATTTTGTTGCTTGCTTTCCTTCCAGCTTTATGACATTTTTAGTTGTTTGTTGTTGCTACTTAATGACCATCATTTGAGCTGTTCTAATAAAATACAGTAAATACTGCTGTGTGATGGCTAAATGTAAACTAAGTTTTCTATATTAACTTTAGTAACATTTTCTATTATAAGCCATGCAAATGTTGGAATTTGACAAGAAAAATGGGAAAAAGGGAGTATGGAAGAATATATTACCCCCGTCTCAGCAGGCAGAAACAACAGTTTGACAGGCACTGGTCAAGTTAAGTGCTCTGCTTGTTTGTTTTGCGGCTGAACTGCTTGAAATGCAAATTGGCAGCAGAGAGTCTCGTAGTCGGGCACACTCGACTAGAGCATTCTTACTTGTTTTATTTCTTCTTATCGAGTGCACACTGTAGCGCAAATATTGTTGTTATTTATTAAACAAATTGCGCAGCAACGGGCGAGTGGGCAACCAATCGCATTGTGTTGCTTAGTGCCTCGCTTCGATTTGATTAAGTTGACTTTTTTTTTGTTTTTATTATTTTCTATTTTGCTTCTATTATGTTTTTTTGTTATGCTGATAAGTGGAAATGTTAAAGCGAAAATCGATAATGCCTTTTGGCATTAGCGTGCTGCAAAAGCGACCAAATTGATGGACAATTTTGATATTGTAATTTGTGAACTGGCGCAATCTGCAGCAGAAGCGTTGCATGCAACCCACAAAAAGTACAGCAAAGTTGCAACTTTTACAAAAATGCTAAACGCATTAGTTAAATGCAAAATTAATTGCTTTACTATAAAAAAAGCGATGTTGTATAGATACAATTTATGCAAGTGGCTACAGTTTTTCTTTGGCCAGCTGCGAAAATTAATTACAAATTATTAGAAGTAGCAACAAGATCCAAAACAACAGCAGCAACGAGTAGAAGAAGAGCTGCCGCAGCAGCAGCAACCGCTGTCGGAATAAATTAAGCCAAATGGGACCATAGGACAGGCAGTTGGGCGATGGAGGGCTTGGTAGGCGGAGCTGGTACTTTGCCTCATAAAAATATGAAATGGAACATTAAAGAAAATCATTGGCAACATTTAGCAGCAGTCTAGGCAAATTATCCGCGGAGTGTGTAGGGAGGAGGGGATGGTCACATTAGAGGCTACATATGGTCAATTACATTTGAGCTATGCAGCAAAAAGCACAGAAACTGTAGAAAAACAGTTGATTATGCGTAGCGTTTGTATCATAATTTCCATGCAAATGAAGAGGCAGCTGATGGATAGGCAGTTGTAAAGGTTGCACAAGATTGAAGCTTGTGATTGACAAACGTAGTACGAAAGTATTGGTATTAGATTGTGACAGGCATTTGAAGGATATTTGCATATTTGGAGCCTGAAGTGATGGAAAGTAGGAATGGGATAAAGAAGAGAGTAAAGAAGAAAGATGTAACTCAAAAATGTTGCTGACTGTTGAAAAAGTGTAACATATCAAGGCTAATATTATTCAAATATTCCATCGAAATTTGTGAGAAACTGATTCTAAAGGATTACTTTAGGCTAAGAATAAAATCAGGCGGAGGCAACGAATACAAAGGATTTTTCAAATAAAGGCAAAAAATGCCATTGAAGAAAATGAAAAACAAAAATAAACTTCCAACAGAACTTTAGTTTCAAACAATTCCACATTATTTTATGCAACCGCAAAAAGATTTTCTAACTTTCTATTTTGTTAAACACTAAGATGCTGAAAAATCACATTGGCATTGTTTATTTGTTGGCCAAATACTTGTCAGATTTAAAGCAGACGTAATATAGACGTGATATTATCGCCGGTCCAGTTGGTGTCATCAATCACATTCATTTGATTGAAGATAATCGACGCAATATTGCGTGCCTCCAAAAACAAAAAGAAAAAAAGTCACTTGAACATTTTTGGTTCAATAGTTTCATTCTTACATCTCGAAGGACAATGGCTGAGAGAGGGAACGCAAGGTAGATGATGCGCTGCTTTTGGCCATTAACGCTCGTTAGTGGTACGGGCCAAGTGTTGGGGAGATGGAAAGATTGGGGGTTGGGGCTGGCAGGATAGTCAGAAAGTTGGCCAGGCGACGACAACGACATTCTTCTTGTTCGACACGCCACCTAGCGACAGGCAGCAGAGGCAGCAGCAGCAACAACATCATTATCATCATCATCATCAGTTGGATGCGTGCGCCGTGTGCTGCTTGTTGACAACACACTTTGATTGATCGTTTTTGATTGATTGATGTGAGAGCAGACCAAGCGTCACGCCAACAACTTTAAAACCATTACAAATGGCAACTTTTATTGTTTTCTCAACATGAATTTAATTATTTGCCTGACGTTTCAATATTTTTACATCAATTCTTTGAACTTCAGAACAGTTTTTCGTGAGTTTTCGTTGCTTTTTCTGCCACTTTCCAACCAGGGTCAGTTGTGGGGCGCATTGAAACAACCACAACATGACACAATTTGTCATTTTCAATTTATTGAATTACCATAAAATGCAAGCGACACAATTTATATTTATGTTGGGCCTCTATAAATGCGGTTACCCGAATTGCTGTTGTTCCTGTGGTTTTTGTGCTTATTGTTGTTGTTGGTATTTCACTATGAATTAATTTATTGTGCGAGTTTTTGTTGGGTAGAACATGATTTACGAGCGACAGTTCCACAGCGAAGGATTGTTCGAATTATTTTTTTTTTTTTATGGAAAAACAAAATTGGAATGAGGTATTTGACGGAAGCTTACTTTCAACTAAGTGCGGAATATTGAAAAAAATTGAATTTGCGAATAAAATTTATGGAATACTGTCAGACGGAAAGCTTAATGAAAAAAGTTGAAAGGCGTTGGACTTTCTGAAGAATGCCCAAAAGAAAGATTTCATAGAAAAGGTTGAGCCAACAGTATTAAGTTTTCAATTAATGAACAATTAATCTTTAGATAATATCTAAATGGAATTAGTTAAGCAAAAGTGCGCTCACAATTTTAATTAATTAATGTCTAATGTAATGGCTAAACCAAAACAATAGCTACTTCGCACTCCCCCGCCTTTGCATTACGTAAGCAAATATCAACAGTAGTAAAATAAATAAAAATAATGCAAATAAGTAGAGGAAAAACCATACAGTATGAAAGAAAAGTGGACATACGCTGTCAATCAGCAAAATGAAGCCACAAAACAAACCAGAACGAAATTAAATGTGAGAAAGGGAAGGAGGACGGACACCAAAAACCAAAAGCAAACAACTTCACACCTACAACAGCTGAAATTAAGCAACAAAAGCCGGAAAAAAAAGAATACTCATATGTACACTCATTTCTATATTATATATGCATATATATATGTACATTTATATTTTATATACATATTTTTGTTGTTGTTGTTGTTGTGCTGTGCGCAGCTGTTGGGCAGCAAAAGATAAACAAACTCGTCTTTGGCTTTTTGGCTGTGGCAAACCACTCTGATAACCCTGACAACCCTGGCTAACGAAAATGCCCGAGCAAATAAAGTCGCGCATTTAATTTACATGCATGTGTTTGTCAGAGAACGGGGGGAGGTGGGGTATGATGTGGGTTTGGGGTTGACTCTGGCCAAAACGTTGACGCTTTTAATGAACAGGCACATAAATCTTGAGTGGTTTTGATGTTGATCCCTTTGGAAAAGCCATCAACATATTTTGAGAAATCTTCACACGGCAGCTATAAATATGCCAAAATGTTATCACCACCGCTCGCCACCCGCCACTCTCCACCCTCCACCTACTCTGCTGCTTCCGCAGCTCGGCATCATTCAAAGAATAGCACATTGGTATTTTTATGTATTTTTAAGTGTTTCCTTTTCGACTTTATTTTTGCCATCTTGCCACCTGCGACATCTGCCTTTGGGCAGTGGGCGTGGCCAATGCTCGTATTGGTTAGTCAAAAAAGCGGAACAAAATATTCAAAAATAGCGAGAGACAGAGAAAGGCAGAGAAAGTGAGAGAGTGCGCCTATTAGCGAGTGAGAGAGAGAGAGAGAGAGAGAGAGAGAGAGAGAGCGAGCAGCAATATGCTCGCATAAACATTTGATTTTAGATATTTATTTTTAGAGGCATTTTAGCTCAGTCTCAGTCTCGCAATTAAAATTAATTTATTTGGCAATTATTGAGCTTTGAAAACATTTATTTTAATTATGGTGCAAATACGTTTTCACACTATATATGTATGTAAATGGGTGTGTGTGCTTGCGTGCAAGTGCGCAAGTATGTGTATAAGTAATTATTTAAATGGCCATTTCATATTTTTTATGACATTCTCTGACGAGTTGGGCGTTAAATTTTTGTTGTGGCCTATTAAGAAAATTGGCGCAATTTGTTAGCTGAAGAAATTACAGCGAAATGGCTTTCCAAATGTGGCACACAGTTAAAAGAACAAGTCCTTACAACAGCTTTATAGTTCAAGAAGAAGTTGTGAAGTTCAAGTTGAATTACATAAAAGCAGCTGCTATACATACATATTGTACACTAAAAACCAAATACCCAAAGAAAACACTTGGTAAATGCAATGAAAATAAAATTCTATTATTAAGACACGTGCATTATTTGTCTCCCAAGCCATTTTACCCCCCGCTTACCCTAACACATTTAAAAATATACTCGACTGCTCGTATTGATGTTTTCTATGAAAATTGCGTGCATTAAAAATTATGCAAATTGCAAAAGGCAGCAGCAGCAGCAGCAGCAGTAGGAGAAACAGCAGCAGAAACAAAGCAAAATACACAAAAAGAAAAAAAGTCCGAAATAAAAGTTGATAGCGTCATCAACGTAATAGAAATATTAATAGAAGTAGATATTTTTGTGCTTGTGCAGCGAGAAAATGCAATTGAAAATTCATAAAATACAACAAAGCAAAACAAATATGTAAATTGCATTTGGAGAGCAGGAAACGCAGCAGAAATTGAAAAAATTTCGACAGATTGTTTCACAAAAATTGCAAAATTCAATCAATAGTATTATTTTCTTACAGCTTTTGATCTTTTCTTGGCATTGTTTTTATTTCATTTTGAATTATATTTTTGTGTTTGTTATTTGCTTTGTGTGCAAATTGTAATTAATTCTTGCCTTAAATTAAAAAAAAACTTTATTTCAAGCAACTTTTGGCCTAAAAACTAAATGTATGAGGTTTTTTTTTTAGTGTCGAGAGAGTGTAATGTGTAGTGTGTTTTGGAATTACAATGTTATAGGTGCATAATAGTATTGAATTGTGAATTAAGTTGTAGTTTTAAATGTACTTACGGCTCTCAAGCATAACAACATTTTCGGGTATAGAAAACAGCGACTTACCTGAAAGTAAAATGGAAGAAAAAGAAAAGTAATGTCGTTTAGTAATATGCTCAAAATGTACAAATTGGATGTAGGAAACCATTCAAACAGTGAGTGAGTCGTATAAGAATTCAATTTGGATAGCTATTTCAATGTGTTTAGCGACAAATGTTGTAAAACAGAGATATATATATATATTTGGATTGTTCATTGTATATAGTATATACTAACAGAAAGTTTCAGTTAACGTAAGCCCAGTTGCTTTGCAACACTGCATCGCTCACAAATGTCATCAAATGCAACCCTGCATGCACACGTGTATGCACTGACAACACATGGCAGCCCTAACATACATGTGGCATTTCGAAAAAGTATTATTATTTTGTGCTGCGTCAAAGTAAACGTCAATAGAATACGTGATATGCTGCTTAGCATAAAGCGATTACACGTCAACAGACAACAAACAACAAACAGATTCGCAAAAGGACTCGTGTGTTTTGAGGCATATCCTTTTGGTTAGAACTGTCTGCTTACCATTATATTGATAGCCAGAGCCCATCGGCTGGCGCTTGCGATAGCCATTGGGATTGGGTGAGCCGAGGCCCATTAGGGCAGCTGTTTGATTGTTGCCGCCCATCATGAGACCTGCGGCTGCCTGCGCCTGACTTTGCATAAAGCTATAGTTGCACTTGCCAGCAAATCGACGCACGGGCTGTTGCAAGCCGCTTAGCATTTGCGGCGGCTGCTGTGGCGGCGGCGGTACCGATGATTGTTGCATCAATGGTGACCGTTGCTGCTGCTGCTGCTGCTGTTGTTGTTGCTGCTGCTGCTGAGGTGGATGCCACAAATACGCGCCCGTGTTGTTACCATTCAAATTATCCATTCTGATAAAAAAAAAAACACAAGAAACAGCTTTTCAGCGCAAAAGCAGACGACGACACACAGATATACGCGTTATGATTTTAGGTTTTAGTTTAGGTTTTTGCAGTTGTACAAAGTTATAATTTACACTAGACGATTGACTTTTAGAGCACGCACACGATTCGTAAAAATTTTGTTGATAAAAAGTTGATAAATTTTTATTTATTTTTATTTCTCGATATGACTTGAAAGCAATCTTTACAGTGAGACGTCTCACAAGTGAATGAATTTTTCCTAGCCCTGTTCTATTCGGCTCAAATTTACAGAGCCTTCTCCGATCCAATTACAATCTGTTTTCTTTTGTCAAGTTGACAAGTCTTGTTTATTTCTTAATCGATTGCTCACTGCACGCTTGGTATTATTGTGTATCGATAACAATATCGATGCAAATATTTCAACACTATTTAGTATTAATACTAAAGGCGGTGTTAAGACGATGCATTTCTCGCAGGCTTTTTTTTTGAAGTTTCATGTTGCACAGAAATAGAAAGCATGCAGTGTTGTACAATTTGACGAATTAGTGTTGTCAAATATGGCAAATTGGCCATTAAAGTTTGGAATTTGTGTGCTAATCGTTTTTCTTCTGTTTTTATTATTATTATATAGTAGAAAACAGTTTTTTGAAAACGAAAGCGCAACATTCTTGCACGGCAGATTGCTTCACTTAAGTAATTCCCCAAATATTCAATTGGTTCTGTGCACTTTGAGTACAAATTTATAAGCACACTTTAGTTAACTTCCGGCATAAGTAATTTTGAATGCTTTTTTGCCTAAATGCTGTGAAAATAACTTTTTTTTGTGTGTGTGTGTGTGTGTGTGTGTGTGTGTGTGCTATGTGGCCCACAGCCGTTAAGCTTTAATTCTAGTTCTTAAACAAAAGACACTTTGGCAGCAAGAAAGAAATATTGCACATGACAAAGCAAAGTTGCAGGATGCTGGCAGAAAGCTTTAACCATGCCCAGATGCGTGTGGCCGCCTCTAAAGGGCCATGGCATGGAAGAGCGAGCACAGGAAGAATGACTCGACAGCATGAATGTGTGCGGGTGTGTGTGTGTAGAGTATGTGGGGAGTGTAAGTCCGGAACGTGGCTATTGTGGCAAGTGCCAAAAATACCATGCAAGTGAGATGCAAGTTGAGCGGGAGAGAGAATGAAACAGAAGTTGGTAGCCAAAGCATTTGTAAAATGTTACCAAGAGAATTTGCAATGGCCAAGGAATAAGTAAAAAACGAACATAAGCCCCAAAACAAAACCAAAAACTTTAACTGCAAACTTTTACTTCATTTTGTTTTTTTTTGTGGTTGTTGTTGTCGAAAATCGACAGCAGGTGATGCCAAAAACATCAAAATTGCATTAAGTGCCAGCACATTACAAGTTCTATAAACAAAAAGCGAAAAAAATGAGGAATAAAAAACAAACAACAAAGGAATCTCTTTAATTGTATGCAAAATTAAATCAAGGGAACAGTGCAAAGCAAGGATCTCGGGTTCGTTGAGGTTAGGTGTGTGTAACGTTGCTGAAAACAAAAAAAAAAAAAAACACAAAAGAAAAGCACTTCGACAGCTTTTCATAAGAAAATTGCTTTTACTTTGCGCTGCCGGCGTTGCCCTTAGGCGTTTTGATGCGTTTTTTTTTCTCACGTTCTTGTTGTCTTTTGTGACTTTGCGCAAAGTCAACGAGTCACTTTTATTATGAGAAGCGAATTAAAGTTAATGGCAGCTGTAAGAGATACTCAAATTTAAAATTTGAGCTTAGAGTAGCACTGATAACTTTATGAAAAATAGTTTGGATGATCATGTGAAGTTGATAGTCCATTAAAGATTACAATTTCCAAGTCGACACATTATCGGATGGTATATTGAGTAGACGGGCATGGAACAACTCTGGCCAAGTCACAGCTGTACTTCATTTACACACATGCAGAAACTGACGATTTCAAGTGTTAGACGTTTCATGTTTAAATCACAAAATGGCCTGCCTAATGAGTACTGAAATGCATTTCATTAGACGACTAAAAGTGCCAGACACTTGAAAAACTTTACCTGCCGCCCCCAACTACTTCAAGCCACATAGCCTCACACTTGACCCAGTTTGTGAAGCTCAAAGTGCGTTAATTGCTGGCTGGGGCCTTAGCTTCAAATGAGTTGACAACAGGCTCAGCGAGAGACGACGACGACCATGAGCAAACTCTATGACTAAAGCCTTATTAAGGGGTAGCTGGCAGAGTAGAGCAGCTTTTTGGTCAAAGTGTCACTTGGGCATAGTTTGATGAATTATGTAATGTGTTGGTTAGGGTGTTGGGCCTGTGCCATAGATCACTTACAAGCCATTAAGCAGACATTGAGCGTGTCCGGCAAGTTGATTATTTGTATCTTATAGATACAGATATGAATAGTTTTGCCTAACTGTGTGTCACATTTGTGCAGCTCATTCATTGAATTTCTCTTGCAGACACAAAAATAGACAAAACAACAATGAGAAAAACACATTCAACACATTTTTAATGAAGTTTATCTAATATAGAAATTAATTAAACAAAATAGCAAATAGCAAAATAGCAAAATAGCAGCGAGACAAGGAACTTGACTGTACGGTGTGAATTTCAAGACATTTGCCACATGCCACATGGCTCTGTCAGTGTGAAACAGTGTGCTCTTCGTTGCCTTCACAGGTGACAGCACAAGTTCAACACGTTACGTTGAGTATAAACAGAAACTCAGCTGGTTGCCACTCGGTTTGTTCATTCATTATGCTTATTAGATTTGCCTGTCAGTATATACAACACAATTTCTCGAGAGGGGGGAGGAACAAGTAGACCATTGTTATTTTGGCAAATTTATGGTGCACAGCATACATGCACACACACACACACACACATATATACACACACACTTTCCTAACACTGAGATATATGTAATACAAAATAATATCCTAGACACAATGTTTAATTTTAATTAGATTAACATTTCTTTCTTTTGCCATTTCGTGGTTGTCTGGTATTTGTAATAATTATTATTTTTTTCAATGCTTTACAAATGTCAAGTTTAATTAATTTCAACTAGAATTTCAATGTGCCAGTTAATTATACAAATATTTTAATTTCCCAAGATTTTAAAGAAACATTGCATTATTCTTTAAACCAATATATTTCGTGACTTTTCTTTAGGTAAACATCAAACAACAAAGAGTTTCTTATCAAATGCATTTTCCCCTACGAAATCTTTGCATTTTTCGAGCAGTGTCTCCAAAGCAGCATTCACTTCCTATGGTCCACTTTCGTGTGGTTAAAGCAACGTGCGATTGGAAATTGCACTGCTTTTTATTCCAAGCAACGACATTTATGGCCAAGAGCTATCAGCATCATGGTGATAGCCCCGACCACATCCACATCCACATCCACATTCACATCGAGTTCCACATCCTCGTGTGTGGGCTAGGGCAGCTTTCCCCACAACAATGTTTTTTTTTTTTGTGGCAACTTACGCATTTTACTCTACGTATTTCGATTTGCGTTGCTGCGAAAACAAACAAATAAAAGTGATGGTGCGCCCCTCGCTGGTTTGCTGCTTACATAAGACGCTCAATATATGTATATGGTTAGATGGGGATAAAGGTGCATGGGGTTTGGTTGGGGTTTGTGGGCATTGATGAGCATGGTTCAATGGCTCTATGGTAGAGCAAATACAAAAATTGATTTCGATTTCGTTCACATTCGCTTGCAGCGCAAAAGGAAGCAACGACATTAACAAAAACAACAACAACAACTACAACAACATCAGCAAACATGTTCAATTGGTGAAAACCACTTTTGGTTGCCTGATTGTTGCTTTTATTTCAAACGGACAACAAGATTGGAAAACTTGATTTTCAAGTAGCGGCACAAGCGGAAAACGCATTTTAGCCAGCAGCTCTCAACTCGCGAGTTTCCCAGAGTTGTCGTCGCCGTCGTCATCCACTTTTGGTCGCATGTTGCTCTAATTGCATGACAAACTCTTGCCAACTTTCACACACTTTTGGCATTATATTCGCAAAACCGAGCTTAAGCCGAGCTGGGCTCTGGCTATCCCCTTTGGGCCATAACTGTCACATATTACAAAAAAAAAAAAGTGAAAAGAAGTGAAAATCTTTGTCAACAGCCAGGAAATTGTTAAGCTGCTGCTGCAATTGCACAAAAATCTTATATAAGCTCTAATTGAGAAAGAGATTGAAAAAAAAGAAAATCCATCCTGGTTCTAATTGGAAAATTTGTGTGCTTAAACAATAGATATAGTAACAATTTGTATACCTTTGCAAAGGTTCATTTTGGCTAGTTAGATATCTCAACCAATTAGGGCAAAGTCTTTAACTTAAAAATCATTTATTTTATATATATAAGTAGGTATATATTCAACTTGGGCACCAACCACTACAGCACACAAAATAAGCAGTCAAATCCCCAGAAATCTCAAGCTATAAATCTTATAAATATATATACATGCTTCATTTAATAAGTCGTGTACATAAATCTAAGCACAGGTACATAAATATTCAGCAATCATCTTTCTGTCACCTCAAATGAATTCATTAATTGCGAAACACGTAAGAAAATGCATAAATATTTTGCATGACAGTATAATGTATATAAGCACAAAAGTTTGCCCTGAGGTGTTGAAATTTCATAAATATATCTATCTGAAACATAGATATTGCACATTATATTTACGAATATATATTTATATATGTATATGTTATTTCGAAAATTTAGCATACATCATTGCGATTTAAGTGTCTGCATATTTGCTTTGCTAGCGGCAGCAGCAAGTAAACAAATGGACATATAAACAAAGACATGAACGCCAGGACAGAGCCCCTTGCATAATTTGCAAATTTTATTTGTACGAACAATTTCATTTAAATGGCAAAAAAACAAGTAAGAATATTCCAGTCGAGTGTTCCCAACTACGAGACTCCCTGCTTCCAACATGCATTTCAAGCAGTTCAGCGACAACATAAGCAAGCAGCGCACTTGTCCAGTGCATGTCAAACTGTTGTTTTTGCCTGCTGAGACAGGGGTAATAGATTCTTCCATAGCTTTGGTGCTAATTATCCGATCGTTATGAAATGCAACCGATCAACATTGATAAAACATATATGTGTACCAAAAATCAAAGCTTTCTCTTTAAAATTATGGCTGTGGGGGTTTTTTTCGTTTTGCGGCGGCGTGGAGGGGTACATCCAAAATTTGAAATAAAGTTGATATGCGTATTTTATACAGACGGGCGGACGGACGGATGGACGGACAGACAGACGGACATGGCTAGTACGTCTCGGCTGTTGATGCTAATCAAGAATATTCTGCCTCTTACATACATTTGCAGTGCTTTATAACTCCCTTTTTCCCATTTTAAATGGGAACAGGGAGTAAAAGAGGGTAATAAAGTTCTGCAAATCTATGTAACAGGAATGTGGAGGCATTTCCGACCATTTTCGCATACAAAGATATTGTTGGGATTTTCAGAGTTTGATGCAGGGTGTATCGTATTAGTATTATTACATGTTCCACACTAAATTTTACCCTCCTGTGCCAATAACACAGAAGCAAAGTCAAGCGCACGAAAACAAAAACTATCAGCAGCGAAATATCGTACATACATATGTATACATAAGTATATTGAATTTGTAAACACTGGGCTACGTGTATTTCGAAATTGTAAATTGCTTTCGCTCTGCTATAATATTTATAATGTAGACCAGGCCAGAACTAATCCGATTCGATTCAACCTGAACAGAGGCAAGGCACCAATCTGTTTTTATTAATTGCATTTCGATTTTGATTAATTTCTATACTTTTCGCATTCATACTCTATAATTATTTTGTCGCCAAGGGGGCGCTACTAACAAAATTTGATGTCATATTGCAAACAATTAAGGAATAATCGATCACGAATGAGAGTAGTAGTGATGCAAAGCAATCGATGTATTCAAACTTAAGAATGAGTTTTATTGAACTTTTGACTAACACTCTGGTTTAAATAATAATTTGACATGTTAACGCCTTAAGTAACTTAACAAGTGTAGCGAATTGGATATGAGCAGCTGCAAATAGACCGTTCCTCAATTCATTCCGTACTCTCATGCTGTACAAGCAAGAAGATCACAAAAGCAAATAAAGATTCTTTGGATAGAATGGTAAATATTTATGCAATTGTTATCAAATCAATGGGGTTTACGTGTTTTTCATACGTCACTTCGCATTTAAGCGTCTGCTAATCCTGCTACTGTTGTGGGGCAGCACGACTGCACCAATGGGCGTGAATGTTGCAGTGGCCCTAAAGCAACGAGAGCGTGGCGGATGCCCTGAACTGAGAACGGATAAGGAAGATATGCTGCAGTGGGCCATTCTTGCCGCTACAAAAACCATGATTCAGGAAATTGAAAAGTACAACCATGGTATACCAATAGAGTCGGCAATTGTGAATGATATCACTGCTCTGGTGGTAAATGAGATGATGAATGGAGCACCGCTTTTGGAAATTATGGAGAAGGTGGTGGTATGGTGCGTAGCTAACAAACCAATGGACCCTGGTGCAACTGATGTACCAGATACTGAAGAGACTACTCCCGAGGGCGGTGAACCGTCTACTACGGATGACGGTGAAGAGTCTACAACGGATGACGGTGAAGAGTCTACTACGGATGACGGTGAAGAGTCTACTACGGATAGCAGTGAAGAGACTACAACGGATGGCGGAGGTGGAGGATCTACTACGGATGACGGAGGTGGGAGTGGAGGATCTACTACGGATGACGGAGGTGGGAGTGGAGGATCTACTACGGATGGCGTAGGTGGAGGATCTACTACGGATGACGGAGGTGGGAGTGGAGAATCTACTACGGATGACGGAGGTGGGAGTGGAGAATCTACTACGGATGACGGAGGTGGGAGTGGAGAATCTACTACGGATGACGGAGGTGGGAGTGGAGGATCTACTACGGATGACGGAGGTGGGAGTGGAGGAACTACTACGGATGACGGAGGTGGGAGTGGAGGATCTACTACGGATGACGGAGGTGGGAGTGGAGAATCTACTACGGATGACGGAGGTGGGAGTGGAGGATCTACTACGGATGACGGAGGTGGGAGTGGAGAATCTACTACGGATGACGGAGGTGGGAGTGGAGGATCTACTACGGATGACGGAGGTGGGAGTGGAGGATCTACTACGGATGACGGAGGTGGGAGTGGAGGATCTACTACGGATGGCGTAGGTGAAGGATCTACTACGGATGAAGGAGGTGGAGGATCTACTACGGATGGCGGTACTGACAACGGATACACCAAAATAAGTTTCCTTTGCCTTATTGAAAACGGCGTGGAAAAATGCTATTCATATAAATACGATCCGAATGAAGACATCTCTGTGCAGGAGCATATTCCAAGACGAACCATTAATGCAATCAACTGAGGTTATTTTTCATGAAATACGACTAAGATCGGAAAGGCAGATAATATAAAATTTAAGCCGAAAACTATTGTCATATTTATTTATAACAATACCAGTCACAAAATATGATTAAAGTAGAAACATGTTCGAATATTTTAAACGATCCAGACCAATAAATTAATAACACAAAAATAAAAGTCAAAGGTTAATTTTACCCTGGTTTCGGAAATCGAATACTTTAAATAATTATAAATCGTAAAGGTTATTTTAAGTGTCACAACCAATATTAGAATTACAATTTGAATTAATTTGAAAATAACAGGACTCAGAAGAAAATTGGCTATAACTCTGCCATAGATTTTAGCGATCCGTAACTTTTTTTAAAGCCTTATACATGCATCTGCGTGATCCAAGTGAGAAACTAAATCCACTTTTCAAAAGTTTTCAAATTTCAATTCCAACTAAAAATGTTTGCAAAAAATAAAGCAAAAAATAATTTTGGTAATGTCAAATTATAAAATGTAAGGAACATATTTGTAGGTATATCCATTGACTTTTAGTTTCATTGTAGCGAATGTTTTAAATCCATTATGCTGTATGCAACTTATGTTGAATAGTTGAGCTCACCTAAAAAAGAAATAAAAACAAGTAAGAACGTTGCAGTCGGATGCACCCGACTGCGATATACTCTTTTTTAGCCTCTTTGCGGAGTCAGAAGTGGGCGTGGCAATTGTATTTTTGGTCAAATCTTTCAAGTTTTGCCATCAATTTAAGTTTGGTTGGGCTCGTTGTACAGGTTTGGGAGAAACAAACATTGCTCGATTGCAGGGGCGGGGTTGGGCGTGGCAAAATTATTCTTTTTAATAGGACAATAGAATTCAACCTGCAAAATTTGGGGACTCTAGCTAAAGGGGTGGGGGAGATACAGACTTTGCTTATTTGTGGGGGAGGGGGTTGGCGTGGCCAAATTTTTTTTGTCAGATCAATCAAGGATGTGATAAGTAGCCCTTGTGCAAAATTTGGTTACTCTTGCTGTAAAACTGTGGAAGATATAGGTTTTTGCGGTTTGTGGGGCAATGTAGGGGGCAACAATGCAGCAGCTTCTGCCAAGACAACGAAAGTTAACCCAAAG
The DNA here is from genome assembly GCA_949708635.1 of Hirtodrosophila cameraria. NCBI lineage: Eukaryota > Metazoa > Arthropoda > Insecta > Diptera > Drosophilidae > Hirtodrosophila > Hirtodrosophila cameraria. The sequence continues at coordinate 15,234,944 of OX453089.1, read as the reverse complement.
AAAAAAAAGCCAAACATATGCCTCTTTGGCGAAAACCAAAAAGTTTTTACCATTGATAAAGATTGGCAAAAATATAAATAAAGATCAAGAATATGTACATATGTACGTAAACTGTACAGAATTAAAGACTTCTGATTCTGTTGGTTTTTTTTTTACACCCTACACCCATTAAAAATGCGTAAAAGAAGGTAATAAAGTACTGCAAATGTATGTAACAGGCATGAGGAGCCATCTCCGGCCAAAGTATATTTATTCTTGATCAGAATCAAGAGCCAAGTCGATTAAGTAAGTAAGAAAATTCAATTTATAAACACTGGGCTACGAGTATTTTGAAATTGGCAATTGCTTTTGCTCTGCTATAATATTTCTAATGTAGATCTGGCCAGAACCAATCCGATCCGATTCGATTCGGCCGGAACAGAGACCAGACACCAAAATGTATTTTATGTTTTATTTTATAATTTTGTCACGAAATCTGGATTTTATTTTCTTGGTCAACATGTCCGTCTGTTTATAAGCGGATTCTCAGTTTTAGAGCTATCTTGGTGAAACTTGGCACAGATGCTTCTTCTTTCTGAAATCAGTTCATATGTCCAAATCGGCCACTTCACATAACATATAGCTGCCATAAGAACGATCGCTTGAAAAAAAGTTTTATTTGGTTTTTCAAAATAACAAATGTTGATCAAATTTCATCAAAATGGGACGACTATATCTTATAGCTGCCATAGGAACGATCGGTTGAAAATAAGTTTTTGCATAAAAAACTTTTTGTTTTTCAAGATAACTCAACCAAACTCACTTTACCTGTGTTTAAGCACAGTTTATGCATGTTGACGAAATTTCATAGAAATTGGACTTCTATATCTTATGTCTGCCATAGGAACGATCGGTCTAAAATATGTTTCTGTATGAAAAAGTTGTGTGTTTTTGAAAATATCTCGACCAAACTCACTATATCTAAATAAAAGCATACTCTACACAATTTAACCAAATTTTATCAAAACCGGATCACTATAACTTATAGCTGTCATAGGAACAATCAGTTGAAAAATTAGTTCTCTTATGCAAATGTTGTCTGCAGGGTATATATCTTCGGCACGGGAAAGTTTACATTTCATTAACACATTTTGGCTTAACTAACGTACTCGATAATTACCAGGCTTAGGGAAGTTTTATTCAACTCTAGATTGTTATACTTCTCTAACACGCTGATTAAAATAATATTTCAAACAGTTTAACGCCTTAACCAACTTAATAAGTGTAACGAATTGAATTGAGCCACTGAAAATAGTACGTTGTTCAATTCATTCTGTACTCTCATGCTGTACAAGCAAGAAGATCACAAAAGCAAAAAAAGATTCTTTGGATAAGATGGTGAATACTTATGCAATTTTTATCCAATCAATGGGGCTTAAATTTGTTCATTTGCCTGTTCGTATTAAAGCGTCTGCTAATCCTGCTACTGTTGTGGGGCAGCACGACTGGACCAATGGGCGTGAATGTTGCAAAGGCCCTAAAACCACGAGCTGGTGGCGGATCTTGTGCAATACGAACGGATAAGGAAGATTTGTTGCAGTTTTCCATTCTTGCTGCTACAAAAGTCATACTTGATAATGTTGAAAAGTATAACTATGAGATAGCACTGGAATCGGGAATTATAGATGAAATCAGTGAACTTGTGGTAAAAGAGATGCTAAGTGGAGCAACGCTTAAGGAAGTAATGGAGAAGGTGATCGTATGGTGCGTAACTAACAGACCAATGTCGCCTGGTGTAACTGATTTGCCAGATACTGGTGAATCTAAGGGTGAGGGAAATGGTGAAGGCAGTGGTGGTGGAGGCCAAGGCCCAGACGGTAGCGGAGGCGAAGGCGGAACTGGTGGAGGCGGCGGATCTACTACGGATGGAGGCGAAGGTGACGGATCTACTACGGATGGAGGCGGAGGCGGTGGATCTACTACGGATGGAGCCGGTGGTGGTGAAGGCGGAACTGGTGGAGGCGGCGGATCTACTACGGATGGAGGCGAAGGTGACGGATCTACTACGGATGGAGGCGGAGGCGGTGGATCTACTACGGATGGAGCCGGTGGTGGTGAAGGCGGAACTGGTGGAGGCGGCGGATCTACTACGGATGAAGGCGAAGGTGGCGGATCTACTACGGATGGAGACGGAGGCGGTGGATCTACTACGGATGGAGCCGGTGGTGGTGAAGGCGGAACTGGTGGAGGCGGCGGATCTACTACGGATGAAGGCGAAGGTGGCGGATCTACTACGGATGGAGGCGGAGGCGGTGGATCTACTACGGATGGAGCCGGTGGTGGTGAAGGCGGAACTGGTGGAGGCGGCGGATCTACTACGGATGAAGGCGAAGGTGGCGGATCTACTACGGATGGAGGCGGAGGCGGTGGATCTTCTACGGATGGAGCCGGTGGTGGTGAAGGCGGAACTGGTGGAGGCGGCGGATCTACTACGGATGAAGGCGAAGGTGGCGGATCTAATACGGATGGAGGCGGAGGCGATGGATCTACTACGGATGGAGCCGGTGGTGGTGAAGGCGGAACTGGTGGAGGCGGCGGATCTACTACGGATGGGGTTGAAGGTGGCGGAGGCGGTGGATCTACTACGGATGGAGCCGGTGGTGGTGAAGGCGGAACTGGTGGAGGCGGTGGATCTACTACGGATGGAGCCGGTGGTGGTGAAGGCGGAACTGGTGGAGGCGGCGGATCTACTACGGATGTAGGCGAAGGTGGCGGAGCCGGTGGATCTACTACGGATGGAGCCGGTGGTGGTGAAGGCGGAACTGGTGGAGGCGGCGGATCTACTACGGATGGGGTTGAAGGTGGCGGAGGCGGTGGATCTACTACGGATGGAGCCGGTGGTGGTGAAGGCGGAACTGGTGGAGGCGGCGGATCTACTACGGATGGGGTTGAAGGTGGCGGAGGCGGTGGATCTACTACGGATGGAGCCGGTGGTGGTGAAGGCGGAACTGGTGGAGGCGGCGGATCTACTACGGATGGGGTTGAAGGTGGCGGAGGCGGTGGATCTACTACGGATGGAGCCGGTGGTGGTGAAGGCGGAACTGGTGGAGGCGGCGGATCTACTACGGATGGGGTTGAAGGTGGCGGAGGCGGTGGATCTACTACGGATGGAGCCGGTGGTGGTGAAGGCGGAACTGGTGAAGGCGGAACTGGTGGAGGCGGTGGATCTACTACGGATGTAGGCGAAGGTGGCGGAGGCGGTGGATCTACTACGGATGGAGTAGATAGTGGTGGAGGCAGTGGTAGTGAAAGCGGTGTTGGTGAAGGCGGAGGTGGAGGAAACGGAGGTGGTTATCTCGTTGACAGCTTTCTATGCGTTGTTGAAAATGGCATGGAAAAATGCTTTGGATATATGTACAATCCGAATAAGGAAATCTCTGTAGAAGAGCATTTATTAAGACGAACCATAAAAGCAGGAAATCGGAAAGGCAGATTATATAAAAAAAAAGCAGGAAATCGGAAAGGCAGACTATATAAAATTTAAGCCGAAAACTATTGTCTTATTTATTTATAACAATACCAGTCACAAAATATGATTAAAGTAGAAACGTGTTCGAATATTTTAAACGATCCAGACCAATAAATTAATAACACAAAAATAAAAGTCAAAGGTTAATTTTACCCTGGTTTCGGAAATCGAATACTTTAAATAATTATAAATCGTAAAGGTTATTTTAAGTCTCACAACCAATATTAAAATTACAATTTGAACTAATTTGAAAATAACAGGACTCAGACGAAAATTGGCTATAACTCTGCCATAGATTTTAGCGATCCGTAACTTTTTTTTAAGCCTTATAAATGCATCTGCGTGACTCAAGCGAAAAACTGGACACTTCAATTTTATTTCCACAAAATGCAATTCCAACAAAAAATGTTTGCAAAAAAAAAATTTAAATACTTTTAGTTTGTTTGCATCCGTTTTCTTAAATCCGTTATAGGCTTATTTGATTCGCATTTAGTGCTCCATTAAGTGTCCATTTTGGAGCAGCCCATTTATCAAATGTTCAGTCAATGTGGCCAAAAAAAAAAAAAAAAAAAATTTAGGGGGCAGCAACGCAGCAGCTTCTGCCAAGACAACGAAAGTTGGCCAAAAGAAAAAAAGCCGAACACATGCCACGTTGGCGAAAACCACGTTTGTCATAATAAAAGTTATTTAAAATTGCATTGCAAAAATCTCAGCGCAAATAAATCAATGAATGTGGCTGCTAACGCGGCGTATGCGTGATTTATGTAAGCTGAGTGTTGAAAACTTATGCAAAATGTAATTTTAAAAATATGAAAAAGAAGAAAATGTCAAGCTAACTGACGAAACGAACTACGCAAAGCGTGTTTCGGTTTTAATTAGCTGCAATAAGGCAACATTTTCAAGTTTACCTTAGAAGCCAGCACATTATGAATAAGTTTTGTTTATTTTCTTTAATGAACAAACTCAAGTCAAATACAACTGCTGCGCTACTCTTGATATAAGTCTACGAGCTTCAAGTTATGTTTGCTGCATCTTTTTGGTTTGTTTAAGCCAAGTGCATAGTGCATACTGCTGCAAGCTGCAGCTGTTTATCCCACTGAAAAGGGCTACAAAATTTATTGCTTTCTCATGTTTATTAAATATTTTTATTACTCTATCCACAACATACTACTACTCACATACAAATGTACATATATGTTTCAGCGATTTTAATAAATGGTAGCGCGCTGTCAACAAAATTAAAATATCTGTTGCATTTTGTTGCTGCCATTTGGAAACGCAAGTCAATGAAACTTTTCTTGCTATTTTTCAGTTTTTTGGAATTGTTGCAATTTTGTTTTTTAATTTCTTGATTGCCTGTAATGCAGCAGAGATTGAAAGAGGAGTAGGAAATCAAAGTGGCTGCAATTTTAAACGCTACTTTTGGGGCGTGTAATCGACTTTAGCTATGGCTAAGAAAAAAGGCAGACCAAATTTGACTTTATGGAATGTAGGAAATCAGTGCACAATAACAAAATAACAAAGAAAATAGTTGAGTTTGTTTCAAGTCTCAAGTCATAAAGTTGTAAAAATTGAAGCGAAATCGAAGCGAGAAGCCACGAGCAAATGAATAACAATAGAGTAACAAACAAAACAAGTAAGAATACTCTAGTCGAGTGTGCCCGACTACGAGACTCCGTGCTCCCAACTTGCATTTCAAGCAGTTCAGCGGCAACTCAAGCAAGCAGTGCACTTAACTCGTAAACTGCTTGTCAAAATGTTGTTGCTACATACTGAGACGGGGGAAATAGATTCTTCCATAACGTTGGTGCTATTTATCCGATAGTGTTGAAATTTACATCCGAAAGCCATTGATTAAACATACATGTGTACCAAAAATTAAAGCTTTATCTTTAAAATTGTGGCTGTGAGAGTCTTTTGCGATTTGCGGGGGTGCGGGGTGATGCATCCGAAATTTGAAATAAACTTGATCTGCGTATGGTATACAGGAATCTACATGCCAAGTTTGGTGTCTCTAGCTCTTGTAGTCTCCGAGATCTGTGTGTTCATACGGGCAGACGGACAGACAGACGGACATCGTCTCGGCTGTTGATGCTGATCAAGAATATATATAGTTTATATAGTCGGAAATGCCTCCTTCTGTCTGTTACACACATTTGCAGTACTTTGTTACTCCCTTTTTCCCATTTTTAATGGGAAGATAAAGCTTTGATTTTTGATACACATATATGTTGTATCAGTGTTGATCAACTGCTTAAATTTCATTTCGATCGGATAAATAACACCAAAGTTATGGAAGAATCTATTACCCCCGTCTCAGCAGGCAAAAAAACAACAGTTTGACATGCACTGGACAAGTTAAGTGCGCTGCTTGCTTGCGTTGCCGCTGAACTGCTTGAAATGCATGTTGGGAGCAGAGTCGGGCACACTCGACTAGAGCATTCTAACTTGTTTTTAATAAGTTTGTGTAAAACCATTTACTAAATTGTTGAAGTAAATGGAGTACATTTCGTATACTTAACTTGTCGCAGCATGCTTCTACTATTATATTGATACAAAAAAGACTTTCAAACAAAATTGGTAAGCATATGTAAAAGTATTCGAAATTCAAAGCTGCTGGCAAATTTGCGGCCAACATGCCAAATAAAGAGAACAACCAAATAGCATAAAATAATATCACACACATGCACAACGCACTTGCTTAAAATCCCATTATGTAAAGTACAAGACGCAAGCCAAAGAGAATATATACAGATGGGAAGAAACAAAAAAACCAAAAAAAAAACAAAAAGAGAGCAAAAACAAAGAATTGAAAATGATTACCACTTTAAGTTGGCTTGCTGCAAATTGAATTGATTTTAATCTGCATACACAGGAAAAGAGCTACCAGGAGGAGCAGCAGCGAAAACTGACAGTGCTCTGCCTATCGCTGGATGCCTTGTGCCAATAAAATTTGCATTTGAAATCGCTTTTCGGGAAAAAAAAAAACAAGAAAAAAAGAAGAAAACTTGCACAGGCGCAGCAGCAGAATTGTCTGTAGTATATATTTCATATATGTGTGTGTGTGTATGTCTTTTAAGGCGAATTAAATTCCGGCCAATAAAAAAGTTTAAAAAAAACCCGGCAGCAAACTTTTATGCGTGTGCTGTAAACGATAAGAGCACAGCGACGTTTCCTAACATGAGGGGGGCTGTTTGAATGTATGTGCATGTGTGTGTGTGTGTGTGTGTGGATGTTACGCTCAAATAAACTTAAAAGACATATGAAAATCAGTTTTTTGAATATTGGCACAAGGCAAACAACTTTGCTACCAGCTTCTAGACCAAACAGATTGTTGCTACCAGTGCGTATCCTGCAGGAGCAAAAGCTCTTGATGCTGGCTCATAGCCAAAGGGCGGCTGGCAGCAGCCACTCAGGGGCATATCATTAGGGATACGTAAATGTGTTTGCCAAACTCACTAAAGACAGCAACTGCAATTGAAATTTCGATTTCTGGATCATTACTTTTCAAAAAACACCCAACATTAAATGGGTATGCCAAAATATAATTTAATTTTTCGAAATTTTCTTTCGACTTTTACCAGTTTAAGCTACTTCAGACCTCAGCAAAAGGATATTTCTCAATCAAACACTCTAAACTATAACATAACAAGGCAATCAGCTGCATAAATTTCAGCTGAAACTTCAAAATCATCAACTGATTGGCAAATGAAATCATAATTAACATCCCCACAAGACCATTGAACACAATTGAGCATTGAGCCCGTGGTATGTTTCGCCAAATTTCAAACGTTTCGTTGCATTGTTCATTATGGCCAAATGCCACTTAAAACGCAATTACCGCAAACGTACAGAGAGTCGAAATGTACTTGCGAACAACAACTCACGCATCGTTGCCGAAAACATTTTGAGAGTCATTTGGAAAAAAAAAAAATGCGCTCGCAACGGAAAATCATTTTCAGTGCAAATTGCGCGTGGCCAAATTATAAAGCTAACGTGGCACAAAACTCAGAACTATACAAAATGAACACGATGAAAAACAAAAGAAACGAAAAACAGCAAAAAAGCAAACGAATATGCGAATACGAATAAAAAAAGCTAACGAATATGCGTTCTTAATTCAATTTCACATTACACAAACTGGCAAGATTGTGAAATATTCTCACATTATTTGGGGTATGTAATTAAAGCAGTCAGTTTACCAATAGTTAAGCTTATTTAAACCAAATTAAAAGTTTATTAAAGTTACAATTTTATAGCAGCAATGCATTGAAACGTTTACGAATACGCGACACAGCAGAATAGCAAATATAAAATGTTCAATTGAACTCTTTCTATTTAACTTTGACTACCTAATGAATTATTATTTATATTTTGATTTAAAATGAATAGCAGGTCTAACGAAATAACTTTTAATCTATAAAAATAGTTTGAGCCAAAGCACAATTCATTAGTTTACAAACTTATTTTCAGCTCACGGAACTAGAAGTTCACAGCAAAAGTGAATGTCATCAATTAAAAAACCCTTTTGCCAAAATTAGCGCACTCAATTAATTTCAAAACAGTTTTACCAACGACGAGCAAGGCCAACACTTTAGTTTGCAGCAGCTCAGCCACTACCCACGTCACCCACACGCGCAACAAACGCAAATACACACACACACATACACCTTGACAGTGAGTGAAATTTCAATTAATCAAGCTGTGCATGAAGAGCTTGGAACTGGGTAAAAGGTGCACGTAGAGCAATAGGTGAAAGGGATTCTCGTTTTTGGGAGTTGGCTAACCCATGTCGACATTTAAGATACAACGAAATAGATGGCTGGATACAACAAGCGAACAGCAGGATGAAAACGTGTATTAAAATGAAATTTAGATAGCCAACATAGAGGCAACAATGATTTAGTTCGCAGAGCTAAGACTAAGTGATACCCTGTAATGCTAGTTAGAACAAAAGTTGGTCCTAAGATATCAACAAATTGGAAATTAGTTTATATTTAAAATCGAAATAAATCTAGCATTCAATCTATGATAGACAAGTGAAAGAAGTCTCGATAACAGCCTAAAAACCATCATCGATAATGCTTTCGATTGTTTACCATATAGAAAACTTGTCCCTGCAACCCTTGCTATTTACAGGGCATACAATATAGCCATAGATATATATGCAACTGCCCCATTTGGCCACTTTTGCGTGGCTGCTGTTTTGCAGGTGGTGATTAGTCACTATTTATTTTAAAATCAATTAGTTTGCCTTGACGGTTTGCCTCTCTACGAGGCAGGGGGCGGGGGAGGAGGGGGCGAGGCGGTGTGAGAGACATGAAATTCACGTCTCATTGACAGGCAAAAGCATTTTAAAACATTATTTTATTTGGCTTCTTGGGGCTCTATGAAAACATTTTGTGGCTGAGTAATTTGACAAATTATTTAACAATTATATAATTAAATTGTATAAAATATCAAATATCAAACTAACACTAATTGCCAATTACGTGCAGGTAAACCAAATAGAATTGTTAACAATTTATAATACCATAAATTTGATCGAAAACTAATTATGTTGCATTCGGTTGCAGCGTTCAAAGAAAATTTCTCAGTAAATTAGTAAAATTGACAGTTGCCGCCCGCCCCGCCCCTCAAAGCCGTAAAATTTGTGTGGCCACATTGTGCAATTGAAAGAATGAGGAAATGGATACTGCATACTAAATGAAGACGTCATCGGACAGACAGACAATCAGACATTTGAAATGCAAATGCAAATGTAAGAATGTCAAGAACTGAATACTAATACCAAGTAACACCCGAAAGACACAGCCAATGAAAATGCTGTCGAGTGCTTCGACGAGAGTCAACAAACCGACAGAGCAGAGCAGCAGATAAATAGTAGCTACCAATAGAGTGACAGAGACACAAACTAAGACACGAAGAGTACAGCATGTCATCAAACGCCCACCAACCACGTTGCCACACAGCCAAGTCAAATGAGCAAAAATGTAAAACAGGAAATTAAATTTACAAGAATTTGCACAATAGCCAAAAGCAAAACAGGCAGCAGAGGGGGAAACTGTTGCACATCAACTGAGATTTGAGAGGACACACAAATTGCGCATTACTGCAAGGTAATACATATATTCTAAAATATTAAATTCTAGTATTAAATTGAGCTGTCATTTGTTGCAGGTGCAAGTAAATCAGTTGCATCAAACTATAAGAATGACAACTAAATCGATGAATATATAAAATATGCAAATTTGCAGCACTCTGCCTGTAATAAATATTTGTTTCTTTTTTGCCAGCATCTGAAAATGTTGTAAATTTAACAGTTGTCAATCTATTTTGGAGTTGGCAGAACAATAAATAGCTTAATGCCGATCTGGCAGAACATTCTCAACTATCCGTTTGCTAGCTACAGAACATTTAAAAATAACAAGTTGGCAGTTGCTCAAATTGTCCTTAATCTGAGATTTTTGATTGTTAGAATATAAAATCCGTTCAATTTCTGTAGAATTATTAATGCTGACTTAATAATTTCAAAGTTTTTCAGTCAAATTTGAGTCTAATTACTTCCTGTTTCCGGTAAAAACTCGCAAAAACTCGTACAGCCACAGTTTTAAAGATATTGCTTTGATTTTTGCTACACATGTATGTTTTATCAATGTTGATCAGCTGCGATAATTTCATTACGATCGGATAAATAACACCAAAGTTATGGAAGAAACTATTACACCCGTCTCAGCAGGCAGAAATATCAGTTTGACAGGCAGTGGACTAGAGTATTCTTACTTGTTATTAATCATGAATCGATAAATCAAGTAAATGCTGATGATTGCTGTGAACACATTTTGGAGACAGTAGCTGGGTTTTGCCAAACTGAAAGTCCTTTCGCATTTTGGTCTTTCGTTGGCCCATGATTAGGCCAAGTAAATTTTGAGTTTTTGTAAATTTTGAATTTTGCATCAATGCAATTTTTATTGTCTGTTTGACTTGGCTTATTAAAACTTGATGAAACTAACATACAAAAGAAGCTCAACAGACTTTTCAAATGCTACAAATATATGTAAAAACTGAGCTTTGAATGTTCGACTAGAATGCTTGGTCGGTAATTAAAAGCACATGGCAATATGTGTGGCAGCCATTTTGTGGCACTGTTGCATTTGGCAAAGGAGCCCAAGAGACATAGTCAACTCTCAGTCATGTAATGCATAAATCAGTCTCGCTTGAAAATAGTTTTGTTTAAACAAGCGCTGCATCCTTTCGCACCACACCACATCCTGCCCACAGCGGAGAGTCAGAGTCAGAAGTCAAGAGAGCACCAGTAGCACCATTTATCAGAGGCTGTCAGCATTGCCAGCTGGCTGTGCAGTATAATAACGCACTAATTTGCATGCAGCAGCAGCAGCAGCAAGAGGCAAGAGGCAAAAGGACCAGTTGCAGCACGAAGGCAGGGAGTTTAAAAAAGAGCATTTAAAACGCATGTCACATATGTGTAGACCGTCTGATACACTGTTGCCACGCCCTCGCACAGCATGTGGGCGTGCGGCAACAAATGAAGCGTTGCAAATATTATATTTTTTTTTTTAATGAAATTTCATTTAAAACAAAATTTATGCTGCCGCACACAGTTGGACGTCTGTCCAAGGTTGGCAAACCGAGCAACCACCCAGCCACCAGAACCTAGGACCTAGGACCCAGGACACGCGGCACCAAAAGACAAAAAGACAACATTTGAAGCATTTTCCATTAGGTCGCGCGCAAAAGTTTAATTGAATAAGTTTTTTTGTTGTTAGCCAAAAAGGATATAAAGACAAAGATAGAGAAAGAGTCCTTTTTTTTGGGTTGGTTTCCTTGGTATTTCTGTCAGTGCGTGCAATTAATTTAAGCAGTGCATAAATCTAACCAGCCGGAATGCTCTACTCGAGTGTGTTCTACTAAAACAAATCCTTAGAAATCCAGCTAAAACCTTTTTTTTTACAAACGAAAACTGAACAGTTTGAAATAAACTGAATTTACATTTGGTTCATAAAAAAAACAAACCATTCTACTTAGAAATAATACCCCTTTTAGAAAGTTATATAGGTGTAGGGTATAAACAAGTAAGAATGTTCTAGTCGGGTACCCTTGAATTGGCCAGTGCATGTCAAACTGTTGTTTCTGCCAGCTGAGACGGGGGTAATGGATTCTTCCATAACTTTGGTGCTATTTATGCGATCGTTATGAAAATTACGCAGCTGATCAATATTGATATAAAATATATGTGTGCCAAAAATCAAAGCTATATCTTTAAAATTGTGGCTGTGGGAGTTTTTTGCGATTTGAGGGGGTGCATCCGAAATTTGAAATAAACTTTATCTCCGTATGGTATACAGCAACCTGCATGCCAAGTTTGGTGTCTTTAGCTCTTATAATCTCCGAGATCTGTTTGTTCATACGGACGGACGGACGGACAGACAGACAGACAGACGGACATGGCTAGTTCGTCTTGGCTGTTGATGCTGATCAGGAATATATATGGTTTATATAGTCGGAAATGCCTACTTCTGTCTGTTACATACATTTGCAGTACTTTATAACTCCCTTTTTCCCATTTTTAATGGGAACAGGGAGTAATAATACCCCTCTTAGGAAGTTAAATAGTTGTGGGGTATAAAAAACCTACACGATTCAGCAGTTACGATTAGTTTGAGGCAGTAAATACTAACGGACTTGTCTTGATTGCCAACAGTTGAGAAGTCACAGTTTCATTTTCCCAGCTAATTCAATTTGCTGGCCATCGCTTTACATTGTGTTTGAGACAAGTTGTCTTGTCTTTTGTTACAATTACAATTTTCCCAACGTCAACAGTTAAACAGTTTGCATATTGCGCAACAATAACAATCACAAAAATGGTCTGGCATTTTGTGGAGTCTTTGCTCTTGTTTTTTATTGTTGTTGTTGTTGTCATGTCGGCCACTAAAATTGTCGACGAAATTAAATGTTTAGCTGGGCTGACAAGCGCCGATGACAGTTGCACAATGTCTGCACCAGTAACAACTGTCAGACTGCGTATGTGTGTGTGTGTGTGTGTGAGTTTTAAGCGATGTGGCAACGCCAATTTATGTCGCATGCATCTTTAAACGCTGACAAGTGTGGCATGAGAAAATGCATGCGAAATGTTGCATGAGAAAAGTTTTGCAAGTGATTGCTTGGGGGCTGCATTTTGGGATTGATATGCCCCAAGGCTGCTGTAGCATTTAAATCAAAAGATTGGGGCGGGGGCAGAAAATGGCACAATTTGAATGACATTTTGAGGTTATGAATCGAAGGCATACTGAAAGTTAATTTAACTTTTACAAAGGTTACACTTTGCTCAACATTTATTAGAAGTAAAAAAAACAATGATATTTCTCACTAAAGGCCTGTATTCACTTGGTTTTCACTTCAAATGAAATGCTTGCGAAATAAAAAACTTTATATAAAAAAAATTTATTTTATTATTTCATTTGAAGTGAATACCAAGAGAGCAATGGCCTTAAAGTTTCAACTAACTAAAGTCTTGTGGGCCTAATCAGAGCTTTATAGCTCAAAAAGAAAATAAATGTATATACATTTAGCACATTCGAACATATTGTTTAGTGCAGAGTATTGTGAACTCCCTCAGGACAGAGTAACTGTCTATTTGTAAGCATTGAAGCACATTTACAAGCGTATAACCGATTAGACAATAGACAATGTAACCTTAGAAGACAAAAAGCGCTCAGATTTCCATAGAATACCACAGAAATGGAACATACCAGAGGCAAGTATATCAAATTAGTTCGAAACTATGCTCCTAAATACGTTCAAATATGTCAGTCAAAACCTCATATATGCTCGACTGCTGCCCAATAATTTGCTCAATTTGCGATTGCAGATTGACATTTATGTATATTGTTTGGCCAATCAGCAGACTGTCCGTTTGTTAGACATATTGTAGGCACTCAATCAAGTTTTTAAGGGGCATCAATGCCACTGAAGCCACACTCAATTACACGCACTTACCACTTACAACACTACTACGATGATGGGAAAGTTGGACAGACGACAGATGATGGCCAAATTGCTGGCAATATATTTTGCAAAGAGCCCAACAAATGTCAGTACCAAAATGGTCGCTTGTCAGATTGAGATCGACTCGAAACGAGAGCCATTTACACAAAACACCCCAAAGCTGCTGCAAGTGCTAAAATGCGCCAATTATCGCAATGCAATAATAACAAAGGCCCCCAAAAAAAAAAAATAACAAAGCAAAAAATTATTATCTGGCCTGGCCAGGCAACAATGGCAGAGTAAAAGCTGAGAAGCGATTTGTTGTTGCCGTCGACAAGAGGCTAAAACAACAATGTGGCAACTGTGGCGGCAACAACTGTTGCCAATATTTTGCAATAAAATGCCTAAAAAGATGATGTGCTGATGGCAACTACACACGTACATACTTAGACACACACACAGAGACATATTACACATCAGATATGGCAGTTGAAAAACTTGACAACAATTTTGTTGGTCTGTGTGTGTGTGTGCTGCATGAGGTATGCCAGCAATCAGCCACGCCCACAGCTGCTGCCTTGCGGCATAGCAATCGGAAAACACTCAACTACTGAAATCGAGCTCAAGTAACTTTCAACTACAAATCGCAATAGTGCAACAACAAAATAAGCAACAAAATGTTGAAACAAGAATAGTTTAGTTGAGCTTGAACGACTCTGGGGTATACCCTGTTGTGTATATTATTGAATTTTTATAAACTTTACAATCTAGACAGATGTTAGATAGATTAAGATAAAAACTTCAACTTTAAATTGAAATTGTCATTAATTTTAAACAGATAATATGTGCCTTAAAGATTTATGAGTCTTGACTGAGCTTTGCATAACCTTGTAACCAATTTAATAGTTACAGAGTATAAAGAAAAAGCCAAATTGTGTATTGCAACAGCTGCTGCTTGTGTGCTGCTAAAAAATGAAACAATTTCTTTATCCATATTTCTCATTCTTTGCTAGTTTCTTTTTCTTTTCTTTTTTTTTTTGGCTGATAACTTTCAAATGCAATGCCGCAGGCTGTTATGTCATGGCAATAATGCAAAACACAGCAGCAACTGTGACGATGGAACCGGAGATGGAGTTGTAGTTGGAGTGGTACATATATAGTGGATTGGTAGTGGAAGTGGAAATAGAGAGACGACAACGGGAACGACAACGACGACGACGACGACTTGACGTTCAATTTCTCATAAAAGTTTCTTTGGCAGCTGAAGCAACAGCAAAAATATATGACACACAATTCAAACTTTAGAATTGCATTTCATGTTGTTGAATTTTTGATAAAGTGCTCAAATTGTATGGGCGAAAAGAAAAATCGACGTGTTTTATGCTTTTACAAAATGTGTCAATCATAAAAGAAAAAGAAATTTTTTACATTTTGTACAAATATGTCGTTAGATTTTATAACATTTGGGAATTGTTAAACATATATTTTATGCCTCACTTTTTGCCAAATATGAACAAGCTTAAATTGTTTTTTCAGGCCTGTTCTGGTTTTCACTTTCGGTGAAATATTACGAAAGTGAATTTTGTGGATTGAATTCACTTGCATTTCATCAAGGATTGAACAAACTTGGCATTGACATTGTTATTCTAGAATATGCCTGATTTATAAGCATTTATTTTATGCACAAAGATTTATTTAAGCCTTTCGAATCGCAAAGCTAATCCTTAGTAATCCGTCAACAGATTTTTATTAAAACCACGACAAGCAAAACAAAAAATATATAAAAAAAAAGAAATACTTTTTGAGCGAATAAAATATGCACATAAATATAAAACTGTGCAGCACTCGCATTAAAATTAAAAACATTTCCGACTGCGGCGGAAACAGTTGTAAAAAGTAGCACAATAAGAGACGCAGTCGCAGTCACCGTCGCGGTCGCGGTCGCAGTCAGCGTCGTAGTCGCCGTTGCAGTCGTTGTCAACTTCCGTTCTGAGGATGTTGGCCATTTTGTTTTTACAGGCTCGGATTTGCGTTCCATTCAGACAGCCAAGAGACATTTTCAGCCCATTGAGTCTGTTGGGCTTTGCAGCCTTAACGCGTTTCCTCTCACGGCAGCCAGCCACTCACCCAGGGGAAGCACACAGTGTGTGTGTGGAGGATTGGGGGGCGGCAGGTTTTTGGTGACAATGCAGCTTAAAGGTGTGAATGATTGTTGAGGCTCTGTCGCGTTCACAGCAAGTGTTTGGCATTTTTGATTAGGCACGCATCAAGTGTAGGCCGGCCCCGAAGCCATAAATATGTTAATCATAACGAATTGCAATTGAAATTGTGTTGGGCAAAGGCTTGAGCCTCAAGAGGAGTCGCAAAAGGATAATTCGCATTGTGTAGCATATTTTGTTTTATATACAGAAAAAGTGAAACTGATGCAACTTTCTCTGCATGGTAATTAACTTTTAGCAGCTTTACGTGCCACATATGCAAGGCAAAATAACAAAACAGAAAAAGCCAAACCAAACAAAAACAATAAAAATTTAATTAACCTTGCTTGGCATATGAAAGGAAACCACAAAATGTAAAGTTAACACTGAGCAGATTAAAAAATAAACTTTTAATAAAAACTCACTTTAGCATTTCATTTGCACGCGAAGAAGACGCGCAAACAACAACAAATGCAAGAAAACTTTGTGGTTAAATTAAAAAATACTTTTTTGTTGTTGTTGTTTTATGCAAAAATGTTTTACAGCAAATAATGAGCAGTGCTCATTGTGGTCAGCAGGGTGGCTCAGAACGGGCGAAAAAGGCCAAAAGCCCAAAATGCCAAAAGGCAGCAAATGCAGCAGCTCCAAATAATAAGTACAATATTGAAATTTATTTGTATAACAAAAAAAAATAACGCAACAAGAAAATCAAAGACAAAGCAGATTTGCATTTTTAGCAACAGCAAAAGAAGAAGCCAAAGAAACAAAACCAAAAAAAGAAAAAACATTTGCCTAAACAAAGAGAGACGACCCCAAAGCGAGCAACGCAAGAAGACCGCAAAAGTTGCCACAAAAAACTTATGAAAAATGTGGCAAGTTCATGGTGCTGACGGCTTTTCGCTGCAGGGTGGGTGGTTAGCACTCACTAAAGTGAGTCCGGAAAAAGAAACGGATTCACTGCAAATTAAACACGAAATTGAATTCTGCTCATAATAATTTCCCCAAGGATGCTTATTAGGCTGGAGGCCATGCCAAAGCAAAAAACTCCCAAAAGATTTCACTTGACGAGTCAAATCCTCAACTACGTTCCACATGCCAACGGCTGCAGCTGCCACCGACATTGTCATAAGTGCAACTGAGACCAGACTTGATTAGGCATGGGAGAGGCGAGCGCAACATAACAAAAGAAACAAACCTAAAACAATCAACAAGAGTCAAGTGCACGATAATATTAGCTATGCATAAAGTCATTTGGCAGGCCGACTGAAAATATGATGCAACAGTCCATAAAGAAATGAAAATTGTTTTTCTTTTTATAGAGCAGAACTGAAGCATTGAGCGTACAAAAGGGTAATACGACTTTGGCAGACTCTTTTTCATGAGAATTCTTTCAAGTTATTTAACAAAACCTGTCTCGTAACTAATTAATTCAAACTGTTAAAAGCAGACGTTAAATTTAAATGATATTATTATGTGACAGGTCTTGACACTTTGTCTGCCTAAGATATATACAAACATGTATACCAAGTTTGGTTGCTCTAGCTTCAAAATTGTGGAAAAAACTGCGTTCATACAGACAGACAGACGGACATTTCACAAGCCCAATATAGTATTTTTCATTCGTTTTAAAAAAAAAAAATTAAAAAAAAGAGTATAAGAATAGATTTGCCTCATTTTATCTAAAATAATATTTGACATGTAATATTTTTATAGAAATTTAAAAGATTCATAACAATAAGTTTATATTTTAAATTTTCGCATACATTCCAAAAATTGTATTGAAAGTGCGACTTTTCTGTAAGCATTTATAGTTTCCAGCATCTATCTATAGCTCTTCCATCCCAATCGCCACAAAACATTACAACAGTTTGCCAAAACTCAGTAAACCACACGCATTTAACCCCTGGCATGTCAGAGTGAAAAACCAAAGCAAAACGAAAAGCAACATGAATTTTCAAAAAATAAACTTTCGAGTTCGCTTTTCTCGGTTGCTGTGCCACAAAAAATAAAAGCGAAATGAATTGGATTTGATTTGTTGGAGCCAAAACTAAAACTTTGACCCAAGATCGAGATCGAATATACAATGCCAATAACGTGGCTCCATGGCCAATTATCACACAAACAGCAATGAAGAAAATTTGGTTGCAAAACTTTTTGGGTTGGCTACTATCGGAAATCAACGAAATAACTCCCAAGTATATATAACAACAGAAACAACAAGCAACAAGACAAAACTTTTACGCAACTCCCCACAGAGTTAAATACAAAAAAAAAAAAAAAGAAGAGAAGAGAAGAGAAACAAACTTGGCATAGGGGAGCTGCTCTGCAGATACAGATACTTGCACATAGATATAACCAGTTTCCTTTTCCCACTGTACACTCTAATTGAAACCTAGGCAACGAAATTCAAAGTGAAGAACTTAAGTTCAACTTTTGCGTAGAAATGCAATTAAAAGCAGCAGCCAAGCGGCAGTCAGAGATGGATTTTGCTTAATCTTTGCATCAGTTTTGTCCCCAAAGTACAACCAACAGCAACAACAACAACAGCAACAACAACAACTAGAACAAAGTCACAACAAACTGAAAACTTTCAACTTGGCTAATGCAAAAGCAAAGCAATGCTTGAATTTTATTTACGCACAAATTAAAACATCAAGGCAACGTTGAATCTCCAGCTAAATTATGAACGAGCGATGCCTAGAGGCAGGTTACATAAGTTTTACTTTTACGGTGGGTGAATGGATGTGGGGGTTGGGGGACAGGGAAAGGGTAGTATGTTTGCCAGGCGAGGCGGTTTTAAGTTTATAGTTTGCGGTTTTAAGATAATGCAAAAGTTGTAACTAGGTGCGGCCTCGAGGCGCTGCCATTTTCTTTTTATATGTATATATATATGTATATGTGTATGTATTTTATTACATTACATGGCCTTGTTTAATGAACACAGCACGAGCTTAAGGAAGAGCTTCCGTAACAGTTATAAGAATCAATATATCTATATAGGAAATTGTGCAACTTGAGAAAATTTGCGCAGAGCACAAAATAAAAGTAAAAATATGCAAGTGTTAATTGGATTAACTGATAAATAAATTACATTTTGCTAAAAGTTTGCCCAGTTGGTTAAGTTATTATTACTTAAATAGTTAAGTAGGTCATTTAAGCAAATTATACACGTAAAACGTAAACAATTACAAAGTTCTTATATTGTGGTTAAATGTTGTTTACCTTTCAAGTTTTCTTTTGCCTAAAGTTCTCAGACATTTCATAAAGTTTGCGCTTAAACCGTTTGGGAATTACAAATGAAAGCTGCTTCGATGCAATTATTTTTAAGAAATATATATTTTCAAACTTATTTCGAATGAGTTCACAACTTAATGAAGATCTGAGATTGTCAGATTGGCTCTCAGGATTTCATAAGTCACATATTAGTATCACAATAAACTTGAATTCAATTGAATTGCAAGTGCTCAGCAATAAAAAATCAATTAATTTTGTACTTCACACGTACACTCAGCTACACACATGTACACAGACACGCACACGCACACTTACAGCAACGAATCGATTAGTTGGGCGCTGGTTTTGGCAGGCCAAAAACACAGTTAACGGTAAAACTAATGCACATGTTCTTGCAATAATATTGAGACCACAAAGCTACCATATCTTTCATTGCTTTTTCCCTATCCCATACAAAAGTCTCACCCTCTAAATCGGATGTGTGTTTTACTTTAGGGTTTCCATTTCCTTTAGCAGCGCTTTGGCGCTTGACACCATTTTTGCAAGCCAATCGACAAAATACCCAAAGAACTTAGAATTGTGGTTGAAATCTGAACTGTCGATATTTTTCTTTCCCCCGTAAAACACTTTCCCTTTGGATAAGTGTATAGCACATTGTCACGTTTAAGGACCTATGTGAAACGTATGTGCTTTCGATTATTTGTGAACTGGTAATAGATTTCTGAAGTTGGACTTGAAATTGGGTCGAGAGCAGTACCAATTTTCATGTGCTATACCAATTTAGTCAAGTTAATTAGTATATGGGATTCTGTTTGCGTTTTTATTTTATTTAATTGCTCGCATGTCATCCACAAGAAAGTTGAGCCAAGTAAAGTAAAAGAAAACTCTGAGTGGGAGTACAAATTGTAATGATTGCAATTTTATGAGGGCTTCTTACGAAACACACACACACACGCTCAAGTACTAACAATTAAGAAAAGTTTATCAGGTAGATGGAAAAGGAAGAAAAAATTGCGCCAAGATGAAGACTTTTGCTTGACTTACTAATGAATTTATGTAGACAATTTGTTAAATGGTATGTGACCTCTTTCCGAAAGATACGGGCTGAGCTAACTTAAATATGAAAGTATATTACATGAAGAGATAGAGTTAAAATCTGAATTTAGAATCAAGTTAAGTTATTACATTCAACAGTCAAAGTATTTGTAAATGTAATAAGTATTTATTTCTTACTTAAGTAATTAAGCCTATATCACGACACAAGTAATTGAAAGTGTAATTACTGAAGTAATTCGAAAGCTGATGATTATAATCTCACTTAAAGAAACTTTTGTCAAGTATCAACTAAGGCATTAAGTAGGAAACTACACCTACCTCAGTAAATGATCCTAAGCCTAAGCGTAGCACTAAGAAACTAAATAAATTCAGATACAAAATAGTTAGAATAAAACACAAATTAATCAAAAATGTAATACGACACAACCTTACACACATACACACACACACACACGCCACAGATACTTTTTGTTCTGAAATTTGATATGTTTTTGGGGGAAAAAGGGGATATTTGATGATAAGAAAAAGAAGAGAATAAAAAAAACGTAGGGTACAACATTTGTCAGCTAAACAGAAACTACAAATGAATAGGCGCCTTCTACTCACTGTAGGGCTGATGGCGTGTACCGTAAAGGGGCTCCTGCAGTAATGGTGAGCGACCATTTCCAATCTCCTTAACTGAAATGAGATAAGAGCAAACGGCAAACAATTTGCGCGTGATAAATGTTTCCACAAATTTGTTGAATTTGTTGGTTGGGTTTGTTGTTTGGTTGGTTGTTTGGTTGGTTGGTTGGATTGGTTGGTTGGTTGGTTGATCTGTTGTGGTGTGTGTGTCTGTGGCGTTTATCGATCGTTTTTTTTTTTGTTGTTGTTGTTTGTTGTTGTTCACTAAAAGCTAACTAAGAGAAACTGTTGAAAGTGTTTTGTTGTTACAGAGTTGGCAAGTTTTATTTTGGGTATCATCAAAAAGAAACAATAACGAAATGAAAAAAACAAAACAAAAAACATGTTAGCTATGCTTCACACATATCCTAGAAACTAAACCAATTTTCAAACTCAACAAAAAAACTAAACCAGAGCCTCAACAAATATAGAAAGCTACAACAAACCAATGTGAGAGAGAGATAGAAAGATTAGGAGAGAAAGAAAGAGAGGCTGTTATTTCATAAATATAAAATGTTTCGGGTCGTTCGCCCTGAGTCAGCTGCTGCCTCGTTATTCATAGCTTTGCATGTCAATGAATCAGTTTTTTATATATAAAATAAAAAAAAAAGATATATAAAAAATAAAATAAAAACGTGTAGGCAACTAATTTCATTTGAGGTTTGAGGCAGGTCAGTTCACAACAACAACCCACAACCCACAACAGCAACAACAAACATGAGAAACAAATCGTGTTGAATTCAAAACGCTTCCAAATTCTTATATTCCAAATTTGAAGTGGATTAATTTTTGACAGCAAAACATTTTAACGAAATTAAATGTATGCCGACTATTTTGCTCGCTTTTTAGTTGAAACTTTTCTGATTACAATGGAGAATGTTTTTTTTAGATAAATCAACAGATTTAAGATTTAAGCGCAGCTCTGTTAAAAGAGAAAATTTAATGATGCAAAAAGAAAGAAATTACAGATTTTGAATTGAAAAAACGAAATCTAAAAAATATAAGCTTGTTTTTTCGAACTTTAGCTGTTCTCACGTTTTCAGGGCCAACAACAACGAACTGACCAAACAAAATTAAAAACAATTTCGACCCCAATATAATTGCATATTGTATATAGCTTGTTTTGGCAAACATTAACGAGTTTGTTTGGAACCTGTTTACGTTGTTTCATGTCGTTCTATCAATGCTTCATTAAAATGCTCAGCGTCATTGCACAATTTATTTTTTATGCGCAACATTTGTATTGACTTTTATGGTTAAGTGGGCTAATTTTTTACATTGATTCGAATATTGGCGACTTTTAAGGCAAGGCTTTCAAATCTAAACGACAGACTGCAAAATTGTGCTGACAAAACTGACCAAGATGGCTAAGATAAAACTGAATTCGACAACAAAAAAAAAAGCTGATATTCTGAAAGAGAACAAAACAATATTAGTTAACCATGAACCACAAACCGATATTGTAGTTTGATTAGCTGGTTTGCTGAAAAGTAACAAGCTGCACTCGGCTTTGAAAAAAATCTCAAAAATTCGAATTTTACATTATATTTAATATTAAGTAATCGAAATCTAAAGACATGAAACTAAAGACATGTTCAAAAACTTGAACTTTTCTTATATTTTGATGTTGACTTGGTACACGATTTATCGTTATCGTTATCGTTATCGTTATCGTCATTCTTCAATTCTTCAGCTGTAGGAAAAGTGAACAAATATCATATTGGTTTGGTGTGCTTGGCTTAGAAAGAATGGAACGTCAAGAACGCACTTAAAAACTATGAAATTGTATTTGTAGGTAGTAGAGTTTTATATTTAGAATAGAGTGCTTCAACTGACTCACCTCCGTCACAGTAGCTGTTTGTGTGATATGTGATAAACGCAACGTTGGTGACGTCGTTTCTTAAGACGCTCTCTCCATAGAACAACCGGTGCACAATATTTTTTTATTATTTTTTTTTTTTTTTTATACAATTATATTGTTTTGTGAACCGTCAGAAACTACGTACATGACCGACTAATACCACCGGCGTACATACAACTTTTCTACATGCCCCAAAATCAGTAGCAATAATACGAGTATATAGAGCTATATTGTCATATAACTTTGAACAGATCCCAATGGCAATGGTTTTATTTCTTGGTGGTATTTATTTGTTTTTTTTTTTTTGGTTTTCGATTTTTGTAACAAAATTGTAAATAAAATTCAAGCTTGATTTGAAGTTTGTGGTTCATGGTATGATATACAGAACAAAAATTATATATATATATAAGCTATGTATATGTAGATAAACAGGTCCAAAAATAAATTTTGTTCAGTTATTATTTCAATTTTATATAAATTTGATATTTTTGTTTTTTTTTCATTTTCAACTTGTCTCTTGCTTTCAATCGTCGGATTGTCAACATCAGGCACAGCAACAACCACAATTGGCAACATTTGATTCCGATAACGCTAGCGTTTCAATTAATTCGCTGTGTTTTTTTTTTTTTTTTTCTCAGTATTATGCAAAATATTCAAAAACTTTTGCGCTTTCCGTTTGTTTCAGCGGACGGCGCTCAAAACATTTCAAGGATCTGTTCAAATTGTACGACTTATAGCGACTACTAATTGAGATTGTATAGTAGCAGTCGTAGTATACGCAGTTTTGGTAATAGTAGCAGTTTTTTATTTTTGGTAGTTCTAATAGTAGCAATATTAGAGTAGAACATGTTTCCAATTCCGTATCCACAATAGTGTTTCCAATCCATATTCCATTTCCATTTCGATTTCCGTAGCCGTAATGTGCGATCCCGCGCTGTTATCAACATCATCATCAACATCATCATCATCATAATAATTATCAACATCATCTAGTCCAACAACAACAATTCTTGTTACATCTGCGTCGCTGCCAGTGCCATGCATCCCTGCACACAGACAAACACAAGCGAGATAGAGATAGATAGTAGAATAGTGTTGGTTGTGATTTTTTTGAGATTGAGATTGAGATTGTAATTTGTGATTAGAGAGAGATATATAGAGAGAGAGACAGTGAGAAGACATATACTGAATTCTTGCAACATTTTTTTTTTTTTTTTTGTATTATATATATATTATTTTTTTTTGATATTTTTTTTGTTTGCGAGTTTTGTTTGGTTTTTTTTTGTTGTGATGCTTAGTCCTGCCCAGAGATAGAGTTTTTGATATATATATTCTATTCTTGCATTTTCATGGTTGGTTTTTTGAAATTTTTTTTTTTTTTTTTTGTATAGATTGCATAAAATTGAGTGGTATTTTCAAAACAATTTTGTTTTTTTTGTTTGTATAATACTTTTGCTTAAATTTGGTGCATTCATTATTATTTTTTAGTTGCATACTGTTGTTGTTGTAGCTGTTGTTGTAGTAGTAGTTGATGTTGTTGTTTTTACTGAGGGAAATCTTTCTTATTTTTTTTTTTGGGTTTCTGTTCTGTTCTGGAACTTACACACACACAACAAAAATTTTGTAGTAATAGTAGTAGTTACAGTTTTATATATATTTTTTTTGGTTTTTGTTTTTTGATGGGTTAAGTAAAAGTAAGTAAGTTAATTAGTTAATTAGGGGTAGTCAGGCAGACAAGCGGGGCTAGCGGGCGGGCGTTGGGCAATTGTTGTTTTTGGGGGAAGCTATAGCAACGATATGGTATTAGCATTTTAGTTGTTAGTGGGCGCCTACATTGACGAGAAGGAGGAATATGGGTTCCGTGTGTTGTTTATTTTTGCTGTTGTTGTACTTGTAGTTGTAGCTGTTGTTGTTATTGTTACTACCTTTTAACACTGCCATGAAAAAAGAAAAACATAAATAAGAAAATATAAATAAAACAAAAAAAAAACATAAAAAATTATAATAAGCAGTTATTTTGTTAGTGAGATTATCTTTTTGTTGTTGTATATTTCGCAGTGGCTTTTCATTTTGATTTTGGCAATTAATTGTTGTTGTTTTTTTTTTTGTACAGTGCGAGAGAAAAAAGCTGTTTCACAATATCGTGGTTTTTATGTTTGTTGTTTGTAGTTGTTATTGTTGTAGTTGTACTTGTTGTTGTTCTTGTTTATTGGACTGATATTGTTGTTGTTGTTGTTGCTGCTGCACTCATTGCTGCTGCTCGTTAAAAAATGAATTAAGAATTCTTTTGAAGGATTTTGACTCTGTTGCTTGTTGTTGTTGTTGTTGCTGGCTTGATGTTTGTTGTTGTTGTTGTTGTTGATGTGGCATTTTGTCTTATAATACACAATGTTTCTTTGTTTCTGTTGTTCTTGTTGTTGTAATATAATACAGTGTATTCGATTTTTTTAGTAGTAGCAGAAGGAAATTTGTATTCGTTTTTTAAAAACTTTTTTTTTTTTTTTTTTTAAGGAGTTTGGTTAATTTTGTGTTGTTTTTGATGTTTTAGTAGGCGCTGTGTTGTTGTTGTATTTGTTGTGTGTTTCATGTTGTGTTTTGTGGTTGTTGCTTGCTTGCTGCTTGTGTTGCTTTGCTGTTGTCGTTGTGTTTTTTGTGTTGACAGGATACAATTATTCGTTGAAGTTGAAGCTGCATTTCAAGAGTTTTCTTTTTTCTTTTTTTAGTTGAAGAGATTTTTTTTTTTTTTTTTTTTTTTAATGTACAATTTATACAAGTTTTCTGTGTTTCTTGAGTGGATAAAAAACTTTAATTTGTTTGTCACAATAAACAAAACAAAAAATACTTGGGACTTTAATCATAATTTAAAAATGTGAAATTTCATTGAAATATGTGGTCGTTGTATATCAAAGATATGTTGTTGTTGAAGTTTTAAAGCTTAGTTCGAGTATTGCTTATAAAGCTAAGCTAAGCTTATGTATATAGATTTAAAGCTAAGGTTTCTGATATAACTTTGTGAATTAATGAATAGTGTGACACTAGTGTGTAATATATTTGTAGTTATAAGAAGTTGGGGTTAGTAAAGCCAGCACAAAACATAAAATGATCAGATGCCAAATAAAAAAAAGGGTCTTTCATGATTGACAATCATGTGATGTATGTAGAAATGTATGTGAGAAAAGTAAATGTATTTAAGTCTAAGATTTGTTTTATAAGTATATAATGTATAAGTATGAAATCACTGTGTTGTCATAACTTGTATCTCTATATATTTTGTACATACTAGCTCATCAATCAATCAATCAATTAAGTCATTGAGGCACTAAAATAGTTTCTGCGACAGTAAATTATAATTGTTTTAAAAATTAAGCTTAGATGCTTGCAATTTTAGTTTCTCACTCATCAATCAGTCACTCAATCATGCGCATAAGTATTAGGGCTCATTCATCAATCATGCGCATAAGTATTGGTGCTCTTTCAATCATGTGACTGTATACTTTGCTTGTGTTTACTTTATACTTTAGGCACTTTAATTGAAGTGTATTGATTGCCTAACTAATTTTCTTATGTTTTACTCAATCATCGTCAATCATTTAATCAGTTAATCATGTGACATAGCTTTGTGCACGCTTTCATATTTGAAAGTATTTGAAGTTTTCAATTGAAGTCTTGGATAAGCTGATCACTAATATACTATCTAAATTGATTGTCAATCAATAAAAGAAAGTAATCTAAAATATGATATTTCAGATAAATAGATTGTGTAAAGCTTATTTCAAAATAAATTTCAGGAAATTGATGCATCATAAATCATTGAAAGCTCCAAAAACCATTTTAATATTTGCATCGCTGATTTTAAAGCCTTTCAAAACGAACGCTCGTCCGCTCAATTTAATCTAATGATGGAAGGCAACCTCAGTCAAAAGTTGACAGCACTTTTGATGCGCCACATTAGGTTTTGAGTAAAACAAAAAGCATGTCATCCTGATTATATGATGACCAGCTGGGGAGATAGAGGGGCTTCCAAAACATATTCAATGTAGCAAATGTGTGGCGCGGCCAGGAAAGTTGGTCAATTGTGTGGCACACAAAGTCATCATATGTGGCATACGTTATGTTGAAGAGCCTGCCATTAAAGTCATTTTAATTGGATCTAAATGCTAAAGTTGAGGCCTATGCGTGGGACATATGAAGACACTAACAACAATTACAACAGTATGCGATGAGCTGGCCTAAAGGGGGTTTTTTATTCGCTTGGCCATTATGGTAAAGCAAATAAAATGCCCATATCAGTGGGCATAAAAGCAAATTATTCACACTGATTGCATGAGCTTTGTCGCTTGGCATCGCATCAAATAAACTACGCTGAAAAATAAACCGTTATAATTACGATAAATTATATAAGGGCTAAGGAGGGGTGCGAGTTGCTAAGCCCCACATCATTCTACCAGCCAATGTCAGCCGAGCAGCATATGGATGAGCTGGCTGGGCTAAATGTGCCACTAAAAACAAATTGAGGTTCCAAAATAGCGCAAGGCTCTAGATAAAACGAAAATAATCAGCAGGCAGTCAGGCCGAAGGACTTCACATTCAAACACACACACACATACACACATACACATACACCCAGATATTGTCGTGTCATAAAAATAAAGTGCCTAAGAAACAGTGAAGAGCCTTGGAAACTGTGTGGGGAGCTCTCTAGCACTTGCCATGACTACAACACAAATGTTGATTTAGGATAAGCAGCCAGCTATAGCTTGGGCCAAAAAAAATGAAATAACGAACATGTTTCTTATTCCTTTAACATTCTTCGATTACAATTTAAATAAATAAAATTGCTACACAAAAAAAAGAAGAACGAGCGGTCGCATAATTGAAATCACAGGCAGACAACAACCACAGAGTTGCCAACGCAATCCGCTAGGGTTGCCAATGTCATTTGCATACGTAATCCCCGAGTGTGTGGCCCGTATGAATTATTTATGCTCATTTAATTCGATAGTTATGTGTGTGTGTGTGTGTCGTCCGTCGTCCTGCTGGTCACATAATAAAACGAAGGAACACCTATCTTCCTTTCCCTCGTTCCATACTTTCTCATGCATGATTTAATCATAAACATAAAATAGTTTTGTCATGTTTTATGTTTTCCTTTCAGGGGGCGGGGGGGGTCTCAAATTGTTCTATTTATGCGGATTTTTAATGTGTTTTGTTCGTTTTTTTTTTTGGGGAGGTTTCTCTTATTGTTATTTCTGTTGCTGCTTTTGATGACTTTTGGCATTTCGGTTGTTATTTTTTTGTTTGTTGTTTGTTTTTTATTAAAGCTTTGTGTCTCTGCGAAAGTTTCTATACCCTGTAAGAAAAGGGTGATACCTGCTAAAAACGAAAGCCGAAAAGAAATTGAAAGCTAATGCGCTCGAAAATTTAATAGAAATGTTCCATACCCGCTTCTTTTTTAAACACAATTATAATAAGGGTATCTCGCAGTCGCAAAGACTCCACTTTGTGTTTGCTTTTTATGGTGCTTTTTGCTATTGTTATTGTCATGCATTCATAAATAAATAATGACAACCATTATAATGCAGGTTTTTTGTGTGTTGTGACTTGTACTGATACTAAGGACAGCGCTCAGCTGGGGTCGTCGCTGCCATTTTGTGGTTAATTATAGCATAGTTTTGGGGGCGCTTACAAATTCCTTGCGGTAAACTGATACGATAAGGGCACAAAATGGCGTCAAAATGTGTCAGCTGTCTCGAGTCTTCCGAAATGGCTGTGTTTAATTTGGGACAGCATTGGATAATAGCTTGATTGATCGAATGACCACGCATATGTGAAGTATTAATGGGGTAGGGGAAAATCAGAAGCAGCTAATTGATAACATTTTGGAAATTGAAAGCAATGTTAGGTAATATTTCAATAAGAAATATTGAAAACTAAGAATTTCTCTTAAAGTTCCATAAGAAACTAGAGATTGGTTTGGTTTAACACACAAAAATGGAAATAAAACCTTTGAACACTGAATAACTTGGACTGATTCTAAAAAAGGTTTAACAGCATTTTCCGCAGCCAAAAACACTTTCCCAAGAACGAACCCAATTAGCTGACAGTGGGTAAGTGGCCGACAAAGCGAAACTGTCACTTCACAAAAGCCGGAACGGAGGGTAAAAGCGCATTACGTATACGTAAAAATGCACGTACATATACGTATGTTTGTCAAGTGAACAAAAATCGAACGTCCTTGGGCCATAAAATGAAAACTACTACTTGACTTGAACTAAAACCCACAACTACAACAAAAAAAACAACGAAAACACAAAAACAAAAAAAAAAAACAATTTGCAGTCAAATAGGAAGAGAAGAACGCGCGGTTTTGGCCACAGAAGCAAAACGACAGTAGAAAAACAACATCGCGTGACAACACGAAAGCAAATGCGATGAGCATAAGAAATCCATCTAAGCCTTCAAGAGGATAACGGAACGGAAGCTAACCGTTGGGGTAACCGCAAGCAAGACGCAACCCAGGACCTCCGCGATGCCATAGAAAATGACTAGAAAATTAACAAAACGCCGTGCATAGATAAAATACACGTGAAGTGACTTGAGGGTAAACACAACCCGCTTTATACAATCCGCTCCCCCTCACTCGCCACTGCTTCTTAAATATGCAGGTAACTCTTAACCTCCCCGTTTTTGGTAAATATGCAGCTAGCTGTCAGTTGGCAGACCAGAGCCACCTGAAACGACCCTGACGGTTGGCAAATGCAAATGCAAATACAACATTTTTTTTGGTATATACTTGATGAAGTTTGTGTGCTGTAAGTTGGTTTAGTTCTTGGATTCCTGCTACGTCTACTTCTTCTGCTGTTGCCTCAAGTCGACTCGTTCAAAACTACTTTTTGCCACTTCGTGGATGGCTTCACTTCTGTTTACCCAAGGCGTTGTTTAGGACACTTTTTTGGTCTTTAAATCGATGGTCTGCACGCTGTTCGTTCTACTACGGGCAAGTAGTTGAGAATTTTATGCAAATATTTTGTTTGCATTTTTCACTTTATATTTAACTTGTTATCGCTTTTGTTTTGCTTATTGTTCTTTTTATTTTGTACTTGGTTGTTATGGTTCTGCATAAGTTGTGGGCGTATCCTGTCACCAGTAGCAATTTTAATGAATTCTATTGATTGGCCTGTCTTGACTAGAACACAGCAGACCAGTTTATAATGACTTTCATATAAAGTCAAAGGTCACTGCAATAACGTGGCAGTTACACAGAAGTTGCAAGTTGCATTGGCGTGGGCATCTCTTTAAAAATTCAACAAATTACAAGTTGCAAATGAAAATTGGCAACTTTTGTAAAAATTGATCAAATTGCAAATTGAAATAATAGAAAATTGGATCGGCATGGGGAATAATTAATAGAATGGGCAAAGGGCAGGGCGCTCTGCATGTCTATAACTTTTCAAGAAAGAGATAAGGTCAAACAGACATACATGTCCAAAGCTCAATATGCCATTTATCAATTTTCGAGTTATCGATTTTAAAAATTCAGCCATAAAAAGCAGACACTTGTCAATCTTAGCAGCTAAGCCTATACCCTCATACCGCTTTAATACTATTCACATCTAACCAGGCATAAAAACGCATCAAGGAGACAATGTGGCACAGGCACAGACAAGAGCAGACATGCCAAATTGTCTGAAAAAGCAGAAATGTGGCGCCAATGGCCACATTGAAAGTGGCATGTTCATTATAGTATGTCAGCCAGTGCGAACGAAGATGCTCTTGTCCAGGCCTAATTTACACGCCCACATAATGTGGTAAGGTTGCTGCTGTTGCAACTGCCACCAAGTTCATTCATTTTGGCATTCATTGATGGCCAACTTGCAGCTGGCCAGCTGGCAAATGGCTGCGAGACTACTCAACTCAATTCAACTCGACTCAACTCAACTCGACTCGACTCGGTTCAGGCACATTCGTTTGTGGCGAAAACAAACAGAGAGCGCATACTGAATGCGGCAGACTCGCCACACCGTGCTGCCTTCTCCACGTCTGTCGTCTGTGCATGCAAATGCAGTGCATACAAACTACAGCAACAGAACAGAAAAACAACAACAACAAGAACACCAATCCGGCAGACGGTTAAATGCAAGGGACATGCTACAGCCAAAAGTTTGTCGAGCTGTGTCCAGCAAAAGCAACAGCAAAAACAGCAGCAACAACAGCAACAGCAACAGCAGCAGCTACAACAAAAAACAAGTAAACAACTTTCAGTCAAAAAGTTCCTGCCTGCAATATACTCTGCTTTCACATTCTATAAAAAACTTCATTTTGATTTAAGTAAAAATTATGAGAAGGGGATCATTAATAGTCCTTGTAAAAACTTTATGGAAAACATGGATTTTGACTGATTTGAAAGGGCTTGAATGGGCGTGGCATAAGAATCAAAATAACTAACACTTACACAAGCCCAATATACTCTTTATAACATTTGAAAGCAGAGTATAAATATGACAGTGGGCAACTTTGCTTGTTGTTGCTGCTGTCTGAATTATTGTGGTGTTGGCCATTGGTAGCGCTCTCCAGTGTCTGTTTGTTGTTGTTGTTGTTGTTGCGTTGACACTTGCAACGTTGCTGCGTTGGTTTGTCAAGGCAAACAGAGACAGAGATAGAGAGATAAAGAGAAGAGGCAGAGAAAGAGGCAGATTTCTGCAGTTTGTCGGCCTTTTAAAGTTGGCTGTGGCAACAAATTGCCCCACAACATTGCCGCCTCGCTGTCTGCGACAAACACACAGCAACAATAAAAGCAACAGCAACAACAACGCAGCACAACACAACGCAACACAACACAACACAAGAAAAAAAGAACCGTCGCAACGTTTAATTTCATTTTTATTCAAAGTGAAACATATAAAAATTAAAAATGTCATTTAACGCGCAACTTTGTCGCCTCTGTCATAAAGTGAGACATGTGCTCCGGAACTGGCAATAGGCATGGCAAGCAAACAAGGAGGGGGGCAAGCAGAGTAGAAGGAAGAGGTGGCACAACAAGAGGATTTGCTGTAGGCGGCACCAGGTGCAGTTTCACTTGATGTGGCCAATGTGGGCGTTGGTTGCTGCTGATTCTGCTGCTGCTGTTGGGTGACTTTGACGCGCTTGCTTGAGTATCATTAGTGTTTGATGTTGTGTTTATATGTTGTTGTTGCTTTTGCTGTTGTTGTTGTTGTTGTTGCTTTTAGCTCTTTGTGTCAGTTGCGTTTTCTGTTTGACAGTTTTGATGTCGCAATTAGGACTCGAGCGACATAGGCTTTGACAAATGGCATAAGCAACCAGACAAGGCAATAAGTATACGACCTGAACGCCTAGCTTAAAGTTGGCCAACGGCTCGAAGCCAGCTTAATATTAAGTATACGTGCGGTTGTTTAAATTTAGTATTTTGTATAAAGTTTCATTAGTTTCTAAAGTGCAGAGTTGCTTATCAAAAAGCTATGAATAGTGTTCTATGAAATATAACGCATACGACAAGTATCACAAGTATATGCTTACAAATTGCGTATGCGCCGTGTATACAAGTTGTATTTTTTGTATAACCAAATAAATAATATAAAAATTAAATATAAAATATAAGCCTTAAGCTGTACTTTCAAATGAAATGAAGTTTTTCAGCTTTTTTATTTAATGCTCTTAAAAAAAAAAACAAATAAATTATTTATACGTAAGTTGTATCTCAAATCAAAACATATAAAATGCACACAAAACTATGAAAAACCTGCAACAACACACTCACACACACACACACACATATATATATATAAAACTGAGTGCTAAAATCTAAGCGTTGTTAAATAAATAAACTTAAAATGTGATTAAAAATGTGTGTGGCAATTAAAAACCAAAAAAAAAGTTAAAGTTTTTTGTTGTTTCCCAAAAGTTGGGCATGTGAAAAATTGAAACTAAAAAAAAAAAAATTAAAATTAGAGAGCTAACTAAATGGCAAAAACATAGCTTATACATATATGTAATTTTAGTATATTTGCAACTCCTCTCTCCACACGTAGGCATAAAAAGCAAGTGTGTCTGTGTGTGTTTGTATGTTCTGTTTGTGTGTGTGTGTTTGAGCGTGTGTGTATGGGCAATTCATCTATGTTGTGTATTCATGAAAGATATATGATACTTGTATAGTATAGATAATGTAGGTGCATAGGTAAACCTTAAAGACTAGTTAAAAATTGTAGTAAAAAATGTGAACGCACTTGGTAGAATCTCACCTGTGCTCAGGGTATAGTCCCAGCTAGTATCTGTTTCATTCTTATAAACATTCAATTTCTCTGGCTGAAAATGTACAATAATATTGCAATTATAATAACATATATATAATTAACTATCAATGATTTTACAAATATAAAACTTACCTTGGCAAAATCAATTTTTAGAGTGCAGCAGCCGGCATAGATGTCAGCTCCATTGAGATTCTCGCGAGCGCGTGTTGCCGCATCGAGGCTATCAAATTCGACCATGGCCTGTACGCCATTCTTTTTGAAAATGACAATGCGCAGCACTTGGCCATGAGGATTGCAAATTTTATGCAAAACATCCTGCAATCAAACCAAAAACAAGTAAAGATTCCGTTAGAAAATTATAAAGCACAAATTGAAGGTCCTGGCCTAACAAATTAAGTGCTATCCTGCCGAGTAGCCTGCTCAACTGTCATATGCACAGCTCTCTGACAACGTACACAACGTATAAACAACAAGACCAAAAGCAAACTGCACAAATGCCAAAACCAATCCCGCATTGTCAAGACTAATTAATAAAGCATTGCACACACACACACACACAGCATCATCCCAAAAATTGCAATGAATGCAGCCACACACAGAGTCCTACACATACATACATATACACCCACAAAAAGACAGATTGACAATTTTGTCTAACCATTTTTCAGGCTCGTTTTTATACTCTTGCAGCAAGTTTCTGCATTTTTCAATATCCATATGTAACGCTTTGAAAAGGCCATTTCGTAACTAGATTCCAACTAATCTGTCCTTTACTTCATTTTCGGAGAGAAGAAGTATCAGCTTCTTTAGTTCCCTTTCGGATAAAATAACTCATCGTTCCATAAGTTCCGTTCCTGCTAAAATACCTTTCATTCCTTTAACTCCTTTTCGAACTTAAGTCCCTTTAGTGTGATAATTCTTTTCGGATAAAAGACATAACCGCTTCTTTAGTTCCTTTCGGGTAAAGTAACTGATCGTTGCTTTCCTGATAAAATACCTAGCTTTCCTTTCGTTCCTTTTAGGACTAAAGTTCCTTCACTCTGATGGATTCTTTTCGGATAAAAGAAATATCCGGTTCTTTAGTTCCCTTTCGGATAAAGTAACTCATCGTTCCATAAGTTCCTTTGCTGATAAAATACCTAGCTTTCCTTTAGTTCCTTTTCGGACTAAAGTTCCTTCACTCTGATGATTCTTTTCGGATAAAAGAAATATCCACTTCATTAGTTCTTTTTCGGATTAAATAACTCATCCTTCCATAAGTTATTTTTCTGATAAAATACCTAGCTTTCCTTAAGTTCCTTTTCGGATACACGAACTAATCGTTTTAGTTTGATTGTTCTGTAATAGAAGATCTGGTTCAATAATTCAACTCAAAGACCCTTTCATTCGAGCTAGTTCAGATCGGATCGACACAACTCTAAACAATTATACACTTAATGATGCCTTTCGCAGCTTGATTAAATCTGTTGAAATCAATACACATATTCTTGTTTATAAATTAAATTACAACAATTAATACTTTTTTATACTTTTGCACACATTTTGGCCCAGTTTCAATTACCACCTTGCGCGGCTTTTGTTATATTTTAAGAATTTAATTAATACAGTTGAAGGGTATTTGATATTTGGCAAGCAGATATATAACCTATTTCATTTTTGTTTTGTTGCAGCTACTGTGCCTCATAATTGGAATTTTTCGTTTGGTTGGTTTTACAGTTTTCCCAGTTTTCCGGGGGGTTGGACCCAAAAAATTGCTGGCATTTCAACTGACAGTTGGCGCTGCAAAACTCATTAGCATAATTTAATAAGCAGTTTTTGTCTAGAGTCAAGTGCAAAGAATTTGAGCCAAGAAGACCAAGAAGTACATTTTCCAATTAACATTTATAAATTTTCGAAAATTACGTTAATGAGTTTTCAAGCAGCAGCCGCAAGCAACGTGTCTTAAGTTCTTAAGCAAAATCTACAAAATACATAAAATCTATATACACCAAATATATTTATATCTATAGAGAAAGCGAGAGAGAGTGGAAGAGAGGAATTGGGAGTTTCCAAGTGTATGGCAAATTATAATGAGCCGCTGTTAGCCTGGAAATTTAAGCTACATTTAAGCTGCAAATTTTCAACATCCTCAATTTGGTTGCGTTTCTATTTATTCATTTGACAGGCATAGTTAAAATATATACAAGCTGGGCCAAAGCAACAAAGCAACGAGAGAGTTTTGGTCTATAATGGGTTAAATGTTCAATTTGTACAAGTTTTCTGAAGGGTGTGAGCAGGGGTTTGCGAAATGCGGGGTGGCTCATTGTCTTTTACAAGTCCTTGCGCGTAAATCTTGTACAAAGTTGGGCCAAAAAATGATTTGTTATTCATGAAATTCATCGATAAGTCTGCGCATCAAATTTTGTACTTTTGCTGCAAAATGTTTGCACAGATTTTCCAATAAGCGGCGGGGAGCAAGACGTAGGCGGCACGGACAGATTTGCTGCTAAGGCGGTAATTGACAGCTGCCCAAAAAGTTGGTTGGGCGTAAAGTGGAAACTTGATTAAGTGGCTTATAAAGCAAGTGATGCCTACAGAATTTGTTGATTCTGTACTGGCTTAACGTAAAAGGGAACTTTTAAACGGAAAAAATCCAAGAGTCCTTTGGGAAAACTTAACTTGCTGTTTTTCTGTTTCTTATATACAATTAAGACATTAATAAGAGTAATACATATATTTGTAGTTTTTTTTTAAAGAAAATCTATAGGAAGGACTTTTCCTAGTCTTTTTTATTTTTCTAAAATTTCGTGGCTAATTACCAACTGCTTTGCAAGCATTTCAATGAGATTAGTTCACACTTGAGATTTTACTATGCCAACTGAATTTGCTTATGGGTTAATTAACGTTGCCTAGCACACACACACACAACCACACATAAGCTCCACACACAGATAACTCACAAATCTGTAGGTGCTTCAGTCCAGTCATGCTTAATCCTAATTAATTACCAACAAACAATGGTTAAGAGAAAAAGCACTCATATTACGAAAGTCACGTTGGCTCAAATGACATGAAAATCACAGACTGCCAATGGCAATAATTTATCAGCGTGTTGGTCACTCCAAAAGGATAACAGAACGACGGATGCATCCTTTTGGTCACTCTCGCCAACAGCACGTGTCTCATTCATTCAATAAGCTGCTTTCATTAACAAGACTTTTCTCTTTTTTTCACATTTTCTTTTTTTTTTGCTTTTTTTTTTGCTTTTTTTTTTTGCTTCTCTGTCATTTACAATAATTGCAGACACTTTGAGCGCCATTCAGGGACAGTTGCCCCTGGCCACCCACATGTCCAGCTAGCTTTATGTTCAGTTTTAGTCGTGGGCGTCTTGTCTGTTCACGCAAATTGCAATAAATGCTGGAAATGTGAAATGTGAAATGAGTGCTAAACTTGCATTCCACTTGCCGCACATGCCGCTTGCCACTTTCTCATTTACAACTTGCCACTTGCAATTGCCAAGAAGTAAATGCATAACTATAAAGCGCACAGTGCACAAAAACTAATTAGAAAACTTCTGTGGTTCCACAACAGCGCACTATGGGCCACAAGAGCAGTAAAACGGGCAAAAAAAAAACAGAATTGTAATTTATAGCAATAACAAGTTTTAGGTTTCGCTGCTGTCGTTTCTTTTGTAAACACTTTGAAATTTAAAATGACGTATGCAATATGGCGGACAAAATGATAAATACTAAAATTTGTAACTTAAACATTTCTGAGATCTCAGAATTCGAAGCCGAACTCAACTCAACGCAAAAATAAAGTAATCTGCTTGTGCTGAACTTTGGTATGAATAGTTTTTTGGAAACAATGCAATGAAATTTTATAACTTATTGAGAATTCGTTGATCTAAACATGTTAAAACTTTAACTTGGTGGAAATATTGTATTCTTTATTTTAGTTTTTTTTAGCGTAATTTAGGAGAGGAGAACAAAAATTAAGTAAATATAATGTAAGAAACACCGGGAACGATCAAGCGAAAGTAGAATATTTACTTAAGATTTAAAGTTTGAAAATGTGACTTTTGGCCATGAAATCAACTCAACAGGCCCACTGTGCAGCAGAAAGATGGCAGCTAAGCAGCGTTGGAAGTTGTTTTTCTTCGAATCGTACGCTGTGGACATCGCCGCCAGCTGGCAAGTGTTAAGTGTGTGCGAGCCTGATGAGCAGAGCTAAAACAGAGTTATTAATTATTAAGTAATAGAACACACACACTTTAAAATGCGGTGCTTTCCCCTGTCCCTCTGTGTGCACAGTTTTGGCGAGTAGTTAATGAAAATGTGGCTCGTAAAACAGCGTAGAACTGACATAAGCCTAGGGCCATAATATGTTTACAAGTTTCAAATATCTTAATTGCTTATAACGCTTAGTTGTAGATAACAGCAACCATTTTAAAAGGTAAAAGTATGGAAAAAGTTTTCAATTTTAAACGGAAATTGTGAAAGTCAGCCTGTGAGATTAACAGTGAAATGTTATTTCAGCATTAATCCAAAAAAATGCAATTTGTTTGAGTATTCCATTCCGGTGATAAATCATTGCCACATATTTTTCTTGATTATTTATATGAATATATCTCGGCAGTAGGTTGCCATAAATTAAGCGCAATATCAAAACAAAAATGCCATGAAGGCAAGGCAAACAACGAACGTAAATGAAAAACATTTCCCATAAAACGGAAAACATAAACACACTCAAATTCAGTTGGACCGTACGTACTTTTAGCTGCTGCAACATGAGGCTGAAAACTTTACTGACCCACTGTCAAGCTGCAGGCAAATACAAAAAACAAAAAAAAGTTAAACATGCCACGCGCTGTTGAAATTAATAAACAGTACATAAGTAATGCAAAAGGCGTTGAAATAAAAGAACCAAAAAAAAAAAACAAAAAAAAAATAAGCGAAAAAACAAATAAACTGCGTCAAAATGAAAATATTAATAACACACAGTGCGGGAATAGCATTTTATGGGGTGGCAGTGCAGCCAAGGGGGTGGAGGGATTGGGGAAGGGATGAATGGGGGATGGCAGTGGCAAACACGAAACAGTTACTTAAAAATAAGAGCTGGGTCGGACAGGATACATACGTAAAATTTTATGAAGCACTATAGCTTGGATCCGCCGCAGGACACGATGCCCAAAACCACAGCAACTCAGCGAGAGGAAAGGAGCAGAACAAAAAAAAACCAAAAAAAAAAAGCACAAAAACAACAACAAACAAAAATAAATTAATATTTTATCTAGCGCAGAGATTCCACATGCAATGCCACGCCCATTTGCCGCCCACATGCATTTTGTTTGCCATTTTATGACCATCATCAAAAGCGCATTAAAATTTTACTAAGGCATTCCCCTCCCGCTCCTCATCCAGCTTCAACCACTCTGCTATGTCCCCCCAGGGCTGTCCAGGCGTGCTAAATATTAAATCAACCACAATAATAACAACAACAACAACAACAACAATAGCCAGGGGTACAGTGGTTGTGGGGGCAATGGGGTGTTGCGAGTGGAGCAACTCAATGCAACAAACTCGTGCAACCAAGCGTCAAGCAAACAATTTAAGCGGCTTTCCAGGTTCGTCAACGTCCAGAAATTTCAACTCACTCCCCCCCCCAAGCAGCCAGCCCCCCCTTTAACACACCACACCCCCCTTGTTTGGTTTCATTGTTGGTTCTGATAAAAATGACGCCTCATAAAATGCGCAGGTTTTATTTTCTCTTCTTTTTTCGGGCAAGGCAAGCGCATTAAATATTAATAATATTGTGTGCTTAGTTCTAATATCAACATTTTAGTGGCCAGCTGTGCCTTTATTTGATTATCACTTACGACTAAATGTCATAAATATTGCGATTTATGTCATGCTTCATTAGTTAGGCTGACTATCTAACAGCAGCATCATTTGTCTATGTTACGACTAAGCAAAATGTAATCTACATTTCAATTATTGCAAAACAAGCTAATAAATAATTCAGTTCACAA
Source organism: Hirtodrosophila cameraria (assembly GCA_949708635.1). Lineage (NCBI taxonomy): Eukaryota > Metazoa > Arthropoda > Insecta > Diptera > Drosophilidae > Hirtodrosophila > Hirtodrosophila cameraria. Next base: position 15,196,141 of record OX453089.1, on the reverse strand, counting down.
GTTAATAATGTGAAAAAGATTTAATACTAAAACAATGCAATAAATATTATAAACATAATGTGCTTATACAAAAACTCTTTGTCAAATTTGTAATTAAAATGCATAGCGCATAAAGTTTTTAAGTGTCATAAGAAGAAATTTATCAGGATAGCGCTTATGGAACTTTCAGATTTTGGCAAGTTTCATTTAATTTTATCAAAATATCAAGCGGAAAAGACGTGTTTAAGATTTACTTTACTATAATCAAAATAATTGGTGAAAACTATAATCTAGCACTATTAATAATTAATTTTCTTACACTCAAAACAAAAAGAAATAAAAATATAAATAAATAAAAAAAAAATAATAAAAAAAAATAATAAAAAAAAATAAATAAAAAATAAATACAAATAAATAAAATAAAAAATAAAAAAAAAACAAAAAAATAATAAAAAAAAAAAATTAAAAATAATATTAAAAATAATATTAAAAATAATATTAAAAATAAATTTAATAACAAATTAAAAAATTACAATAAAAATAAAAAGAATATAAAATGAATGATGAAAACAATAATCTAAGACTATTACTAATTAGTTTACCTACACTCAAAGAAAAAAAGAAACAAAAAACCAAACAAACAAATAATAAATATAAAAAAAACCAATAAAAATTAAATATAAATAAAAAGAATTAAAAAAAAAAGGAATTAAAAAAAAAAAATAATAAAAAAGTAAAAAGAATGTATAAAAAAATTATATAAAAAAAATAAATGAATAGAAAAATAAATAGAAAAATAAAAAGAAAAATAAAAATACAAAAATAATTAAATAACAAAAATTATATCAAGGACGTTTTTTTTAGAGTTCAAAAGTATTTTATACTTAATCAAAGACTTTTTAGTCTTATTTAAGAACAATAAACGTCGTTTCTTAATTGAAAATCCAGTTATATTGAATTTAAGAATATCTAAGGACCGTATGAGTTCTACTTTGATAATTCTAGAACTAGCATGAACTTTTTTTGATAGTGTAGCTGAATTATCGAGCTATCACCGCCAAGTGACATTTACTTAGTTTATCTTGCTTTCAAAGCTGATTTAGTGAACTATTTTTTTGTTTTTCACGACACTCGTGTATTATTTTTAATAATGTTTCGAATAAAATGTATGCATATACATTTATTTGACTATCAAACGCAGACCAGAACAAAACACTAAAAAAAAACTCACAACTTCTGCTCAAATCTATAATGTTGTTGCAACAAATTTCTGTTGTGGCAACTGTTAAGCTCTATGTGGACAAGAGTACAATCGCAAGCTAAGCTGCAGTTTATCTTGAAGTTTATACAGCAAACGAAAGATTTTCATAGCCACTAAATCTTGGCTATATAAATTGTGCATTTTCTCAGCTTCTTTTCGTTTTTTGGCATTGTCAAGCGTCAAAGCTTTTTAGCCTTGATATTTTATGCCATTTGTCTTGCCAGCTGCATTGTGTGTGAAACACGTTTACCATTTGGCTCTTTGCTACGCTCTCTTTGGTCTCTCTCTCTTTCTGACTGCATTGCACCGATTTCGATTTAATGTTGGCCATGCCTCTGTTGCAAGTCAATGAACTGTTGAAATTCGCGATGCCCAAAGGCGTTACCACAAAAAAACACAAAAAAATACAAAATTCAACAGGCAAACTTTAATTTCTTTCTTTTTTTCAGTTCGCTTCTGTTATTCTTGCATTTGAATTTCGTATTGACCTATTTCTTTTTGCTTAACAAAAGCCACTCACGAATGAAAACTGGTTCTGAGTAATTTGCAACACTCTTTGCTGACTGCAGCAACAGCGGAAGGGTTGCCTCGTTGAGCCCTTTTAGTGCTCCCGGACAAACGCTTAGTGAGTAACTGCGTTCATGTTTTTTGGTCATTGCCTTCTGTCTTTGGTTTTTGGCCTTTTTGATCTTTTTGCCAGCTTCAAATATGCCGTTAGCCGTTAGTTAGCCACTTGACAGGCTGCAGCTAACTGGTGTGGCAAGTTTTGAAGGCGAAGTACGCGTTGCATTTGAGTATGTTATGGAAATCAAAGCGATACATTGAAAATTGAACAGCATCTGTGTGTAAAAGCATATGACTTTCACTTTACAAATAGTTATGCCATAAAACTCTTGACTTGGTTCAAACCAAAAATTTAAGTACTTGAAAATTGTTTCTAACAATGTGCAAATTATTTGCTTTTGAGTTCAAACGACTGTTAAAATCATTGCGTAAATGCAAAAATTTATGTTAAAAAGAATTTATATTTATATTACTATTATTGTAAAATATACCATTAAAATAAATAAATAAAATAAAGTTATTCAAAACTTAAATTAAATAATTTGTTATAAGTTTGTTGTGCATCAAAATATATTCAAAATATTCGAAACTACATATATATATAATATTAATTACGAACAGCAATGATTCAGTTATAGAAATACAGGCTTTTTCCCATTTCTAAGATTTTTTCATTCCGATAGCTGTTTTCGATTAAAATAGCTATCGTTCTTCGTTTTTAAATCTAAATTCCAATATTCTGCATTCCACGGTCTTAAAAGCAAAACTTTCAAAAGCTTTGATACCATGGACACCAATTTCGAATGTTTTAATCGAAATCGGAAACGGCAACAGGCCTGAAGTCTTAAAAGCCCAACAAAGCCAAAAATAAATGCCATTTCTTGTTTGAAAATGTGTTTCCATTTCTCGTCTCGCACCTCTCGCATCAATTACTAAACAGTTGTCCAATTTGTAAGTTAATATCTGAGCAGGCGTTGTCGGCTATCCAACAGATATACAATACATCAATTTCAACAAGCTGGCAGCATCTATTTGCTATTTGCGTATCTATTAACATTTAATTGAGCTATCCATGTCTTGTGTTGTCTGCAGTCAGTTCGACAGTCACCTGGCCCAAAGGCAACTCGACGGTTGGCCATTTGGTTCACAGCATTGCCACAATTAAGTGTTAATGTTGATATTTTATTGCTGACTCGCTGTCTCTGAAATTTCTTTGCAACTGCCACTCATTTCCATTTTGCAGGCATTTTGTGAATCTAGCGCCGGAAATGTGTCAGTTTTTCTTTTCTCCCCAAAGACGTCGGTTTTGATTGCCTTGCAAGTCAACATTTTGGTTTTTCTTTTTGCGTTTTTCTTTGCTTCCTTTTTGTTGTTGTTGTTGTGTGACGATTTTCTTTAGACTTTCTCGTTACTGACACGTGTTTCAACATTGTTGCACGCCTTGCGTCCGGTCACTTTCTCAAACAAACTTTTCAATAAGGTTTTTCCTTTTTTTGTTGCTGTTTTAACTCTATTTATGCACATTTTATGACCGCTATCCTGTTGTCGACTATTTTTTTTTTCGTTTTTCATAATTTGCTTTATGCAAATTTATAGTTAGTTGATAATGGGGCGTGCCAACGCAAATGAAATGATATCAAAATACAAATATTTGCCATCAAAATGACCGGCAACATTCGCATTATGATTTGTTTGCGGCGTGACGCGTGTTCGCACTTTTCCCAAAAGTTTGTTTGCTGCATAAATTTTTCATTTCATTTTATGTAAATTTGTCAATTTTACGAAAATGCGAAAGGAAATGAAATGCCATCAAGTTTTTGACATTTTAATGGAGCTATTCGAGTGATTTTTTTTAAGGATTTACATAATTTTAAAATTAAATCAATATTGTATTTTATATATTGAGTGGCTATTTAATATTACTGCTCCCACAGTTATCGTATAATATTTTCGATTTTTCCGTTTTTCGGTTTGTTAAACATTAATATCTGTCTTTATATTTTAAGCTTAATCCAAATGAATTTTGTTTCGGAATACAATACAAAATTTTACCTTTGTTCAATTTTGAATAATTTATAAAATGTCTTGTAACATGCATTTTATATTTTAAAGGTTTTTATCTTCGTTTTACATTTTTTGTGGGAATTACTTTCAGCATTAACAGCTCCCCTTTGGTTTGCGTTGGCTTTACTTGATTTCATTTTTTCAATTTGTATTTTAATTAAATTTGATATGCAAATGACTTTTTTGATGCGACACCCACCAAATGTACCTTTTAGCTAAGTATATAGAGTATAAGCCCAATGAACTGGCACATAAAAAAACGCAACTCGTTTAATTTGCCAAATACTTTGGCATCCTTAAAGCACCTTAACGCAACGCTTAAGTAGCCAGGCAAAGAGACTGCTAATTTTTTGTATATTTCCTTTCCCCTTGACGTCTCCCAACTTTCGCTCATTTCGGCTGCGCGACTGCCAAAGTGCGTTTTACAACCAATAAAAAGAACTTTATGACCACAACATTAAAATGTTCAAATTGAAAACGAGCACAAAAACAAAGCAGCAACATGAAAAGAAAGCAACTACAGGACAGAAAAGGACAGAGAAGGATAGGACGGACAAGTCAGGAACAGGAACAGGACAGCATGAGGAGTAGGGCTTTAGTTTGGAGGGTGCGACGACGTTTTCGAGAGCACAAGATACATTTTAAAGCAAATTTATGTGGCACAAAGGCATGCACAGCGATGAAAGCAAAGGAAACGGAAGTCAGGCTAAGGAAGAGAAGCGAACAGAAGTTGGGCATTAGTGGGTCGAAGAAGAGGAAGGGGGAAGCAGGCATGTGTCCTGGTCGAAGCCCGCTTAATGTGTGTGTGTTTGAAGTTGGCTTGAAAACTGCTTGAAAATTACAGCACAAGGGGCGAATTCGAGCGTGAAAATGTAAACAAGCCGAAGGCAAAGCACAGCACAGCACAAGCACAAAAAACCAACCGAGCGCTAAATACTCTGTTTCCATTAACAGAAAACAGTTTGCACAATGCACAAACTCAATATAACCTTTGTTACCTTTGAAAAGAGAGCATTAAAATACAGAGAGAGAGCAAGTAAATGACCAGAAAATGTGTGTCGCAATCGGATCGGACTATAAAATGAGGGGAAGACAAAGTTAAAAGGGGAGTAGAGAGTAGGAAGTAGGGGATGATGGGGAGCAAGCATAACAGCAAAATCAACAGTTAGCCAATGAGCCTGAAAGTAGCCATGAAGGAGAAAGGAAATAAACACAACCCGTAGCCTTAACTCGAAAGCAAAAGGTAAGCAACAACAGACAGAGAAAGGTAAGCAGTAAAAGACAGAGCAAGCTAGCTAGAAAAAGAAAGAGAGCGAGAATGGCATACCTAAAGAGATAGAGCTGAATACAGGCAGTAATGCGAATTCTTAAGCATTTGCCGAGTTGCTTGGGTGGTAGGGTGTTGAGGTGGCATGCTAGTAGGGTGGTGGGGCGTTAGGGTGCTGGGCTGATTGCAGATTGCACAGGTGGCGCCACCACATTGCTGTGAATACCAGCGGGGCAATGACGGTGCCAGCAGTTCCACAAGACAATTATAAACGTAATGGCAGCAGCCAAGAAGTAGCAGAAAAAAAAGAGAGAATAAAAATGAAAATAAGAAGAAAGTATCGTTAGTAGGAGAGTGCGCAGCTGCTGAACGCATAAATTCAGTTTAACAATGCGAATGCGATGGACAAGCGCCAGGAAGTACGACAGGCTATGTAGGGAGGTAAAGATAGTACTAGCGTTTAGGCGGAGGTACAGCCAAAAGGTGTTGCCGTCGGTCGTTAGGCTAAAAAGCTAACGGAGATAATGTTGGGCCAATGTGTACACAACACAATCAACAACATGGCTTTACAACATGGAGAAAAGTGAGAACGAGTGAAATTGACTCGAATGCAAAGGATTGTAATAGATATAACAAAAAACACTTTTAAAGCAAAAATAATGAAAGAAACGAAAACAGAAATTGTACTCAAGCATGATGAAAGATAATTAGAGAAGTTTCAAGTGGAAAAATGTAAAATAGAAACATTTTAGTTTAACGATGCCATTATTGCACGCTTTTTCATGCATTTTCAACTTGCTTCGTCTAAACAGACGTCTTGCCCTGCACTGAAATAGAAACGTTCTGGCAGAATGTCCAGAAGAAGTAGGTTTCATGGGAAGTATGCTTAGTATACTTATGCTGTATAACCTGGGAACACAAGATATAAGAGTTATCATCCTAACGTAAATTCCTGCCTTAGTTTATATTATTAAGAAAGATTATTACACGTAAGAATTGCATCGTCTAATCATCGCTTTAATAACTTTACGAAAAAATTCAACAAAATTAAAATATTTTTGGAATAACAGTGAAATTGCAAAGGTTCGATTTTTCGAGTTCTAAATAAGAAATTAAAGGACCAAAGATTGCATTCTTATTTACAATCAAAAGTATAAAATAAATTTCTCTGTTAAAATCTAAAGAATCAAAGATTGGATCGTTACTTGAATAAAGTTCTTACGAAATTGAAGTCAACTTGACAACTATATTACGACTCATACAACTAACTAAGTATATGCATATGTGCGTGTGTCGAAGTAACTCCAGTTGCTTTCAGCATTAGCTGATAGCCCCGTTGACTTGTCGTGCGTAACTGGTGGGTGGTAAAGAAATTAGCAGGCAAACATGAGCTAAAGAAATAAATAAAACGAACGACAGGCAAGTCAGACGAAGGCGAAGAGGAGCAAAAAGACTGGCAGTAAAAAAGGATAAACTGCGACAAGCAGTCAGCAGTAGCTGGCAACATCCTGGCTGGCATCCTGGCAACTGGCACAGGCGACGTGCGTCCAACACTTCTTGGGTAATTCATAGAAAGGTCGTAAAAGTCGAGTCAAAGTAATTATGCGAGAGGCAAACAGTACAAACAAAAACAAAAACACGAAGAGAGCACATTCAGAACGAGTTCCGTTAGTCAAGTCGAGGCCCAGATCCAGATTCAGATCCAGACCCCGACCCGGGCAGACCCATTTAGATTGTATGTAGGAGTTCTCAAGACAAATACAAGCGTAAGCAAACACACACCCAACGCCTCACACCCCTCACACATACACATACAGCGACTACGCCTCTGATGAGTTGTGTTAATTGAGTGGGTCATGCATGTGTGGGAGGCGCCCCAAAAGTGGGCGTTGATGTGTGCGCTGGGCGTGCCTGCTGCTGAGAGCTGCGTCGGGCGCGTTAAAGTGGCAACTGCTTTCAGCACAACGTCAAGTGGCAGCCGCCTACGCCCTCTGCTTCGCCTTTGCCTCAGCCTTTGCTTCAGCCTTTGCCGTCGCTGAAAAGTATGCAACAATTTTATGCAGGCTAAGGTTATTGGCACAAAAGGCGGGAGGGCAGGCAGCTACAAGCGGTATATGGGGTAAACAAGAAGCGCAGTAATAACAATGTGCTTTTAATTCTGTAAGAGAAGCCACAAATTGGCCAAATAATCAGCGAGCGATTGAAGAATGTGCGCAAATTGTAATAATTTGAAATATGTGTGCAGAATGTGTTTTGCTCAACTAAACGAACTATCGATGTGGCGTGGTTTGCCTTTAACCATAGATTGTTTAAACTTAGTTACGAACTAAATAAAAAGTTTGCAAAAATTATTAAAAATTAAAGGAATACGAAACTGGATAAGTTTGTAGATTGTGAAAATATGCGAATTAGAAATGAGTATTCGATTTAAAGTTGATTTTCAAATAAAAATTGAAGTAACATGGGTTGTAAAGTGTCAAATAGATATTCCGATTGAACGCATTAAGTATGAGAAACAAGTAAGAACGTTGCAGCGGATACACCCGACTGCGATATACTCTTTTTTTCGCCTCTTTGCGGAGTCAGAAGAGCACGTGTCTTAACACTTTGTCTGCCTATGGTATATACCAACATGTATACCAAGTTTGGTTGCGTTCATAACGACGGGCAGACGGACATTTCACAAACACAATTTTAAGGCAAACTTCTATAAACAGTTTCAATTTTCTGCAATTACATTATATTGAAACAATTCTCTAATATTCATAGACCCAACAATTGAAAATCCCCTTGAACTCAAGTTTAGGTTAAGTTAAGACAAAATATGATACTCAAGTCAATTAAATAATGCACATTCCAATGGAACGATAAAAGCAGGCGGCTCAAATTCAAGCTGCGAGTGGTAGCAAACATTAATTACGAAGTGGCTCATTAGGCATTGATTATTATTTGTAGTTGATGCAATTAGGACATGCCAACTGATTCAAGGATATGCTAGAATAGCAACAACAATATGCAATAACAATAACAGAGCTATTGACATTAATCGAATAAACCAATATGGACAGTTAGTTATTGAAGCATGTCAATGAATGGGAACGTACAAAGGGCTGGGGACGCTGCGAGGGCTGCTCAAACACACGTCAGTCAGAGTGAATACAGGCGGCGTGTTGGAAAAGTGAAGTGAACGGGCACATTGATTTGCCTTGACACTTGACATTTAAGTGTAGAGAGTAGATAGCAAAAAAAAAAAAAGAAAGGAAACAAACACGAAGCATGCTTCAAATTTGACATATTAGATTTCTGTTGAAAAACGCACTCCCCCTTTTCATTTGCAATCCCTTCTCGCTACAGATGGCTTGTGTATTTATGCTAATGTGCGTAAAAAGCATGCAAATTTCTAAACTAACAAAAAAAAAAAAAAAAACGAAAGTGAAATGAAAAAATGTTGAAAAAATTAAAGCGCAGCCATTGAATGTCCTTCGGTTTTAGGGAGGCTTTGGCAAGCATCCTGCGGTGCGTTGCCCACCTCCTGGCCACCATTCATTTGCACGCCGCATATATGAATATAAATGTTGCAAGGATCGCCTGTCCTTGTTATATAGCTCTCTGACGGTGAATGGAAAAGCCTCACGCAGATATTGAGTTATAATATGAGCATGTTGAGTCCTGTTGAGTCTACCATTCTAGTATAGCATACACTTTCGAAGGCGTTTTGCAATTTACCCCTGTTGTTTGCCAGTGGGCGGGCAAATGGACACTGAGCTACAACAATAACAACAATAATAACAATAACAATAGCAACAGCAACAGCAGCAGCAGCAGCAGCAGCTGCAGCAGCGCTAAATAAACTATGTAAGAAATGTATGCAAATTTTATGCAATGCTGAAGCATTTAAAAATGAGTACCTAGTTGTTGTGGCTGACGGTGTATATATATATGTGTGTGTGTGTGTTTGGGGGCGTGGCTGTGCAGCCAGCGGGCGGTGTAAATGAATGCAAAGCAACTGATTGCTCAGATACGCGTGCTGTACAACAAAAAAGAAACGAGTTAAGCAAAGTCATGTAAACTACACAAACTTAAAGAATACGCTAAAGTTGAAAAGTAAAAGCAATTTTAAAGATAAGAGTTTCCATTTAAAAACCTGTAAAGTTTTAGCACTAAATGAGAGGTAAGCAATTTATTGAAAACTGTTTCAGTAGATACATAAAACATTAGTTCTCAGAAATGCTTTCTGTGGAGGACTGTAACCTAGGAAAGATCCTGTGTTCGTGATTCTTAAACATGATACACTTTAAAATAAGAAAGAAATGTTATCTTCGGCGTGCAAAAGATGTATACGCTTGCAGCAAAGGTTTGCATAAGAAAACTTATTTTTCAACGGATTGTTCCTATGGCAGGTATAAGACATAGTGATCAGATTTTGATAAAAATTTTGTCATCATGTATAAATTGTCCCTTAACGTAAGTAAAGTGAGTTTGGTTGAGTTATCTTGAAAAACAAAAAAGTTTTTCATAAAAAACTAATTTTTCAACTGATAGTTCCTATGGCAGCTATATGTTACAGTGGTCCGATCTGACCAATTCAACTATAGGTACTACCTGCAATAAGAAGAATCATCTGTGCCTAGTTTCATCAAGATAGCTCTAGAACAAAGTGTAGAAAAACCATATAAACAGACAGACAGACAGACAGACAGACAGACAGACAGACAGACAGACAGACAGACAGACGGACATGACTCGGCTGTTGATGCTAATTACGAATAAGCAAATTTTTGGCTGAGACGTCTTTAAAACCCTTTCTGATTCAACAAACTTTAAAAGTAAAAGCAGATCTGTCTTTTCCATAGCTATATGATATTAAAACTATGCGAAGAAGCATAATTAATCTTCGGATTATATATATTCTGATTATAATGAGCATACTTTGTGCTTGCAACAAAGCAGACAGCTTAGAATACAAAGCGACATAATGTAACATGCATTTATGATGCATAAAATCACTTTTATGATTTATTACATGTATAAAAGAAAGAAAAAACATGATTATTTGCAACTTTTGTCACTTTCGCTTTAGTTTATCCTTCGTCATGCTCAATTATACATATATATAAAAATCCTACCGCATAATCAACGAAATGAAAACTAACCAACCGCAAAAACTCAGGCCTGTTTGATAGTCAACAGCCAAAGACCAATTATGTTGACCATAACAAATGACACAAAGGATCGCACTTTAAACGCAGGACAATGTTTTTAACTGGACACAGCTACAATTTAGTTGTTGTATTCTTTGAGCAGAGATTTTTAAAGCTGACCAAGTCAAAATATTGCATTGGTCAACTGTTCCGAGCTGCGGTCAACTTTCCACTTCTCAGTTCTCAAAAAAAACTGAAGGACAAAACCGCGCTTTGCTGCTGCGGTTTTCACTGCAATTTGTGTTGCATTGTTGAACATTTCATTTGTTGTATTTGTTTCTTTTTTTTTTGGGCACAGAGACGACTTGAGTAAAAGTTTCCTTTTCTCTGCTATTTTTTTTTTTTTGTCTTTTGTTTTGTTTTCTTTGATCTGCGGCAGTGCTAAAACAAATGTTGCTTTAATGCTGCGGTCAGGCTGACGTTGCCAGATGCTGTCAGTGTAGCGGCAGCTTCTCTAACTCTTAGTGGCTTTCATTTCCGGCAGCAGCAACAAAAACGACAACAACAACAACATGCAACTTCCTGCCTGGTGAACGCTTTGCCTAATGTGATTGCAAAATGGCGTGCATCCGGTTGATGCTGCTGCTGCTGTTTCTGCTGCAGTTGACTTTCAAAGTTCACCAAGCTAAAGTCACTTACCAATTGATTCCAGTCCACTTGGAAACAAACAACCAATTTGTAGAGCTGCTGCTGCTGAACAACAACAACAACAACAACAACGTAAAGCTTCAACTAATCCTCAAGGGAGTGCTTACTAATGCGTGTCTGTCCGTCTGTCTGTCTGTTTGTCTTGGTTGGTAATAAACATTTCGTAGATTAATTGGTTGCATAATCAGTCGTTGGAGAACTGTGCCAAAGCAAATGCTGCTGATTTACGTTGCGTATACGTTATATTTATGGCACATTCCATTTAATTGTGCGTTTGAATATTTACGCACACTTTTTGGCCCAAAAGCCTGCACACTTGAATTATTGGCAAACATTAATTTTTTTGCTACCCAAACCCAAGAAAATGCTCAGCCGGCATTAGCACAGCAAGTTTTTTGGTTAGTTATACTAAAACTACGTAAAAAGCCCCCCCGCAACACATTTGGGACCAACCTGACACTTTCGAGCCCAATGTCGTTGATTGACCGTAGAATAACAGTTACGAGCAGTGTGTTGGAGGATGGCATAGGGGAGCAGCTTTGTGGGTTACGAATTTATGTTCTGGCCTGGCGAGCGGACAGACAAAATGTACTTAAGTAGGTGAAAAATGGTTCAAGAGACAAGCCGCGTGTCATGGGCCTAGATAAGCAATTGCTACCTTATAGAAATGTGCAAAGATAATGATGTAATAGCTCTGGGTTAAGAGAATGTGCCACATAAATAAACAAAATTTATCTTATGCGAACTATGTGCTTGGAACTTAAAGGTTACTTAGTTAATGTATAAATTACACTTAAATATATATTAAACATTAAAAGTTAATAATGACTAAGTTAAAAGCATAACTATTATGTTATTCATTTAGTTAGCAAGTTGACGAACGAAATTTTTGGCTTCGGAACAAGTTTTGCACTGTATTGGTTGTATTCACTTGGTATTCACTTCAAGTGAAATGCGTCCGAAATGAAAAATGTTATACATTTACTTTGTACAGACACACTGCCGATCTTTTGACGCATAAAAACCGGTGTGAAATTATTTATAAGCACGTTTTAAACCTATCGTATCAATCGTATCGTGTCAATAATCTGTAACATCAATTTGTAACATCAATCTGTAACATCAATCTGTAACATGAATCTGTAACATCAATCTGTAACATCAATCTATAACATTAATCTAGCAATATTTGCTGCAATTGTGAGCTATCAGATTAATTACACTTCAAATGCTGGTAAGATGTAAGTACAGATCGGTTTTAAATATGAAAAAAAAAAAGTATTTTCTACATTTAACAATAAAATAATCATGCTCTTTTCTATCCATACCCGACAAGAATTATCAGCTGTCCGCAGGCTAAATGCTTTTGAATGCCCAAATGTATATTTAAAAGACCGCAATGGCATTGAAAAGAGCTGCATTATGACCACAAAGCCGCTTTCCAAATGACCAGCCAGTATGGTTGATTGGTCAAATTAAGCAAATCAGCTGAAAAGCACACAACGAATGAGCTTAAAAAGGCTGCATACACGCATACAAGTCCGCAACTTAGTCAATAGACAAGCACACACACAATTGGTGTGTGACAATTTTAATTCAACTAATTAAAGTGTGAAAATCTAGGGAACAAACCAAATAATATGAAATGAAAATAGATATAAGTGAAAGCTCAACTAATAAATGGTTTAACGGGGCGTATGCGCAATGTGGTTGATTCACAGCATTTGGGATTTTGAGCCGCCAGCATTTGTATGCATTACATTTACATTTGCATTTGCATTTGCATTTGCACAGTGTAATTAACTGCCAGGCGCATAATTAAAATTCGAATTTAACTGCTGGATGAGCAGAGTGAAAAGAAAAGGTGCATTGTCTGCGCCCGCAACGAACCGACGACTCACATGTCAGTCCCCAACAATGGATAATGGACAATCCCTCGCACCACTACCCCCTCTCTCTATCTTTATCTATGTATCTCTGCTAAGCCGAACTCATTTGTTGACTGACTTTTGCGCTTGTTATTAGTTGGCCATGGCGACCATTAGAGCCGAGCCATATATATGTGAGCCATTTCATATAACATGCATCATGTGTGTGCTGGCATGTGTTTGTTGCACACATGTGTGTGCTGGCATGTGCTTGTTGCACACATGTGTGGGTGTGTTTGCACTATTTGCGGTTTTAATTATGCGCGTGCCATGGACACAATGGACAATGAGTCGCATGAATAGCAGCCTGCAACTGCCAACTGATTGAAACAAATGTTGCAGCCTGGCCAATATACATATGATACTCTGTAATATTATCAAGAAACTATATAGTGCATGTTGTTTTTGAAGATTGAGCTGCTTTTAAGAATCTTTAAGTAAACAGTAATACTTAATAACAAAAAAGATTCCATTTTTTAAAGGAAGGAACTACTTTTTTGTAAAAAGGGTCAAAAATTTATTGTATTGCTTTTCAAATATGAAAGATTTCAAATAAAAAATAGTTAAAAATGTAGAATTTATTATAAATAAAGAACTTAAGAACTCAACGCATTAAAAATATATAATTTAAAATGCAATTGCAATTAAGTTTCTCGTAAAAAGCTTACGAAAGAGCTTGAATTATGTTAACCCAATGTTTTACAGGGTATCTTTATGAAAAACACTCTCAACAATATGGCTACTCAGTTGAAAATTATGAACATTCGGGCTGTTTGATTAGTAGAAAAAACCGGAAAGGGGGTTTGTATTATTGAAAACGGGTGCAGACTGATAACCAAAATGTTAAGCAGAGCGCATAATATTTATTTCTAATTATGACTGTGGGCGCATGTCAGTTAGGAAAACAATTGAAGCTATGGCAAAATGCAGTAAACAAGTTTTGGGCATGCCACAAATTATTAAAAAATTGGCATAGTAAACAATACAATTTCAGAAAATTATTAAAAATGCCTTCAATATGTATAATTTATGTAATTTCATGAACCATTTTCAATGCAAAAAAGCAAGTTTTTTGAGTGCTGTTGTCAAGTCATTTCGGCAAGAACCCAAATATTGTTATGCCAATCAGTCAGAATATTTTAGCTCATTTGGACATTTCAATTGTGAGAAAGCGAACTATGTTTGCAATGAAGACATTTTGCTTAGAACAAATCTTCATTTTTCTTTTTCTATTTCAATAATTCTTTACGCACAAATGGCACCAAATAGCTTAGCCTATCTCGCTGTCTCTTTTCGCTTGTGAAGATGTCATGTCTATGTCAAATAAAGCAAAAGAAAAAAAAAATATATATATATATATATATATATTGTATTGTGTTGACTTGCATTTGACAACTTAATGAATTTTTCAATTTCATGTTGGATGGATGGTAACGACATTTTCAAGTAATTCATCAGCATAAATCATTTTTACGCAATTGGCGCCCTCTACAGTTGATGTTTGCAAACATAGTTTAACCCTAATACGTGCTAAAATAAAATAATAAAAAAAGTATTTTCGCGCACCCATGAGCCTCGTTTTATGAGAAAAGTTTTTGAGCCAGTTGCAAAAGGAAGAGGAAGCAAAATATGTAGAAAAAATGGCCGCTACGTGCAGCCGAAGAAGAAGAAGAGGCGAAAAAAAAAGCGCTCATAAATGTCTGGCAACACTGGCCAGGCCAAAATATATATATATTTGACAATGTGCAAGTTTCTTGCATGGAATATGCTTGGCAAAAACTTTTATTTTTATGTTATAGAGGGAAAACCCCAAAAGCAACAAGAACAATATGGCATTACGTCAAGTGTTGCGGCTGGAGTTTCCTTTACTTTACGAGTATGTGTAGATTTAACTTGTAATTTGCTTTTATGCTTTATCGCTTGCTTGATTTTTATTATGATTATTATCGTGGGAATTATGTAGCAAGTTTGGGTCCTTATGCCTTATTCCTGCTTTTATTTTTCCGTTTGGTTTGCCAAGTTTTTTATTTGTTGTTGTTGCTACTGATTGTTGTTTCCCAAGGGGCAAAGATTTCGAGTGTTTTGTGTGAAATTTTCTAGTGATTTATTGGGTCAGCGTTGGATTTGCCGCTTGTTGTTGCTGTTTTTGATGTGCCTTTGATGACTTAAGTCTGGCAGTTTGAGTAAATATGACTGCAGGCAATTGATTGAGCACTATCAGTCTAGTTTGAAGTCAAGTTTAAGTAAGCAGAGTCAAAAACAGAAGTCAAAAGTTGCTATATAGTCAATTATTCTTATAAATCTAGCACTCACGCACAAATTACAGAATATTGTAATTTTGTATTTATTTTTTTGTTCTTTGAGAAACTTACCTGTAACGAGATAGAGAAAAAAGATAATTAGTAAAAGGTAAACAATTTATTTGAAAAATGTATATTTGAAATTACTTAGTTTTAAGATTTGTTTATAAAATTCATTATTGTACCTTTTCAAGCACATTTTCTTGTTCGCTTTCTTTTCAAGATTGATACTCTATTCTAATCGAAGAAATTTAACTTATTTGTTCAATTTATTAAGCCTTAAAATGCATCTAATCGATTCCTTTGTGGGCAAACTTACGCTCAGCAACTCAATTCCTTCTCTTACAAAGAGCCGAAAACCCCTTTTTTTTTTTTGTTTTTGTTGCTGTGTTCCATGTGAGTAGACGTAACCACTAAAACCACAAAAGGCTCAAAACCGTAAGTAAAACAAAACAAAAACAAACTTCTGGCAAAACTGCATGTGTGCAGGAGCAGCTAGCGCCATCTAGCGGACATATCAACGTTGTTTAGCATTGGCAAAGTGGTTCAGTTAGAGCAAGGATAGAAGCTGAGTGTGTGAGTGATTGTGTGTGTATGGGTGTATGTGTGTGTGTGTTGGCGGCTTGCACAAAAAGCACAATGTAACGTGGGAGGACACGAGTCGAGTCTCTATAGATGAGTAGGTGGCACATGGCAGAGGAGTATGCCACACAAAGGGCCACTAAAGAGCAGCACACGTATGTTTACATATCTGCTCAGGTGTGTGTGTATGTCTGTGTTAGTTTGTGTGTGATTCTGTGTGTGTAAATTTAACGGCAAAGTCAAGCACTTGTGATATGCACAGCACAAAATCCAAATTTAATGACCAAGTAAAATAGACACCAAAGTCGAATCTGAAGCTGCTTCTCTATGCAAGTGTGTGTTTGTGTGTGTGTGTGTGTGTGTGTGTGTGTGTGTGTGTGTGTGTGTGTGTGTGTGTGTGTGTGTGTTTGAATGTGTGTGTTTGGGGCGTGGCACTAATGTTAGTTGAATGTTTGCGTTCGCTTTGTTATCGACATGCGTCCTTCTTTTTGCAATTGGATATGCCTTTTTGTGCCTCAAGGCTCTGTTAATGTTGACAATGCGCAGCCAAGGACATGACACGAGTCAGAAGGGGCAAAATGGGGCTGAATTGGGGCTGGACTGGGCTGCTGTCCATGTTGATGGAGTGTTGTACTGGCGCATCGTTAACTTTGCAACTAAGTTAAGCATACACATACATCCTTTTGCCCGGCGGTTGGTTGGGGAAAGCGAAACGAAATTGACATCTCGACATTGCCATCGACATCTCGACACGGAACATGCAACATCATCAGCATCCACATTGCGACAGGCAACTGTCTGGCTGTCCATCTATCTATACGTCTATCTGGTTGTTGCTGCTGCCTCTCACACATTATAGCAAATTATGACATTGACAATGCCCAGGCAATCTACCTGGCCAAAAGCACATGCATAACGTATATTTCTTGCATAAAAGAAGATGTCACACTTCTTAACATGACAGCAACGTTGCCAACGTAATTTTTTTTTTTTTTTTTTGCCTCCAGCTGCTTGATTGTATGCAATTTGTTGTGGCATGCCACCTATGCTTCCGTGCCATCTAAATAAATATATCATGGAAATGTGTTTTCTACACCTCAAACGAGCTTACAAAGTGTAGCGTTATTTGAAAGTATGCTGGATAGGGATTATACTTATTTAAGATCTAAGAACAAAGTAGACATCTTCTACTTTGATATCAAAAGGGAAATGTGACATAAAGAAACTTCAACTTGTTCTTATTTATACATATATTTATATATTTAGTTTATGCAATAGAAATAGTCAAGTTAACTCATAAATAAAGTTGTTTATAAACTCAAATCCAACGGCAGCCGTAAAGCATATACCATATCTAAAAAAGATCCCCTCTACTTCAACACACAACACGAAAAAACACTTGCTGTGTGTGTGTGTGAAAGTGCATCGAAAGCAGAAAAAGGCAAAGTGCAAAAAGTGTTGCATACTTTGCAGCGTCTTGCAGTTGTCCTTGCTGTCGTTTTCGCTGCTGCTGCTACTGCTACTGCTGCTTTCAGCTGCTGCTACTGCTGCTTTCAGCTGCAGTTGTTAAATTTTATTTTCATTACAAATGCGTTGTTTGTTTATGCGCTGCACACAACTAAAATAACTACCGTAAAATAAAAGCCAAAAAGAAAAATCAAGTCAAAATGGGCTAAAGGAAATTCTTTTGGATCTGCTTTTTTATTTTGCTAGCCACGTTTTTTGCTTTTTGTTCAATTTCAATTGTTGTTTTTGTTTTGCATTATAAATAAGTTTTTTTTTTTTTCAAGTATTACGTGCGAGTATTTGAACATTTCAACATTTCAACATTTTCATTGCTATTGGCTGATCAAATTTATGTACGTATATTTTTTTTTTTTTTGTTTCCTGGGGCGTTCATTCATGCGTTTCCAGTCGAAATTCAGATTTTACAATTTTTTTTTTTTCATCCTGCCACACGCACACTCGTCACTTGCCTTGCTGCAGTTGATTTCGTGATTCATGCATAATTGCGAGCATAGGGAGTGGAGTCTATATATATATATATATATATATGATTGTATTCATAGTGCGATTCGTATGACTGGCATATAAATCACAAAATACAAACTGCAATCACAGACACAACAACAATAAACAAACAACCAACATTTTGATATGATTGTCATGGTAAGGTAGATATTCCTTTAGTTAAACAAACGTTCATTGTTGGGATAGCTTTAAAATATTAAAGGCGCAATGTTACATATGGGCATTTCCGGAAAAAGCTCCATCAGCGCCGAAAAAGTCTTTATTACTTCTGAATTATGTGCTTTAATTGATGTAAATTGTTAGAAATTGATGAAATCCAACAATTTACAATCCAGTTTAATAACTATCATGAGCAGATCGACTGCAATCTGCCAAAATCACTTTTTGCAACAACAACAACTACAACAAAGCCTCAACAAACAAAATTTAAAAGAACATGTTTTTATTATTTTCTTTTCAATGTAAATGCGTACGAATGTAACGTTTGCGAAACTGGAAATGCCCATATCTGTTTTCGAATGAAATACTAATTGTTCTTTATCTGTAAAGATAAGTTCGAATGCTCTTTATTCCAGTGTCTATTTTGAGAACGAGTTTTCCATCGATATTTGTAATTTAAAACAGCTAATAATCTAAATTTTGAACGGAATGATCGGAATGAAAAATGTCATATCAACAAATTCAGAACACCCATATCAAATAGCACGTAATACTCTTATAGTTCTAAAAAGTTGACAGGATTAAAATCTTAACACTCCTACATATATACCATCTTTGAAACAATTGTAAAACGTTACTTTTTAGAGCATGAATTGTTCTTATTGGCTTTAACCATAGTAAAATTGCACTTAAAGTCCTTTCATATCTAACTAGAGCGCACAAATTATGATTTATTAGTTAATTACGTTAACTGCTGCTGAACTTACAACTTTTTATTGCACAGTGTACACCAGCATAGTTTGTTTAAGTTATTTTATATGTCATTCATTTGGACAAAGAGCAGCCGTTTGAACAGCTTTTAAAAGCAATTTAGTATGTAGTTTAATTCCATTAGTAAAGTTTTTGGTACAGTTTACAGGACGACAGTTTTGGGGTAACGTACAACTTTTAGCATTATAAACGCAAATGTTAATGCCTAAAGTGTAAGCGTCAAAATTCAATTAAAATCAAATGTGTGCCAAGCTATTGTGGCATAAACTTGATGTCTAAAGTTTTTCTGGGAGGGCGCTTTGGTCAATTGAAAGCAATTAAAAGCGCTGACCAGAGAATTGTAAAAATGACACAAAAAACAAAAGAAAAAGCTATCCAGTTTTTAATGCGCAAAGTTAAAGCGCTTTACAAGTAAGAAATTAAGCCAAGGATTAGGGCAAATGTACAAAAGGGGCGTGGCTATAAGCCTTCAATCTAAGTTTCGAAAGTTTGACTTTATTGGCTTTGCTGCACGACAAACACGTGGCACGTTCTTAAAGGCAACAAAAATGCCAAATGTTATTAGAATAACTATTGTTGTTTTTATTATTTGCAAGGATTTGTATATATATATATATATTGACTAAAGTTCTTGTGTTAGTTTGGAACAGAGAATTGAGAAATTGTTTTCTATTGTGTGGCACATTTGTTTGTTGCATACCTTTTGGGGCCTGTTTGCAGCAATTTGATGGCGATACACAAAATGGCTGCCGTTGCAACATACAAAATGGCTGCCAGAACAGCACAGAACGCATTTGCAGCAATTGAGACGGGCCTAGCAACAATAGCCAATGTATGTATGCGTGTGTGTGTGATTGTGTGTGTGTGAATGTGTGTGTTCTGTGATAATATTTTTGGCGAGCAGTACGAGTAATTAATGGCTCTCAAACACAATGCGGCTAAATACATTGTTGTAGTTGGCATTGTGTGTTGGCATTTTGTAGCTGTTTGTTGTATAATACTTTGTTCTTAGTTGTTGTTCTTCTAGCTGTTGTTGCTGTTGTTGTTGTTGTTGTAGATGGGCTCTGCCAGCCAGTAATTAAAAGATTAATTTTTAATGTGCGCTTAGTGCGAGCGGCGAAAGAGATTGAGAATTTGCCGCTGGCGCAGCATCATAAAAATAAAAGGATTTTACCAACTAACGTTTCGACTTACACAGACGCACACACACACACAAACACACACTCAAAAACAACACACTCACATAGACGCACACACACTAAACAGACACACATGCTACATACATTGTAATTTATGCCCCGTTTCGGATTTTTCATCAGATGCCCAACTGCAACTTTATATACTCCCTCTCCCTCCTTTCCTCTCACCCTCCCTCCCTCTTTCTCTTGCTTTCCTATTCCCTCTCTTTCCCTTTTATATATCTCTTTCATTCAGTTCGGCTGCAACACAGATTTTTGTATGGTTTTGTTTAATTTTTTATTATTACGCGCTCGAGGCTTCCTCTTTTCCACTTTTTTTTTTCTTATATATTTTTTTTATGTATGCTCTACCAGCTGAAAATTAAATGTGCACACCTTTAAATTTTTAATACAGTTTGCCGTTCGCTTACTCTTTTTTTTTTTCTTATACATTTTGGCTGTGTTTCTGGATTAAAAAAAGCAGTGAACGTGATCCGACAAATCTTTCGACCCAGCAGCAGCAAAAAGGTAGTCAATCAAATATTAATAGAACCATATATACACTTTTTTGTTCAGCTCAATATTATAATAATAACGGTATGCACAAAGCGCGTTAAAGCGCAAATCATTGGCGAATATATTATATTATTATAAATAATTGCAAACGCTTTTTTTTAATTGAATTGTGTTTATCGTTTGAGCCAATTATGTAAAGTGAAAATTTCATCATTAAATATTTATTTAGTAATCAGACAAATGGCTTAACGAACGAGAAATAATTGCAGAAAATATGTCTGATATATGGAATACATTTACATAAGAGAGCAATATAAAAAAAAAGGGCTTTATGCAATTGCAAAAGAAATGCATTAAAAACACTTTTATGGAGTTTAAATTTAAATGTTTGTTATACAAAAGAAAACAAGATTTGCGATTGCTGAACGAATACATTGACAGAAAAGTCGAACTTTCGTAAAGACGAATAAGCAGACGATCCAAAAGACGTTTAGAAAAGAGTAAAAAGCATCTTCTTCTAACTGTCATAAAGATTTACAAATACTCGCTAAGCCAAAGACTTCTTTTTGTAGAACAATAAATGTTTAGATATTTCAAAAGTTCATCAAAAACGTGACTTTTGCAATTTATGTTTAGTTTAAAACTAATCGTTTTAATTGTACATCCTTCCTCATCCCTCCTCCTCTTTAACTCCTTGTTGTATGCAACAACATTAATCGTAATTTTCTGCTCGTTTCTCTGCCGCTAATCGGCGTCTCCTGGCAACAGTTTTTCATCCTTATCCTTATCAGCAGAGACAGAAGCAGCAGCAGCTTCGCTGTTTTTCCGTGCACTATCATTAATATATGAAATGTTAAAAGTGGCCAACGCATTTGTTAAATTGTTGTTGTTTACCAACGCAGAGAGACAAAGCGCGCATAATTAGCTAGAAATACAACAACAACAACAACAACTTGTGCAGCCAATTAGTGTGCGAAAGAGGGCGTAACCTGGCAACACGGTAGGTTAAAAAACAACAACAAAAAACACAGAACCCAACAAACGTCGCTCAACCAAATAAACTTGACAAATTACACGCTCCGTTTGCTACAACTAAGCTCCACACCCCCAAAACCCCAACTAAACACACCGAAATGCAAAATGAGGCACACTGAAAATATAGGTAATTTGAAACGACAACAATAAAAAACAGTTATAACGACAGCACTTGCAATATGCAACATGCAACAGCTGCCTAGGTAATGGCTTGTGGCAAGAGAAACGGCATGGGTTAAATGGGTGACGATCACGCCGCCTCGAATGTGTCTTACTCATTATTGTTATTGAAATTAAGTTAACCAAGCGTATGACAACAAACATTAATAATAATAACAATAACAACAACAACAACAACAACAATTTAGTTGTCATCTATGCGGAGCATGATTTGCATGTTTTTGAAATATTAAACAACATACTGTGCCTGAACTAATAACCGCAAAAGCCTAAAACCTGATTAAACTGCGGTTAATGAGCCACTTACTAAACTAGAAACTAGACTAACCCCTTTACAACAACGACATCTCATTATATTGCTTTTTGTGTTTTGTATGCGCTGTGGGGCATATCAGCTGTCACACAAGGTGTTGCACAAGTCTATCTTGTGGTGCGCGGGTGGCCGCGACTTTGGTAATAGAGAAACATGAATGCGACAAGTTCAACCGCAGCCAAGATATTCGATTTCGATACTCGACAAGGCTGTTATAGAAGGGCAATTTGAGCAGCGAATGATTACAAAAAAAAAATAATGACAATGAAATGTGTGGATAAAATTCCAGGAAAAAACAGCAAATAGGAGAAGCTTGAAGGTATGAGGCAATAGAGCTTTACTTGAATTGAAACCGGGTAAGTTGAATAATTAAAAAGTTTTAAATCAAGTAAATTCGAGAGAAACCAAAGATTTCCAATAACTTCTAAAAAAAAATAAAAATAATAATAATAAACAAAATTAAAAATCTCTTAAGTTATTTGAATTCATTGTCATTCATACAACTGTCAAAATTTTAACAATTCGCAGCCATTTTTAAATATTTCCCTCTAAAAAGGTATTATATAATAAATACACATTCGCATCGCATATAATTAACTAATGAACACATCATCTTTAGATGACTACCAATAAAAATTTCAAGTCAAAAAAGATCTCAAATCAATATACACGTTACTTCGATATCAAAAAGCTATTGCCCAAAACTAAAAACCTACAAATCCACAAGGACGAAGAATTTGGCAGGGAATCCCGCCGCGAGCTGAGCGTACAAAAGAAACAATTTCGCAGGCATCAATCCAAATCATCCTGCAAAAGTAACACAGCAAAGTCTCAGCAGCCATTCAAATGGAAGCGCACCGAAAATGTACTTTCCAACTTTGTTACCAAAGGTAGTCCGTATCTGTTGCTCTCCGAGGAAGACGTTGAGCAGGATAATAAAAGCAACAAACAGCGTGCGCAACGGGATCCAGTCTGCTACAATGTGATGCATGAGCCGCCTCCTCGTATGGACTTGGCCAGCATATTGCCCATGATTCGAGGCATACGCATTAGCATTTGTGTGGAGCACACTCGCTTTCCGCTTATTTCGAGGGTATCCAAGGGCATGGGATTGACCCATGTGCCGGAACATCGATTGTGGAACATTCAGTGGTGCGATAATACGCCACATTTTGATCTATTAAAGAGCATGAAGCGTTTCCAGCAAATCAATCATTTTCCCGGCATGAGCGAAATATGTCGCAAGGATTTGCTATCGCGCAATCTGAATCGTATGCTCAAAATGTATCCAGGCGACTATCGCATCTTTCCCAAGACCTGGCTAATGCCCACAGAGTGAGTAGTAGTTGTCAAGTTGATTATATAGTCTGACTTGGCTTATCTTTCGCATAGTGCTTACGATGTGGCCGTGTATGCTAGCAAGCACAAGCGCACCTTTATTCTAAAGCCCTATTCATCGGGTCAGGGGCGTGGCATTTGGCTAACCAACAATCTGAGGAATGTGGGCAGGCAGGAGAAGCTCATCTGTCAGACGTATATAGACAGGGTAAGTTGGTTAAGTGTTCTATGTATGTTAGATATATAGATGGTGTACATCCCAAATTTTCTAATCTTTCACCTTTCCTATTTTTCTCGAAATATTAACTTCTTGAATTCATCCCAGTTATGTCTTCATCTGATGAGTCATCGATAGGTAGTGATATTATCTCATCCTTTTTGACCACATTTCATTTGATATTTCCTCATTTCATCTTTTCTTTTCTGATTTCATATGAGGTCTTCTCAAAGGAGTTTTAAATCTCGTCTC
This sequence comes from Hirtodrosophila cameraria, assembly GCA_949708635.1. NCBI lineage: Eukaryota > Metazoa > Arthropoda > Insecta > Diptera > Drosophilidae > Hirtodrosophila > Hirtodrosophila cameraria. The sequence continues at coordinate 15,172,357 of OX453089.1, read as the reverse complement.
ATTTACATATTTATAGAGGGTCAACTCTATCGCATTCCGGCTTGACACAATTGAATCCTAGATCTTAAGTTATATGTTCTAATCCTTTCTCTTTCCTATATTTCTGATATATTAGCTTCTTCAATTAATCCCATACTTCATCATCAAAGGAGGGTTATATTATCTCTTAATTCATCACTTTCATCTGAGATTTTATCTCATTTAATCAAATTTCATCTGAAGACTCTTTAGAAGAAAATTTTCATTGTATCTCGTCTCATATCATCTCACCTCATTTTATATCTTCATCTCTCCAGAAATCTTATCTTTTTATCACTCTCGTCTTACAATTCACCACTTTCATCTCCATTTCTCAAATCTTTTTGTCACTCTCATCTCAATTCATCACTCTCATCTCAATTCCTCACTTTCACTTGAGATTTTATCTCTTTTTATCTCATTGCATCGGATGACTCTTTATAGGAGGGAAATTTCATTATATCTCGTCTCATTCCGTCTCATCTCATTTTATATCTTCACCTCTCCGGAAATCTTATCTTTTTATCACTTTCATCTCAATTCATCACTTTCAACTCCATTCCTCTAATCTTTTTCTATCCACCACTTTATTAAAACTTTTACTCTCATCATTTCATTTTATTTCCCATCATTTTCTGCCCAGCCTCTGCTCATCGATGGCTACAAGTTTGATCTGCGTGTGTACACGCTTGTCACCTCTGTCGATCCACTGCGCATCTTTGTGTACAATGAGGGACTGGCTCGTTTTGCGACCCACAAGTACATGCCACCAGCATTGGGAAATAGCAGCAATGTGTATATGCATCTAACCAACTATTGTTTGAACCGTCGCAATTCAAACTATGATGCGGGCAGTGGCACTGATGGCGGCTCCAAGCGGAAACTTAGCGCTTACAACAAGTGGCTGGTGGATCATAATTACAATGTGGAGGAGTTCTGGGCGGCTGTGGATGATGCGATTATCAAGACTGTGATCAGTGCGTGGCCAGTGCTAAAGCATAATTATCATTTGTGCTTTCCGAGGCACGACAAGATTCAGGCATGTTTTCAGCTGCTCGGTTTTGATATACTGGTGGATTGGAAGTTGAAGCCGTACATATTGGAGGTGAACCATACACCCAGTTTATCTGGCGACGAGACAGTGGATAATGAAGTAAAGCGACCGTTGATTAGGGATACGCTTAATCTGATCAGTTCACCGCTGGTGGATAAGGAGGAGATCATACGAGAGGATCGTGCTGTGCTTAGAGATCGTCTGATGCGTCAAGCGGGTAGGCGACGTATAGTGACGCCGACAACACCGCGGACGACTGCTGGCGGTGAACTGAATCAAGCTTGCTCCCTTGGCGCCTTGGCACAGCAAATCGCCTGGGAGGAGAGTCATCTGGGCAACTACAGACGTGTTATGCCACCCACTGACAACGAAAGGGTCGCCTATTATTGCAAATTCTACGATCAGGTCAAACAGATATCCATGTTCAAGGAAACGACCGCCAGCAAAAGCCGCATGAAGCTCAATCAAGATATAATACAACAACAGAAAGCACAGCAGCTGCTGGCAGCTCAAAAGGAGCTGCATCGTCAACCAAAACCAAGCAAGAATAAACCGCAGATAGTGCTCTTGAACTTTAAGCCCAGTGCTACGCAGCTGCAAAGGCAAAAGAAACTGGAGGCAATGATTGCCCAGGACATACAGCGTCAGCAACAGAAACTAAAGCAGCATACCATGGGCAAGGAAGCAGTGGGCATATGGCAGGTCATTAGAAAGGAGATCAAACAGCCACGGACCAAGTTCAATATGCGTTTCAAATCGAAACAAAGCCTCAACACCATCAAGACGCAGCGACGCAAGCAGCGACGTCAGCTGCAGCGCAGAACGCGACGAGCACGTCGCTTGGAATGGGAATCCCGTCAAGATGCCGAGTTTCTGCAGCGGCACGGCATCCGGCGTCCAGCGGGCACACGTCTACATGGCGGAAGTTCCAAGCAACAGCTCAGTTCGAGTTCCAAAAAAAAGCATCGGTGCACTATAAAAAGCCAAAAAAAAAAGCCAAAAAAGCAATTGGCCAAAATAGAGCCAGATGCCAGCAGCACAAGATGTTGCGTGAAGAAGGCCAAGGCAAGAACTAGGTTAACCAAGCCAAAGCCTAGAAAGATCAGAGAAGAGCTTAACGATTGGTTGCCCGAGCCAATTACCGAGGCAGACCAACAATGGCATTTCCAATGGCGCAAAGAACGCTCCTCAGCGCTCAAAGGTTGGCAATTGAAGGAGCTGGTAAGCAACAACTTCTAGCTGCCAATCTAAACATAACTAAAAAAAAACTATTACTTATAGTTATTTACGGAAATGTACGAGCATGGTGATCTAACCAAGAATGATATCAAACTATTTCCAGATATGTTGTATCGTATACTCAAAACGCAAAGCGATACAGAAGGCTCTTAGCTTTATGCATTAGAAAACACAAGTACAATATTTGGTCACAAATTTTAGGTAAACACAAATTTTAAGTGTAAGCTAAATGATTTGTATGTTTTAAATGTACAAATTTTACAAAAACAATATTTTCTTCCTTTTTTTCTCAATTTCCATATGCTGTTTTAGATATTCAGTTCTTCGGCAGGGTGTAACAGGAGATCTTGAAACCAGAGAAAGTATAGCAATTGTGTGCATTGTTGTTTTATGCACAGATGGTATCGTCAAACAGAGAAGTGAAATGGACAAAAAATATTAATAAACTGAGTAAAACATAACTGTCATCTGGTTATATGTCATCAAAACTGGGAAAGAAATGTCTTAAAATCTACATATAATCAAAATTCCAATAAATATTTCGCGCATATAAATAATAGTCATGTTATTCAGAAATAAAAATTTTAATATTTTAAAACAATTTTATACAATGTGTTACAAATCTCGAATTTGAATATGCCACACTTTCTATAAATCTCTGCAGATATTTTATGCAATCGTAGGCCATATTGCAGCTTAACATATTTCAAGCAGCTCAATTATTTTCTTTGCAATCTCAATATATTTTTTATTATTTTTTCCATCAACATAGCATATGAATAAAAGACAAGTTTTCTGCATACCATAAAAAATAAGTAAGAACGTTGCACTCGGGTTCTCCCGACTGCGATATACTCTGTTTTATGTACGTTTAATAAATTAAGTTCTTGTAAAGAGTACTTATATAAAGTGAGTTTGATTCAGTTATCTTAAAAAACACAGAAGTTTTAATACAAGAACTTATTTTCAACCGATCGTTCCTATGGCAGCCATAAGATATAGTCGACCGATTTTGATAAAATTTGGATAGCAGTTAAAACTGTCCTTAAACTTAGTGAGTTTGGTTGAATTATCTTCAAAAACAAAACAGTTTTTCATACAAAAACTTATTTTTAAACCGATCGTTCCTAAGGCACCTATATGTTATGGTGGTCCGATCTGGCCGATCTCGACTGCGTTCATACAGACGGACAGACGGTCGGACGAACGGACGGACATTTCACAAACCCAATACACTCTTTTTTTCAATTTTGGAAAACAGAGTATAAAAACACATCGATTTGTTGGCGACCTGCGACAATCCTACATACCGCAACCCTAAGATTCAGCCAACCTCAAACTCAAAGCTGCAGCCACTAACATCTTTTGCTTTGATGCTGTCGCATGCATAAACAAAATGCAACACAATGCGCGGATATGTTGTGTGGTGGGGGGGGGAGGGGGTTTGTGATAAGGGTTGTGGCTAGAAATAAGGGTTGTGTGGAGTGCTCAAACTTGCATTATTGAAAACTGTAGACGGTTCTCGCTTGGCTTACAAACAACCGTCATATGCAAAGCAGGCAACATATTCATGCAACCCCCAACCCCAACCCTCCCACAACATCAGCCCTTAAAATCGCGGCAGCTGCCTGCTAAGAGCACGCTGCACTATAGTTTATGTCTATTTCTGTGTCTACGGCCTTAGCGTTGGCTTTTGCCATCAACGCATTTTCTTTGTACTCTGCATTTTTTCAGCTTTTTTCTTTTTTTCATTTGTTGCTGTTGCTGCAGCAGCTGGCTTTTAGCAGGCTGGCGCTTGCCTGCCACAGTTAGCCTGTGGCAGCTTCTTCATGTGTCACATATTGGAAAATTGTGCAGCAGCCGTTGTTGAAGCTGCTGCATAGCAGGGCTTTTGGCTTTGGCTTTTGGCTTATGCCTGGCTGCCGCCTTCTGGCCAACAAAGTCGAACAATGTTCTGATAAGCCATTTCAAAAAGAGGGTTTTACATATGCCGTCATTGTTGTTCTTGTTGTTGTTGTTGTTGTTGCTTCTTAATATTTGATTGAACATTGTTGCGCCTGCTGCTGCCACGGCTGCTAACACTTTTTATTGCATTCTCTATACTCTATTTTTGCTTCGTTCCTTTTGACCAGCTTAAACTCTAAGTTGGCTTACGCGCATTTGGGCCAGAAAACTTTGACTGCACTTTTGCACATATGCAGGCAAAATTTTCTTTGATGCTTTTAGTGTCGTCTTATTAAAAACTTTTTAATCTTATCCCCCAACCGTCAGCCTTTTGTTCCACGCTAAGCTTGCCAAAAATTTTCTAACGTCTCTCAATCTGACAAAGCTCCGGAAATGAGTGAAGCATTGCAGTGGCAAAAGTTTAGTATACAATGCTTTTTTGGCATTTTTGTTGTCTGTATGTATGCATGTTGTTGTTGTGCATGTGTATATGTATGTCTGTGCGTGTGTGTTAGTCTGCATTGTTGACAAAAGTTCAGGCTGCTATTAGAGGTCGTTTAGCTTGCGATTAGTTAAGCTAAGTCAGTCTACGAGATGCTGCAAAACTTGCTGCCTACTTGCAACTTTTCAAAAACTTATTTTTGAGTCGGAAATGTTTTAATTTGCTAAAGTATGTCTTAAATAACTTTAAGAAATTGAAGCTTTCTTAAGTTCTCAAAGAAATTTAACCTTTATTAACTTTTAAAATGAATTAAACTGTTAAAGCGTCATCTTTTAGATTATAACAAGTAAGAACATTGCAGTCGGGTTCTCCCAACTGCGATATACTCTGTTTTCTGTACGTTTAACAGATTAAATTTTTGTAAAGACTACTTATATAATTATAAACTGTCTTTAAACCGAGTTTGGCTGAGTTATCTTGAAAAACAAAAAAGTTTTTCATACAAAAATTTATTTTCAACCGCTTGTGCCTATTGCAGCTATATGTTATAGTGGCCCGATCTTAACATTTTGTCTGCCTGTGGTATATACCAACATGTTTACCAAGTTTGGTTGCTTTAGCTTCAAAACAGTGGAAGAAAACTGCGTTCATACAGACGGAAAGACAGATGGATGGACGGACACACATTTCCCAAACCCCACTCTTGAATAGCTCAAAATAAACTAATTTTTTATGGCTAAATTAAGAGTATTTATAGAGAAATAATATTCGCAGAATTCCCATCAGCAAATCTGTCTTTTTATCATGCAAATGATTTCCAAAGAACTGTTTTTTTCCAATTAAAGAACATATTGAAAAATTGTTTGCCATTTTTAACTTCAACAGAAGTGTATTCTTTTCCATATAATTGCGTAATTGGATTATCCTTTAAGCAATACAAATTCTAGCGAAATGCAAACTGAACAAAATAACATCGATACACAAGAATTATATGTTGTTGGAGATCCTTGATAATACCAATTAAAGCTCAGTTAATACTCTTGAAGTATGAGGCACAATGCTTTCACAATGTTTCCACTTGACGCACTTTTAATATCAATTGTAATATATATTATATAAAATATATTAATTGAGGTATCTCTGCGCTTTCTTATTTTCTTATTACTTTCTGTTATCAGTCATAAAACATAACGTGCACTTAATCTTCCATTTGCACCGGTGCAACACTACGGAAATGCATATGAGTACGCTTGGATGGGGATGGAAGTGAGCAGGAATGGGATTTGTTGAAATTTTTCAGCTTGCCAAAGCCTTTTAATTTGTGCCATAAAGGCAAAAAGGAATTGCTTAATTCCATGACAAACACTTGCAGAGCAGGGAGTAGCGAAGGAGAGTTGCCAGGCAGCATCCCACGACGATGACTTAAATCAACAAAAGATTTATGCCAGGCAGAAAGACAGACAGAGTCGCTGTTGCAAAAAAAAAGAAGCTACGAGCAGGCCAGGCGTATATAAATCCAGCAAGTCGGACTTAACGCCACACTGCATACAGCAACAACAATAAAAGCTAAAAGGACGAAAATAACGCACAGCAAAAAGTCACTCAGTCAGTCAGTCAGTGAGGAAGCACGAAAAAAAAGGGAGTTGCAAGAGGATTTTGCTTTTGCTTTTACCATTTTGTTGGATGCGAATTAACATGTCTGGGCTGAGTGAAGACTGGGCTTTATCCCTGCCTGTATCCAGGCTATATGCAGCATATATATATATATATATACATACATATGTATGCAGCTCCTTCAACTACTGACGATGGCACAAATAATTTGCAGTTTTACAGTTTTCACCGCTTTTATGTATGTTGCATGTTTTCCACTTCACAGGATTTTATGTGCCACTACACTCGACTCAAGTGTTACAAAATACAATTGCCAGCACATGGTAAACACACACACAAACACAAATACAGACACACAAACAAACAAACACACACATACATTGAAAAACCATTTCCGCATTCTTGTTGTTGTTGTTGTTACACTTTTTTTGTTATTGTTTGTGTTGTGCCGCCAAATGTTTTGCTTTTTCCTAAAAAAGACAATAAACTATGTCAGTACGGGCCAAGAATATTGCAAATGTGCGTATCTTGCATACTCTGTATATATTCAGTGACAGGCATATTCGTTTTGTGTAGTTGTTTTTTCAATTTCAGAAAAAACATATTTTACCTGAAACGTTTTTAATTTGTCTACTCTTAACCCTTTCGGGACGGAGTTTTATTTTAAAATCCAAGATAGTAACAGAAAATATTAAAACATATTCTGAATGGCGATAAAAAAAATAAATGTATTGCATACTTGAAAATCCTGAAATCGTCATTTTTTCTGGGATACATAATCCTAATAAGTATTTCTAGTGGGACATTTTATCCCATTGAGTGTAAAGCCAAAGTTTGAAAACTGCTGGGACGTATTGTCACAGTAGTCCCGAAAGGGTTAATAACATTTCAGATAGTATTTCAGATAATGTTTCAGATCATTTAAGAACATATTTGCGATTCCTCTTCAGCTGTTTCTTTTTAACTTCACTTTCGACAAACTTTTGCGATTCAAAGAATTTCCTAATAATTGTAAAATATGTATAATAACTTCGATGGAAAACTAAAGTAATTTCTGTAGAACAGGATCTAATTCTTGAAACATAGGGAAGAAGTTAAGAGAAAGCTGAAGTAAATGACACAAAATAGAGTTAAGTTCTCGTAAAGAGGAAAAGTTTTATATTTTCTTATAGAAAAGCCACAAGAGAAGAATTCATTTGTTTCAAAATAATGATTAAACTAATCGTTTAAAAGCACTACAGTTTTGAAAGCACAGCTTATAAGCTATAGCTAAGTATTTAAAAGTTTTCTTACTCTGATGAAAATGTAGTTAAAAGCTTGAAGCTTTGACTTCAAGTTAAAATATTTTTTAAAAATAAAACCCTATAAGCAGAGAGTTATTTATGTTAATTTATAGAGAATAACAAAGTTGAGTAACTTGGCTTTTTACATTCATAAATCTGTAGCTGTAACTGCATTTGTTTTTGCTGTAACTTTGTATCTATGTTTTGCGTATCACGTATTTCTACCTGGCATACACTTAAGTACTTTATGCATTTTTTAACGTGTTTTTTTTTTGTGTGTTGCATCGTTTTTTGTAATTGTTGTTGATTCTATTGTTGTTGTTGTTGTTTGTACTGCTGCTGCTGTTGCTTCTCCTGCTGCTGTTGTTGTTATTGCTTCTCCTGCTGTTGCTGCAGGTTGTTGCACGTCTAACAATGCACTCAGGCTAAACACTCAGATTTACAAATGCTTACACACACACACACGCCACTTGTTATAAACTCATGTGTGTGTATGTGTGTTTGTGTCTGTTATTACATATTTGTTGCTGCTGTAAAATGTAACACATCTTTCGTCCAGTTTTTGTAGCTAAAAAGTATAAAATATTGCTACAAAGCCAGCGCCCAACTGTCCCCGCTAAGCCAATGAAAATCTCTAAAAACCTCAACACACACAAAAACACACACACACAAAAACACACACACACAGCCAAAGCGTCCTTCAGCTGCCAACTTTAGCTGCCACTCTCAACACATCAGGCAACATCAACAACACAGAGGCAACAGTGTGGCAAATAACTGTTGTCACACCATATCTAAACACACACACACACAGTTACATATATTCATCTTGCTGAGCTCTGCTCAAGTATGTGACAAGTTTTTTCCAGCAGCAACAAAACACACACACACAACAAATTGCAATGGATTTAGTTTTTCATCGCCTTTTCCAAAACTTCGCTACAAAGTATCTAAAAAACAACAACAAAAACAAAAGTAAAAGCAATCTTTGAGAGTGTGCTCGACTGGCATATACCCTAAGCCTTGTGGACATACATTTTGTAATTCAAAATATTTGAAAATATTGAAGCAAACATTTTCTTTAGAGAACCCCTTAACTTATGCCAGCTCTTATGAGACCTGATCGATGAATACATATATGGGCATTTACAGGTTCACGAACGTTATATTCGTACGCATTTACATTGAAAATAAAATAACAAAAACATCTTTTTTCAAATTTGGTTTGTTGCGGCTTAGTTGCTTTTTAGGTGCACTATTTTTCAATGCAAAAGTCAAATTCGATTGCTTTAACGTTTTAAGAATACTTAAGAAAAGCCAGCGATCGCGAACGTTACTAAATATAGAAGTCTTGTTTGACAGTATCTGAAAAAATTAAAAAGTCTGCGAATTTGCATGAAATATTTAATGGCAAATAATTTCAAACTATAAAGAAATAATGTAGTTTTCAATATTTATTTATCATTTTGTAATAATTCGGATAGTTTTTTCTCTTTTTTAAATTTACAACTATCGCGAACGTTACAAGATTTCCATTGACTTTGCACTGGAATATTTACATCTAAGCCTGGTTAAATTCGCTTATCATATTTGTTTGTTAGTGGTTGTTGTTATTGAATGCTTTTGAAATTTCTTTTATCAAGCATCATCTCATATGACAAAGTAGATTTTAAAGAGAAAACGGTCCAAAAATGATCAATTAAGAGCAAAAAGCGATTTCTGCAGATTGCAGTCGATCTGCTTATGAAAGTTATTGAACTGGATTGTAAATTGTAAGATTTCATCAATATATAAAAAGAAGTAATAGGTACTTATAATGACTTTGAAGTTTTCGGTGTTGGTTTTCGGAAATGCCCATATATAAGTTAGATATAGAATAGATTAACTTGACATATTTGGAGACTGCTAAAGACATCTTAACACAAGTTGTTGATACCCTTTTGAAGCACACTTTTACAAGTCAAGTATATATATAGCAAAATGTAGTGCGATTTATGGCCAAGGCTAAGGCTAACAATAAGAACCATATAAAGTACAATAATAATAACAAACTAGTAGTAGTTGTAGTAGTAGTAGATGAGTAAAAAATAATTGTTTTGTGTGTACTTACAACTGTGATGGGATAGAAGGGATTTATGATAGTGAAGAGTAGAATGTGATTTGGCCGTGCAGTCTCAGGACGCTTTCTCCTTAGGTCGTCGTTTGACTTGTTCATAAGTGCTTGCTGCTGATTCTGATTTTGTGTGGACTGTAAATAGTAATATATCCATAAGTATTAGTATTTTATTGTGTGAGCGTATCAAGTATAGTATAAATAGTATATATATAAACAAATAAAACAAAAAGAAAGGAATTACATTTAGTTCTTTGTACTACATAGCTGCCTGTACTTTATTTTCGAAATAAATACTCAAATTTAAATAGACATATGACGTAGATGGATAGACTTAAATTAACGCATGTGGCTCAAAGTCTTTCGTCAACCAGGTGCCCAGCAGGAAAATACAAGAGCACTTGAATACCATGCGATAAAACATATTCCCATTCACTAATTTATAGCAATAGATTCCCATAAGTTTAAACTGTTTCGCGTACTCGAGCATGCTGTAAAAGTTAAGTCTTAAAAGTTATTGAAATTTGTTGGATGAGTTACTAGTTACCAATTCACTGTTGACATCATTGTATTAAACATTTTGAATTTTTTTGTTTTATTATTATTTAAATTTTTGGTATAAATGTGCTTTTAAAGCAAACAAGAATTTGTTTATATAAATAGTATAACTGATTTTTTCTCACTTTACTTCGAAATTGTGACTTAAAAGTCAAAATCTCAGAATTGAGCAATTTGTTTCCGATTTAAAACCCAAAGCGGAATTCCTTTTTGGTTTTCTGGTAAGAACACAGACTTAGCTATAAACTTGACCTGCCGGAAAATGCATTGAGAACTTCTTCTAGCCAAGAAATAAATATTATTGCAGAAAATTTTGACCAAGAGTATTCTTCTAAATATGCGTAAAGAATCTTTGTTTTTAACTGATTCTTCACTATCTAGTTTTTGTTTTTAATGCTATGATTAAGTGTATGATTACTGTCCTAAGCTTTAATATATTTATACTGCTAAAAAGTTACTTTAATTTAAGTGCAACTATTATAACAAGTAAGAACGTTGCAGTCGTGAAAGCCTCACCACGATATACTCTGTTTTATGTACGTTTAATGAGTTAAATTTTTTGTAAAGACTACTTATCTTGAAGAACAAGAAAGTTTTTCACGCAAAAACTTATTTTTCAACCAATCCTTCCTATGGCAGCTATATGTTATTGTGGTCCGATCTGGGCGATCTTGACACTTTGACAACATGTATACCAAATTTGGTTACTCTAGCTTCAAAACTGTGGAAAAAACTACGTTAAAACAGACAGACGGGCAGTCGGACGGACGGACGGACATTTCACAAACTCAATATACTATTTTTTTTCCATTTTGGAAAACAGAGTATAAAAATGTAACCCATTAGTTGCCACGTACATGTCAAACAACTTGTGTCCTTTGGCTGCCAGTCAAATGCTTAACGCATTTTAACACAATTTTTCAATATTTTGAATGTTGAATATACCCAAATGCAATTTAAGCAGCTAAAATGAATTGATTTTGAGTCTTTAATGACGTTATTTATCTGGGTACAAAACACAACACGCTTGTTTTTGTCATCTGCTGCAAAAATGTTAAGTCAAAACATAAAGCTCTATGCATAATTTTTTTCACGTTAATTGACGCTGTCAGCAAAATGTTTAAATCAAAAACCAAAAACAAAATAAACACAACAACAAGAAAAAACAAACAAGGGAAACTGTTTGGCAGTAAACGAGGTGCTGCATGGTCATACCATAATTCTTAGCTATAAGGTGCCTCTATAAATAATTGCGGAATTTAGGTGAAACATGTTCATGTCACGTTCAAATGTCAATCAACGCTCGAGCCAAAGAGAGAGAAAGGCAACGGGGGGCGGGTGGGTGGCCAGCGGCATAAATTTCAATTTTGCTGCTTTTTCAGGTGAGACAAATTGCAGCAAGAAAGAGAGTGAGTGCGAGTAAGTGAGTGGGAGTGAGTAAACGATAAAGAGAGTGAGACAGAAGTGTTAGAGCCATATGTTAAGTACGGACAGGTTGTTTTTGGCCTCATAGACTTGACACCAAAATGTCAGACATGTGCCAATATTTGTGCTAATTAAATGGAAATACTTTAGACACGGAAATTGTGAAAATGTATCTTTTTAACTAAGATGTATCTATGATGTATTTCGGCTAAGCTTTTCATATATAAATATTTTAAAGTATCAGTTTCAGAAAGCTTTTCTCGACTCTTTAGGATACTTTTTACTTAAGACAGGAAATATTGAAAATGTATCTTTTTAACTAAGATGTATTTATGATGTATTTCTGCTAAGTTTTTCATATATAAATAGTTTAAAGTTTCATAACAAAGTATCTTTTTTTCGACTCTTCAGGAATCTTTTTACTTAAGACAGGAAATATTGAAAATGTATCTTTTTCACTAAAATGTATCTAAGATGTACTTTTGCTAATCTTTAAATGCAGAAATGGTTTGAAGTATCACAAGAAAGACACTTTTTCCCACTCTTTAGAATTCTTTTCAAAAATCAGGTAATCTTGCTCTTCCAAAATCAAAAAGAGTTTATTAAAAATTCCACTTTGACAGACAATGAACTTATACTTCTTACAGATATACTATTAAATCTTCTATTTTTAGCCAATTTCATTAAGATTTTATTATATTTAACAAAAAATTTACACAAAATATGACTTAAAATTGTACTTAGCATGTTTTTTAAATCTAAATACAGAGTATCTTCAAAGCAAGCACGCTCATTTAGAACACTTTCGAAGCTTTAGTTACTTGAAGCAATTCATTAACTAATTAGCGTTTGTCATGATTAACTTTTTCTTTATTTTTGTTCTGCTGCTGCTGCGACTTTTGACGCCTTTTGTACGTGTACTTTATTTTGGGTGGGGAGGAGGTCTTTATGCTTTTAATTTGCTGCATTTTTTCTCGAGTCGAGCCCACTTAACCTTTTTAGCTTTTATTTTTACATGCTGCTATTAAGTTGCCCCATTTGAAGGTTTTGTTTTCTTAACCTGACTTTGTAATTAGGTTAATGGATCGCTACTGTGACGCATATTTAGCACTCGAGCTGTAGCTTTTATTGGGCCAAAAGAGTTCCTGAGTTACAATTTATACAGAAGTCTTTCTTAAGGTCAAGAGTGGGTTGTAATTTGTAGTCGCTATGAAATGATAGTGTCTGTAAGTTTTATATTGTTAATACTTCAAGAAATTTAAGCAATATGGAGAATTTCTATCAGTATTTCCATCAGAATTTAGAACAGTATTTTAAACAGTATTTCAATCAGAATTTCTATCAATATTTCAATTTGATACCTGATACATTTTCGTCTACTCTGCTATCACTTTTTTTATAAGAAATCAACTTTGAATTTGTGCACAGAATTTGAATACACCCAACGGCCCTCTCATTTAGCTCAACAAACCATCTTAAATATGTTATTCCTTTACAAAAACCTCAAGTACAAAGAATTTGTCAATGCTCTTTACAGCCCAACAGACTGTCATTAGCAATTTTCAATCTTTTCATGGAATTGTCAATGACCCCGACATAGAAACAACTGCCGACAAAGTGTTTATTTACCTTGTAACTTAATCTAGCGAGCAACAAATTTTCGTGCTAAGCATGCCGCCTCAACTCTCTGAAGGGTTTCAATCAAAATGACGCACGATTTGTATACAAAAAAAGAAGAAAAAACCCAACGCAAAGCAACAAAACATTTGTTTTCTGTCAAAATTTGCCTTTAATAATAATGTAAATCATATATATTGTTGTGTGCTTGACGCCCACCCGCAAGGAAAAGCCGACGACACTGGAAACTGTTGATTAAATTACAAAAAAGAAAAAGAAAAGAAAAACGAAAATAACACAAAGTGGAAGCTGTAACAAAAAATGATTGATGGATAGATGGCTGGGTTTGCTTTGGTTTTGTTTAGGGTGTGGCAGATGGGCGGATGGGCGGCTAGGCGGTTAGTCTTAAGTGCATGGCAACAACAACAACAACAAAAAATGATTTCAATTTTTGTTTCTGTTTTTGTTTTTTTTTTTTTTTTCCTAGGCATATATACACAAATAGTTGTACTTGTATTTTGGTTTTTGAAAAACATTTGAAACATTTCTGGCACATCGGCGAACGATTTGAAAATAGCCCGTCGCTTGGGCGTTTCGGTGGTGTGGCGGTGTCGCGGCTGCATACCACGACGCATTTCAACTCGAACCGCAACGAAATGAAGATGAATTACCCACAAAGTATTCGCTAGGGATACGAACAGAGACGAACGAATGGACAGACAGACAGTCAGACGGACAGACAGACGGACGGACATGTCAGCGCCCATCGTTGCAGCATGCAAATGGCAAATCACAAATAAGTTTTTTGCTTCGAGAAATTTGCACTCAGTTGATCAAATGGTCAACATTATAAAGTGCAGTTTCTCAGCAGCCGCAGCCGCAGCAGCGGCACATCCAACAGATACAGATACAGATACAGCTACATTTACACTTACAGTGGCCAATATACAATATGCTTAAATGCATCTTGCCAAGAAATTTACGCAGTCAAAAAAAAATCAACGGGTAAAAAAAAAATTAGTAAATAAAAAAAAATGTAGATGCGTTCCTGCAGCATGAAGAAATTGCTGCTGCATCAACTGCAAGTTGTGAAATCTCAGATAAAGAATTGAGGTAGTATAAATAGCAAGATACAACATACAAGATACAAATATATATATACATGTATATGGCCAAAAGTCAGTCTTTTATTCTGTACGTCAGTTCGTCAGTCGCAGCAGCACAACTTGATGTATTGACACTCATCAAATTGACTGAGAATATGCAGATCTTAATCGCCCATGATTTGGATTTCTGAGTGATAATTGGAAGTATCAAGAGTGGAGAGGCGAGAGTGGAGAGTGGAAAGTGGAGTGTGGAAAGTTGAGTGTGAGAAAGGCAACTGTTGAAAAGCACAATTCTAATTTTACGAATTTACAATAAATAAAACAAGAAAATTGAAATTAAAATCAAGTTATGATTTCAATTTTCATTTTCATTTTAAAGAACGAAATTTATACGAAGTGTAAATGAAGTAATCTCTTCTGTTTTAAATAACGAATCTGTTTAAAAAACTTGATAAGAGCGCTGCAGAAGAATCTCAGAAGGCTCATAACTATTCTAAAACTCTTTTCGGATACAGAAAATTTCAACATTTTTAAACTTAAATTACTAATTTTTGAGCCGATCATTCCTATGGCAGCTGTATGTTATAGTGGTCCGATCTGGCCAATTCAACTATACATAGGTATTACCTGCAATAAAAAGAAGCATCTGCGCCAAGTTTCATCAAGATAGCTCAGGAACAAAGTCTTGAAAAACGCATATAAACAGACAGACAGACGGACATGACGGACATGCCTGGGCTGTTGATACTGATCATAAATAAACAATTTTTTTTTCTGAGACGTCTCCTTCAATGCGTTACACATTTCGTGACAAAATTATAATACCCTCTGCAAAAGTATACAAAAAAAATTCCACTTTCTCTTTCTTAAACACAATATTGAATCTTTAACATGGATACAATCATTTGTTTTATAAACAAAGTCAAATATTGAAAACTATTAAACCAATAAAAAATATGTAATAAAATTATTTTCTATCAACCAAAGTTTTATAAATAAGGAGCTGCTTATTAGACTTTTCACAGAGCTTTCCCCCTTTCTTTCATACATCTGCTGACTGTTTCACTTGACTGATAGACTGATTGACTGACTGACGGAGCGTCTTCCCTTATTCCCTTCGCCGGCAAGGCACATGTTGCTGCCCTTCATTTTGATAGGCAACGCACACAGCTCGAAATGTTCGCGCAGAAACTTATTATTTTTTATTTATTTTTTTCTTTTAATTTTCTTTTTTGGCTAGGGATGCGTCAGGCGACAGCAGCAACACGAGGCGGCATTTGTTACTCGCAATTAGTTTCACTGTATTTTGCCAGCAGTCGCAGCATGCCCCTACCCTTCCCCCACTTACAACATGTGTGTGTCTGTGTGTTGTATTTGGCTTTGGGGCAAAAACGCGAGACGAGGCCGGCAAATGTCGAACGAGAATTGCACATAAAATGCAATTTACAAAATGTTTTCTTCAACGTTTGCATTGCGAAATTTAATTAAAACAGCAGCCACAACAACAACAATAACAACAACATGAACATCAACAAAAACGACAACAACAACATCAAGAACAACAAATACAATGAAATTAAATGCTGCAGATCACTGAGCGACAAGAGCGCCTGCTCGGCTCGAGTCGTCTGTTGGGAACTGTATTTGGGTATCTGCTATTGGGCCAAGTAAAAACATCAAAAGTGCAAGTCAAGTGGCAACAGACCAGACTACACTCTCCCCCCCCCTTACACTCCACCCAAAACCAAACCCTCCTATACCATATGCAGAGCACAAAAATCATTTTATAATATAATGATGCGATGTGTAAGTTGTTGTGTAAGTTAACAGCAAACACACATTTACATACACATTCACATTCGCATCTTTTAGATACAATTCAGAAAAGCCGCATACGCACATCTACTATATACTTAGATACTTGTGCGGCAAGGCAATCAATCATGTTTGTGGCAAGACAAACCTTTTAAAACAATATCATATCTAGAGTTGAGAACATTTTCGAAGGCATTTCATTGGCATTGCTCATCAGTTTGCTCCTAAATACAATACATCTGCAAATTGTCGAAAATTGTGGCTAACAACAACATTGGCAACAAATAAATATCGACTTGGATATACTCTAAGCGTACACAGACATTGGTTTATCTTATGATATTCCGATAGTTATTTCCTGATTTCATTATGGAAAGAGTACTGTAGATGGTTTTCTAAAGTACCAAACCTACAGATGTTGTTCAAGAAAAAGACTTTACAAATTATTTTGCATGTCACTTACAATCACACAACTTTAATATACCCTTACTTGACTATGATATGGGCAGAGGGTATAAAAACGTCAGAGAATTGGGCGTTTTCATCAATGACATAAGTACTTACATTCATATTCTAATCTATCTATGAGTATCTATATTATGTGTACACTGTTAGAAATAGTGCGTTGCGAACTTAAATAATTGCTTAGTTTAAATTGAAGTGCCTTTTTTTAAATATTTTTTATATTTAAATTTAATATTTTCTATTCAAATTGCACATAAAACATATTGAGATAGCATTTTTAAAAGAAAAACATTCCATTTTCATTTATTTCTATATACATTTTACAATAGTCTGGAACTGAGCTGTCTAAGAAGAGCGGTAACCTGTGTTCGAATCTCACCGACATCAAATGATGATTGCAACTTTTATAATATTTATTAAACTTATGTTTGTTAATGTTAATTGAAAGTTCAATTATGTGTTCTACTTTCACATCAAAACTTAGACCTGTTCCGAATTTGTATTCCGTTCGAAATTTGCGGAAACGGAATTGCTTGCTGTTCTCAAAACGTCAAAATGTTTACGTTTTAAAAAGTTTTACTTTTTTGACTGCGGAGTGAAAAGTAATTCTCAGATTATACAAGGAATTCAAAATAACAAAGTCTTAAACTCAATTTTCTTATATTGTTTAACATATTTGGAAACGAATTAGTTAATTTATTCATTAGATTAAAGTCAAATAACATTTATAATATTAAATGGACAAACTGTCAGTAAAACAGAAGCGAAAACGTGCAAGAAAACGTAGCTGTTCTCGATTCAGGAATGCCTGCTAGAATCGGTCTCGAAGAAAAGAAAAGAAAACCACTCCATTCGAAAATCAGAACAGCAATTCGTCAATCGTTCGGAATTCATTTGTTTTTACTTTTCAAAAACGTACTGGATTCGGAAAAGGCCTGTATGATAAATCATATTTAATTGAAATATAACAAATATTTAATTTGAATAGACCTGATAGATCTATTGTACCCCCTTCTGGGCCTAAAGCTCCGCCATCAACCCAACTTCCTGAACGAAAGCAAGAATTTATGTTGGGTTGAGGCTTCTAATCTCCTGTGGTCTTAGGTTATGTTTACCTAGAATTCTACTTCTTCTTCTGACAAATGCTGGACATTCTGTCAGAATGTGAGTTGAAGTTTCCTGCGTGACTTCGTGACTATACCCAGTTTGCTTGGATGGCTTTTCAGCCCACAGTGTCCTGTCAGATAAGAGTAAGAACTCTTATCGCGAATAGTAAAAAATAATTGAATTAAATATGAATTAAACTGCATATTGTCACACTTCAATTCTAATACTACAGCAATTCGAATTAAATATGAGAAAATATTAATTTTTAATATTTTTATATAAACATATTCCAATTGAAAAGAAACACCTCTAGGTGCGAAAACTTTCACACAAAAATTATAATAATAGCAATATGAAATGTGAAATATGAAATATGCACATACATTATTTATTTCTAACAGTGCACATACATATTCTATATACATATACATATATAGAATACATATACATATGTACGTCAATAGTTGTATCTATATATTTAAGTGTGTTTGATTGTTGTTGTTGTTGTTGTTGTTGCTAGTTCCCGCCATTTGGCACACATCTTTCGATGCTACTTGGTAACAAATACCTCCCTTTTCCATCTCCATCTTCATTTTAGCTCCCCTTTCTGCCTTATTTCGCATTTGTGTCTGTTCTTTTCGCTGCTATTCTGTTCTGTTCTGGCCAGTTTGTTTCTTATCTAAGTCAGCAATGCTCATTAGTCACAGCATGGTGCGGTGGGCGGCAGTTGGGGGGCGTGGTAACAGTACCCCGCAGCGCGTGAAGCATTGAAAATTGTCATTAGTTCGGCGTTTGATTTTTTTTTTTTTGCTTTTTTGCTTTTTTGCTTTTCTGTAGTTGCTTCCTCAAACACCTCCCCTTTTTTTTCATTTCACTCAATCTTTCTGTCTATAGACTACATGTGAACATTGTTGTTTTGTGGTTTGGTTTTCAATGATTTTCAATTAGAGTTCACAGATTGCTGACACTTTTCTTACGGGCCTTAAAGGCGGACAGAGCTTAAGTTGTCTTACGTTTGCAGGATTGGGATTTATGTGGCGAACTAAGCTCTTTGATAAGAGGCCAACGAATTGCGCCAACTCAAGTGAAATTGAACTAAGGGCTTTAAACAAAAACATAACATAAAGACATTAAATTTGTACGTTGTATAAAATTGTAGCTGAGTTTTTGCTTACGGACGTGCAAAGATTCAAAGACATAGATTTGACAAGATCAAAAGTTTATTTATTTTATACGGAATCATCTTGAATACTTTCATTATCTTCAATATTAAGTTAAGTTTAAAGAGCTAAACGCTTGAAAATCACTTTTTATGTAGATAAGCTAATCAAATATTTTCTAAATTTCATTGCAAGCACTTTCAAAGTTTTTCAATATACAAAACAAATCAAATTTTTAAGAAAATTTGATGAAATTTCAATAACACAATTTTAACTAAAAGTAAACTTTAAGAAAAAAAAACATAAAAGAAAAGAAAACAATAACAGGAAAGGCCGCCTGTAATCAAAGATAAGAAATTGCTGCTCAAGAAAATGCTATTGCAGTCTACAAAAACTCAGAAACACGTGAGCCAGTTCCTTGATCTTATTAAACCAAACAATAACCGAAAAACTCAACCCTTGCAAAAAGGTCAACTCAATTACAGCTCACATAACTTAACCCCTTAACCACAAGCAGACACAAAAAAAAAGATTGTATATTTAGAAAAAAACATCTATGGCTGGTCTCGACACGCAGCAGACACACCAACCCCACCCAAGCCACCCACCCACCCAGCAACAAAATTTAAAGGCATAAATCCATCCATCTTTTCAACAAACTCAGCCGGCGGGTGGATATTTTTTTCAAGTTTTTCTTTTTTTTTTTTGCTATTTGTTGTTTGCTGTTTGCTGTTGATTTGCGTTTTCGTCATTTTGATGTCAGTTCACTTGACGTGCCTAGAGCACAACAACAACAACAACATAGACCATAACAACAACAAGCAGAGCTCTATATAGACAGGGCTAAGGCATCCGTTGATCACTTATGACAACAGTCTTTTTATACTCTTTTAATTTTTTTTGAAAAAAATAAGTGTATATTGGGTTTGTCAAATGTACGTCCGTCCGTCCGTCTGTCCTTCTGTATGAGCGCAGCTTTTTTCCACAGTTTTGAAGCTAGAGCAACCAAACTTGGTATATACGTTTATATACATATACCATAGGCAGACAATGTGTTAAGATCTCCCCCCACCACCTCCAGCACAATTGGCAAAAACCTACATCTTCCACAGTTTTACAGCTAGAGTAATCAAATTTAGCACAAGGGCTGCTAATCACTTCCTTGACTGATCTGAAAAAAAGAGTATATCACAGTCGGGTGTATCCCTCTTGCTTGTTTTCTCTCTCTACGCCCGGCGTCTGCCGTGTAATTTATGTGGAAAATTCAGCCGAGACGCACGAGGCGCAACATAAAACAATTTTCATTTTTACGTATCGTCTTTGCGTCTGCTTTAGTTTCATGCGTACTTCTGTTTGCTGCTGCTTCTTCTTGATTTTACTGCGCGTAATTTACGCGCCGCTTTTCATGTGAAAATCTTTACTAATTTCGAATGTTGCTTCGTTCGCTTTTCATAATTTTTATTTATGGAAAATGCTTTTAAATGTGCATAAAAAAAAAAACAACAAACACTAGCGTCAGATCAATTTGGTTTGCTGTGTTTTGTTTGTAATTTGTAAAAATTGGTTTGCTTTGGTCAAAAAGAAGTAAAAGACAACATTATATTGATTCACACACACACACAAATAGTTTGTTTAATTAAATTTAATTAGCTCAAATTCATGTTAATTGCGTAGAAACCAAAAGTAAATTACACATGCAAAAGATTTATTTTGTGTTTTGGCTGCCGAAATGAGGGTTGAGGGGTGCTGTCGCCAACAGCAAAATGATTGTGAAAAGTCACCGCAACAAATCTCTTAGATTTTCACACAATCTGTGACTGTCATGTGTGTGGCAAGGCAAGGGAAGCGAAGGGGCAGCAGCAATGCCCACCCAAAAGAGGCAATGCGTAGTCGACGGCACAATTGAAATTTGCTGTTAGCTGTTTTCTCTTTAGACAATTTGTTGTACTTGTTGTTGTTGTTGCTGTTGTTGTTGTTGGGGCTCAAGGTGTTTCAATTTCTTTGTAGCTACAAGATAGATTTTCTTTTAGTTTTTCTTCTTCGCATTTCTGCGTCAATGACTGAAATATTTGGTCTATTTCTCAAGCGCTGACAATTGACAATGTTCATGGAACTGGCAAAAGCTACGCATAAAAAAAATATTTGAAAAAAAAAACTAATCAGCTACGTAATTGAGCTACCTTAAGTTATATTTATTTAAAACATTTTTGGTCTGACGGAAATTGAGCATCACGAGTAAGTATGCATAAGTGTCTTATATAAATCTTAGGCACGTGCCTAGGTCTCTTTTTAAAAATATGTGACAAATATATGAATATATATATATTGAGCATTATTATCTGATTTTTATAAAAACAAGAAAGAAACGTTATCTTAGGCATGCCGAAAATATATACCCTTGCAGAAAAGATTTGCATTAGAAAACTTATTTTTCAACTGATTGTTCCTATGGCAGCTATAAGTTTTAGTCAACATGTGTAGAACGTGCTTTAATTTAGATATAGTGAGTTTGGTCGAGATATTTTGAAAAACATAAAAGTTTTTCATGCAGAATCATATTTTCAACCGATCGTTCCTATGGCAGCTATAAGATATAGGGTCCGATTTTGATGAAACTTTGTCATCATGTATATACTGTTCTTAAACTTAGGTAAAGTAAGTTTGGCTGAGTTATCTTGAAAAACAAAAAAGTTTTCATACAAAAACTTATTTTCAACCGATCGTTCCTATGGCAGCTATATGTTATAGTGGTCCAATCAGCCCAATACAACTATAGGTACTACCTACAAGGTCTTGAAAAACGCATATAAACAGACAGACAGACAGACAGACAGACGGACATGACGCGGCTGTTGATGTTGATCACGAATATACAAATTTGTTTATCTGAGACGTCTTCTTCAATGCGTTACACATTTCGTGACAAAACTATAATACCCTCTGCAAGGGTATAAAAATGATTGAAGATTTAGGAAGATGGCGATTTTATATTTATCATTTAAATGGGTTTATCTCAATCAAATTGATTTGATTATGAATGAAAATATCTATACACAAATATTTGATTTTATATATTTATGTATCATTCTCAAATATTTCTAACGATTGACTTTTAAGTGTGCTTTTATTTCTCACGCTACAAAAACTATAAAAATACATTTGTAGCCTGTTATGGTCTTCTATTCTAGGCTGATTGCCAATTTCAAGACTTTTTATAGATATGTAAAGATCTGTTTGATCAAACAAGAACAATTTCATTTAATTAATGATTCGATAATGAATTTTGCAGTTTAATTCAAAGAAAATATGTTTGGAAATCTTAGAATTATACTGTTAATAACTAGCATATTAAATTGGGCTTTAATTACGATTTACAGCTTATCAAATTATGTATTTGGAGCATTCAAACATTGCATAACTAACAAAATTCTTTTCAAATTATTCAGTGAGAACACATTTTCCATGCCAAATGTATTTTTAATCTTTTAAATCCTTGTAAAAACATAAATTTACAAAGCACCGAAAATCGTTTTTTAAGTCGTTTGCTTTCTTTATTTTGAAGATGATCATTTGCATTGCCCACTTGCCAACTTAAACAACCACTAAACCCAACACTTGTCAGCAAGCATAGCTATAAAGACGCACAGCGCTTCCTCACATTCTCCACCACCCCACCACCCCACTGCAAACAGTTTTCGAGAAAATGCTCAAAATGTGTACATTTTGTGCTCGAGCAGCAACCAAGTGGAAATCTACCAAAAAATTACTTCATGTTGTGCAGGAAAATTTATAACAAAAGCAATTGCAGTGCCATAAAAATTACATTTACCCACTGTTCAGCCTTAGACCCATAATAATCAACACCACCTGCGACGACGGAGAACGGACGACGGACGCCGGAAGACTATGCAAACAACGTTCCCTGAACTGTCTTCATATCCATCTCCTCAACTACCACCTCCGCCACTTTAATGGCCAAAAGTGCGAAACGCGTGCTAGCCAAGGAAGCCTGACTGAGATACAGAAAAAGAGGGGGCGCAACAGGGCGCCGGAAGAGTCGGCTTCGTATCGCAATTCAAATGTTTACTTTGTTGGCGGCCAACTAAATTAAGTAGCCACATCGCTTGGCGGGCGCTCTTCATCCCACAAGAATCCAACACTGTAAGCAACTTTCAAATGTTTTAATCAACAAAATATACTTAGCAAGAGCATAGTTTACACTAGAGATGAGCAGTATTTATAATGTATAACTGTTACTTGCTGCAAATGTTCAATAACAAAATATAACAAGTCAAAACAATTTTTAAAATTTTCTCCGATTTCCACTGTCAATCAAAATTAGCTTTGTTTGCGAATGGAACCAAGTTTAGCTTAGTTTTTCATTCAAAAACTGAATTCTAAATTGACACTTTTACAAGTTTTTGTGAAAAAATCACAACATCGCTCATCTCTAATGCATACTGCAGTTGTTTGTATAAACCACACTTTCCACACTTTTCGTTGACCAAAACCAACCTGAACTGAACTCAACTCGACTTGCATTAAATATTTGTTTGTCAGCAGTTTGCCAAACTTTTAACACCTCCTCCCCCGCTCCAAAAAACAACGACAATGTGCAAATTAACACATGTCTCTGTTTGTACATTTTATTTTATTTTATTTTATTTTCAGCTTTGTTACAGCTGTTATTGTAGCTTCTTTTGCTTTTGGCCATTGCTTTTATCAATATTTAAATAATCTGTTTTATTTTTTGACAATTTTCACAAATCGAATTTTTGTATTTTATTATTGGATTCTATGGATGAGTCGAAGCAGCAATTATTTTGATATTTTTATATATATCTTTTACTTGAACTAAGTTAAATTATATTTACAATTTAAGATACAACATTATGGATAACATTTTCCATTTGAAATTCCATATGAAGGCTGTGTATTTTCTCATTTTATTTAATGTTTACATTAAAATCGTTTAGATTTACAATATAACACCATAATTTTATCGCATACTTAAAGACAATGTTTCTATTAAGTTTTCCTTGCGTTTTCCCTTCAAGATTTTCAAATATTTACCTACAATAACAAGTTGATAAATTGCATTCTTTGATTAAGGCGCATTCCACAAACGAATATTTCAGCAAACTATTCTTTAACCCACTCCAATTTATTTCAGAGAGCATTTTATAGCCGACTTTTATCCAGCTCACATATTTGGCATATATGTATATATAATGTACATATTTAGATTGTTGTTTTCGTAGGTGTTTGTTTTGCATGCCACTTGTTGTTGTTGTTGTTGTTGTTGTATTTTATTATTGTTTGTGTTGTTGCTTTCGGTTGTTATTGTAGCTGGTCTTGTGAAATGTGCTACTGATAACCCACAATGCCAGGGCACAATTTAAATATTTTACGATAAAAAGTGAAATTTTTCCTTTTTTTTGTTTGTTCTCTTATTTGGTTCGGTGTGAACGAACTGTCAATTCTTGTGCTTCTTCTTGTTGTTGTCAGAGCTATGCAAAAAGTGCTAGATAAATAATATATTTGTATCTTTTTATCTTTTATCTTGTATCTTCTTAATTTGCCACGGTTCGCTGCATCGAGTGCAATTCGCGTGCGTCAAGCTATCAGCATTAAATTGAGACCAACTCAATTTACTATATATTATATAGATATATATACATATATCACATAGTATTAACATATGTCTGCTATCAGCTAAGTCTGTTGAACTATTTATCAGTTGAAAACGTGTGGCAAAGCTAATTTAATAATCATTTCCTCTTTGCTGCAACATGTTTATCATGCGAAACCACCTGTCTACATTGATAAAGACGATAAACGAATGACATTGCATTCGTTAATTAATTATAATTAATAATTATTAAAATGTGATACAACACATATTTGTAACAATTAAGAATGCCTGAAACTTTCCAAGTCAATTCAATTAGATCAGTAGTTCAATTTCTACTCAGCAAACTAAACTTTCCTTTAACTTATATCTTTCAATTGATTTCAATGTCAAAATGAGCTGTTTTTGAATTCTATTAAACCCTTTTTTTTCCTTTTTTAGAACATAAACACTGCTTAAATATTGTGTAAGCCCCTACAAGCCACTTAAATATATTTATAACATACCATAAATTAATTAACATCAAACGAGAGCGTGATAACTTACCTAAAAAGAGAAATAAAACAGAAATTAATACAAATTTATGTTATTTATAATATGATTAATAAAAAAAAACGTTAAACATTAAAAGCCTATTTAAATATTTAGCCATCCAATTAGTTAGCATACTGAATTATTACAATTCGAAAACCAATCAAAAAAAACCGAAAGAATTTCCGCTGACCTTAACAGTTAATCAAAGCAGCACTTTGTAAAACATTTGATAAATAAAATATTTAAAAAAAAAAACGAATTTCTGACCAAAAAGCATATTCACATTTGAATTTCATGCGTTTAACATTAATAATTTGATTAAGTAATGTCCCAAAGATCAATATATATATTGTAATTAATTGTTTTCATAATCAATTGCAATTGCAAGAGTTTAAAAATATGCATTTTTTTCATTGCATTGCGCATAAAAAACTGTACAATTTTTATATAAATCAAAGTGTTTTTTTATGCTTTGGCCACGAACAATTATTCTGCAAACGCAGCAATAAAAAAGCATAAAAAAAATATTCGGACATTGCTTATAAATTTTTAAAAATATTTATGCGTGCTTTAGTCAATTATGATCAACAAGAAGATACCCTGAAATTGAAGTATCCTTATACAAAACTGTACAGAAAATGTATTCTAATTATGACGGAAATGTAAAAACAAAAACAAAACTATTTCCATCAGGCCTGTATAAAAATTCATTAAAAACTGCATACCAATTTTACGGAAATTTCAAACCTATGGGTGAAAAGTGGGTGGTAATCAGGGCGAAAGTTGAGATATTGTGCATTTCGCTTCAAATTCATTTTCAAAGATCTAAAAACGAGTTATTTCCGAACGATTTACGAATTACTGTTCTGATTTCCGATCGGATTGGTTTTGTTTTCTCTTTTTCGAAACCTTGTGTAATCTGAAAATTAATTTTCATTCCGTAGGCAAAAAAGTAAAACAATCATTCGGAATCAAATGACTCAAAAAGACTCAACTGAATGAATGAACGATATTAGGACTCAAATGAACGACTGAGCGGTTTTAAGATTCGAATTCATAAGAACGAAAGTATGGCTCAAATGATTGTAATGAACAAGACTATGTTCACTCTTTCACTCCGAAGATAAGTTCAATTGAATTAAACTTGAACAATTTGATAAATACAGGGTATAAAAATCAAACATGGCGTTCTACACGTGTTCGTAACGGTACTCAGTATCTATGTGTGTGTTTTTTCAGTCTTAGCCATGCGCCATAAAACAGTTTATTGACGTTCAATTTAATGCCAAAACAGCAAAAACAGCAACACAACGACAAAAGCAAAATTCATAATTCAACTGCACGAGCAGATGACAGATGTAAATTTAAGTTTTGATTTGCGACATAAAAATGATTTAATATCATTTTGAATAATTGCATCAAACGTTTAAAGGCTTTTTGTTCAATTTATGAACATTTCTCAATATTGAAACATATTTTTAATTTCATCTCTTAATCAAATTGAATATCAGAAAATATTTTCGACTTTGGTTTCTGTAAGATTTATTGAATTTGATTCGCAAAACGCTTCAATCAAACAGTTCAACAAATGTTAGCATGAATATATTTTTTGAAACGTTCGTTTGTGGGCTCAGACCTGGAATTGGGTCAATACATTTTTAAATGTACGCAAAAGGAAATGGAAACGTACAAAACGATCCGATTTTTGGTCAGAAACAAACAACAAAACGTCGCCAAAAATGCAACAAAACCAAAAACGTTTCAGGAATGAAATGTTGTTGGACAAAGAAAGCTAAAGAGGAAGTAAGAGAGGTAGGGGTGG
Organism: Hirtodrosophila cameraria; assembly: GCA_949708635.1. Classification (NCBI taxonomy): domain Eukaryota; kingdom Metazoa; phylum Arthropoda; class Insecta; order Diptera; family Drosophilidae; genus Hirtodrosophila; species Hirtodrosophila cameraria. The sequence goes on along the minus strand of OX453089.1, from coordinate 15,145,409 downwards.
GGGTGCTTCCACAAACGTTTAAAGCAGTTGCCAAATGCCGCAATCAACAAGGCACACACACACAGACACAATGCGAACATTTGTTGCTTAATAGCTTAACCCTTTGAGTACGAGAAATTAACGCAACTGGAAGAATTTTTATGGTTTTCCGTTATAATGAATTTGATAATTCAATTTAAGAAACTTTAGAATCAAAAATTGATAGTTATTTATAACAGAATCACAATTAACTTTTCATTTTAAAATGAACAACTCTCAAATTCGTTTCAATTCCAATGTGTTCCAAGCTGTAAACTTTAATCCCTCTAAAACCGATCTTCTACAAAAAGCCTCATCAATGTTCCAATTCCATTTCATTCCTTGTCTGTTGTTGAACTTGCATATTTGCAGATTGGCAACTAACGGGTTAAAAGCTGCGTCAGACATTATTGCATTTCATTGGCATTTCGCAAAGCGCAGCTCCGAAAACATGTTTGTATGTATGCACGCATACACACACACACAACGACAGAGTCCCATACATACACATACATATATAAATAAAGCCCCAGCACCGTTAGCAACACAAAAAAAAAAAAAATAATGAAAGAATCGTTGCCATAAGCAGAGGCAGCGGCAACAGTCCCGAAAATAAAACCGTAAAACGCTGCGGCGTCGCTGTGCAAAATGCCGTCGACGTCAACGTCTGGCTATCAATGCACATGGTGCGACGCACTCACAAGGTCTCTCAATCACGCTCTCTCTTTCCCTCCACCATATTCTGTGCGTGTTTTGAGCTGAGCTTTAAAAGAGAGGCGTGTGTGCGTTGGGGACATGATGCATTTGACGCTGTCGCTGCCGCTGTTGCGCATTGTACTTCGTATGCTTCTTCTTTTGTGTTGTTGACAGTTGTTGCTGTTTTTTATCTTTTAAACTTTGCGCGATCGTCACACACACAGAAATGAGCACATTGAAAAACACTCACATTTAATTATATTTCGCGCGTTTTTACTGTTGTTATTTTTATATTTTTTTTTTTGTAGGTCAGCAAAATTATTTTTTGTGCGCAATGCTGCCGGCGTCGACGCTGCTGCGCTGTTTAATATGCTCAGTCGCTGCAGCTGCGCAAAACTGGATTTCAAAAGCAGTAAAAACAGCAACAGCAACAACAACAACAAGAACATTGCATTGAAGGTAAACCGGCGCATTAAAAAAAAGCGCAAAGCAAAGAAGAAGGGGAGAAAACTGCATTGAATGTTTGTATGTATTTGTATTTGATGTTGCATTCGCAAAACGTGTTTCGGACTGCAGCAGCATAAACAGAAACTGCAGAGCACAAGCAAATGAAACAACAACAACTAAATTTCCATAAAAGAGCGCAAAGGCAAAAGCTCTTCAACGAAGTCGACCACAAAGTTCAAGCACCTGCCCAAAAAAAAAAAAAAGAATACATATGTATGCATACATAAATAAAATAAATGAAAATATAAACGTACTTAAATAAAGAAATAAACGAGTAAATCGGCAGAAGCAGCAGCAGCAGCAGCAACAGAAATGCGGCTACCATAACAATTCCATTTATTTTATCTACGTACTTAACTGGAAAAAAAAAGTGCCGCTATAACTGCTGGCGTCGCAGTCGGCGTTGTCGGTGGCGTATGAGCAATTGAGTAATTACAATCGACAGGCGCAACAGCAGCAACAGCGAAAACAAAGACACCTCCGCACACACACACACGCCCCAAAAATATGTACAAACAACAACAAATGCAGACCCTATAAATAGCAGTGCAAAGGCAACAAAAGAACGCAACGAATTTTGTTTTAAAGAGATCCAAGCAATTAAAAGTTATGATAAACAATTTTTTTTTCTTTCTGCTCGCACACACGCATGCCAAAACAAGAACAAGAGCGCAAAGCGAGCGAATAAGCAAGGGAGCGAGTGGGCAAGTGAGCGTGTGAGCAAATGAGCATGTGAGCAAATGAGCGAGAGCGTCTGCTTGAGCGAGCCATGCTCTCAAAAGAAAACCAACACACAAAGAGAGCCAAATACTACGCAAAAGAGAGCGAGAGAGCGCGACATAAAGAGCGGTAGCGTAAGCCGTAGAAAGCCAAGTGACCGTGGCAAAAGAAAGCAGCAGCAAACAAATATCATTTTGCCAATGACGAATTATGCAAAGGGGCATGACTTCAAGCTGCGATGCCAGGCATCGACGTCGATGTTGATGTCGCTGTCGCTGTCGACGTCAACGCTAGAAGAACGTGATGAGTCAAAATGGCCAAAAACAAAAACAAAATTGCGCGCCAAAAATAAGCGAAATCAAATGGCATTAACAAATTGCTCACATTGCCAAACACTTTGTAAAATAGCAATTGTAATAGTCATAAAAGTAAGAAAATGGGGCAGGTGAAGAAATGATCTAAATGTTCATATATTAACAAATGACTAAAATTAATAAATAAAGCATTTATAAATAGATATTTAAGTACATACATATATTCATAAACTTATGAGAATCGTTGTTCTAAATTCATTCAACAATAACTCGTTAAACCTAAAAATAACTGTCGCTTTTCTTTTATTATTGTCAATTAATGAACACAGGTTATAGTTTAATATTTAAATTGAATTCAAATCGGAGGAGCTTTAAGTTCAGCTTCAGAACATACAAAACCTATTGAGATACATTCGAACTTCTATATAGCGATTCTTAAGACAAAAATAAAATTCGTTATATGAAAAATTCGTAAATTCTGAAAATTCGTAACAGAGAAGTTCTTAATAGAGAAGTTTTTAACAGAGACGTTCGTTATAGAGAAGTTTGTAATAAAGAAGTTCGCAACAGAGAAGTTCGTAATAGAAAAGTTTGTAATAAAGAAGTTCGAAATAGAGAAGTTCGTAAAAGAGTAGTTGTATAATTTTTCATTTGAGTTTGATTGATAACTGTTTCTAAGTAACTGTTTCTAATTAAAGCTTAAAAGCTTAGAAACGTCTCGAAATCATATTTCTCCGAATCACTTATTAAATTTTAGAGATTCACGATATAAAACAAAGTGAAAATAGAGTTTAATATTGATTTAAGATTGTTTATTGTATTCTTAGAAATAATATTTCCAGCGAGCCAATGCAATTTACAATCAAATTGTAAATCAAATAATAAAAGCTAAATATGTCTGTCTAGGACATGTTACTTTTATATGTGTGTATGTATTTTGCAAAAGTATCTCAAGTTTGTATCTATCATTCTTGGTCTTTATGGTCTTTTCATGTGCTTTAGATGATAACTTGGCATTGTTCTCAGAACCATTACACAATGGGCAGCTGTGCTGTGGTCACACACAAACACAAACACAATGTATCTTAAAGTAGTACTTGTATCTATGTGCGCTCTAGTGTATCTATACATGCTACAAGCAACAACTACTACCTGTAACGTGTGCAATTGCCAACTAGAACAACACGTTCACCTGTGACAAAGCATGGACAAGTAAATAAATGGCGTGGAGCATGTTGAAGACAGAGAGAGGGAGAGAAAGAGAGAGGGGCAGCAAGAAGAGAGAAGGTGGCGATAAAGTAAAAAACGTGTTTTGTATTGCAGCCATCGTCGTACGCTATTTATCGACCCTACCAACTGAGCCGCCACCCAACCCACCCCCCCCCCCCCTTTCCCAATGCCCCTGCTGCTGTTTTGACTGAGCAGAAAACGTGCTTTAAGAATGGCATACCACACCAACTGGAAATTGTATCTAATTAGTCTACCGGTCTACGACAGCAACAACAAAAATTAAAAAACTTTGCTCAAGTCTTACATTTAGTTACATCCCCTGCCCCCCCCCCCCCCCCCATACCTTGCCCCTAAGCATGTTACACTACTGCCCCCGTTATTTAGTCTGATATTGGAGGGCGCCAACAAATTGAGCGTTCCCATTTAACATGTCGTCTCTTTAATTTCTATGCTAGGCCAATAAATAAATTCGAAATGCGAATGAGACAAGTTTTATAGTGCATAAATATTTTCACACCCACAACAGACGACGCAACAACAACAACAACAACTTGTCAACTAAATAGCATTGTTTTTATCTAAAATTATGTTTATAATTGTGCCTTTTGTGTTGACGCTGCAATTAATGATGTGTATTTTATTTATTTATACTTAATTCGAACGCATTTTTGTTGTTAACCCAAAAAATTTTTACTAAAATGCACATATTTTTGGCAACAATGGTTTTTTGTTTATAGCCAAACTCGCATTCCATATATATTCAAGTCAATTACACTTTGTTTTTTGAATTATTTAAAGAATTTTTCAAATTACGCTTAAATTGTCTTTATGTGTTTTTACTAAAAAATGTTTTTGTTTTTGGGTTTAGTTTTCTTTTTCTTTTTTAACATTAACTGTTTGCTTATTATATTTTGTTTGTTCCAAAAATATCTGCATGTAATTAAAAAATTCACTAAAATTCTTATCATTTTATTTCTATTTTTTATACTTTTGTAGATATTCTTGGAATTCTTGCACGCTTTTTCGTGCATTTTCATCTTTCATCGTCAAAACAAGCGTTTCTTTTTTTTGGCGCAAGTTCGTTTCGTGCATCTTGCACAGATATTGTAACGTTTCTTTGCGGTGCATGAAACTATGCTAGATTTGCTCTAAGTGTTGTACAATTTGTTGAATTGGTGTTGTAAAATATGCCAAGTTGACAGTTAAAGATTAAAATGTGTCTAGCAATTATTATTTTTATATCTTTTGTGAATCTTTTTCAATAATGCTGTGAATATTCCTAATTTTATTTTGGACGTTGGAAAATATAAGTGCTATAAGGACGTATGTATCTGTACAATTCCTTGCACGAACTGTTTAAACGATGAACTATTTGCCAGAAAAGTCTCTCTCTATTTCACCAAGAATTGCATCGTCTTAACAGAGTTTTACCCAAATATTTCTCATAAATCACAAAATCACTTATTAAATTCACAAATATTGTTTTCTTTTTATAAAAGTAGCCTAGCTAAGCAGATGATTAATAAACTTTGTGGAACAGCTGATCGATCAGAAAACGCTTTCAGACTTTTTGTTGATATTCAAACTCTATTTCCCCTCTCTTTTTCTCTTCCCGTTGCGATCAGCGGGCTTCAAACAGCTTCAAGCGAAATGAAAAAGAACTTTGAGCAATGATTAGTGTTGAACATTTGGAGCGTTGCTTCCAGCCACGATCATTATCACGTCTCCTCTTACACATTATGGCCCAAATTGTAAGCGCTGCAATGCACAGCTTGCTTCTGCAGATACAATAAAATATACAGATACAGATACAGATTTAGATACACACACACACGCATACTTGCAAGACAATTGACTAACGTCAAACGGCAGCAAAGCGAGCATTAAAACAGCCGCAAAGACAGAAAAATAAACCCAAAACCGGGCAAAAGTCAAGCTGGAGACGAAAGGGGGCCCACACGTCACTTGACGACGTTCAAGTTCAATAACCTGGCCAACAGTTACACTCGCACACACACACACACATATACACACAGGCACTCATACAGAGGCAATTACCAAATAATGTGGCACATGCACATGAAGCAAAACGCCGGCAACGGCAGGGAAAGAAAACAACAAAAAATAAAATTGTATAAAGAAGAAAAAAAAAAAAGTAAAGTAAATTGAAACAAAATATGCGACGCTGGCGTCGCGAAGTCGACTGCTTACATAACAGCAAATAATGTTTAAGCAGCGGTAAAGCAAAGCACACTAAAGATAGAGAGAAAGAGAAGTAAGCACAAATAATGACAAACAATAACAAAAAAACGTTTCCAAAAAAACAAAGTACAAAACACAAAAATAAAAGCCAGCACGAGCAATCGAAATTACATTCGAAAAGGGGCAAAGCCAAAGCCAAAAAAAAAAACACAAAACAATCAAAGAAAAAAAAATCTGAATCTGGCAAATACAGAAAAAAAAAAAAACGAAAAACTGATCTGTATACGAAATTCGATTGAAGCACAACTACACAGCCAAAGATACAGATACAGATACAATAAAGTATCTGTGAGTTACTTTGGCTTAACATTTTTAAAAAATTGTGAAAAATATACATTGGAACGAGCCCAAATAGATGTTTAACAACTGTTAACGACTTAATCATGTGGCAATAATCAATTAAGCTGTTGATTAACACATAAGTATCTGACAGATAAATGCGGGTGTGGATAAAGATACACAAAAAAGAAAAGAACAAAAACTTACATTTTCCCCCAAAAGTGGCTTAAAATGTTATCAAAATTATATTTAAAACAAGTTTCAAACTGAAATTTGCAACAATTTGTTGCATTTGACAATGTTGTGCTTCACATAACACATAAAAGTATCCAACAGATGCACTAATTTCAGTTGCCTCCCAAGTCGGAAAAAGGTGCATATAAAAAGTTGCGAATGTAGTATAAAGTTTACAGTTGCCAAGATACTAACTTCGAGCAAAAGTAAGTCGAGCGTTGAAATTTGCCGAAAAACTGTTGCAACAAAATGTATCTGAAAGTTAACATGATGCACACAATTTCTAAATACATTTGGGACGTGGCACATAGCACACACAGCAAAGGCGTTCCCGACAACAAAATTTCATTAGTCAGCGGTTAGCAAAGCGCTGGCAGCGCAGTGGCAGCGCACTGGCAGAGCCGCCACAAATAATAATTAAAAAAATGTAACAGCAAATCAAATTGTGGCGCTGGCTAAGCACAAAATTCCACGCAAAGGCGCCGGCTTGAACATTCAAACTATAAGATACTTTCATCAGAGCATAGAAAATGGATAGAACTAGAAAGCTCATAATGCGTGCAAAACTTTTTGCTCCATTTTCAGTTGTTGTTGCTCTTGTTGTTGTTGTGGAGTTTTGTTTGTTTGTTAGTACATATATACATATATTTCATGGTATTTCACTCACGAATTTCATTTCGTCATAGGCATAAAGAAAGAAAATATTAGAATTCTTTGAACGTAACCAAAAAAAAAAAAGATGGCAGAAAACGTGGCACAAGCATAATCGTAATAACAATAATACACTGAAACATGTTCACATGAAAATGTTTTGTAATGAGTCAAGAGTGAAAAGGAAGCAGAGAGAGAGAAAGAAGGAGAGAGAGCGCGGAAAAGCGGAAAATGTGAGGCCAAGTGAAAAAGCATGGCAAATGAAAAACTAATTGTAGCGTAGCGAATTAGGCAAGCATCGAAGTTGGTAACAGATGAAGGAAACGGAATCCCAGAGAACTAGCGACATTCAACCAAACGACAACGAAAATAGAAAAAAAAATAGAAGTGAATTTCTATTCAAGTCACGGCTTAGACGCCGCAGGGTGCCACCCCCCTAATGCCCCTTGCTGCCGTCTCTCTCTCTCTCTTTAGCCTGTAATTGACGCAAGTTTCAAAAAGTGCTGCAACGCCAGCAGCGAACCAAAGTGCAGAAGCGATTGGAAGGGGTGCAAGGGTGCCGAGCTGGACTGGGGACGTGTGTACGGGGAGACGGATAAACGGGGGTAACGTCGGCGGGTGGAGCAGGCGGCAGCACGGCAGTTGTGTGCGTGGCATATTGAAAACAAAAGGCAGCCAGCAAAAGGCAATGACAGTCAGTCAGACGGGAGAGAGACACGAGAAGCAGGTAATAGAAAACCGTTAGCAGTCGCTGGTAATTGGCATTTAAAAGTATGTCGCATGTCGCACACACCAAAACGTAAAAAGAAAACAAAACACAACAACCGATGAACTGTGTATATGTGAATAGAATGAAAATGGACATGAGGAGGATGTCAATAAGCGAAATGGTATATTGCAAAGAGAAGCTGACAAATGGGATGCTTAACTATGAGATACGAGTACTTAATGATGGTTGGACTCCTTAAGTAAGAGTGTTATATTCGTAAGGATCAATATAATATATTCAAAACATTTCATTTAAGCAGACTTCAACTGACGATCACTTTTTTTTACAATACTGTAATCATATTTAGCAACTCCAAATTCAGAAGACAGATTTTTCAAAAAGTTGCACTCAGAGAATTGTCAATATCTTCGAAACCAGATTTCGGATTCTAAAAAAGTTTACTTTTTTGAATACGTTATAGATGCTTATTTGTGGGGGCGGGGGTAGGCGTTGCCAAATTTTTATACTCTGTTTTCCAAAATGGAAAAAAAGAGTATATTGGGTTTGTGAAATGTGCGTCCGTCCGTCTGTCTGTCTGTCCGTCTGTCCGTCTGTATGAACGCAGGTTTTTTCCACAGTTTTGAAGCTAGAGCACCCAAACTTGGTATACATGTTGGTATATACCATAGTAAGACAAAGTGTCAAGATCTCCCCCCCACCCCCACCCCTTCCCCCACAAACCGCAAAAACCTATATCTTCCACAGTTTTACAGCTAGAGTAACCAAATTTGACATACAGACTACTGACCACATCCTTGACCGACCTGCCAAAAAAAAATATGCCACGCCCACTACCGCCCCCGCAAATGAGCTAAACCTGTATCTCCTACACCCTTATAGCTAGAAACCCCAAATTTTGCAGTATGACTCCATTTGAACTCTTCGATAGATTGGAGAAAAAAAATTTTGCCACGCCCACCCCAGCCCCAGTAAACGAGCGATCATCTTGACAAGTACGCGTCTCGCTCTGCTTTGGGAGTTTGCAGCGTTCTGCACTTAGTAGAAAGAATTTTATAGTTTGTAGCATATATATACAAGTAGTCTTTAAAAGAATTTAATTTAATATACGTACAGAAAACAGAGTATATCGCAGTTGGGTGAGCCCGACTGCAACGTTCTTACTTGTTTTTAGTCAGATCAATCAATGAAGTGATTAGTAGCCTTTGTGCAAAATTTGGTTACTCTAGCTATAAAACTGTGGAAAAAAAACTGCGATATACATAGGTTTTTGGGGAAGGGTTTGTGCGGGAAGGGGTGGGGGTAGTTGGGAGATCTTGACACTTTGTCTGTCTGTGGTATATACCAACATGCATACCAAGTTTGGTTACTCTAGCTTCAAAACTGTGGAAAAAAACTGCGTTCATACAGACGGACGGATAGACGGACATTTCACCCAATATACTCTTTTTTCTTTTTTTTTTTACTTTGTAGGTGCTGAATATATTGATACATTTGATGATTTATTGATTGCAATTTTTGAATTGACCATTGAACTAATTGATAATTTTATGATTATTTTCAACCCTATTGCAAATGCTCAAGTCAGCTTAAGCCATAATTTTTATAATGATTTGGTTTAATATCTCAATAAAAGCTTACAATCAAAAAATTAATAACCAACAAATACCAACGAAATAATTAAGCAACAACAAAAGCCATTCATGTGAATCAATTTAGGCACTAGCTTTATACTGCAAGCATTCATAATGATTCACAATGAATACATTATAATATGCACTTAATAATTATGCACAGTGTATAACTGTGCAGCTTGAAATCTGAATTGCAATTTGTATACGAAATTATATTTACTTTGAATTACTTTTCACATTCGCTACTCAATTGACACTCGCACATGGGTCAATTTGAGCACTTGTGAATGAAAAGGATGCAATTGAATTCAACTAAACTTGATTTTGTCTGTTGGATGCCAAAGATGAGCTTGAGCGTTGACATTTAATACTGGATAAGCAGCTCATAACTCAAGCTAACCTTTGCGACATGAGTCAAGCAGTTTTTCAAATTGCACTTCTCGCACTCGTTCAATCTGTCTCGCTCTTTCTTAGAGTGGTTTTTCCTCTAAAAAAAAAAAATATAGCTTCATTAATGCAAGCAGATGACCTCGTTCAACTGTTCCATTTCACAAGCAATTCGCTGCATCTTATCTGAGCTTTTTGTACACTTTCTTTCGCATATGCACGCGACAGATGCAGATACACAAGTGGATACAGAAGTAGATACAGAGGCAGATACAGATACAGAGACGCAGAGACAGACGCAGATACAGTTGCATGCACATATTTTTTGTATCCCATACTCTCTGAGGGTACCGAAAACAATATATGGCGACATGAGATGGCAAACGACAATATGCCATATATCAAATTATATGAACGTGTACTTAAAAAACTACACTTCCGACCTTCGAGAGAGAGAACCAGCATGACATCCGGCAAATACACGACTCGCTATGCCAGTATCTCTACATATAAATGTATCTAGATACATGTGTATCTGTGTAAGTATGTATGTAAGCTACATGTGTATGCGTATGCAAGGCAATGCCTTGCAAGTAAATGACAAGAAAATATGAAAAAAAAAAACGAAAAAGAAAGAACAAAGCATAAAGAAAGCAGAGAGGGTAGCGTAGGGCAGGGTTAGCGGTAAGAGGCAGGGGGGGAACTGCATAACAGCGCGACATAAATTGAACTTTTTTTTTTTTTTGCTGAAACTTGTCGCGAACATACAAAACGCAAGACATTTGAGGGGAGCAAAGCCAAAAGGGGGCAGCACTCTCTTTACCCCAGCTATCACTGTCTCTGTCTATGTATCTCTTTCTCTGTCTCACTAGTGCGTGGCTTAGCACTTGGCGCAACATTCATAATTTGTGGTAATTGGAGTTTAAATCAAGAAAGTTTTTTGTTTTTGTTGCTTAAGTATTATAATGAACAGGTGTAAAAATTGATATTTTAACAAACAGCTCATTAATTAGTTACTTAAAAATGGCAGACTTGTAAAGTAATACATTATTTTTAATGCGCTTGAGAAACATATTTAACAATACAAATGCGAGCAAAAGCAAGAAAAGCTAACTTCGGTGAGAGGAAGATATATGTGCATATATTTTTAGAAAAAAGTGACACTTCAACCCTTCAAACCGATTTGCAACTTGCATCAAACATATTTTGAAAACAGACAAATACAAATTGTAGCAAATTTAAATTTAATTTCTTTTCATTTGAGTCAGCTGAGTAAAAGAAAAGTTATAAAAACTTGAAAAAAATGTTGTTAACAATTTTTATTGAAATTACTTTGACCTCTTTGAATGTGCAGAAAAAATTCAAATATTTTTATTCTTTGCTGCACACTTTGAATGTGTAATATGTCTTGATCGAAAACTATATGAACAATTGTGGTATAGAGCATAGAACTTAAACAAAAATATAATTAAAATATTTTGATATTAGCAACATGAAAAGCAGCACAGCTGCTGCTAATTTAGTATGCCAGTCAGGCATGAAATTCATTTGCAACTCGTAGTTGAAGTGTGACCACGACAACAGAAACAGCAATTCAATATTGATGGAAGAGAAAACAGAACAGTCTGTTAGACATTTCAACAATTGGCAGTTTCAAATACCAAAAATACAGATATCAAAGTGTTGGCAGCCAACACAAAACACAAAACAACAGCAAAGTAACTGACTTCAATTTGGGTTTTTGTGGTCCAACAGATTCATGGTTGTGGGGGGAAAAGGGGGGTACTGCACAACTATATCATCCATTATTACAATCAAGACAAATTGCATGGAATTGAACTGGCATACACTTTCATTACCTTTTATGCACAGTTGCACGACCTCCAATCTCCGCCCGCCTTCATCGCCTCGCTTAATCAATAGTCGATATTTGGCGTAATTCATGCGGGAGAGCCACAAGTGATGAGTGAGTTGAGACTCAACTGGGCTCAGAGGTATTAACTTGGCTCTAACTTGCGCAACTTTTAGTCCTCCTACCAACAAACTCCTTTGGGCTTAGACAAGTGAGCTTCATTTGCTGCTGAGTTCTTAAAGAATTGGCGTATTCATTCATAACTTACTATAATTAGTTCAATTCAATTAGTTCAATTGCAAGTGCAAAAGAGATGCTGCAAGGGGATGCAATATTTATATATATGTATACACTGTAAGTGTGTACACACTGACAGCTGACAAACAACCCTTGCTTGCAAGCCGTACAACCCTTGACGGCGAACTTTTGGCAATTAAAACTTTGAAATGAAAAGACAATAAAAATCAATTATTGTTAATAACAAGACGAGCAGCAGCAGCAGCAGCAACAACAACAACAAAACCAGCCAAAAAAGACAGAAATAAAAAAACAGGCAAGCACGAGGTGCATTCGAAAAGTTATGACTGTTGTAGATTTGTTAAATAATTTTCATTTATAATTTATTTATATTTATTTATACTTATTTATATTTTTTTATATTTATTTATATTGATTTATATACAAGGCAAAGCACGAGGTGCATTCTAAAAGTTATGACTGTTGTCGATTTGTTAAATAATTTTCATTTATAATTTATTTATATTTATTTATACTTTTGTTATATTTTTTTATATTTATTTATATTGATTTATATATATCTATATTTATTTATATTCATTTATATTCATTTATATTCATTTATATTCATATATATTCATTTATATTTTATATTCATTTATATTTTATATTCATTTTTATATTTATTTATTCGACACAGTAAAAAATTGAAATTTACAATAGTTAAATTAAAAAATATTTTTAAAATTAACTTTAAAAATAATAATATTAACAAGTAAGAATACTCTAGTCGAGTGTGCCCGACTACGAGAGTCCCTGCTCCCAACTTGCATTTCAAGCAGTTCAGCGGCAACACAAGCAAGCAGTCCACTTAACTCGTAAACTGCTTGTCAAACTGTTGTTTCTGCCTGCTGAGACAGGGGAAATAAGTTCTTCCATAACTTTGGTGCTATTTATCCGATCGTGTTGAAATTTACACATCCGAAAGACATTGATTAAACATACATGTGTACCAAAAATTAAAGCTTTATCTTTAAAATTGTGGCTGTGGGAGTCTTTTGCGATTTGCGGGGGTGCTGGGGGGTGCATCCGAAATTTGAAATAAACTTGATCTGCGTATGGTACCTTCATGTCAAGTTTGGTGTCTCTAGCTCTTATAGTCTCTGAGATCTGTGTGTTCATACGGACAGACGGACAGACAGACAGACAGACGGACATGGCTAGTTCGTCTCGGCTGTTGATCCTGATCAAGAATATATATAGTTTAAATAGTCGGAAATGCCTCCTTCTGTCTGTTACACACATTTGCAGTACTTTATAACTCCCTTTTTCCCATTTTTAATGGGAACAGGGAGTAAAAACAAGAAAAAAATGATTAAAAAAAAAAAATTTACTATAACAATAAAACGATTCAAAATTTTAAAATTTAACACAATATTTCTTATTTCCCAAATATAAAAAATATGACTTAAAACGATGACACTTTAAGTTGATATAAATTTGTATCTTACAAGCAAACTTATGAAACATCCCTCGTTTAATGAAAACACAACAAATGCCACCCCTTTAGAAAACTGGTCAGAAATGCAGCCTGAACGTTGCATTTAATTAACAGGAAAAAGACAAACAGGTCGGCGGAAAGGGGTACGATGAGGCCACCAGGAGTCTAGCGACTAATGCATTTCTGGCTACTCGGAGGCCTTGGACGCATTACTTGCAAAAGACCTTGCCGCAGTGGGGTGGGGCAGGCGGGCAGACGGGCAGACGGCCAAGCGTTGAATCAGGTAACAAAGTGCATACAGAGCACAAATGGGGAAAATGGTGAAAATTGCAAAAAGGGGTGGCATTTTATAGTACTAACCCCGCCGGCAAACGAAACGGCCTCGAGACGCACCACCGAAAAACGCACTCTCACTCGATTACTTCATCAAGAAGAGCACAGAACGAGCATGAGTAGATGGATGCTGAGGGGAAGGATGTTGGCTTTGATGCAAAGGCTGTTGCAATTGCTCTTCCTGCGGCTGATGCTGATGCTGACTAAGCCCAGGCACATATCCAGTGCTAATGTTGGCTCGGTCAGACGCATATGCAATCTATTTTTAACTGTCTGGCGGGGGCATCTGCTCGACTGACGGGGGTTGCATGTTTGGGCAGGGTGGGAGGGGGTATGGCGACGTAGTCTGTTGCTGGCTAGGGAGCATGCAAAATTTATTTGCCATGGCTGTTGATGCCACTGCCGCGTGCGTCACGCGTCCAGACGCAACGGCGTCGCCTCTGCACATGTTATGCACTTTCGAGCAGGTTGGGGGCGTTGGGCGTTGGGTGGTGGGCAATGGGCGGTAGGCGGTTAGCTATGCTGCTCTGGACATTGGAGTTTGTGTATCTGAGTGTGCTGTGGGCGTGGCTGTGCATATAGATAGGTGGGGGGTATCGTCTATACAACACAGCAAATTGCATGCTGCGGTCAAAAATTGGTAGCTTTTGATAGATGGCTCCCAGGCGCCATGCTATTGAAATGTTACTGAATGGAATAGTCCACGGGGAGAGTCCAGGAGGAGAGTGGATACTGAGCATATTGCTTAAATGACATCTGTTTATAAAATTATTGAAAATTTTTAAATATTAGCAATAAATATTCAGGAACCCGAGTTTTAATAGCAATAAAGTATCTCAGATAAGAACACGTTTTCGTTTAAAAATTGAGGTAACCAATTTCTTCTGTAAACTGCAAATTACAGAATTTCTGCAAACAAAATATCAAAACTTTTTGAGGAATTCAGAACAGCAATAAATTGCGTTTCCACAAACTTCGAACGGAATTGGAGTTCAGAACAGGCCTGCGAATCTATAATTCATTACTTGTTTATAATGATATTGGTATATATAATCCTATTTGGATCTATAATACTATTGATGGACATTTATCGATATTTATCGAACTAATAAACCGTAAGACTCGATTTAAAGGACAGCTGTTGAGATCATTAAACTAATTCTATGGCAGAATAAAGAGCTTTTAACTTTACAATAACTAAGCAACGATTTGTATAACATTGAGCATGTCGCATAGTTGAACGATAGTTGATCAGAATAATATATAATAGTCTTTTCGAAACACACGATTCTTAAAGCTGATCCCCACTTATCGTGTCACTTGGCGTTTTGTGTAAGCCGTGTGAAAACGTTTAACCTGCTGCAAGTGCAGTTAAGCGTGTTGAACTTTTTCATAAGATTTTTAGCGCATCCGGCGCCCAAGTGCACTTAATCACATGGAAGTGCCGGGCAGCCCCTAACAGTGCAGGGTGCAAGGGCCAAGAGAGGGCAGGTGGACAGTTGGGCTAGATGAGCAGGTGAGCAGATGGCGATGTTAGCACTTTTGAGACGAAAGACGACGTTCTAGTGACGCTTTGCACGGCACGTACGCAGCAGCGAGCAGCGCCTGAAGGCAGAAGGCATAAGCGAGTGGCAAGTGGCAAGTGGCAAGCAGCGTTGGCCTGGTCTAAGTCTCAGCTTTAGCTGAGCCAAAAGGGCCAAAGAGCAACACGGCCAAAACTCTTGAAATGACGAGAAGATGCTGCTTCATGTGCTAATTGCGCTGTCAAGTCAAGTGAAGTGTGCGTGTGTGTGTGTGTGTGTGCGTGTGTATGTGTGTGTATATGTGTGTGTGTGTGCGACGTGAGCAGACGGAAGCAACAGCTCAAATGCCAACTCAGACACACACAACAAATACATATACATATACACACACACACACACACACATATATAGTGTAGCACACATACATAAACTCACACCCACACACAGACACAAGTTTTAGCCATAAGTGAAGAGCAAAATTGTTGCATACTTTGCGCGGCCGCAGCAGCAACATTTCCGCTCTCCGAACATCTCAAAAAAGCGAGAATTTCCCCCACAACAAATAAATATCCAAGCTGAGCATTTTCCATACTTTTCTTCTTAACAACTTTTACAACAAATCGCATGCGGCTAAATCAATTTCTGTTTTAAGCAACGCGGCCCATTGAACAGTTGGCCAAATCACTTTTGTTATTTTACTTCTATTTCTATTATTTTGTGTACGATAAAAAATAACAAAAAAACACACACAAAAACAAACAACATTTTATCGGCATGCAGCGATAAAGCGTCGGCAAAGCAGACAACAACAGCAACAACAACTCAACAACAAAAACGAGAACAACAAATTTCGCTTCAACAGACGCCGCTGCCAATGGCCAAAATCGATTTTTCTCAACCCTCCCTCACAACACGGCGACTCTCTATCTCTATGAACTGTCTTTTGATATCATATGGAATGATGTCGCATGGTCTGTAGTCTGTACTCTGGTCTGGCTTTGTTCTGGCGCTGTCTGAATGCCCCTGAAGGCGCCGCAATAGCAACAAATGCGACAAGCGACAACAAACAATAAACAACAGACGTTGACGGGTAAGTTTTAAATGTTTAAAGTGCACATGAAATATTAACTAAAGAACAACTACTATAAAGCAAAACATCTTTTCACTCAGTGTTCCCATTAAAACTGGGGAAAAAGGGAGTTATAAAGTATTGCAAATGTGTGTAACAGGCAGAAAGATGCATTTCCGACTTGATATAAACGCGTCGATCTCAGAGACTATAACAGCTAGAGACACCAAACTTGGCATGCAGGTTCCTGTATACCGTACGCAGATCAAGTTTATTTCAAATCGGATGCACACCCCGCACCGAATCGAAAAAAACTCCCACAGCCACAATTTTAAAGATACAGCTTTGATTTTTGGTACACATATATGTTTAATCAATGTTGATCAGCTGCGTAAGTTTCATTACGATCAGATAAATAACAGGCAAGTTATGAAGGAAAATATTACCCCCGTCTCAGCAGGCAGAAACAACAGTTTGAGAAGCACTGGACATGTTAAGTGCGCTGCTTGCTTGTGTTGCCGCTGAACTGCTTGATTTGCAAGTTGGGAGCAGGGAGTCTCGTAGTCGGGCACACTCGACTAGTGCATTCTAACTTCTTTACTATGATAACTTGGTTTCGATAAAGAGAAAACGAAACCATTCCATTCGGAAATCAGAATAGTAATTTGTAAATCGTTCGGAAATCATTCGTTTTCTCTTTTCAAAAAAGTACTGAATTCAAATTCGTTCTGAAAAGTAGTTCAGCATCAGTTCTAAAACATTTTCATTTAGGTGATCTGAATTTCGTGTTGAATAATATCGAAATTGCTATATATTGAGTAACCCTACTAGAAAACATATTTAAATGAAAATACAATTTAGCCTTCGAATGCAGTTACTTGAAAAACGTGTTTTGTAACCTTCATCTACAAATTTATTGTTAAAAATAAATTAGTTCTTAAAATAATACTCAATAGCTAAACAGACGTCTAATGCATAAGAAAATATAAAATTGTCATTCAGGCCTGTTGCCATTTACGATTCAAAGCAGATTGTATTTTGTATTGAATATCGACAGAAGCGAATGCGTGTTCCAAAGTTTTGTGGACGACTGTAGCCTAGTAGGAAGGCGTTCTGCTGCGACACACAAAACCTCGGGTTCGATTCCCAGTCAAGAAAATCGTCCAGGGGGCAATGACCACCATTCATGATATACATAGATATTTGTATATATTTAGTATTTCAACTCATGTTAAAAAAAGCTAGAAATATTACTATTTTATTCGAAAATAATAATACAATTTAGAAAAAGATTCATAATCAAAAGTTCGCAAAAATGAGAACAGGCTGGATTTACTTGTTTTATTCTAGGAGCGAAATAGCAAAAAGTTTCCCAAAACAGCAGTCAGTTCCACTTTTGATGATATTTTGAAAGTGGAATTGAAAACAAGGCAAAAAACTCAAGCCATTTGTTCGAAATCCGAATCAAAAAAGCGAGCACCCTTTAACCGACCAGCATGAAATGTAATTCATATAACAGAGTGAAAGCACTCTCTACTTGAAAGCTTAAAGAGCCACTTGCAAACTCCAATTCAACCCCCAAAAATAACGGGAAACAGTCGAAAACTTTATCAAGAAATTCTGGTCACCACCCTCATATTACTATCAGCAGAGTGGGTTCTACGCAACATTGGGGTGAGCCGTACCCCCTGCTCTGATTGAATAGACCAATAGATGACATAACTATGTGCTTTTTCAATATGACTCTGATGGGGGTAGCTAAAGCCCCGCATTTCTCAGGTAGTAAGATATTAGGGTTGTTCACATTTTCTTGCATTTCTTTCATGAGATAGTGTTTGAAGATAGCTAAAGAAAACCTACTTATAGCTATTAAATTATGTTATTATGATTACTTTTATTTGTGAAGTGGTTTTTGAGGTTAAATTCATATAAACATTAATGCTTATATGTATGATGGGATCGCTCAGAAAGTACCATGGGAGTCCTATTTGTTCTAAAAAACTTTAGGACATTTTAATAATCTTTCAAATCTGTTATAACTAATCTCTGCTCAGTTTTAATTATCAAATCAATCAACTTAAAATAACTGAATATCGAAATCGTTATCGTTATCGTTAACGATAAACATTGATTTGTACTCACCCTAGAATGCATAGTGACGTCGTTTTCGCCGGGCTGTTGGACGCCGGTGCGTATCTTTTTGTTCTGGGGTCCCTCGCTGACGACAATGGTGGCACCTCCACCACTTACACTACTACCTGCGACGGCTCCACCGACTCCACTGCCGTTGCTTGCGCCGTTATAGGGCATTGTGGTTGCCGGATTGAATAAATACGAAGCCTCCGTGCTGAGCAGTATTTTTTTCGAAAGAATCTTGGCGGTTGGGGCCGTAGCCGTTTTTTTTTTAAGACAAGAAGGGATGTTGTTACACTAACAAATAAACACTAACGAAATGTTGTGTTGTGTTCTTGTGTGTGTGTGTGTGTGTTGTTGTGTGTTGGTGTAGGTGGTTGTGTGTAAGTGTTTGTGTGTTGCAACCACTTGAGCGGAGTATGTACCGCACACGACTCCGCAAATGGACAAAAACGATTGTTCAAAAATGTTGAATAAACGCGCGCGATTTGAGCTCCTTTATTATATATCGAGCTATATAGTATATATATATAGTATATTAATAATACATATATACTTAATGTTCTGCTTTCAAACACTTTCAACTTCTTTCTTATTGCACTTTTAATTTGCCTTGTTGTTAAAAACTTTTCGCTTGGTTTTCTTTTCTTTTCCTCTCCTTTGTTGTGTTGTGTTTTCTTTTTGTAGAATCAGCTGCAAAATGGAAAAACACAAAGCAAAAGAAACTGGTTAATAAATATATATATGCATTAAAAACAAACAATTTAGAGAAAATTCTAAATGCGAATTGAGCTGAATGCTAAAAACTTTCCAATGCAATCAAATTGAGAGAAAACATGAAATATATTTTACTTAAAAGATATAAAGTTGTAAAAAAAAGGCTACATATCTATTCAAGCATTAAAAAGAAGATATAAGATTATAATAAAGCTTTGTTTTCCATTTCTCTACCGCAAAGAAAGTGGAAAATCATGCAAGTCAAAAAGATATTTCATGGAGCTTAGGTCTTGAAATCTAAAAAGAATTGTTCTACTTCTTCAAAACTACTGACATTCAATTCTACAAATAATAAATGTGTTTTTTCTAAATTAAGCAAACTATGGTTTTCCAACTGACTCATTAGAATTTCGAGTTATCTTGAATTCAATAAATTAAAAATAACTTTATATCTTCGTTGAAGACGGACTTGAAACAAAGCTCATCGTAATAGTTTCGATAACATGTTCGATAGGCAACGATTGTTAGTCTTAAGCGTGATTCATTTATATCGAATATATCATGAAACTCTGAATTGATGAGGAATTACTTTTCAACATAAAGTGAAATTGAGACAAAGTGAAAAGTTGTCCAAAATGCTAAAACTATTAATTCAAGATTATAATAAATAGGTTTTTAAAAAGTAAAAACTAAAATTTCCATTAAATAAACATAGTTATTTTTAAATCGACAAAATTTTTAAATCGAGTAAATGTTTTATTTTGAATTATTTCAAACATGCGTAGCTTTTTAAATACTAGCAAATCATATTGATAAGTTGATATTGATATCAACAAAAATTGTAATTGAAACAATTTGTAATGAGCAGAGTACTTATTTAATTCTACTTTCAAGCAGCATTTGGTTCTTTATTATGGAAATGTGCTCAATTAAGCACAATCATATCAATCATATATCGATTGGCATTGTATAGCAACATTTTTACTTATCTGATCAACCCATCAAAAAATGGCATAATTTTTAAATATGCAAAAACAATTTTATTGGTTACGAAACAGACAGTTGAAAGCATATGGAAATGTGACAAAAATTGTAGAAAAATAAACTACAAAATTGATGTGTCATATTTTTGAAAGATATAAAAAATAGATCAGTTTTCAGAATTAAAAATTTTTATGTTTTTTGAAACTGAATATGTTTTTTGAAACTGAAAATATTGAGGTTATGTTCGGTTTGAAATCTTCTTAAACATTCAAAATATTCTAAGTTCTGTTGATCTTATTGATCTAGAATTGAATTATATTTCCAATGCAATCTAAGCACATAATATTGTTAAAAGTGAAATTGGAAACATTTAAAGTGAATTCAAATTCGCAAAATCTTGACTAAAGTGCAAACTGGAACAGACAGCTCAAAATGTGATATAAATATAATTATTGTGTTCACTTTTTTAATGTAGCTAACCAAATATAATAATAAAATTGGGAAAACCACTTTTTAAGCAAATTCTTTTTTAATTTTATTTTACTTTTTTTAAATTTTTTTATTAGTTTTTATTTAATTATTATCAACTAAAAACAGTCAACGCAATATAAAATAATAAAAATTTAAACTTTAAAAAAAATAAAAAAATTAAAATTAAATTTCGACAATAAATTACAATTAAAATTATTTAAGCAATTTTAATAGACTAACTGGTTAGTTTAAACTTTAAAGCTAATTCACTAAATTCTAATTTTAACTAAAGTATAAAAAAAATTAATGTAAAGAGAGAATTCGTTTCTAATTTTCTTAATTAGAAATTAATTAATTAGATAAATAGACTATTTTATAAATAACCGTCTGCAATTAATGAAATGTTGCAACAATGGGAAAAAAGTCATTCTAGTTGGAAACCAGACCGCATAAATCAGCGCAACAACAACAACAGACGAGAAGAAAATGTTAAAGTGCACACACAGAAATTGCAGAAACAACCCTCGTGAGGCTGCCAAAAAGAAAAAGCAAACGAAAAAGAAGAAGCAGACGGCTGCCAAAAAGCGCCGGCAAAACAGCAGTGGGAAAAAGCGAAAGAAAAAGTGTAACGGTAGAAAGGAATATGGCCGAAATGTCAAAATGACTTTGCAGAAGAAGCGCAACAAAGCGGACGGACAAACTAACAAATGACAGCAACAACAAATGCGAACCGGAAACGAAATGAAAATGAAACACGTTGTAACGGCAACATTTTAACTGCGGAAAGTCGCGTACAAACGTAAACTTGAAAAAGTTGTTACTTGTGTTCTGTTGTTTTTTTTTTTTTTTTTGGGTGCTCTCAACCCTTATGGGAAAATGGAAAAGCGTACGATGGAGAATGAAGAACGGAAAACGGCAGCGGCCGCTTTGTTTGTGGGGGCGACTTGTCAAAATGCCGGGGGTTGATTTTTCATTAATAAAACGCACGCAGCAAGCAACAAAACGATAGCAAACGAACTTTTCTCCACTTTGTTGTTGTTTTTTTTGTATTTTCCCTATTATTATTATTTTTTTGCGTACCGAGCTTGAAAATGGCGGCCGCGTGTTGCCAACAATAACAATTTGATATTAGTCAGGCTTGAAATTTACGTTGAATTTTCAATTTGTTATTCACTCTGGATTTTACAATTGTTTGGTATTTATATTGTTGTAATAAATAAATGCTTAATTAACATTATGCACATTGCTTTTTTTTTTGTATTTTTTTTGCAACTATTTTATATATTTTTTTTTTGGGTTTGTTTAATTGAGCTGATGCGAAAGAAAAACTGCACTCTGTAAATTTGAAACTGTCAATGATGTGTGCTTTTTTGTTTTTGTAATTTTTGACAGTTGGCTTTGGTTTTGCGGCGCCTACTTACATTCAACTTGGGCAATTGACAATTGAATTGGAATTCGCTGCTGCGTTCACAAACACACACATATCATCATAACATATATCACACGCATACACATATATAGTTTTGTTGAAGTTGCATGTAATTTTGATCCGTTATATTGAAGACTTCTGCTGTTGTACACTTCGGCGCCGCGCTGGCGAATGACGGTCAAATAAGAAATGAAAACCTGTGAGAGCGTTGAACGTCAACATCGGCGGCAGCGGTGGCGGCTCTTTCGTGCAGCACAGCCAGCACACACACGAAGCGTCAACAGCGAGACAGCCACAGCGGCAGCAGCAAAGAGAGCGAGCACGCACGACACACAGGTAGCCGCCAACAGCTGCACATGAATACTGCAAATGGTCGATAGGGGTTGCAGTGAGAGAGCAATACGAAATGGACATTGAGAGAGAGAGAGTGAGAGAGAGAGGGCGAGGAAGAGAGCATGGCCAGCAGCAACAGCGAGCGTGTGAGAGAGAGAGAGAGTGCACAGAGTGCAGGCAGCGAAGAGCAAAAGTACCTTGTGCTTTTTTTTTTTCTCGCTGCCCTTTTTGTTTGGCTATTTCGTGGGTGGCAGCAGCACCTACCGGTTACGCTTGTTGTTGTTGTTGTTGTTTTTGTTTTTACGAAGCAAAACAGCAAAGCAAACGACGCGCTAAGAAAAGTGTTTTGTACAATTTTGTACAGATTTGGAACACACACAACATAAAATTAAGCACATATTAACATACAGTTACACTTATAATGTATTTAGATAAACATGCAAGTTCTAGGCACAGCAATAAAATAGGAAAAACAACACTTTCACCCGTTAGGCGTCGGCTTTTCTTCTTACCTTGTTTTGTTTTTGTTTGTGTTTTTTTTTTTATTGTTGCTCGTTTTGCACGATATTGCACGTTTGTTGCACTTGATTTATAACAATTTGTGTTTTTATTATGTACTTTTTGTTGTCTAAATTCGCATGCAAGCGATTTTTGTTGTTTTTATTTTTGATTTTTGTTGTTTTGTCACTGCTATCGCGTGTGTCTGCTGCTTACTTCTCGGCGGCCCTTTTTAATACACAAACAAAACGAATGCGGCGGGCTAGACAGAGATGCACATACAAAATGACAGAGACGGTGGCACTCAAAAACAGCGCGAGTGTGGCGAGAACGAGAGCAGCAACACAATCGAGTTGAGAGTTTGTCGGTGTGTGTGTGTGTGTGTGTATTTGTGTTGAATGTGTGTCGCTGTGTGAGTGTGTCTGTGTGTGACGTCGACGTCAATGCGGCGGGGCGAGAGAGAGAGAGTGAGTGAGCGAACACAGCGCACGCAATGGAAAAACTGGCGCGGCGACAACGTCAACGGACGACGCGCGGAAGTATTTAATTAAGCCAAAAATGTATATAATTTAAATTGATGAGTATATGCAAAATGCACACACACATGCACGCACACGTTGATAATATGTTTGTAAGTATTTTGTTGCGCTATTGCACAACATACAACACAACAATAACAATACACAATTGCCGTCTCTCGTTGAATATTTTTTTTTTGATTTCAACTGCTTTGTGTGCGCTTTTCTGTTGCTAATGTAGGTTTTCAACCGTGCGCCACAAAGTCTCAATACGTACTGAGAAAATGAGCGGCGCGTTCAGTGGCAAAAAACACCATTTACCCACATTGTGTGCGAGCAGTACGGCATGTGCGCGTGTAATCGCTCTCTTTTACAAGCGTGCGCACCTCCACACAGCTGTACGACATACACACACACACCACTCGCAACGCAAGTGCTGCTGGGAGAGTAACCAGAGCGCACGCAAGTGAAATGTGCTTCCTCTCGCTCCCACTCTCCCACTCAGTGTTGTAATGAGCGCCAGAGCGTCGTTTTCACTGTGTTTATGCATACATATATATGTATATCTGTGTGTGCGTACGATTGGCAACGCGTTGTTATTGTTGTTTGTGACTGGCAAAATGTTGGAACAGTGGGCAAAGGCTTATGAAAACGTTGCACGTGTAAGAATATTGAAAAAAATATATATTCCAATACATTAATGTATTTGTGTTTAATACAAATATATATCAACACTTTATATATCTTAGCGATGAAAACTGTGTTGATATCTCAGCAATGTTTTTTTTACAATTATTAGAAAATAAAGTCAATTTGAAGAACAATAAGTTTTCTAGCATCTAATTTTTTTCTACCATAAGCCTTTTAAATCCATTTATATATTCCTTGAGAAATCGTTGATACTCGATCTTACATTTTATTTAAAATTATAGAAATTCTTTATATACTATTTTTTAAATTTCAACAATATCATAGTTTTATGATTTTTGCAACAAACAAGTTTGATTTAGCCACTGTGCAACGGTTCTTCAGTTAGCATTACATTGTCAAATCGATAAGCATTTTATCGATAAGTTGTCTGATTGTTGGCTTGTTCATGCTCAACCAGTTAAGAGCGTCTGCATATTGTTTTCTCTTAAATGCATGCGCTTCTCTTTAACGTGCCTTCTCAGCGCAGCTCTCGTTGCGTTTTTTGAATGCATCATTTTCATTACAGACTCTTTTTACAGAGCACTGTTATTTAACAGGCAACATGGATGCAAAATTATTTTACATTAACAACAATAAATAAAGTAAATTTAATTAGCTGCGAAAATTGGTTGATTAATTGTCATTTTTGTTAAAAACTGAAAATCATCTGTTCTGTCTTTGTTAATTTCGGGTTTGCCGTTTTTTCGCTAAATTAGCGGTTGTCTGTAACAATTTTTAACAGCGATTTAACATGCAATTAGTCAGATATTCTGTTAAATTTATCATTTTTATGATCCTGTGTCAACTTTAACAGCGCTGCCGATCAGATTTTCCACTTAACAGAGTTTAACGATTTTGAAATTCTCGATGGATTTTGCAGTATTTTATGGTGTGGGGGTGGTTTTTGAAAAACGAATAAAATGAAAATTTCACCATCTAATTTTGATTTTTGTCCAAAAACTTAAAATCGATCTCTTTACGCTATAATTTTACTGTTTGGCATCAGTGGTTGTTATCCTCTTCCCGCAATCTGCCATTTTGGCAAAAAATCTATAAAAAAAAAATAATAAAATTGGAGATCTTGAAACTTTGTCTGCCTATGGTATATACCAACATGTACACGAAGTTTGGTTGCTCTAGCTTCAAAACTGGGAAAACCTGCGTTCATACGTACAGACGGACATTTCACAAACCCAATATACTCTTTTTTCTTTAATTGTTTCAAAAATTTAAAAAAAAAAAAAAAGTTTAAAAATTATATAGTTTCGTAATGAACAAAATTTTGAGGCTGCGCGGCTAACTGGGCTCAAAACTTCAAATAAACAAAGCAAAAAATCCATGATGTAGAACAAATTGTATAGTAAATTCAAAAAAATTAAAAAAGAGTATAAAAATTCTTTATCAATACTTTAATAAATAATTTAATTTCCATGGTTAATGAAATTAAGAACAGTTTGTTTTTTAAATTTTAGCTTGATGCTTTACAGGACTGTATTAATACTCTTCTTTTGCCATCCCCACTCGTCTATTGAAAGTAGAACGCTTAAAAAAAAAAATGGAAAAATGTTTAAGCAAAGAAATGCTGCATACTTTTATTAGATTCGGGAAGGGACAGAGGAGTTGTGCTGGACAACAATGGTAACGAGGGCAGTCAAATAGCTGGACATGTCCATGCCACGCCTCCTCTCTATACGCCGCCATATGGACACCCCACCGCCCCCGCACTTAAGTCGTATATATACACATGAATGCCGCTCCGATGGCGATGGTTACGTGTTTTCCACTTCACTCCGGTCTGCTTGGCATTGGCATCCTTTCGGTCATGCATGTCCAAGGCTGGGCGCTTTGCTTAATGCCAAAGTGCAGGACAACAGCAACAGCAGCAACAACAACAGCAAATGCTGCAAGCTGGCTGGTAAACAACATAAACTATTTAGTCTATGTATGCGTGTGTTATGTGCGTGTCTATGTGCGTGGGTGTCTGTGTGTATATGTGTGTGTGTGTGGGGTGGGTGTGGGTGTCTGCATGCGTGGGCGTGGCCAACAATGCCATTCAGCGTGGGCTCTATCTAACTCCTGGCCTATACCCTTCAGCACAAGTTGGCCATAGGTCTTTCAAATTTATCTAAATTTGTGCAACAGGCATAAGAAAGCCATTTCAAGTTCACAATGGATGAGATTTTTGATTAACATTGTTAATTTATTGATATACAATTACTTGGGTAAATATATTGCTATACATTAGGAAAATTTCGACTTGCAATGCTTTAAACTCCACAATTATCCAACTCTCATAAGTAGGTTTGCCAAGTGGCCCCTATCCGAAGTATGTTTAAGTATACACGGGATTCCTCGGAACTCCCATTCCAATCACATCTCAGAAATTATGCCAAGTTTGCTCTAGCCTCAAAATTTGCTTTCATACGGACAGACAAACGGACATTCAATAGTCATATTGAAATGTAGAGCATAAAAAGTGTGGTTAAGCACAACCATTCTGACTATATTTTTTGTTGCAGTGTTTGGCTTTAAGCCCTCAGCAATTGGACAGAACTCTTGGCCAATGTATGCATCATAAAGCATGGACTTAGCCGTGTTTATAACGGTTTCGGTACAGTCAAGCGCACTTATCGATACAATCCTTCCCATTTCTGTTCTGTTTTTCCAGCTGTTTTATTATTGTTGCCATGGCTGCTACACTTGTTGCCGTTTGCTTTCTTTATTCGTTTCCTTTTCTGTTCAAACAACAACAATTTCTTAGCCATAATAAACATACTTACTTTTGTGCACTTTTGATATGTTGTTTTGTGGTTTAAATAAATATTTTTGTACAATTTTTATAAAATAGATAAAAGTACAGAATATATAATATAATATTATATCGAAGATTGTGACGGTAAATCGGTTCATATCGTTCCCTAAACAAAAAGTTGAACACTTTTTTTTCGTGTTTGATCTAAAAATGTATTATTCCATTACATTTAAAAACTAATTATTCATTTAACCCATTTAAAAGACAGTGGAACAGCTTTTGAAATAAGGTTTGCATATTCTTAATCAGTATGAACAGCAGAGTCATGTCCGTCTGTCCGTCCGTCTGACTTAGATCTAGAGTTCTTGATGAAACTTGGCACAGATGCTTCTTCTTTTTGTAGGTAGTACCTATATTTGAATTGGCCAGATCGGAACACTATAACATATAGCTGCCATAATAACGATCGGTTGAAAAATAAGTTTTTGCATCAAAACTTTTTTGTTTTTCAAAATAACTCAAGAAAACTCACTTTGCCTAACTTTAGGCACTTTCCACACATGCTGACAAAATTGCATCAAAATCGAACTTCTATAGCTTCTAGCTGCCATAGGAACAATTTGTTGAAAAATAAGTTTCTTGTGCAAAAGTTTATTGCAAGGGTAACATTTCGTTCTTGTTTATTTATACTTTTGTTAAAGCTCTAGTGTCTATACCTTTGTTTCTTTAGGTATGTAAAGCGAATTCTATTACTTTAAATGTCAACCAAATCGAATATAATTTATCAAGCTCTGTAAGCATCTGCTTTAAGATTTATTTACTCAACTCATTCCGTATTGACGCTAGATTCAAAATGAGCCCATTTTCCGTACTTCTCTTTACGTTTTTAATTGCTGAAGTTCTGTGCAAACCCTGTGCAAAAGGTTTTAAGAAGGCGATGGTGTGTGTAAAGAACAATAATCCCGGACAGACAACAAGAAGACAATGGAAATACTCAATGAATATTACTGAAGATGAACCAGATAACATAACAGTTGTTGAAAGTTCTATGTATGTTTCTGAAGAAAAAAATAAAGATGAAATTTAATATAAAACAAGTTAGAATGCTCTAGTCGAGTGTGCCCGACTACGAGACTCCCTGCTTCCAACTTGCACTTCAAGCAGTTCAGTGGCAACACAAGCAAGCAGCGCACTTAATTTGTCCAGTGCCTGTAAAACGGTTGCTTCTGCTTGCTGAGACGGAGGTAATAGATTATTTCATAACTTTGGTGTTTTTTATCCGATCTTAATGAATTTATCTCAGCTGATCAACATGATAAAACATACATGTGTACCAAAAATCAAAGCTTTTTCTTTAAAACTGTGGCTGTGGGAGTTTTTTTCCATTTGCTGGGGTGCGGGGGGTTGTATCCCAAATTTGAAATAAACTTGATCTGCGTATGGTATACAGGAACCTGCGTGCCAAGTTTGGTGTCTCTAGCTCTTGTAGTCTACGAGATCTGTGTGTTCATACAGACAGACGGACAGACAGACAGACGGACAAGGCTATATCAACTCGGCTACCATCTAGGCTTCCGAAAGAAATCTACCTTTTAAACCTTATCTTAAATAACTGAATAATATTCGATTATTTTGCATATCAACCAAATCAATTATAATTTATCAAACTCTTTACTACTGCTGTAACTCAGTCTGTATAAACTTTTCTTTAGAATTCGTTTTTTAAAGGCTGGAGTTCAAAAGAAAACAAGTTAAAAATAAAACCATGGACATATCTAACTGAATAATATTTAAGATGTGTACGATACAATAAAATAACAGTTAAAAATATAAGTTTAAAACAAAATTTTCAGTTCCCAGCGACATTGACTAGCTGTTTCTTAAAAGGATTAAATCTGAAAAATAATATAAAATACTTTAATTATAAAAGTTTTTAAGATTCTGTTGAATTTACCTACAATTGTTCAATGTGCAATGGTTCACATGTATGTATCCAAAGCTCTAGATTCTAGAGTCTAGAAAACAGTTTGTAAGTTTTTATAAACCGGCCATATAAATTGAGCAATTTTGGATATAACGTATTCCAGCCAAGCAAATCGAATCTGAATTTATATAATCATTTTACAGTTGCTTATCAATGCCGTTATGTAGAAAAAGTATATGTCGAATGGTGCTGCAAATTGATTATAGTGTGCATCGAATCGGAAAACAATATAATCAAGAATACTGATTTATAAATTTTGTTGCTTCTTAAGTCAACTTCCACACATGGAACCACAATAAGGATCTTTCGATATACCGTGTGAGGAAATCTACCGTCTCTAACATAATCTTAAATAACTAAAACAAATTCGATTGTTTTGGATCAAATATAATTAATCAAGCTCTTTATTGCTTTAAAAGTTAATTTTGCTTTTTTCAACTTATTCTGTATAAGGTTTTGATTCAAAATGAACCTAACTTTCATACTTCTGTTTACATATTTAGTTGCTGAAGTTCTAGGGCAAGGTTGTCCAGCAGGCTATAGAACAAATGGATTGCGATGTGTAAAGCGTACACCAACAAAAAGACCTTTTGGATAACATGTAGCGTATTTTCAAACTAAACAATATCATATAATTATATAAAACAAACGATACAATAAAATAACAGTTAATAATAAAACTTTACAACAACATTTTCAATTCTCAGAAACATTGACTAGCTGTTTCTTAGGAGGATCAAATCTGAAAAATAATATAAAATACTTTAATATATGTATAATACTTTAATATAAAGCATACATCGAATCGGAAATTGATATAATCAAGAATACTGATATAACGGCAAAAAATAAAATTTGTTATTAAAAATTTTGTTGCTTCTTAAGACAACTTTTACAAATGGTACCACAATAAGGACCTTCAGATATACCGTCTACCCTACGAAGGAAATCTACCGTCTCAAACCTAATCTTAAATAACTAAAACAAATTCGATTATTTTGGATCAAATATAATTAATCAAGCTCTTTATTGCTTTAAAAGTTCATTTTACTTTTTTCAACTCTTTCCGTATAAGGTTTTGTTTCAAAATGAACCTAACTTTCATACTTCTGTTTACATATTTAGTTGCTAAAGTTCTAGGGCAAGGTTGTCCAAAAGGTTTCAGAAGAGCGGGCCTGCGATGTGTACGGCCTAGAGCAACAAAAGGACCCTGGGGATAACATGTAGCGTAGTTTGAAGCTAAACTAAATCATGTATTTATATGAAATATACGATTGAATAAAATAACAGTTAATAATAAAACATTACAACATCTTTTATTGTCTCTTTTAGATCAAATAAATAGAACTGAAATAACAAGGAAATCTACCGTCTCAGCCGAACCAAACTAAACCATATTTTTTACTTTATATGTCAACCAAATCAAATATAATTTAACAAGCTCTGTTAATATTGAAATTCAGACTTTGTTCGCCAATTCATTGTGTGTAAAGTGTTGCTTCAAAATGCACCTGTCTTTCCTATTTGTTGTTGCAATTTTAATTGCTGGAGCTCTGGGGCGTGCTTGCCCACCAGGATACATCAAAATAGGCAACAATTGTTTGGAACTCCTGTCTTTGAAATAAAGTGTTTGAAATAACTATACAATATAACATTTTTGATCCAAAATATATATTTGTTTTTATTTTTTTTTTATTTAGTATAATAAGACGTTAATAAACAGAATCTTGCAATGCAACCATAATCAATTGCTACGCTAGTTGCAGCCATATCGGAAATATTTACGAAGAGTTATACTTTTCTCCGAGCTTAAAAGTAAAACTAATTGCGTTTTAAAAAAACAAGTAAGAATGTTAGAATAATCGAGTGTGACCGACTACAAAACACTCTGTATCCAGAACTGAAATCAGTGTTCTGAGATGCAGTCACGTAGTTTTCTTTGTATTTTCTATAATAACATCAATTTTTAAGTGCAATATCACTCACTTTTTTCCGATCTCTCTTTTTTTTAAATTCAATAAACGATTACAATTTAACTCTCTTTTTTTTTACGTTGTCATATACATAAACACTTCAAAATGGTTTTCAATTAAAACTATTATTTTTAGTCCCATATGGGTAAAAGGGTGTAATGAAGTACTGCAAATGTATGTAACAAGCAGAAGGAGACGTCTCAAAAAAAGGGCATTACATTCTTGATCAACATCAACAGCCGAGTCGAACTAATCATGTCCGTCTGTCTGTCCGTTGTGATCTCGGAAACTACACCAATAGAACTACACTAAAAACAACAACACTCGACTAGAGCATTCTTCTTGTTTTATGTGTAATTTGTTTCTTGAAAAGTGATTTAAATGAAACATGGTTATATAAAATAATTATAAATAAATTGCCTGATGCACATCGAAGCGAATAATTGTATCACAAATATGACTGACATATTCGAAATAACTACAATTTTTAAATACAAAATTTCACGGCAATGACCCTTAGATCTACTATCTACCCTTCCGAAGGAATCCTACCGTCACAACCGAGCCTAACCCAAGATAAATAAAACAAATCCATTACTTTGCATGGCAATCAAATCAAATATAATTTAACAAGCTCTGTTACTATTCAAAATTAGTCTTAGTTCGCCTCATTGTGTATAAGGTGTTGCTTCAAAATGCACCTATCCTTTCTATTTGTTGTTACATTTTTCATTGCCGGAGCCCTGGGACAAACTTGTCTGCCTGGATACATACAACTGGGTATGCGTTGTATTAAGCAACGACCCAAAACCACTAGAAGAAGACCATATGGATAAAATTTACACGATTTTTCAAAGTTATTACCTGGCTTTGATATAAAGTGTATGCAATAACCATACAATAAAATAACAGTTGCAAATACATCTATGCAGCAACATTTTTGATCCAAAATAGATATTTGTTTTTATTTTACATTAAAATAATTCCGAATAAATACGGAAAGAAACATGAACTTGAACATTTTCCAATAAAAAATAAATAAATATATCATTTAGGTAACAAGATAAATACATTTGGCTTAACATTTCTAGAATGCAACCATAATCAATTGTTACGCTATTTGCAGCCATAATGGCAATATTTGCAAAAATATATACTTTTCCCCGAGTTTACCCCACCTGTATTCAGCTTTCTAACTTTTAAACACAAAATTTCATGGCAACGACCTTCAGATGTAACTCTACCCTTCCGAAGGAAATCTACCGTTTCAACCGAACCTAACCCAAGATAAATAAAACAAATCCATTAATTTGCAATGCCAATCAAATCAAATATAATTTAACAAGCTCTGTTACTATTCAAACTCAGACTAAGTTCCCACCATTGTGTATAAGGTGTTGCTTCAAAATGCACCTGTCTTTACTATTCGTAGTTGCATTTTTAATTGGCGGAGCCCTGGGACAAACTTGCCCGCCAGGAAACATACAAGTAGGTAGGCGTTGTGTTAAGCGACGTCTCACTACTCCCCGAACAAAAAGATCACGGATATAAGATTAAGTATGTTTTCAAAGTTTACACCTGGCTTTGAAATAAAGTGTATGTAATAACCATACAATAATTGATAATGATTTGCAGCAATATTTTTGATCCAAAATAGATATATTTTTTTTAAATTGAAATAATTCCGAGCATTTGGTTTTAGATTTCTAGAATGCAACCATAATCAATTGTTACGCTATTTGCAGCCATAACGGCAATATTTACAAAAATATATACTTTTCCCCGAGTTTACCCCACCTGTATTCAGCTTTCTAACTTTTAAACACAAAATTTCATGGCAACGACCTTCAGATCTAACTCTACCCTTCCGAAGGAAATCTAACGTCCCTACCGAACCTAACACAAGATAATTAAAGCATATCCATTACTTTTCCAATCAAATCAAATATAATTTAACAAGCTCTGTTACTATTTCAATTCGGATCTCATTGTGCATAAGGTGTTGCTTCAAAATGCACCTGTCTTTTCTATTCGTTGTTACAGTTTTAATTGCCGGAGCCCTGGGACAAACTTGCCCGCCAAAATACATACAGCTGGGTCTGACTTGTGTTAAGCGACGAAGCTTTACCACAAAAAGAAGATTATTGGGATAAGATTAAGAGTATTTTGAAATAAAGTGCATGTAATAACCATACAATTATTAGAATATGCGGCAATATCTTTGATTCAAAGCACTTCTGTGTTATAATAATTCCGAAAAATACGGAAAGAAACATAAATTTGAACATTTTTAAATATCAAACAAAACAAGTAAGAACGCTCTCAACTTGTACTTCAAGCAGTTCAGCGGCAACGCAAGCAAGCAACGAACTTAACTTGTACAATGCATCTCAAACTGTTGCTTCTGCCAAGTTTGGTGTCTCTAGCTC
This sequence comes from Hirtodrosophila cameraria, assembly GCA_949708635.1. Lineage (NCBI taxonomy): Eukaryota > Metazoa > Arthropoda > Insecta > Diptera > Drosophilidae > Hirtodrosophila > Hirtodrosophila cameraria. The sequence continues at coordinate 15,112,324 of OX453089.1, read as the reverse complement.
TTATAGTCTCTGAGATCGACGCGTTCATACAGACGGAGAGGCGCACAGACGAACGGACAGACGGACATGGCTAGTTCGTCTCGGCTGTTGGTTCTGATCAAGAATATATATACTTTATATAGTGGGAACTGCCTCCTTCTGCTTGTTACATACATTTGCAGTACTTTAAAACTTCCTTTTTCCCATTTTTAATGGGAACGGGAAGTAAAAACATATAATATTTCCCGGGGTAATAAGGTTTCTACAAGACAATCATAATCAATTGTTACGCTATTAAAAAAAACTTCTACTATTCCCCCGATTCTAAAAAAGACACTTTTTGCGACTTGAGAAAAAAAGAAGATAGAATGAGCTACTCGCGTGTGCCCTAGCATGAAACACCCAGTATCCAAGTTTGAATTCTGCAAACTGCACGAACTCATGAAAAGCAAAGTTCATCAATAGTCAGGATAGAATTAAACCTTATCTCAAGCTTGGTACATCTAGCCTTTATATTATTTGAGATCGAAGAGTTACACGACGGTATACCAAAGTTAAAGACAATACCAAAGAGACTGCTAAGGTAAAAGAAATAATGCAAGGTCCAAAGCTATAAGATCTAGCTTATTATCTTAACCCTAATCACTAACTTTCATTTGACTTTTTAAGCGCAATTCAGAAAACTTCCCTCTCTACACTTCCGCCAGCTGTTGTGTGCTGTTTTCATATGCAAATGCAAACCTAATGTGCCTTCAAATGGATACATATAAATACATAAGGGGGAGGTGGAGGAGTGGAGGTTTCCAGCACTTAAACGTGCAGGCGCTCTTCTCCCCTATGACCAAAAATTGAGGGTGTAGCTAGAGCTGATAAGCTGCTGCTATCAACGCCTTATACCACGCCCATCAGCCAGCCCAGCATCCGCATCCGTTGCGCTGCTGCAGCGTCAGCTTAGTATCCTGTTTTGCCAGATTTACAGCTGAAACTCCTTCAAATTCCGAATGCATGTGTGTGTGTGTGTGTGGGGTGTGTGTGGGGGTGTGTGTGTTTATCTGTGGCGTTGCCGGAAAGTGAAACGTTTATGAAAACGTCCGGCAAGGCTTGCCACAAGCCCCCTGCTTACCCAACCCCCTAACACAGCACCCTTAGCAAATGACCTTCTTTGGTTTTTGCTATGCAAAATTTAATATTTACTTTCATCTGCTAATTTGCAAGCTGAACAATGCTTCAAGAATTTAATATCCACCCGCTTCAAATGACCAACTGGACGTAGGTTACGTGTGAATCCTTGCCGCTGCCTTCTGTCCCAAAGATAAACAATGAAGTCTTGACCTAGTTTCTCTTTACTCGTTTGCCTTGCCCTTTGTCATCATCATCGTCAGCAGCAGCAGCAGCTTTGACATGCACAAGACACAAAACAAAAAAAAACAAAAAAGAATTCTTTGGTTGAAAGTGATTCACGATGATATCATAATATACCCTATAAGCCCAAAGAATACTAAAAATTAATGTTAAAAAATGATTTCATTTAAGCTCAGTCAGACCCCAGATATTCTTTAAAGAAAGCAGCCAAGAACTGTAATCAGTGTTACCAACTATCAACAAACAAAATGAACAAAATTAAGTGTTGAAAAAAGCCGAATGAATGATTGAATCATCTGAATCCGACAACTTGCCAAATGGAAATCGAAAGTCATTTTGTGGGTTTGTTTATATCAAAGCGTTAAGATAGCTTCCTGAAAGTCTGCGTACTTATTTCCAATCATAAACAGGGAACTACAACTTTTCTGAAAAACTGCTTGTTTAGCGGGAAAAACTCTAAAAATGGCAAATTTTCTATCTTAAACAATTTGTTACAAATAACGAAAACATAAATTTCCATTTTGATAACTTTTAAAATATCGATATAGTACTTAACTCTTTTACAATCATAGCTATATTTTTCTTCCTTTTACATACATGCGCACAATTTTAAAACACCCGCTTTATAAATTTTAGAGCCAAAGGGCATATGATATACAAAATTCAAGAAATTGGCCCTAAAATCCGCCAACTTTACATACAGAAATGTGCGCTTACCCAAAAATTTAGACAGCTTTTCCCCGTTCTGCACATAACCCAATACATTTGACTTTTTTTTTGTTGTTCTGTCAAGGATTGGTGGGGGTGTCATGGCTAAAGTGCAGTCAGACAGTCATTGGATCATTTGTCTTGGCATTGTTGCCTTTTTCAGATTTCTCTTTTTTTTCAGCTTTTTTATTGCTGCTGCTGCATAAAAGTTTGCTAACGTTATGCTGCGTTTGGGCTTATGGATTTAGCCAACTTATATGTCAAGGAATAAGAAGGACGAAAAAAGTGAATGTAGAAATTGAATAAATTTTAAAGTAAAATATGCATTAAAATTAAAATAAAGAACTGAAAAAATCAATTGTCATTCATCATTATATTCAAAATAGTTTAGTTGAAAATGCGGAAAATATTGAATTTATTAGAAGATAAGGATTTAAAAGAATTAAAAAAAAAAACAAGTAAGAACGCTGCAGTCGGGCTCTCCCGGCTGCGATATACTCTGTTTTCAGTACTTTTTATAAATTAAATTTTTGTAAAGACTAGCTATATACTTATAAACTGTCCTTAAACTTAGGTAAAGTTAGATTAGTTGAGTTATTTAAAAAAAAAAACAAGTTTTTCATACAAAAACTTATTTTTCAACCGATTGTTCCTATGGCAGCTGTATGTTATAGTGGTCCGATCTGGCCGATCTTAACACTTTGTCTGCCTGTGGTATGTACCAACATGTATACCAAGTTTTGTTGCTCTAGCTTCAAAACTGTGACGGACGGACAGACGGACGGACAGACGGACGGGCGGACGAACATTTCACAAAACCGAATATACTCTTTTTTTCCATTTTGGAAAAAAAAATTTCGTAATAAACATAAAGAAATTTCTTTAAATGAACTTTGAAAACTTTTAGGTAAATCGTATGTAGGGTAATGCCTCAAATTTAACCATCTAACGAAAAAGAATCCTATAAAGAAATTTCAACAAAAATTACACACACACACACACACACAGAACACTTTTCAGCGATACTAAAAATGTTAAAAGGGCAACAGAATCAGTGGCCTGACTCTGGCTCTGGTTCTGACTCTGACTCTAGCTGAATACGGAGCAAATGAAGGTGTCAAAATGACAAGCAGACAGAGCAGAAAAAAAGAGAGACGAAGGCCTCGGACATACACAGACACACACACACACACACACACACACATGTCCTGGTTGGACGACGTGCAGCAGATAGATGGATGGATTGCTGCCTGGATGGGGATGTTGAGGGGTGGGACGTCTGGTACGGACTGGCTGTCTGCCTGGCTAACTGTATAAACGCCAAAACGACAGCAGCTTTGCTAACTTTCAGCAACAACAACAACAATAAATACAATAACAAATACTTGTACAATAGCTGCAACAAGAGAAACTATATAATTGTATCTGTATCTATGTATCTACACGCTGGCCGTGCATTGTATTGCAGTTACGTGCTCCATGGCCCAGCAAAATGGCGAAACAACAAATACAAAATAAAGAAATGAAACTAAGGCCATGAGTAAAGAGTTTATTTTATATTGACCCAGGAGAATAGTATTTACACTTACAAAACCAATTAACTAAATAAATTATTAAAGAAATCCATTCAATGTGTGGCTGCAAATCGAGACAAAGTTTTGAATAACTAAACATATTTATTTTTTTAGATTTTACTAAAAAAAAAAGGGTTAAATTCTTTTAATTATTTCATATTAATTCAATAATCCCGCTTTTTTTTTTTTGCAAAACTATTTTCGTAAAATTGTTATCGATTTTTTTTTTTAAAAAACTAGAAATTTTTTCAAATTTTAAAATTATGAATAGCATTGTGTTTAGATTCCAATTAAAACAAGGGATCTTGACACTTTCTCTGATTTGGATGCTTTAGCTTTAAAACTGCGTTCATACGGCCGGACAGACGGATGGACGTACGGACGGACATTTCACAAACCCAATACACTTTTTTTTCTTTTTTTTCCCCAAAAAAATTAAAAAAAGAGTATAAAAAGATCAAATTAATTTTCATACAAAAAAGTATTTAAAATATAAAAATGTTTAATTAAATTGATCATAAACAATATTTCTATATAAAATGTTAAAACTAATTTAATTAAATTTATTTTTTAGAAAGCAAATCTTTCTGTAAAACAAATACAATTTGCAAAATTGAAATATCAATATATCAAATGAAATAATCAATAGTGAAGTAGATTTTCAACTAACTATATAATCGATGTTGCGCTAGTTTAAATAATACAGTTATGTGCTACAACAGTTTTATGATAGTTCAGAGCAGAATAATATAATTAATTATATTTAGCTCTAGTTTCAACAATTTACAAAGAATCTATATCATAAAAACTTACATTTTGTAAAATAAAAGCCATGGAAAATAACCTAAATAGCTCATCAATCTATTCGAGCACCCTTAACAAAGGGTATAAAATGACAACAAAATCGCTTAAAGACTTTGCTGATGGCCAACTACTGACAAGATGGCCAAATGCCAAAGTGGGTTTAACTTGTAGCCAAACTTTAAATGAGTTCAAGTTGTAGATTTAGTGCTATCGAAACCCTTCGAAAGCGCCCCCTTTGCCACGCCCATTTGATGGCTGTACTTCTTGTGCTGATGAAGCGTAATGATGATGACTTTGTTGGATTGATTGATGGCTGAGAGAGCGAGAGAGAGTGAAAAAGACAATTTACACATTAAACGCCCACCCAAAAAAAATCCAATTTTTGGCTAGAAATTCGCATTACTCATACGCCGTGTTAGCCGCATATGTTATAATTTTAGAAACGCATTGATGACGCTGCATATATGACCAATTAAAATTGTGTTTTATGTATATGACTGCACTTTTCGACAGTTTTTATTATTTTTATATGTCACTTATGAGCCGGAAATGCAGCTAAGGCTGTATTTTCAATAATTTTTTTTGACCATAGTTCTTGACCGCCAGTCGCAATGGATCAGTGGACGGGTGTGCATCGAGCGTTTATCATACGTGCTTATTACAGAAATAACGATTCCATTAGTACAGCACAAAGAATGTTTAAGAAACAGTTTAGCATTTATCAAACACCAAATACAAATGTCATCAAATCCTGGCTGCGACATTTCGAATGTACAGGTTCCACGCAGGCAGGTGGATCTGCATCACGTTCTTCCATTCCGGTAAGTATCAGCAAACGCGACTTTATTTATTTATAATAAATATATATATTTAACAGCAAATCTTCTGCACCATTTGCAATCAATGCTTGAGTAATGACAAGAATTTCAGCAGCTCTGTGAAATGATAAAAACTTAATTCTCAATATGAGTTAAAATAAGTATTAAACGTATATTCCGTTTACAGATAAGCAGCCTTGATTGTGCTTTGATTTAGCCTTAATTCTTTTTATATGTTGTATAATATTAATAAATAAATTTGTTGCTAATTAACAAGTTTTTTTGAACATTTCAACTCAACACTTTGAGTGCCAGTGTCCTAAGTATCGTGCTATGTCAAACGCTTTTGATATTTGTCTTTCTCTTGTTCTAACACATTTGCTTGTCATGGTTGGCATAAGATTCTTGATTCGGTTGGTTTATTTTGAAATTGAAATGGTTTGAAATTCTTTTGTATAATGCTAATGACTAGAAAAATCAAAATCAGCAGCGGCATGTTATATACTTTGTATTTCATTTAAAGTAGCACAATAGTTGGAGCATATATTACTTTATAAATGCTTGACCTAAATTTGTATATGTTTAAATTTGTTTAGGAAAGGTATAGCACATTTCGACCCTGAAAAGTATATACTCAGGCGTGCTCCTTACAACACTACTTCTTATAGCTGCCATAGGAACAATCGTTCAAAGTTTGATTGTTTTTCCAGCAAACGCATCTATACTTCATATACTCAAAAAGTTTTGAACACCTGAAATCACAGCAAGCTTTCGAAAAATGTATACTTATTTCATATCAGACTGAATTTCACTTAAAATCAATACAATTTTTAAGAGTTAAATAAATTTTAGTAAGTATTAAATGTTTATTTTATAAATATTCAACTCAACGTTTTTGCTGTTACAGAAATCTTTTAATTTACTCAAAATCCATCAAAATGGTCAATCCTTGGTATCGTTTGCATCCGAAAAATTGGCTCACTTGCGTACAACAGGACCGGTATACTAGTGAATTTTTGAAATGTTCTCTACTTTTTATCGTAAGTGTGATATTGCTGAGACGTTTGGGACGTGGATTGCCCGCTTTATTAGCTCGTGCTGAAAAATATCTTTGTCAGTGAAAAGTCGTTTGACCATTACGAATATTATGACCGATTATTGTAATCAATAACTTAAATAACAAATTACATTTTTAAAACATTTAGCTTTTTATTGTAGTTTGTAAATAAAAGTCATGTCTAATGTTATCCGATAGTAATTTATAAACAAGTTGCTGCCTAATATTTATATTAAGCATCATTTTAATTGCTTCGGTGAAACTTTTGTATAGAGTACGTTTTCATATTTCAATCCAATATTTGAAAAGTTTACAAAAGCTGACAATATATTGTTAATTGATATAGTATTTGGTACTTTTAGTTGTTCTTTATTCACGAAATGTGTAAAGAATTCAAGGAGTCGTCTCAGAAAAAAAAAACTGTATATTCGTGATCAGCATCAACAGCCGAGTCATGTCCGTCTGTCGGTCTGTCCATGTGTCCGTTTGCTTATATGCGAACTAGTCCCTCAGTTTTAGACCTATCGTGATGAAACTTGGCACAGATGCTTATTCTTATTGCAGGTAGTACTTATAGTTGAATTGGCCAGATCGGACCACTTTAACATATATGTAGCTGCCATAGGAACGATCGGTTGAAAATAAGTTTTTGTGAGAAAAACTTTTGTGTTTTTCAAAATAACTCAACCAAATTCACTATATTTATGTTAAACCACGTTCTACACATGTTGACAAAATTTCATCGCAATCGGACCACTATATTTTATGATTGCCACAGGAACGATCAGTTGAAAATTAGTTTTTATATGAAAAACTTTTATGTTTTTCAAAATAACTCGACCAAACTAATTATGTCCAAGTTTAAGCTCAATCCACATATGTTGACAAAATTTCATAAAAATAGGACGACTATATCTTATAGCTGCCATAGGAACAATCTGTTGAAAATTCACTTTTCTTTTGCAAAACTTTTCTGCAAGGGTATATATCTTCGGTACGTTCTTAAAATGTTCTTAAAATGATATAAACGTTTGTGTTTTTTTATTATCATGGTTTGTTCAAAGTTCAACTAGGTTCATTAAGTCATGTGGGTCGTTGTTGCACACTAACAAGTTAAGCTAATCAAAGCAATCAAAGTCAAAAGTTTTCAATTTTTCCAGCTTAAAGTCTTTAGAGCTTTACTTGGGCAACATTCCTGTCTATTTTTCTACATCGCCAGTTAAGCAAGCAGCTGTCAATATGAAGCAAAGTAAATCCCATATTGACATTTGAGCAGCATCAGATTCTACACATGCCATTGGCATGTTTGCTTTTGGCACCTTGTAAAAATGTCCACTTCAACTGACTGTCATCAAGCTGTCATGTTATATCAAATGAAATATATTTTAGGCGTACTGACAGCGGGAAACTACCCGGCCTAACGGTTATTAAGCATTATGCTTACAGATTACAATCGGAAAATACGCATAAGGTTTTTACAGCCGCTGGGTATTAGTTTGAGTTATATGTGGGCGCATATTTTCCGTGGTAAGCAAATAAAATTAGGCACTCCGCCCCTTCTGCTATTGCTGGCTGCCACATGAAGCATAAAAAATTCCTGAGAGACTCTGGCAAGGGAAGCACGCCGGAAAGCAACGTCAACGGCAGAGCCAACGGGTCCTGGTATCATAATTTCGAAATGACAGGTAATTTGGGGCAACAACAGGAACCAACGGGAACAGCAGTGGCTGGGGGGCGCAGGAAGAAAAGAAATGAAGTGCGAGCGCCAAATGGGAAAATGATGCGAGTTTATTAAGTACCGTTACTCAAAATGTACCAAAAACGTTAACGAAATCCTCTCAAGAATTTATGATGCGCAATTTCCAAAAAAAAAAAAAAAAACAAAATATACAGAAAAAAAAAACTGAACAAATTTATATTGTAAATATATGAAGAACGCGAGTCCTTTGAACGAGCGCCGTGGGAGGCACACTCGCTGCTATCTCTAAATGATTTAAGCACACAAACTCACAACTAATGAGTAAAAATTATGAGAAATAACAGCATCCCATCAAGGACTTAGCTTTCATAAACACAACTCAGGCATGGACTAAGGCATTCTACACCAATTGAAATTTAGAGCGAGACTACGTGTCCATCGACTTGCAAGAAACCCGGTGTGAAACAGTGATTGGGTCAACTAACAGGTTTCATATCAAATTTTGTAAAAGAAAAGATATAAAAGAATCTAGTAGTGTTCATTTTGATCAACTATAATGCAGCAAAATATAAAGTTCTTCTTTTATTTGCATAATGATTGCTGTGTTACTTAGATATAATACAAACATTCAATGATGTTTCTCAAGCTTTCCACTAACAACACAGTTACAATATAATTATTAAAAGGTAGCTTAACTTGTTTCAATTATCCCATAAAAACAACGTTTTAGTAATATGTTTTTTTTTTTTTTTTTTTTTTAAGAGAAATATTTAGTTATTCCTGTTCTGAGTTACATTTTCGAATCAAATGCAGAGATAGGCGTGAGGAATACTATTTTGAAAAATATGGAATAAAAATCCTAAATCATATAATTATTAAGAGAACTATGTGACCAGATTTTAAGTAATCATTTGTCATAAGTTTTATCAAGATAGTTTCAAAACTGAGAGACTAACTTGCGCAGAAACACATGAAAAATCATATTTCGATTGTTTCTGATGTTGATTCTCAACCAGAAATTATTTAACTAAAACGTCAATTTCAAAGGATTATAAATTTCAGGATAAAACTTTAATAATCTCTGCAACAGTTACATGAAATAAATTTTAAAAAAAGTTACAAAAACGACAAACTTTGAGTCTCTAGACGCACAGACAACAAATGGACATAAATACTCCAATTGTCTGTTACATTTACCCAACTTTTAATAACCTTTTGATGACTAATCGGTTAAAAGTCAAAACATTTTGAGGAAAATATAAATGCTAACAGTTGACGGGCTAATACCTTGATCCCGATACAAAATATCCAGTAAAAATGAACAATTTACCTGTCATTAACGTGTTAAAAGTAATAAGTGCCTGCAAATAATATCAGATTTTTTAGGTGTTTTTGAAAGAGAACTATGTAAAGATTCCTTAATTCCCTTTAGGTTTCTTATAATTTTTTTCTCTTTTATAAGCTTTTGTCAGCTAGTATAATTTTGTACACATTTTTGTTTATTGACGTACACGGCTGTCAGTTGTTTTATTTCTTGAGGTTTCGATTTACATCGAATGCCTCATATATCATTATAACAAACGGTGTGGGTTTTGTTTAACGAGTTGGTATTAAAATGACGCTATTGATGCGAATATTTATTGTAACATATCTTTTCATAATGTTGGATTATCTAGGCACATGTCTTACGAGGATTTATGTGTGTCAAGAATCAAACACACAAAGAGAGAGAGACACACACACACACACATTAAGACAGGCAGAATGTGGCAGCTTTAAGCTCTTAGGAAATTGAAATCTTAAGCTTTATTGTTTTACTGCCCCCGACCAGCCCCAAAAGGACCGCATGCAAAGCAAGGACTTCATAAATGACGACAACGACAACGACGACGACGACGAAGTGAATAAAACTGCAGCAAAAGCAATTTTCATAAATATTTAATGGATAATGGCGAAAATAAGCAGAGCCCAACGGAACACGAATACAGCATCTGACTCTCTCCCAGTTTATCTGTCTGACAGTTCCTGGATGTATTGTAATGCTTGTATAGATATACGACCATCACATATGCCGCAGCCCAAGTCCACATATGTATGAGGGGAATTGTATGAATACTCGTATACTATATGTATGAATCTCAGCTTTTAGTTGGTATCATTAAACAGGATTTCGCGCTGAAAATAAAAGGACCGGACTCATCGCTCTTATTGTTGCTGCCTTTGGCAAGCTGGCCAAAAGTGTTCCGAAAAACGCCATTAAAGGCGGCAAAAATCATAACAATAAAAGTGAAGGAAAAACAAAAGAAATTGCTTGATGAGATGGAGGGATAGGTGGAAGGTAGCTGTTCTTACTTAATCGATGATGATGAATAATTGATTCGTGCGAAGCGCCCAAGCATGGAAATGAAAATGTCGGCTCGAAGGGCGATTGCTACTTTCTGTCGCTGATGTGTGTGTTTGTGTGTGTGTGTGTATGTGTATGTGTAACGAGTGGCAAATTTCAGGAAACGGAAATGGCAATTGCAGGCAACGCAAATGTGAAGTTGTGCGCTAAATGAAATGCCAACACAGCAACACGGCAAAATTCACGGAAACGGCAATGTGGACAGCGATGTAACAGGAGACGCAACAGAAGATACGATGGCGATGGCTGGAAGCGAGAATGGGAGGGGTATGAAAAAGAAAAGAAGAAGTGTGCCAAGGTGTACAATTCGTAGGTATTTAAATCTGATTTTCTGTTGTATTTAAATGGGTTTGGAAAGTGCAAAAGGCAAATATTGTGAAAGTTGTTAGATCAGTTTAACAAAACAGAGTGAAAGCTATTGCATAGTTGAGCACATTTAGCTATTAAATATTACATCAAGGTAATTGTTTTCAAAATTGCCATATATATGTGTATAGTCTCTGATATAGTGCGCTTATTTATTTTAAGAAATTGTGATATACTTACTGAGTTTGAATTCGTAAGAAAATTATAATTCTCTGCTTGACATTTAGTTTGGCTCGTGTACTATTATTATTTGTATACACATACCCTTGCAGTGGGTATTATGATTTTGTCACGAAATGAGCAACGCATTGAAATATATGTCTCCGATCCTGTAAAGTATATATACATTCTTGAGCAGCATCAGTAGTCGAGTTGAACTTGCCATTTCCGTCTATTTATAAGCATTAAGTACTGTATTTTGGAGCTATCAAAAAGAAACTTGGCACAGATTGTTCTCCTTTTTGGAGGTAGGTATTGCCTATTACTTAGTTATTATCTATATTGGAATCGAACAGATCGCACCATCACTATAGCATATAACTGCCATAAGAACGATCGGTTAAAAAATAAGTTTTTGTACGAAAAACTTTTTTGTTTTTCAATTTATATTAACCAAACAAACAAACAAATGTTATTCACATGCTGGTAAAATTTTATTAAAATCGGACGACTATATCTTATAGCTACCATGGGAAAAACATGTTATGAAATGCGTTTTTGTATGAAAACCTTTTTGTTTTTACAGATATTTCAAGCAAACTCTCTAATACTTCAATTTATTATATTCCACACGCGCTGAGTAAGTTTTATCAAAATCTAAAGACTTTAACCAAAAGCTGTCTTAGGAACAATGCAAAACTGATCTGCAAGGGTCTACACATGTAACTTTTCTATCTGGCTTTTCATGATATCAAGAGCAAACCAAATGTTTGAGATTACTTTACAACTGAAAATACTTGAGCTAAAAGTCTTATAGTTAATTATGTTGAGTCGTTAAATAAGCTTACAGCAAAGCACTTACATTTTGGCGATGCACTTGCGGTGCATTGCTCTTATGCAAGAATTAATATCTGTGGATGCGAGTATTAGATAGCAACAAAGTGCCACATAATATGTAATTAATTTGTGGTGCAGAACACATATAAATGCTGAATTCCACAATACTGGCAATGTTCAATGTTTAACAAGAACAATGGGTTTTGGTTAAGGAATGGGGTTGGTCATGCAAGTGCAACTGTAACTGCAACTGCAACTGCAACAGCAACAGCAACAGCAACAGCAACAGCAACAGCAACAGCAACAGCAATGCTTGGGTGCATGAAGATAGATGGCATAGATATGCGACCGATGCTAATAATACGTAATTCGCTTTAACGGGACATTGGGGACAAATCTGGCATGCAACTTTTGTATGTTGCTGCTGGGTGCACTGTTGTTGCTGCTGCGGCGACGGCGGCTGTTGCTGTCGTTATTGTGGACAGGACAACGACAACGACAACATTGCGGCCAGCGGGCAGGCAGGCACTGAGTTCTCAAAATAAATTGCAATTTTATCGCGAATAATTTAATTAAATGATTTGGTTTTTCTTCGCTTTCGCCTTTTGGCCATCGGTGACAACGTTTCGTCTGCACTTTGCGTTTATTCTTTCACTTTTACGCATCTTCTTTCATTTCTTATAAGTTTTTTTTTTTTTTTTTTTTTTATTCAGTTGACACTCTCGCTGCGCTTTTTGGTGATTTATTGTACATCGCTTTGTCTTCTGTCTTCTATCTAGCTGACTGCCTGCCAGTCTGTGTGTCTATTGTGTCTACTATCTAAAAATAAGCGCCAGCGCCGCACTCGACTGCATATTTAAATTGTTGGCTAAAATCAAGTTATAGCCCAGACTGCCCAACGACCCAGTCCCTGCCACTGCCACTGCCACTGCAATTGCCCCTGCCACCATAGCCACAGGGCCACAAAAATTAGATTTAAATATTTTGGCATTTTCCATCAATTTTCATATAGTATAAAGCAAAACGGATTTCAGCTGCCCTCACTTTCTCAAACACACACTGTCAATGCTCATATATGTGAACCTTTGATGCACGTCGGTATGCAGCATGCTGATAGCAGCCGTGCTGCTTTGTGGCAAGGCATTCGATCAACCATCATGCAACCCACACAGACAGTCCTTGCCTCCCACATATTCAATCATTTATGCAGCAATCAGTGCTAGCTTCTTTCCACACGTACTACGATTACTGACTTTTCCTCATGCACCGCATGCCCTACACTGTGGGGCATAACAATTTGATAAAGTCAATTGTTGTGCTTTCTGCATTGATATAACTAAGTTTCCTGGAAAACATTTTCTAAGAAATCACATTAGTTCGTATTCAAATTGAGCAACTTATTTTTAACTCTATGAAAAATGGCTAATCGGATGTTTACTGAAATTTTACATAGTCCCGAGAGACCGTATGAAATACTTGTATTATTTCTATTAAGTAAAATATAAAATCAAACCAATATAATACAAATATATCTAATCGAAACGAAAATTGTTTATTTACGATTTACAATAACAAAATCAGCACATTAATAAATGTTTAGAAAAATATCACATGGCAAACACTCAAAAATTGTTATTTATATGTAAACATATAATATCAAATGCAATATCAGTTTACTAAACAAACATTCACATTAAAATGCTAACTCCAAAAACACGAATTTATAGAGTGTTTATTCAGAGCCTGGCGGCATAAAAATGCAATTCTCTGATTTAGACGCAATAATCAAATTAAGTCAACTGCATGAATTCCCTTTTAGTGCATATAAAAATTTTTGTTGAATTGCCAACACATATATATATAAAATTGAAAAAAATAACCAATAATGCAATTGAACTGACATAAAAATATAAATAGATTTTGAATGCAATATTTAAGCGGAAAATGAATATTTTGTTAGTTGTTTTGGTATTTATATTAATGCTTTTATGGATCTAGTGACGAAATATAAATGAAGAATAAATTATTCGATTGGCTTGGGGCATTGATCAACAAAAATAAGTAAGAAGCTCACATCCATTTAAGATATATAACGATATATGATATCGGAATACATATTCTGTAAAGAATTCCTACTACTCCCAAGGGAAAATGTAGCTTAGCAGAGATATACGTTACGTAAACGAACCATGTTTTGTATACCCTTGCAGAGAGTATTACAATTTTGTCATAAAATGTGTAACGCATTAGGGAGAGGTATCAAAAAAATAATTGTATATTCGTGATCAGCATCAACAGCCGAGTCATGTCCGTCTGTCCGTCTGTCTGTCCGTCCGTCTGTCCTTCCGTCTGTCCGTCCGTCTGTCCGTCCGTCTGTCTGTCCGTCTGTTTGTATGCGTTTTTCAAGACTTTGTTCTAAAGCTGTCTTGATGAAACTTGGCACAGATGCTTCTTCTTTCTACAGGTAGTGACTATAGTTGAATTGGCCATATCGCACCACCATAACATATAGCTGCTATAGGAACGATTGGTTGAAAATAAGTTTCTGTATGAAAAACTTTTATGTTTCTCAAAATATCTCGACCAAACTCTCTATATCTAAATCAAAGCACGTTCTACACATGTTGACCAAATTTGATCAAAATCGGATCACTAAAACTTATAGCTGCCATAGAAACAATCAGTTGAAAAATAAGATTTCTTATGTAAAACTTTTCTGCAAGGGTATACATCTTCGGCACGCCGAAAATAACATTTCATTCTTGTTTTAAATGTATTTATATGCTAGCATGTTGCATACTTTTGGTCTGAATTAAAAATCTTGCATCGGAAAAGTAATTATGGCTATTATCCAAATGATGTGTAAAATTGGCTTTAATTTCAATACTGCACTACAGAGCAGCGTCGAACATTTCTATCTACTAGATAGTATCTATCTCTCCGATTTTGTACAAATTTCGTCAAACTGTTCTTATTTTGTCAGTTACTAGAAAAGTAGGCATTGAAACTTAATTGTATATAACTCATACGCAGTCAAAGAAAGCGTATAAATAGAGCAAGCTTCATTCCGTGTTTCAAACAAATCCGTAAAAAGTCAAATAATTACTTTTAGTTCAGCAAGTCTCTATCGGCGTTAAGAAATAAATCTCTGTATAAAATACGACGGACTAATGGGTACAGTAAGTCTTGTAATGGCAGATTTGATTTCCAACAACACCAGAGCCGTTCAACTTATTTTGCCCGAAATAAAGCCCATTAAGGATGTAAACAAGTTTGTTATTGACTCGAAGAATTTTAATGGCAACATCGAAAAGCTAATGGATGACCTTGCGGGCAAGGAGAAGCAGTGTTTGGTCGTATTAAAGGATCTCCAGGAACAGATTAAGATAAAGATGAATGCAATGCGTCAGCTGAAGGCAGATCTATTGGAGCTACAGCGTCAACTTCAAATGCCAGATGCCAAAGAACGCTACAACCGAGATACAATGATCCAAGTCAAGTTCAGCGATGAGACTGAAACAAATGTATATGATGTCCTGGATGCTTTAGCACGCTATAGCCTAAAGATGAGTACACTGTATGGTGATATTCTTGGACTGGACAGCGATGTGGACTATGTTGCCTATCTGGGCGGCATTGCCAAGGTGAACAAGGAAATGGTTCTGGATTGGTTTAAGCGGGAGAAACTGTTTAAGGATAAGAAACCAATGAACAAGATTCAAGGTTCTGGCGATTCCAAGTAGATTATCGCTATATTTTTATGATTTTATTACGTTTATTTTGGCCACATAATTGTGGGAAAAAAATGTTTATCCAATTGACACAATGGCAGAACTATACCCAAATTATACTACAAAGTAAACACTATTTCGTAGCCTCCTAACGTATACATGTACTAAATTTTTGGTATTCTTTGAATTAAAATACTATTGGGCAGCACTTTTTTTGCGTGTTTTAAATGGGAAAGGATATTCTTGAGATCTTAACCTTAAACTTTATTCATGAAATAAATCCAAATAAAACGTGTATATATTATATATATCAATAGCAGGATATAATATACGCTTTACATATCTCTGTGACTTTAATTTGAAAGTGAAATTCGGAACAGGGCTGTATATTTTATATAAATTGCTCAAATTAGATTAAAATCGGGAGACTATATCTGGTTGCTGTTTTAATTCGATTATGCAAAATCTAATAGAAAGTTCTTATTACCTAGGACCCCAACGATCAAATTATATTCATAATAATTAAGAAATAATTTTATTTTTGGTATACATATTTTAGTTTATGTAATGTACCAGAGCTGTAAACGATTGATTCATTTTTGATTCAATTTGCGAATCAATCAGACATTCGATTAACAAAAATTTGAATTAATTCATTTGATGAAAATGTGGATTGACTTAAAACATGATTTCATTCAATTTAAAAATGTGATATGCACTGAAATGGGGTTCAAATCACAAAGATTTCTCGAAATTGGTATTAAACTCTTTAATTTAAACTTTGATTTAACTCTTTACTATAAAAAATAATTGTGTTGAAATTTGTTTCAAGTCACAAAGACTTATACAATTTTGACACAATTCATAGTATGTACGCATTCAAAAAAATTAAAAGAAAATTGACAGAAACTTGCAAATGTTTCCTGGTTTTCTAATACAATTCCTCATTCATACAGAGCCGTAAAACTCAATTCTCCATTTGCCAGTTATATGCAACTTGGTCCTTTGTTCATTTGCATGCTCAATTCATGAATAATCCTTGTGACACTTGCGTTTTATGGTTTTGCATAGTTACGAATAGTTGGGCGTTGAAATCCGTACAAACTACAGTTACTCAGAAGGAGGACCAGCAGCAGTTGCCCAACAGGTGGCGCTGCAAGGCACTTTTTCATGGTGAATGTCGGTGCTGATAGCAAGTGTAATTATTATGCTGGACTGTTGTGGCATGAATAAGCAACGAAACTCGAGCGAATTGGAATAGAGAATGGGATTGGAATTGAGACAGTAGACTAGTTGTTGTTCTTGTTGTGTTTGTTGTTGTTTGAACGCATAAACGCCTCTAGTTATGCAATAAATAAAAGTGCGATTGTTGCGCCAAACGTTGCACAGGCATTCGAGTGGCGGCCATGTTTGTGCACAACTGCAAGATGGCGTCCGGCATCCGTTATAGCGCCAACACAACACCACCACCCCTAGCAGCACTTCCGCAACACTTTCGCTGTAGTTTTCCCTGTTGCTGCTGCTGTTGTTGTTCTTGTTGTTTTTGTTTTTGAGTGTCTGCTACAATTCCGCTTGGCAAACTTTTGCCATTTTTGTGTGTTGTTGCTGTTGTGCTCGGTGTTTTTGGGCCCAACTTCCGTTGTCGCCAGGCTGCTCAACTGCAGCTTCCGCTTCCCTTCCCTCAACCAACCCTGGTTAGCCACCCTTTATTCAGCCTGGCCAGCTGGCTTATTTAGCGTTATTTAGAGTGCCGCTTACAGTTGCTAATTGAGTGTCAACTCTGTGCAGGTTGCCTAATGTAGGTAATTAGTGTTGCTAACTTGCCAAAAAGACTCTGGCCAAGACAACAGCAGCAACACCAACAACAACAACAACAACCAACAGCTGTTGTCAATTTGCATAATCAGGCAACTGGCAGCTGCAACGTTGTCTCTCTTTTCTGGGATTATTCCGAGTTTTGTAGTGCTGAATTTTGGAAAGTAGATTAACAAGAAGCTTACAATCGCACGCCTTGGCTTTGTGATCTGAATTTTAATAAAAAACTTACTTTTTAGATATATATTGTCTTTATCGAGACTGTTAGCTGTTCTAAGCTTTGAAGAAAAACATGTTTTTTTTTTTGAGAAGTCGATTTGAACTCCTAAAAACATTTATGACAACGGTTTCGAATGAAAAGTACCCGAAAAAGAGAAGAGGTTGCTATACAAATAAAAATGCAACTATTTTAATATCAGAGCTGCTATAAATGAAAATGGGATAAGTACACTTTTATATGAATCGAGATATTCGAACGTTTGCATTTCAATAATCTTGTTTAATGAAATTTGAAAATTTTTGAAAAAATTATTAGAAATTTTGTACTATTTTCAAAAATAGTATATTTACTCCCTGTTCCCCTGGTCAGTATAGAATGTTACCAACCTCCCTGCAGCAGGGACAGGATCATATACTATTACTCCTTAGGAAGTAATGTTAAGATAATGTTAAGTGGCCTAGCAATCAGCCATATTTCCGGTGGGCGGTCTTTATCCCCAATATTGGTAAGAAAGATATCACCCACCCTATAAAAGGGACACGGCCAAATCGATTGGCTGTTGATGCTGATATACATGTTTTATAAGGTCGGTGATGTCAACTTATTCCAGTTACATACATTTCCAATACTTTATTACTTATTATTCTGAATAGTTTAAACATGTAGGCAACTGTTAAACTAAGAGTCAATGTTTTACGCTTTAAATACATTTAGCTTCAATGGCAGCTTGAACACACACACATATATAAAATTATATATATAGATACACAGATACATATTAAAAGATACACTGATGTTGTTATAGCAACAAACAAATTTTATGGTTATCCGAAAAGTACGTGCGGTAATTGGCTGCAAAAGCAATGCACGTGTGCATTGGCAAATAAAAGCAGCACAACTTGCCACATGTGGCAAATTAAGTTAAAATTAAGCAATTAATTTAATTAGGGCATTGCGTGTGGGGACTTGCCCCAATGACTTGCCACACACAAATGCAACAGTTGCAATTAACCAGCGCATACACACACACATATACAAAGATACAAATACAGATGCAGATGCCATGTTGCAGCTGCAGCTGCTGCCGTCGGCCATTTGCAATTGCGGAAATTACAAGCACAAATTTATGTAATACTACATGTAAATATGTGCATATGGTAAGTACGACACCATATATACATATATGTCCCTGATGCACATGGCAGTACAAAATCATTATATATAACAGGTGCGAAATGCTGGTAACATTCCCTCGGGGGGGTGCAGTTGTTCTCGCAAAAAGAAAACTGTTACGAAATTCATTTAGCAAAAAACAAATGCAATCGACTTCTCAATTAAGCAAGTAAATGCACGTCCAGCACAATTCATCAATTACAATTTAAGGAAAATTTGCAACAAACAAATAAATAATATAATGAAACTGAAATGCATGCTGACAGCGAACATTGAAAGTGTTTTAAAATCTAACGGAAATACTTTTTTTTTCATTTTTAATTGCTTGCAAAGTTGAAATGGAAATTAAAGTTAAATCAAAATCAATATGTAAATAATATGCAAAGTTCTGAGAATTTAATGTGGAAATTAATCTTCAAATTGTAAATTTTATTATTATTATTATTATTATTATGATTATTATTATTATTATTATTATTATTATTATTATTATTATTATTATTATAATTATTATTATTATTATTATTATTATTATTATTATTATTATTATTATTGTTATTATTATTATTATTATTATTATTATTATTATTATTATTATTATTATTATTATTATTATTATTATTATTATTATTATGATTATTATTATTATTATTATTATAATTATTATTATTATTATTATTATTATTATTATTATTATTATTATTATTATTATTATTATTATTATTATTATTGTTATTATTATTATTATTATTATTATTATTATTATTATTATTATTATTATTATTATTATTATTATTATTGTTTTTATTATTATTATTATTATTATTATTATTTTTATTATTATTGTTATTCTTATTATTATTATTATTATTATTATTATTATTATTATTATTATTATTATTATTATTATTATTATTATTATTATTATTATTATTATTATTATTATTATTATTATTGTTATTATTATTATTATTATTATTATTATTATTATTATTATTATTATTATTATTATTATTATTATTATTATTATTATTATTGTTATTATTATTATTATTATTATTATTATTATTATTATTATTATTATTATTATTATTATTATTATTATTATTATTATTATTATTATTATTATTATTATTATTATTATTTTTATTATTATTATTATTATTATTATTATTATTATTATTATTATTATTATTATTATTATTATTATTATTATTATTATTATTATTATTATTATTATTATTATTATTTTTATTATTATTGTTATTCTTATTATTATTATTATTATTATTATTATTATTATTAATATTATTATTATTATTATTATTGTTATTATTATTTTTATTATTATTATTATTATTATTATTATTATTATTATTATTATTATTATTATTATTATTATTATTATTATTATTATTATTATTATTATTATTATTATTATTATTATTATTATTATTATTATTATTATTATTATTATTATTATTATTATTATTATTATTATTATTATTATTATTATTATTATTATTATTATTATTATTATTATTATTATTATTATTATTATTATTATTATTATTATTATTATTATTATTATTATTATTATTATTATTATTATTGCTTGATCGCATTAAAAATGAATGCAAAAAGGTTAGTTTATATAGCAGACAGAAGAACGCATCTTTGGCTAGAATAGAATCTGCATTAAGCCAGTTTAAAATATTCCATTTTTTATATAATTTTCTTAACACTTTTAACTACTCTACAAATCTACTCTAATTGCAAGCTCTATTTATTTGCCTTCCTATAACTGCTATTTTCCCACGTCAATCACTTGAAACTAAAGTGTTTAACACTGTTTGCACTTGGGGGCTAACTGTTTGCACTTATGATTATATGCAGTTGGCATTAGTTGGTTCATTTCATGCTGACCACTCAACTGGAATTACATGGGTACACATGGAAGAGAGCAGTACCCTCTGGGTACCTCAAAGATGGACATTTGTGTTTGCATTTGCATAGTACGTGTAAGCATTGTGGTAGTGAGTAGATAACCAAAGACACTAAATGGCTAGTTTGAATACTTCAAGTACATATGTATATAAAAGGTGTTGAAAAGCATAACTCTTAAGTTAAGCATTTGAAACTGGCATCAAGTGTGATTGTCATATTAGACGGAAGTGCAGTTGGTAAATGAAATAAGTTGACAACCTTTTTATACATACACATTAAAAAACTATTCAACATTTATTCATTTATGACAAAAAATTCATAAATAAAATATGCTGATTTCAAAATAATTTAAAGTTAAGCAACAATTTCTGTCAAATTAAAGTAGTTTACAGTAATGTTTTCTTATTAAAAGTTAAAGGTCTGTTAATAAGATCTTAAAGTCCATCAGAATGTAATTTTCTGTTCGAAATTTTTAAACTTATATTTGCAACCTGTTTTAAAATACATAATTTTGTTAAAATATCAGCTTAAATGGCACTTTTAAAAGATTAAAGAACATCTTAATATATGTTACTTGTTAACACTTTTCTCAAATTAGCTGCTGTATCTACCAAAAAAGTAGCAGCTGACACTTGGCCATACCTGTTACCCTTTTCACAGCAGCAAACAAGAGACAATCAGAAGACATACTCACACCTTAAGAGGTATTTGCCGAAGAAGAACCTTTAAGTAGTGCCCTTCAAACCACTGGACAGCTCAGTTGCTCGCGCATCGTTCAAGACAACAGTTGTAGAAAGTGTAGAAGTGCCACTGCCACATTTGAGAGCTTCAAAACTGGTTTTCTAAAATCAATCTCAAAGTCAAACTTAAGTCTTGAGAATGTTGCTGCTGTCGTCGATGCTGATTTTGTTGAGTCTGGTGCAAATGCAAGTGCATTCGCAGCCTTTGGACAATGTGTTGCCGGTGCAGGCTGAGGACAGTGAAGTGGGTCGTACGCTGTACGATCAGCGGCAGACGGGCAAATACAACATACACGTGAGCATAAAGGATGTGGCAATCATTGAGGTGGATCAAAATGAGCTGGCAGATGTAAGTAGCAAGAATGTGGCCAGAACGGACAAAAAACAAGTTGAAAAGTGAAACTAACAAGGTTGGCAATGCTAAAAATAACTTTATGCATTTTTATTAGGATTCGTATACCGCGGAGGATGATGATTATTACTATGATGATAGTGCGCTGACTATAAAACCCATCAAGTTTACCACCGAAGGCAGCTCAACAACAAAAATAGCAACAACAACAACGACATCGACACCAATCGCACAGCAATCTACAGTCGTTGTGCCTGCCACACCATTAGCAACTGTTGCTGCTGCTGCTGCTGCCACACCATCAACAACTGTTGCTGCTGCTGCTACAACTAGCAGCAACATTAGCGCCTACAGCGCACAGCTTTTAGCGGACATTGCTGCCACTCAACATCAGAAGCCCAAGACTAACAATTTAATTATCATGGACTCGCCCATGTCCAGTTCTTCCACATTGCTGCCCAAATGGCTGCATGCTCGCTCCAAAGATGAGCCCATCACAACAACAACAACAACAACAACAGCTGTGCCAGCGGTATTGCGACCCGTGTTACCTGATAATGTTGAGTATACGCCGGCCCAAGGTCATGATTCGCCCATTTTCAAGGTCAAAGTGCAACGTGCCGCCAGCGCTGATCCAGCTGAACCTTCAAGACACTGTCGAACTCATCAGTATCGCGATGCGCTGGGCAAATGCCGCACCAAACGCTCCGGCTCCATCTTGTAAGCAATTCAATAAAAAAAAAATACAAAAAAAACAAAATCCAACTCATAATCGGCTTATCATATTGGTCTTTCCTCTTTCTAACAACCTCTTCAGAAGAAAGCTGTTCAGCATGCTGGTGTCGCTGCCCTTTGCCGGCAATCGTCGTGCTCATGGTCATGGTCTACAGGTGTCCCCTTAAGATGAGGCTTAATGATCACGCAGTTTTAGTTTTAAGTACCTACTATAATTTTGTATTAGAATGTTTTTAATAAGTGCGGCCAATTACTCAATTTATTGTTGGGTTAAGCTTAAAACGTATATTACTTTCATGGATTTTTTTTAGCGGTTGTTCGGGGGTGTTTGCCATTTTTCTACTGACAGCAGCTTATCCCTTGTTTTCAGAAAAAGCTTGGTTTGTCTGAAATTTGTGTCGTTATTTCATGTAAGGCTTTAAAACATGCAACATATTTAATGAGAACTGATTAACATCGTCTTTTTAAATCTCTTTTTGCCTGAAATAATTGGAAACACATTTCGCGACATATTTATACCAGCTGTGGAAATGAATATAAATATTTAATATTATGTAAATTATACTTGATTGCACAGACCTCAATTAGGCATGCAAACTGAGCGAAAACCAAATAAAATGCTTGAGTGTGCACAGCTTAACAGTCAAATATTGTTTTAATCTATATAAGGGCCTTTGTACTTTATTTAATGCAGGTTAAGCTCTGTCAAAACTATTAGAGGTGTTATGATCCGGCGTTGCACGGCCAAGTAATCGCATCCATCTCAGATACTATGAAAGCAGGAGACCCCCACATCATTTCCGAGCATAGCAGCAGTTATATGTCATACACCTATGTCCATATGTTTAGGTGTTGTTGATTTTGATACGAGTTTAGTGAACAATAGTTGCTGCCGTTGCAAATGCCACTGTTTTGATTTCAAAGGCTACTGGACTAGAGTTGATTAGCCGTTTTTGACTAGGCCTTTTCTGCCTGGAGTGAATCAAACAATTGGGCGCCAACAATTGAAAGTTAAGCCTTGCAACTATAAAAACTCTCAATTGATGGACACACAATGCAAATTTATAATGACCAAAATAATCAATAACAATGTTTACAACATTATCTTCAGTTTTTGAGCAACTGTTCCACTGCAAGTTGTGCATTACTTGTTTCTTAGAGGTATGTGTTTAAGAGTACGAAGATTGCACTGGTAACTTCAGAGCTGAGTTCAAAGCGTCTCGTTCCCGAAAGAATTTCCTACAATCCAAGCTTAGTACTCACCTTTAACGTAAGAGGAAACTACTGTGAGCTATTCACTTTTCTATGTTTTATGCTTTGGACAGTGCGAGCGTTGCCAATCAGTCAGTCAGTGAATGAAGTCAGATTGAAAAGGATTATATATTTATATAGATATTTGAATATTAAACTGTACTTTGCATAACACAAGTAATTGATGGCACCGGTATTACAATTAAATTTAATAGTAATAATCTTGCATAAGTTAAAAAAGCTCTGTTCTGTATTGTAAGCTAGATTGTAATATCCTTAAAAACATGTAAAATTGTAGACAGATCTATTCTATACTTATAACACAAAAAAACTAGTAAAAACGCTACAGTGGAATGATCCCGTTTGCAAAATACTCTTTTTTAACTCTCTTTGCGGAGTCTAAAGGCGAAGCCTAAATATTTATTTTGAATTTTTGAAAAAAGGTTTATAAATATCGTTTTGAAGCACAACTTAATCATTTTTATAGATTATTTCTAATATTGTATACAAATCTATAATATTGAATTTGGTTTTGATATGAATTCGACCTTGTAGCATGGATCTTATAAGAAAGTCCCGTGCAGAGAATATAACTGATTTATTATTTATAGCTTATAGCTTTATAGCTCTTAATTGTAAACCGAAAATAGTTTTCATCACAAACATATATCTCATTTTTAATTGAGTGCCTTAAATTTCAAATCTAATTTTCGCAAATCTAATTTTCGCAGCTCTTACTCGTAATAAACTTATGTCAGAAGCAGCCTATTGTAAGTCCATTAACAAAAGTACCTGGCCACTAAATATTCCAAGAAGGCCAGATGCGAAATGATTTGCATGACGAAGAATATTCAAATGGACGTGGGTTTGTAATTTAGGTAATAGTATCTTTGTAACTCATTTGCATGCAGGCGAAACGCTGAATGGTGAACGGAAAATGGTGAACTCAGAATGCAGAATGTAGAATGCAAAATCAGCATTTCTCATTAGACGAAATGCAGTAAAAATTAGATTAATTTGAAATGAAATTGCAGCTAGGAATTTTCTTTAGCACATGAAAACCACCGCCGGGCGTTTAAGTAAGAAGTAGTTACAACTTTTGTCAGTGGGCGGCATTTGTAATTAGTTTTGGCCACAAACATTTTAGGGCTTAATGCAACGCTGGAAAAACTTGAATTTTTCGGCTGCCTTACTGGCCGTGCCGAGCTCAGCAGAAAGTGGTATGTCTGGACATGGTCCAGGACACGACACGACCAGGACTTTGGCAAAAAGATAGTCAGACAGAGAGAGAGAGTGTGTGTGTGTGTGTGGGTGGAAAATGTGCCGCATATGAAGTATATAAATTGCACTTCATCATGAATTTATTATCAGCGCAGCTGCAGCTGCCACGAATGCAGCTGCAACACGCTGGCTCAGCACAAGACGTGCAAAAGCTTACTATTTCTTGCACACACACACACACACACGCACACACAAAAGGTGCCAGCAATAACAACAACAACAATAGCATCAAAGGCTACTATGCTGACCGGAAATATGCATTTTTCGCGCAACCAACTTGAAATTGTGTTAACTCAGCGCAAAATATTAGTTCTAATTTCTATAAAAAACCAGTTCCCAAGGACTCAGACTCTTCTTTGTTGCCACAATTTTGTAAATAGCTGCCTTTTTAGCCATTTAAGTGCACCTTTAATTGCCACACAAAAGTGCGCAAAGTGTTTGAGAAATGCTCACAGATATCGCTTGACAGCTGCTGTTGCCATCTGCAAAAGATTTTTCCTTTCTATGCTGAAAACTCAACCATTTTTTTTTGCTATGCTATCTATCCTATACGGACAATTTGCTGCTCATCAATTAGCTGCTTGGCAAAAAAAAAAAAACAAAAAAACTGAAACGCTGAGTAGCTTTTAGTGTAAAAAGGCTTATGCAAAAACGCTTTTACATTGCCTACTTCAAGCCGTTTACTTCGTGCATCGTAAATAATTGCCATTGGGCTTTAGGCCTTAAGCTGAATCTGAGTAGGTCGATTAGAGAATTTAACAAAGACGAGTGTTACACTATGAATACTTAAGGGAATTACTCCAAGTGAGAACACTGCGTATACGCTGTACCCCAAAAAAAAAACAGGTTTATCCAAATCTCCACTTTGTTTATATAATTAAACATATAATTTAATTAAATCTTGGACAAATTTACTTAGACAAGCTTTTACTTAAGGCTTTAGTTATTCAACTATCGCTTTATTTCCCAAAATCAATGAATGTTAGGCATGTTTTTGATTCCGGCTCTAGATATTCCATAAGGGAGACATAAAGTGTTATAAGCGGGTTGAAAAGGTAAATATAGGGTATTTCAAGGATGCTTAACTTGCTGACATTAAAACATTTCTTAAAAATAAAGAGTATCAGGAAGTCAGTCAATTGCAATCTTTGCTTTTAGAAAATTCTGTCCCCATCTAGATATAAAAACAAATATAGTATAAATTAAAGCCAACCCGTTGCAAAGTAGAGCCGACTAATTAAATGTGATAGGCTCTTTTTTTATTAATTGAAAATGCTTTAAATCAAATTAACTTATGTTAAAATATTTGTTTAAAAATAAAAAAATATTATACATTTTAAATTGATTGACAATCTAATAAAAAAAAATTGTGTACAAAATAATAATTATTTTCAATGGTCAGCGCTTCAAGCTATTGTTTAACAAAAACTCTATAATTATATTTATTTTAATTTAATTTTTTTTTAAATTTTATTATACATACCTAGCTAGTTTTAAATTAAGCGCAAGTTCTTGAACAACAACTCCATATATGTCGAAATAAAGTTGCTGTACAATTAACTTTTGCCATTGTCATATTTTCGCATTATTTTGTGTATTTATTTATTTTATGTTTATAATGTTAAACCTTTAAATTCACAGCACGAGCATGAAAGACTGAAAAATACACGTAATGCAAATTTCTAAATAATGCCGCACAGCGTTTTAATCTCTGCGCACATTTTGCATATTAATCACTTAATTAGCTTAACATTATTAAAATAAACAAGTGTCAGAGATTGTGTGCCTATATGTGTGTGTGAGTGTGTGTATGTGTGTGAATGTGTGTTTACTCGCATTTATCAGGTAGGCACATGACAGAAGGATTCAGTTACAGGTTCCTCGGATGACTTCATTTTATGTGTCGCAGGTGCTTAAAAATGTTGAGCGCATTGCAGGCAACATTTTCAAAGGGCGACATAAGTGACAGTATATATATATATATATATATATATATATATATATATATATATATATGTATGTAAGTAATACACTTGCTAGGTGTGTATTGTTGTGTGTGTATGCATTGCATTAATTATGCGCCGCAGTTAAAGCCAACTATGCACACACAAAGCGCCACTTGTCAAAGGCAACTCTCACACACACATCCAATCCAAGTTAATATTTTCAAAAGTTTTCCACATGTCAGCGATTAGATGCGTTACATAAACTGAGTAAACAAGTAAAAATGTTCAATTTGAGTAAGGTTGACTAAAAGTTACTCTTTTCATTCTCTTTTTTAAATTTTTTTCAAAAAAAAAGAAAAAGAGTATATTGGGTTTGTGAAATGTCCGTCCGTCTGTCCGTCCGTCCGTCTGTATGATCAGTTTTTTCCACACTTTTGAAGCTACAGCAACCAAACTTAGTAGACTTGTTGACATATACCATAGGCCGACAAAGTGTCAAGATTTACCCCCTTCCCCCACAAACCACAAAAACCTATCTCTTCCACAATTTAACAGCTAGAGTAACTAAACTTAGCACAAGGGCTACTAATCACTTCCTTGATTGATCTGACTAAAAAAATTTGGCCACGCCCACCTCCGGCCCCACAAATGAGCAAATTCTGTATCTCCCACACCCACTCAGCTAGAATCACCAAATTTTGCAGGTTGACTTCTGTTGCCCTATTAAATAGAATTGATAAAAATAATTTTGACACGTCCCCCCCGCCTTTGCAAAGTGGCTTAAAAAGAGTAAATGGCAGTCGGGTGCATCCGACTGCAACGTTCTTACTTGTTCTATATTCAACTTTGTGATATCCAGCTGCTATAATCCCTGAATTCGCTAGTTCATATAGATATTCTGATAATGAATATTGATTCTAAATAAATTTACATTTAATATAAGTAATTTGTAGCAGCCATTAGAAGAGTATGCGAAGTATTTGTACTCCAACTTGCTGCTCATATGTTTGTATTACGAAAAGTGCCGCCTTATCAAAGAGCACATAAATATTATTTATTGTTTTTTATGGACCATGCCAAGGCACGGTACAGGCCAGCACCCCTGCCCCCGCTGGCATGCCAGTGTAAGTATATTCAAGTGTAGCAAATATTTGTCAAGACTCTCCCCCCTTGCACACACACATTCAAATATCTTCATTGTGTTTTAATGAAATGTGCGTGGGTTGTATAAGCCGTAGGATAAGGCAAAAAAGGAATATGCGGGAAGGTGCAAGAGGTGTCACTGTCACCTTAAATTGCGCACAAAAGTATGCTACAGTCTTGAGCGCTTTCAAAATAAAAACACAATTTATGTTGCGTTGTCATTTTTTGTTGGTTTGGGCCCTTTATCTTCACAAAACATTTGTGCAACGTAAACTTTTCGATGAAACAATTTTAAAGTTGCCAAGCTCATGGATGTATTGCCAGTAATAATTTAAATTTTCAGCTACACTGACATCTGTTATATATATTGCTCGAATATGTTTCAAAAGAGCAAAACTTTTAAATGAGCTGCCAGCGTTTGCAACATGGCATTGTATATAGTTCATTTGAAGCCAAACAATCATCCATCAAATGTGAAGCATCAATCATATTTGAGCTAACAAAACAGAGCAATTGCGGTTGAATAAACAGGAGCTGCTGAGTGGAAGGGAATACTTTGATGGGGTATATTCAAGATACCATAATGCCAATACGAGGTGTGTTAATGACAATTCACAGCAATATGAACTTAGTTCTTAACTTTAAAAACATTTGCTTTATATTATTGAGACACAAATGTAAATTGAAGTTTCATTAACTTTAATCAAAGTGTGCCTAAATTTGAGTTCTAAAAGTAATGCTCTCTGCCCACTAAATCCTTTCATATGTAGTATTAACCCTTTTGAATTGCTACCAGTTCATTGTATTTCATCTTAATGATAAGCATCAAACTTTAGTAATTGCCGTTTGATGATTTAACAAAAGTCCTCAAGTTTCATGACTTTCGAAAATAGGGTTTCAACTGTCATTCTGGTAACCAATTAACACTCACTATTAATAGGTGCTACCAGTTTTTATAGTGTTCAGTGTTATTAACGCCATGCTCGGTCAAACAAGTCGCTTCAACTTTTTCTACTTGCTGTTTATTTGGCTGCTTTTGGCAGCTGGTTGCAATTCAAAATTTTATGATTATGGTTTTGTTGGCAACCTAACAAGTTTTTTGAATT
Source organism: Hirtodrosophila cameraria (assembly GCA_949708635.1). Lineage (NCBI taxonomy): Eukaryota > Metazoa > Arthropoda > Insecta > Diptera > Drosophilidae > Hirtodrosophila > Hirtodrosophila cameraria. The sequence goes on along the minus strand of OX453089.1, from coordinate 15,083,117 downwards.
CACGATATGACTTAAAGTGCCTTGTTACCTTTGCCTCAAATCGAAAATTGGAAATACCGCCGGAACCGCAGCAATACGTACGTTCCTTGGAACGTTTACTGGCCGAGGAATTGAACCCACCTCTTATAGTCTGGGGCCTGGGAAATAATGCAGCATTTTGGAGAATTATAAGTTACAAGGCCTTTGTCATTGCTACCATTGAGCATTTTTCACCTGAACTGGAGCCTATGTTTGAGGTGCTGCACAAAACTCTTGATAAACGCCATGATGTGCGTATTCTTTTCATAATCAAAGGATTGGGCAATGTGCCGCCAAGTAGTCGACAGTTAAGAGAGTTCTTTGATTGGTGCTGGCGTCGCAACTTTATTAATGTGGCCATAACTTTTCAACAGATCAAAGTTATCAATGGTACATACAGTGTGCATAATCAGCTGTTTAGTTATACGCCTTTTCCTACGGTCACACTTCTCAATGTGACCAGATTTGGCTATGCCTACGAGTGGCCCGCCTTGAACGTCAGCAATGTGCAAGGATATGTGTTTCGTGTTCCTGTTTACCCGGATATGCCGGCAGCTTTTCTGGTGAGAATAAGATTTTGGGAGGCTTAAAACATTCGTGTCGGAAAAAAGCTTTAAGTTTTTTTTGACCAGCTTTGCCCATTTTTATTGTTATCAAATTTTATTTGAAGACTACTCATGACTGATTAGATTGATTGTACAATAAATACTGCGTCTTAAACATTGATAATTTTAGAAAGGAGTTTACGAAAAAATTTTTAAAACAAAAGAATATATTTCTTAGGAAATGGTTAAGTTTTTAAAGGAGTTCTAGCAGAAACTTTACGCTGACATCACGATCACAACTCAAATGTATTTCCTGAATGGAACGCGTCTTCCGAATTCCTCCTATCGTCAGAAACGTTCTCTTTTCTTCAAGGAAAACAACAAAGTTAGAGGCGCCACCTATGAACAAATTTATGAAACTTCGTCTAAATTGACATGCTTATTGAAACTTTATAAATTTTACATAGGTGGCGTTTATAATTTTTTGGTTTTCCTTGAAGAAAAGAGGAATTCGGGAGACGCGTTTCAATTCAGCGCATCGAATTCTAGTTTAAGCAAATAATATTTATTTTGAAAAACTCTTTTAATTTACTTGTTTTTTACTTTTTCTATTCACAAAGGTACGTGGTAGACAACTGAGAGGTACTACAGGATCGCTGCTTGCAACCTACGTTGAACGCATTAATGGCAGTTTACATGTGGAGGCCACGCCTCATGTAAATAGGGAAAACTTTCATAACACCACAATGCTGGCGGCGGCACGTGGCGAGGTTGATATTGTCGTGCATCCGTACAGTGCAATGGATATAAATGCAGAGCAAACAGATGGTGTCTTCACCTACACATTAACCAAAACTTGCTTAATGGTGCCCTGGCAACGAGAATCGCCCCTAAACCGATTTCTGCGATTAAATTTTTACACGAATTTAATATTATTTCTATTGCTGATGTTGATGCTGCCACTGGGCTGGCAGCTATATGCTCGTAATGGCTATAGAGGTCTATGCTATGCTTTCATGATCTATTGTTTACAATCATTGGACAGCATCATCTTTCGCAGATTGCCCAATGCATATAAGATTGTTCATCTGTCACTGCTGATGGGCGTCTTTTTGCAGCGGAACTTAAGGAGCGCTGATCTCTCGGCAGCTTTCAGCGTACAGCAGCTGGGACCGCAGATCAATACTGTTGAGGATTTTCTCAATTCACCATTTCGCATTATGCTAACCCACACCGAAGCGTCCATGTTCTTTGCACCCGGACTCATGCCGACGGCACTTAAGCAGCGTTTGCTCATTGTCAATAGAACCACATTGATTAAACATCGGGAGAGTCTGAACACCAGTTATGCCTACTGCTGCACATCGGAGTACTCAAGAGGACTCGATCTTAAACAACAAATCCTGCGGCGTCCAATCTTTCGTTGCACCGGTCCTCAGCTCTGTACGCCCTATCAATTTAGAGCCTTACCAATACAATGGAACTCACCATTCAAGAGCAGCTTGTTTCGATTATACTTGAAAGCATTGCGCAGTGGACTTCAATGGAATTGGAATATTCGTAGCTATAGATATATTTTTAGAGTTGGCTTCAAGACAATGTTGCGGGACACTGAACTGTCATTTGAAAGTTTATGCTTGAAGGACATTCAGGTGCTGCTGCATATATATTTTATATCAATTGGAGTATGTGTTTTGTGTTTCCTTTGCGAATTAATGTGTAAACGATATATGGATATTAAGAAAAAGAAGCAGGATAGTTTGCAAAAGCTAATGGGTACGCAGATAAACTTAAATATTATTGATAAATAAATAGCTAATACGCATTTGAGCATATTAAATTACATATATACCCATTGTTCTTATAAATTGTCATACAATTGTTTTTACTTTTCAAAAAAAAGAAAGGATTTGGAACAGGCCTGAATATATAGGACGGCTGAACAGCTTTTCAGTATAAGTTATCGTTTAACTTTAAGTTAGCAATTCCGATAAACAGTGCCCAATGTACCGATAATATTTCCTGCACTTTAAGGAATTTTTATTAAAAGTGAAGCCCTTTTTCAATATGTAGTTTAAGAACTACCTTTTTTTAAATTTTTCCGAAAAAAAATTATGTCTTTCATAGATTAGCTTTTTAAATAAAAGCGACAATTTTTCTTTCTGCATTAACAGCCCGGGCCAAAATAAAAGAAATTAAGGAAAAATGTTTTGCATTTTTCTGAGAAGAAAATCTATTGTTAACTAACAGAAACATACTGGAAAATTAGAAAATTTTACACACAGATTTATAATGTGTTCAAATTAGTGAAAACTTATTCCTTTTGGACATGTCACCCCAACTAATTTGTGTGAGAAAGTGTTTTCTTAAAAAAAAGCTTTTATTTTTATAGTCACTATATAACAGTGCTTTCACACCATGATTATATATCGTATGCTATTGTTATCGCATTCATAAACGTTTAAATAAATACAAAAATAAAAAAAAGGCCAATAAATTATTGCAATCTTTATATTTTTGCAAATAGTCGTACATGATGGCATCTAGCCAAGTGAGAAACCAATGCTACCTTGCCTTTTCACATCATATTGCCTGTCAGAGAAAAAATAAAAATAGAAATGCGAATGAAAGTTAGGACTGCAAGCGAGTACATATCAAAGTTAAGGTAAATAGAAAATTCAATTTAAAGCAATTGAAGCCTAGCATGGCTGCTGTTCAATATTGCTGCCTTCAGTAGAGACCGCTCTCTCTCCATTGGGCAATCCATATAGCATACGTTCTTATCTGGCCCATTCCGGCTCTGGCAGTGCAACTTGGCCGCAAACAAACTTCCTGTATCGATGCGACCGCACGTACTACCGTTATCGCCTGCCACCCCCCCGGGCCAATATCTAAGTGAAAACACAGATCAACAGCACGACAATCAGCAATGGCAATGGCACAGGCTCTCATGGCTCAGTGCTCAGGTACTGCTCCTGGACTTGTAGCTGGTCCTGGTCTCAGTCCTTGCACCTGTTTCGTAGGCAGCTTTAGACAAGGTAAAGACATGGCCAGCCCAGAGGCATGTCTAACGTATCTTTCTGCCCCTCTCTGGTAGATTGGAAGCAACTGACTCACCCACAAAATGCGAAGCGTCAGACACATTCAGGATACAAATTGTGTGCCCTTTGCCTGCGCCCACGCCCACGCCCACGCCCTATGCCGCCCACTTTGATTGGAGCTCAGTTGTCATGTGTGTGTTGTGTATATTCATATGTTTGGCTATGTCTATTTTTGCCAGTTGCATTTCTTAGATTGCATTTAAGCAACATTTATGCATTTTTAATGTGACAGCTAAAATGATGAGACGGCAACTGCAGCACTCTCTGCCTTCTGTCAGTTTACCTTCTTGGCCTACTTGCTGACAGTCTACAGCAGATGTATTCATGAAAATACTAGTGCTACCATTCTCATACATATGAAAATTGAGAATTGTTGAGAAATATCAGAAAACGCTGTGACAGCGCTCAGCGCTGTCCAATCTGCTGCTTCAAGCTAAGACAATTGTAAATCATAGCATAATGTGTGGGGATTTGCGATTTCAGCAATGCATGCACCGAAGTAATTTTTGATATATTTGTCGGCATTGTGGCATGAATTATTCAAGTAGCCTTTAAGAAAAGGTTTTGCTGAGAATTTAACTGAAATTTGAACCTAAGCCACAAAAGAGAACTAAGGTGAGTAAGAAAACTAAATTAAGTTTTAGTAATCAGCTCAATTCTAAATTCTGTTTTATATAGAAATATACGGAATTGCATTTCAGAAAAATGGTCTACATATTCATTTAAAGTTAAAGTTTTACAATGCAGATAAAAAACATGCCAAATTACGTGTCTTCAGCTTTTATAGGTCGCTCATAAAGTCGAAAGAGTGTACGGAAGGACAGACAGAAGGACAGGGCTGTTGATGCTTATCAAAAATCAAATCGGCGTGCCGAGGAGAAAAGATTTGCTTAAGAAAACTTATTTTTCAGACGATCGTTCCTACGGCAGCTATATGTTATAGTGGTCCGATTTCGCTGAAATTTTGTCATGATGTGTGAAAAGTACTTATACATAGTGAGTTTGGTTGAGTTATTTTGAAATACAAAAAGTTTTTCAAAGAAAAACTCATTTTTCAACCGATCGTTCCAATGACAGCTATATAGTGGTTTGATCTAGCTGCTAGTACTGCTTGCAGAAAGAATAAGCATCTGTGCCAAGTTTCATCACGTTAGCTCTAAAACTGAGGGACTAGATCGCATATAAACAGACGGACAGACAGCCAGATGGACAGACAGACATGACGGACATGTCTGCAAGCGTATAAAAAACACAATTTGAAGTGCAAGCCGAATGTTAGCTATGTAAATATATATTCAATTACTTAAAACAGCACTTTAAACAAGTTTGTTTTCAAATCTGTATGATTATGCCATGTGAAATATAGAAAGCTCACAGTTTTCTGGCATACCATTTTAAATTACCAACAATTTGCAAATTTACATAGCTTGAAAATACACAACTCACTGACAATATGCTGTAACTCTTAGCCACAACCGTCAACTATCAAATTGCTCTGCTATTTTGCGGCTTACACAAAATGCTGCAAACCATTTATTTTGGCCAACATGTTTCGATTGCAGCAATCGTTCAACGCTTCACTTTTAATGGGCCACCTTAATTCGCACTCAAATAGTAGTGGCAATGGTCACAATTGACTGCCAAGTGCATAATCAATGCAATTTTGTATGATTTGCAGCAAGTTCTTAGACGAAAGCTCGCAGCGTCCTTTGAATGCCAAATGCCAAATGCAAAACACAAAAACAGCACCAAAAAGTCAACAGCATCCCGCCTGTAAGTATGCAATGGTTTTTGTGCTGCCGTTAGTTAGCCTGGTCAACTGGCCAGTTACACAGTCGGGCAACTGCAACTTCGTGTTTATTAGCATGATTAGCTACCTGCAATGCCACACAAATTTCAAACGCAAATGAATTTGGGTCAGAGGGTGAGGGAGCCAAGGGATGGTGCACTGTGGATCGAGCAAATGGCAAAGCATCTTGTAATTTGATTTCAACGTCGTTCTTGCCAACGTTGTTACTGTTTGTTTGTGCCGAACCATGGTCATTTCATTACTGATTACACTACGCAACAAGTCCTAAATTCCTTTTAACTTAATTTGTAAACGCATTTCGAAACGGTTAAGTTTAGCGCATGTATTCTTTTTAATTCAAGCGCATATTAAAGTCCATGCTAATTAATATTAGGAAATAAATATTTTAGAAATTTAATTTTTAATTGGTTGCACAGTGTTGGGCATTTCAATGGCCACTAAAGCTCAAATGGACATTGAATGCGACATTCAAAAAACTTAAAGCGCTTGTTTAATTAGTTCTCTTTTGTTGACTGCTCGTTGATTTTAGTATAAATTATATAAGAGGATTTACAGATGTTAGTTAAATTTAACATTTAACTAAAGTACATACACTTTTAATATATTAAATCGTAGTTAACATCGTATTCAACATTTTTCCCTACTAATTTTCACTAATCAATTTCTTTTTGTCTGAATTGGTTGTCTTTCTGGGGTTTCCCCAATCCTGGCCACAGATGTTGGACCAATTTTTCATTTTTTCAATTTTAAACACCACCAGCTAATTTTATTTTCAATTGTAAATTTAGTGTTAAATTTTAATTTTTACTTTTTAATCTTGAAATTTAAGATTAATTTTCTAACTTATTTAATTTTCATTTTTATAATATATTTTTGGTATGTCGACTGTCATTAGTCAACGTTAAATAAATAATTATATAAATATAAAACACAAATCAAATATTCGACTTGTATAAAATAGGCATTTATTTAAAATAAATAATTAAAAACTGGATGTCGTTTATTAATTAATTACATATATTTTCATATTTAATTTCGAATAAGACAAAAGCAATATGAATTTAATCCCATTTGTAATATAGCTTAGCTCGTTTTCCTATTGGTGTATTCACTTTAATTTCGGCACAAACACACACACACTCAAAGAAAAACAGGGGAACAACGTCGCACTTGGCTTGTTTTGTTTCATTTCCGGTTAACCACATCCGGCGTAATAAGCGGCACTTCCGGCCCAAAATAGACTTAAACTGTTTTGTGAGCTGTCATTGTATTGTTTTTGTTTTTATTGTGAAGCAAATTTTGCGTTTGCCACAAGACACACAAGTCTCGGCATGAGTACAGGAATGTTTTGTCCTTGCTGCTGCTGCTGCTGCTGCTTCTGCTGCTGCTTCTGGCAGGATGCTGGTACTTTCACAGGATGTCCATGCACAGTGCTAGAGTCTCAAAGTTTTTGTGCTTTGCATGTGAATTGCACGTTTATGGCCATTTTAGGTTTTTTTTAGATTTTTTGGGCATGCTCAAATCCCCATGTCTTGCCATGGGTGTTCATGTTGTCCTGGCGAAATTGAAAAGCCACAACTGAAGTTGCATTTTTATTTGCAGACCCATTGTTGTTGTAATTGCTTGTGTAGGACACGCCACTTGTTTGCCAGAAGTTTGTGCAGTGGACTAAAACTTCAAATGGTTAACAAAATATTAAAAAAAAATTTATTTTCACAAATGATTTAAATTAAGATGTGAAATCAATCCATGTGGTGAAAATAAAAAAAGAAAAGTTATCTCTCGAGGCGAAAAGATATTAAGACCTGTAAAAGAATTTCATTTAAAAATCGTACATCCCCGTAAAATCAAAATCAAGCAGAATTTTCGACAAGAGTTAAATGAATTGTTTTTCAACTTGTTTTCAGATGAAATTTTCATTTAATTGAAAATACAGTTTTCATTAATTAACTTGAAAGTTAAATAATATTGTTAGCAACATTTGCATTAAACTAATTGTTGACATAATAAACCTTACGGAAATGCGAACAGCCAAATCCTGATGCCATATTGTGGCTAACAAAATATTGCACAGCAAAACACTTAAATAATATGAAATTACAATTTAATTGCATTGTAAGTTTGCGGCAAGCAGCAGAAGGATGCAGCATTGAGAAGGGAGGGGGGGGGGGGGGGGGGCACAGGCAACTGCTTGAACACTAAGTGCGCCCATATGCCAGGACTTACTGTGACTGTACTCCGAATAATAGACCCACAAGCGACCCGACTACATATGTTGCACAATCATTTTATTTGCACAAATTAAGCAGCTTGCCACACGCAACTGCTGCACAGTGGCACCAAAATTACCAAATCTTATCATGGCAATAATTCAAATTAAATGTTGTAGTTACATTACTTTGGAAACGGTTATTTTATTGCGGATTAGATGAAATATATTAGTTAACATATTATTCAGTCTATTCCGAATTCCACTTTCGAATTAATTCCATTAAAATAAGCATTGCATACTTTTAGGTTAATCGAATAAATATATTTAAGTACATCAATTGAAGGATGTTATAATTCTAGTAAGCTCTGAAAAGTATGCTATACACTTTTTTGTGAAAACGATTCGAAAGTGGGATGCAGAACAGACCTGATTATGTACTTTTAAATGTGCTTTGACTAAAATGGAAATACAGAGTCCTACGCCTCTAGATTATTTAATTCAAGGAATTTAGCTTAAAAAGTTAAAATCAATTTATAATTTTAATAACAAGCAAAGTATCAACCATGTTATTTATAATTTATCTAAATTCTTTAATTTTAATACAAGGAGACGTTTTGCTGCGATGCATAACAAAACATAAATCTTGGTTTTTTTTCCCAAAAATTTGTTTCTGCAGTTTTCTGTAATATTCTCTAATCTTTCTCTTTTTAAAAAGTCTAAAAAATGGTAGCCCAAATTCTAAATCTACAGGCAATACTAAGTTATTTTAACCCAGAAACCATAGTATTAAGATCAAATCTTAGTCTGCGCTTTTGGTGTTGAAAATTTGTATGTAGAATACTCTAAAAATCTGAGTAAACTTTTAGAAAATACTATTCGAAAACCTGAAGATCATATGTTATAGATTGTGGACTTTTTTTAAAAAGGAAATTGATTTGTCCGTACTTTCCAAAAACGCCTCACTACAGTAGCTATAAAATGCGTTTATGGTCAGGATTAACACTTTGGAACGAATGTCTCATTCTGAAGTTAACAACATACCCATTAGTATTATTTTAAAAAACATTACTAAACAAGATTTCGAGATAATTTTGTGCGTGTAGATGCAATTGTGAGGTAACTGTAACTATGCGTGGGTGGCCTTGGGTGGATTGGAATGCTAGAACGGCATTGGTAGGGCATTTGGATGGCTTCTGTGGCTTCGTTGTGGTTGTGCATTGCTGCGTGCTGCCTGTCAGTGGCTCTGCCTCTTGCTCTGCCTGCTGCGCCATTAGCATTCATATACGTTAGCCTCAGGCACATAGGACACATAGAGTTCTGGGGTTCAAGAGCTGGGTCTGGGGCATGGTATTGTGCCGAAAAAGCCAAAGCCATTGCTGCAGCTGACGATGAGGACAACGTTTGGGGTTAACTGGCATTAATGTCATGCAGCCGTTCTGTCATTTTGTAGGTGTAGGTGCGCACTTTGCGGTTGTTGCATGCCCCAGCAACACCAGCAGCACCAACAGCACCAACAGAACACCCAATAACCCACTTGGAAAATTGCTTAAAAAGCCCATTTAAAAGTTTGCTTGCGGATACGACTCTACTTTTGAATTTTAAACGCATCGCATTATTTTAGTATCTGACTTCGTTGCCGCTGCGCCCTGTTGCATGACATTTGCAATGTTTCCTTCTCAACTATTTGCCAACAATATTTATGTGCATACAGTATGCCATTGCTTTCGAAATATTTTTGTATATATATATGTCAAAGACTCTCTTTTTGAAAAAATTTTACGATTTTATATTTTAGTCACTTGCTCGAAACCGAACGTCACGTTGTATTGTTGCTAGAGAGCTTGCTTAAAATTTAAGTTATTTATTTAAGGATTTACATAGTCACTCATCATGGAGGGTGAGTTAAATATATTGAAGTGTGTTAATATTTAAATATTTTAAACGGCAAGTATTGAGAAATGTCTGTGTAGTTAAGGATGTTGCCTTGATAAGAATATAACGATCGTTGTGTTGGACTTTCAAATGTTTTAACTATGTTTTAGATATTGAGATGTATTCATTTTTCATCTATGATATTATAATATTCTATAATTGTAAATTAAGAAGTTATTTTCCTAGCACACTTTTTATAAATCAGGCGAGCTAAAGTTACAAATTCCAAGCTAAGATTTTATGGTAACGTTCAAATAAATAGTAATAAAACAATCCTTAAGAAGTTGATTTGATAACCTATAATAAAAACATAAAATGCATAATCGTTTATAATAATTTCAAATACTAAAATTGAACTATTACCAAACTTAGACGTGCCATGTTCATCAGGCCATTCCACTTAAAAAAGAGAAGCATACTTTTAGGAGGGTCTAAAATTTACTTGAATATATAAGAAATCTAAGAACTGGAGTTCTAATGCTATTAACTTTCTTAGTACTTGTTGGATTTGTTTCAAAAATATTCCTATTTTTCTTATAAATGCTTACAGTATACAATAACAAATAGAAAAAAATGTTGTTTGACCATTTTCAATATTTTCCATTCGATTGAAATAAGAAAAAAAATATGTTTTCGAAAAATAATGTTAAATTTACAAAGTTAAAAAAACATTGCGCGTAAGATATAGGATATATCCAAAAACTTTCTGAATATCATATTAAGGATATTAAATTTCCTATTTATGAAATTCTTGATTTATTTGGTTGGGTGGCTTGAACTAAAGATATAAAAATACAAAACCAAAAACCGAGCTTATTTAAAAAACAGCACGTAGTTTTCGAAAACAGTAAATGTGTTTTTACTTGTGGATATACCATCTATCGATATCCACTAACAAATTTAGAACACCAATAACACTGTCGGCCTATGTTGTTATTGTATCCTGCTTCAAAACGTATTCTACACACTTTTTCTTGTCGAATTGATTCCAAGGCAGAATTTGGAACATGGCTGCATAAATATCTTATGTAAATCAATTTTCAGCCATTATATAAATCACTGATATTACACTACACACTATTATTCTATACGTTAAAGTCAAAGTTAGTAAAGCCAAAAATCAGCCAAACTAGGTCAAAGTTCAGGAAAGTTAAAAAAAAATAAATAAAAAAAAAAGAGGGAAGAAAATGCCTGTCTAGACGGCTGCCCCCGGGAATCAAATGGCTTTAGCTAATTCCGCTTCAAACGTAGACAGATTTTCATATTGATTTTGAAGCCGACAACGCGCAACGCGATGATTATTATTATTAGCAGGTGTAGATGGTAATGGGGCAGGTGCGTGCCATGCGTGCCCAAAGCGAAACTCTGAGGCCGTTAGGCAAAGCACGTTAGCAGCCTGTCAGTCACGAATTGTCAGGCTGTAGGCCACCGATTTGGCCAAGTCTTATAGCGACTGCGGCTTTCGATGCGTGCATGCCAGCCAAATGCTCAGGAACGGGAGCAGCTGCGTCGACAGCGCTCCGAGACGCGCCTGATCTTAACCTGCTGCAGAGAATTAGGTTACATGTGTCAAACATTCAATCGAAAAACTAAAATTTAATGCTTTTTTTATTGCAGGTTTCGAATATGTGGTCAATCCACCGGTGGTGCCTAAAGTTGCCTTTGGCACTACCATGGATCGTGAGGTGATGCCGACGAGTGGACCGTTCTTGGACAGCTTCATGAGATCTCAACTGCCGGAAGGCCGGCCATATCCCAGTCCGCTTGACTATGATTGTGCAAAGCCCATTGGCTTTAAGGTAGCTTAAGTGTAAAAACTTAATACTTTTGTTTTTCTCATTGTCTTCATATTGCAGTACCCCTCCAATGCTGGCTTTTCAGCACTGGCCAATAAGATGCCACGTCTGCCCATTGTACGCGAGCAAATTGTGCCACCAATGGGTGCATATGAGGCCGATCCTTGGATACTACGCGCCGGCTACACCTTCGATAGACAAGTGGTGGCAGAGCCCAAATGGGTGACACCTGGGTAAGTGGTTTATGACTCAAAGTCCAGCTACTTTAATCTTGATTCATATTATAGCGCCTCAACCTATTCGATACACAACAAATATCCAAATTGGAAAATGGAAACCGCTTTTGGCACATGCCGCATCATCTGGCCAGCGGTAGCCGTCTTCTGTGGACCCACAAATACCGCCCAATGTATCATCTGTCACCTGCGTCCTGTGGGCGACTACTTTCACAGCTTTGCCAGCGACAAGGATATGTGCCGCAAGTGCATGAGCTCTGAGATGGCAGCCATTAAGCATTGTAATCTTAGCGTCTCGGAGCGTTATAGAAAGCGTCGCGATATCAAACAGTTTGTGCCGGCACGTTACTGTGGCTTCTTCCATAAACATGATGGCACCACCGCTGCCGTCGAGCTTAACTCTCGCAAGGAGCTGCGCGACAAGATTCGCGTTGAAAATTATTTGTATCGCTTTGCCAGCAAAGTAGAATAAGATCATGTGAATTTATAAAGTTTTTAATTTTCAGTATTCCTGATAGGTATACTAAAAATGTTAGATAAATCTTTAAAACTTTATACGAGTAGTTTTTTAACAAATGCGAGACTCTTTTTGAAAAATTGTGAATGAATTTAGCTAAATGTGTATTTTAGAATCCTGCTAATTCCTTAAAATCTAAGCTGAATAATCGGTATGACTTCAATCGCTAAGATCCAACAGAATAAAACCTTATATGTTTAAATTAACTTTTAAGTTGGTTGATCAATTTTCTGAAACAGACTCAAAGTTAATGTCAGCATTTCATAAGTTAAAAAGTTATGCTTAACATTTTTGTAAACCTACAAAAATACTTAATAAAATTTTACTCCATTAAAAATTATATATTTTCTTTATTTTCTTAAAATAGTCAGATCTAAATAGATGTGTGTTTTTTTTTTTTGGCAGATTGTCATTAAATTTAAACTTTAATAAATAAAATCAAAATAATCATTGTTTTTAGTTCATTATTCATTAAATTTAACTATAAATCAGCACTTCAAAAATTAATTTTAAATACTTCAATTATTTGTTATAGCACCCCTGAAACAAATATAAATATATCCTTCTAAAATACAAGTAGGTACTCAAAAATTAAATCTGAAATTGTACACTTGAATTAAAAAACACGTTTTTTCAATAACCATTCAAGGCTACGTCAAGTTTTATAATTTTGCCAGCTACTGAAAAATGTTATTCGCACTTCCGGCATTTAGTTTCCTTTTCCTTTTCCTATCCCAGCCACAACGCATCGTGGCAAGCACGAGTTGTAGCTATGTGGCATGCATTGTGAATGCAACAATGGCTTCGGCATTCGCATCCATTATATTCGTATTACTTAGTTTTGTGTTTGCGTGTCTGGTGTGTTGGACGCTGTCAATGAATGCCATTCTACTGACCACGCCCCAGCGCCCTAAATAAATATATATATACATATACGTACATATACTTAAGTACTTGACACATACTGTGGCACTTTGGTAGGTAAAGCACGTTGCGTTCTTTTTGTGGCATTTTACATTTGCACTACGAATTAGACACGTTTAAGTGCATTATTTTGACACAAGTTGAATATAAAATCAAGTCAAAATAGTTTTTTCCTCATGTACAACATTTATATAGAATTTAATATAAACTTCTAAAATTGTTTTTATATTTATTACTTTCTTAAATATATAAATATAATAAAAACAGGTAAGAATGCTCTAGTCGAGTATGCCCGACTACGAGACTCCCTGCTCCCAAATTTGCATTTCAAGCAGTTCAGCGGCAACACAAGCAAGCAGCGCACTTAACTTGTCCAGTGCATGTCAAACTCTTGTTTCTGCCTGCTGAGACAGGGGAAACAGATTCTTCCATAACTTTGGTGTTATTTATCCGATCGAAATGAAATCAGATCAACATTGATATAACATATATGTGTACCAAAAATCAAAGCTTTATCTCTAAAATTTGAAATAAACTTGATCTACGTATGGTATACAGGAACCTGCATTTGGTGTCTCTACCTCTCCGAGATCTGTGTGTTCATACGGACAGATGGACAGACAGGCAAACATGGATTTATCAACTCGGCTGTTGATGCTTATCAAGAATATGAATTCCACTCTCGAATCAATTACACAGAAATATGTAAAGCATACTTTTAGGAGCAAATACAAATAAATTTAGTTTGAAAGGAAACTAAGCTTAGTTATATCGTCATCTAAAAAGTATGCTACTTAGTTTTCTGTGAAATTGATTTGAAGGTGAAATTCGGAACAAGTCTGATTGAAAAATGAAGATCGAAGATATAATAAACAATCGTTTTTAGGGCAGCTGTAACAAATAATAAAATTATTCGATTATGAAAGTTTTTCAACTGCGAGGCTATAAAAAGTATTTATTAATATAAGGCGAAAAAATGATTCAAGAAAATGTTTTTTTGTTTATTTTAAAATTGTTTATATATTTTTTAATAAATTACAATTATTTTACAAAATATTATTAATAATTTTATATTTTCTTTTTAATTTTACAAAATTGTATAAATAAGTTTATTTGCATTGAAAACCAATAAAAAAGTTGTTCACGTTGAAGAATTGTTAAACAAAAAAGAACAGCCACTGTGATATAAAAAGTATAAATAATCGACTACATCAACAGCAAGCGTTCTCTTCCTTTCAAACAATTTGGAAGCACAGTAGAAAAGACAAAAGAAATACTACACATGTCGTATACTTAATATTAAGTCGTAATTTGAGCTGAAAAATTGCTGTGAATTGTGTGATTCAACCAAAAAGAACAGCCACTGTGATATAGAAACTTTAAAAGATATATTTAATATATATATATATATAGTATATCAGCAGCAGCAGTTCCCTGCGGCTAAACACAATATAATAATTTATCAAGCGGTTTTATAAAACTTTTGTAATATTGTTGTATAGCACTTTAGGTACAAAAAGAACAGCCACTGTGATATGGACAATATGTACAACATAAAGCACAGCGTCTACTCTCTCTACATTAAAGGCAATAAACAGAAGGCTAGGAATGAATATTTTAGACACATTTACTTAAGGTTGAGTTTTGGGCATTTAACACTCGCTATAAAGGAAAATCACTGTGATATGCAAGGATAAATGAACGCATATCACAACGATCGTTCCTTTTAGCGAATGTCCCATTTTAGAAATGCTTTTTTTTGTAAATTTTTCATAGCGCTGCGTATGCCACAACGAACTTCAATGGTTGTCTAGCTTTATGATCGAAAAAATCACCTAAGGCTGGACGACCAAAGAAACTAATTGCAACCTCTATATTATATAGATATTGGCTTTCAAATAAATCACTTTATTATGAAACGTTGAACATTTTAAAATTATAGCACGAGTGTTCGGTCTAGTCACTTTGTTTGGAGCCTTGTTTGGTTAAAAAGCGACCATACCGACAATCGCCATTTAATTTTAAAATAAGTAGAGCACACACTTTTAATAACTTTAATATTATATTTCACACTTTAGTTGTTGTTTTCTTTTAGCCACAATTTTGAGACACACTTTGCCCAGTGATGAGGATTTCAATCACATTGACATAACTGCACAGAATGCATCCCAAAAGCACAGCTACGGGTCCTTGAACAATTGTTGGAGCATTTCGATTATAAGACAAACTTCACCCAGTGATGCACACTGAAGTTGGCAAAACTGAACAAAGTTTGCCATATAATATAAGTATTATTTGTTTGCTTGTTGAATAGACATCCTTACACTTTGCCACTGAGCAGTTGACTGATGATCTATCTGGCTGTGCACGGACCTTATATACCCTAACATCCTGGCTTACCTGCAGCATCAGCTAGCGTGGATTAGCGGATTTTACCTGCGCTTACCTATATGCTTAACAAGCACTTTCCACGGAATTCGCTTGCGCTGACCTTCGTGAAAATTTTGCAACTTAATCCGTGGCCATAAACGGATTAATGCCGCATTCCACACATTCCGGGTAAAAACGCGCAGCTGTGTTGCGCTTAAATTCGCAGAAGTGCAATTAGGTTAGTCCCAAGAAAGGATCGCCGCTTGGTTAATTGGCCACTTACAACGAAGCGCATTGAGCCTGATTTATCACGAACTTTTCATTCGTCCTTGTTTAACATAACTTCGCCTTCGCTTTTTGTGGTAACTGTACACGCAAGTGTGTGGTATATGCATATCAGCTACTGATCGCTAGCCTTGATGTTACTGTACTCGTATACAACAATCAACTTGCCACCTGTTGGATTGGAATTCACAACCAAGTCGCTTTTATATATATAAGTATTGAAGCATTTTCTTTTCGGTTATTTTGGCTAAGCACAATCATAAAATACCAACAATTTCTCACTTTTGGTTATTTTATAAGCAGCTGGTTCGTCTTTTCTTAAGCCTAAACATGGTTTTCTTCAGTTGTAAAACTTAATAAAAATAATTATTATTATTATCTGAAAGATTACATTTCTTAAATAGTTATTTAAAGTTTGATACTCTGATCCTCTATTATCCTGTTTAAAATTATACGTTGATCCTTATTTCAGTTATTTTATCCTTGCAGAGGTTGTTATAATTATTTCACGAAATACGTTGCACATTGAAGGCGTTATCTTCGACTATTTATAGTCTAAGATTTCGTCAAATCTACTAGGCTGTTGATTTTGGTCAAGAATATATATATGTCTGTTATATACTATTATTTATTACCCTACTTTACCCATCTTTAATAAGTGTAAAAAGATCCTATGACAATTTTTAAATTTAAAATATTTGTTGCACTGATATATTGATAGATGACTCTTATAAAATTGTTACTAAAATATTTTTAAGATTTTTTATAGACCTGTTTTTCACGATGATTAACTTGTTTCTTTGCTTTTAGGCAAGGAGGAGGTGAGAAACGTTTTCTTAACACTAATGAAATTTTACTTTTCGTGATGCAAAGGACATACAAATGATTCGATTTGGGCTTAGGTTTGTGTGTAATTTGGACGGTTCAAAGGACAAACAAGTTTTTATAAGAAAACTTTTTTTTAACTGATTATTCCTATATCAGCTATAAGATATAGTGATGCGATCTCGATCGTAGCTGATATGGAAACAGACGGCCGATAAGTATGTTTTTATATAAAGCATTTCTGCAAGCACGCCAAATTCAAATTGTCTTTTTTGTCTTTATAGAGATACTCACAACAGAGCGATTCCCAGGTCCTATTCTACTGTTCAAAATAGTTTTGTTATTGTTCCTATGACAGCAGTTTGGATGAGATATAAGTATAAACGAAATGTTTTCAATACATCAACTTATATTTCAACAAAAGGTTCCTAGAGTCGTCCAATTTCAAAAAATTTTAGACAAAAACCTACGAAAACTTTGAATGGGTGAGTTTGCTTAAAACATATTGAGAAACTCAAAAGTGTTTCATACAACTTGTTTTTCAACCGACTGTTCCTATAGCAGCTATAACATATAGTGTTCCTATTTTGTTGAAATTAAGTAACGATGCGTAGATAATGCTAAAACTCGGAATTGGTAAGCTTGGTCGAATTCTCTAGAAAAACAAAATTTTCGAGCGATTGTTCTTTTGAAAGCTATATAGTGGTAAGATCCGGCTGGTTCTATTTGATGTACCAAGTTTCAACAAGATCGCATTAAAAGAAAAAGACGTTCACACATAAGCTCAGGAATATATATACTACTTAATCTCTTTCAAAGCCTTACACATTTCGTGCTAAAATTAGAATACATTCTGCAAGGATATTAAAATGTTTATCATAATGTTGTTTATGATATCTTGGAAAGCAACCTTTTTCGAATGATCGTTCCTAAGATAGCTATGGATGTATGTATATGGATCCAGTTGGATTCGACATATGCGTTTTATCAAGTTTTTTCATGCTATAAGCTGAAAACATAAAAATACTGATTTCATAGCAACGATTCGGTTGCAAGTCCTCGAACTGGTTTCTATAATTGAAAACTTTTATATGCATCAACTTTAAAGTTTGTATTGTCCTTTTTTGACTAAGATATTGCTGTTTTTAAGACAACTACGAAATCTTTTCACAAGATCCTTATCTTTGGCTGTGGAAAAAGACCCGAAACCCAACGGAAATAAATAAAACAGGATATTGTTTTGAGCTTTCGCCATGTATTTTGTTTTTTTTTGTGTTTATTTGGTAAAATTAAATCAATATTTTCATTTCAATTATATATTTTTTGTTATTACCTTTTTTCAGTTATCTTTTCTTAGAAAAACGAACATAATTGTTTCAAATTTTCAGCGTACAACTAGAAGAAGAAGAAAACAAATATTGAAAACAAGATGAAATAATAAAGAGTAGTAGATTCTAAATTCATAGGTTTTTTTTTCTTGTTTTTGTTGTTTTTTTTTTTTTGTTTTTTTGTTGCAATTGCTGCTGTTGTTTGTTTTGTTTTGATTTCTTTGATTCATTCATTATGTTGTCTGCCATCATCACCCTTACTCTCCCTCTCTCTCTCTCTCTTTCTCTCTCTACGCACTCATCATACCAGCTGTGGGAAGTAAAAAAGATGTACAACAATATTATTGGGAGAAAACATTAAGACAAGTGTTTAGCAAAATGCTTTCAACTGTCGCTCAAAAGTTGTTGTTTGTAGTCGTATATGTTGCATGTTGTTTTTCTTGTTGTTGTTGTTGTTGTTGTTGTTTTGCTGTGCTTGTTGGATGCTCTCGTAGTCCATTTTCTGTGGTAGTCAACGCAAGAATATAAAATTAAAAGCAAAACTGTGTAGGCTTAAAAAGGGAAACCTGCAATATAGAAGCATATTGTATTACACATAGTTTTATAACACATTTTGTTGAAGAACTCACCGTTTTGTATAAAATATATGGGCTCCGTTCTGTTTTGGGGCATCAATGCCAAGGAAATCAATGGTTAGGTTATCTATGAAAACTATGCCTTAATCGTATATGTAATAGCTTTTTACACTGCAAATATAAAAATGTACAAATTAATATGATTTAATATGTTCTCAATCTTTGGTTGCAACATGAGTAAAATAATAGAATATAGTATTTAATTTTATTGAGATTTTTATAAAGATTTGAAGATACTTTTAAAGCTTAGCACTGAATAAAGTAAATTTTAAATTTGTATTTCACGAAATGTTTGTTTAATTTTGTATAATTCTTTAATTTTATATTTGTTTATAATTAACAAATAAACAATAGAAACAAATTTGTACATTCCATAAATAAAGCATACAAAATATTGTTAAAATCTTCAAACTTGTATACATAAAGAAAATATAATTTTCAAGATACAAAATTAATTTAAGAATATAATGAAACTAAATAAAAATACATATATTTTTAAAATTTTTGTTAATAATAAAATAAATTCTTTTATTTTTGATATTGTGTGTTTCTCTTACAAATAAAATTTCATGTCAGAATGTTTTGAAAAAATGATGCCAAATAAGTTGCTTTATTTAATACTTTTTAAAATGTAGTTGAGCCAGGTACCATGTAGATTTTATAAATATATAGTTTTTAGGAATAAGTTTTGTAGATAAGCGTAAAAATAGTTGTACATAGAACAGTCTTGAGTCACAAAATACAAAAGGAGAGTATGAAATGAATGGCATTTAAAAACTTACAAGAAATTGTCGTTGCCGCTGTTGCGGCTGCAGTTGCTGCTGTTGTTGTGTTTGTTGCTGCTGTTGGCAATGCAATGGCAGCAACATGCGATTGCTGTTGCTGCTTTTGTGGTTTTGGGGTAGGTGGTTGCTGTTGCTGTTGATGTTGGTTGTTGTCATCATCGTCATCAATTAAATAGCATAATGTTGTTGTGTTGTTGCCGCCATTTTTGTTGCTGTTGCTGATGCTGCCAAGACCAGCAATTGTTGTTGTTGTTGCTGCTGATAATGATGACAATGTTGTTGTTGCTGAATGCTTGCGCTTGTGTCCGGTTATGCTTAGAGCGGCCGTTAGACTCGAAGCCGCATGCAGAATTGAACGTTGATTAAAAATGCTATTGGAGGCAGCCGCCGCCGCCGCATTGTTGTTCTTGCGAAACTTATGCTGTTGATGATGATGCAGAGACAGAGACGGAGACGGTAGCGGCGGCGGCGGCGGCGGTGACTGCTGTTGTGGCTGTTGATGTTGCTGCTGATGCTGCTGTGCTTGTGGCACTGGCGGTTGTCACGAGCAGGCCACCTCAGCTGTGGTTGTGCTGCTGTTGTTGTTATTGTTGTTACTGCTAGCCGTATTGTTGCTGCCATTATTATGAACCACGGGAACTGGCTGCTCCATCGTTGCGTCTAGGCAGTTGTTATCGGAACCATTTTTGCCCGATGCCTTAAAACTGGGCGCATTCATTTGTGCCGCTGTGGGCGTGGTTGGCGAGACAGCGCCCACATCGCTCGACGCATTTGAATTGTCCTCAGTTAGCTGTTCGAAATAAAAATAGATTAGTATACAAAATTTCAATGGAATTGCATATTTAAAGCATTTACCGATTCACTCAGCCGATGTATTTTAGCACCACTTTCACGTTTTGCTGCTGGCTGCTGACCTGGCGGCAGAGGGTCCTGTGATTGTGCCAGCTCCGTGGATAGACGTTTGCGATTAGCCAGCATCGTGTTGTTAAAGTTGTTGTGACTATCCATCGACTTGCGCTCACGTTTCAAAAAGTCCGCATCTAGATAAAGGTTCAGCTTGTTGCGCTTTACATGACGCGCATCGATACCCATGCCCTCCTTAAGCATTTTGATGTTTACCTGTACATTGAAATACGATTACAATTGTGTGCTGACTAAAATTAATTGCATTGACTTACACCATGCATAATCACATGCTCTGTAAAGTTTTGTATGCTCTCTGTGAGGTCAATGTTGAGGTTCTCGGTACGCTCAAACTCCAAGCCAATAAACCAAAGCGAACAGAACGGCGCTGTGGTAACTGGCGGCTGTGCCTGCGGTTGTTGCTGCTGCTGTTGCCTCTGTTCATCCTCATTGCCGCTGTTGTTTTGTGAACTATTGGCGCTAACGCCTCTTCTCAGCTCAAAACATTTTGGATTGACATGTGCGAGAGCAATGTGTGGATTGCGCTCCAGATTGCCAATGAGTAGACGCACCTTGGACTCAACAAGACCGCACCATTCCAAATGATCGTCGGCTGTTTGGGAGTTAACCAGTAGCACAATAAAGTGACGATATCTGTAAAAGAAACTGGGCGCCTCAAAGAGACGATCCCAGCTGACGCGTCCCAGCATGATTTCATCCGTGATGCTCATGCCGCGATTAAATTCAGTCAATATGACCTTCTTAGTCGACTCGGACACATTGAATGTGGAGTTCTGTTGTGGATATGCGGGCGTTATAATCGGCATCAAATGATAACGATCCGAAGCATTCACACGCGGATCCCAGACCTAAACAGCAACAATATAGAACATTTAAATCGAAATCAAGAGAATGTGCTTATCATATCATACCTGAAATCGTAGATTAACATTATCTGGATGCTTGAGCAACACCGGATTGGGCCACTTCCAGCGTGAAAAGACCAAAAAGAATTTGTGCACCAGCGTTGCGGCAGCGGCATTTGGATACAGTTGACAGGTGCGTGCCACCAGCATCGCCCAGGTGACACCACCAAAATATCCCAGCGAATTGGAATAGATACCATGTTCTGTAGAAAGAAATTCAATATCAATATCAATTCATCAATATTAAGACAAGCAAACTTACTCTTCGCCCACAATTTAATGGTGCGCAGTGCTAGTCGAAAGTTCTCAATGTTCGGCACCAGGGCGAGTATCTCGTCAGTCACGCGACAGCCGTTGAGGCTGCGCACCGAGCGTGGATCGAGATTCTTGAGCAGATTATCGTCGCGCAGATCAAAGTCATCGGGTATTTCTTTGAGCGATAGACGGGCAAACAATAAATCAATCTCAATGCCATCAAAATTCATTTTGATAACCGGCACAAAGGCCTCCTCCACCGAGCGGCACTCGGTGACCTCAGCATGTTTCTTCAATATCTCTGCAAAACTCTGAAAGTAATCAGTGCGCTCAATATTGCGTGGCGCCACGCATAGCGCATCAATATCCGCCCCCTTATGATGCACACCCAGTCGATACGACCCAAATGTATAGATCTTGCCGCCCAGCTTCTCAGCAGCCGCCTCGGGCATATTCTTGCTAACGGATATCTCTTTGACCCACTGCTTGACCAGAGTATTCAGTTTGGCCAATATTTCCATGCGATGGTTAAGCTCATCTTGGCTCTCAAACACATTGTATGGCTCCAATGATGCGCGCAGCTCCTCCGTACGCTGTATGTCCTCTGCACGTGGCTCAGCCAGGCTAATGGCCGATGTCATGCCCAACTGTTTGGCAGGCTGCCCGCCCCCCGAGGTAGTGTTGCCATTATTATATTGTTGTTGCTGTTGCTGCTGCTGGTGGCGAATTGTTGGTTCGGAATTCCACATGTTGATTTCTAAGTTTAAAATACTGAAAAAAGAACAATTCAAGTTAATTTGTTTATTAAATGTTTAATCGATTACTTACCTAACTAGTCTTAAAATTAGCTGATTTATATGGTCTTAATATTTAAGGTTGCTTGTTGCAGTTGTTGTTGATGTTGTTGTTGGTGTTGTTGTTGGTGTTGTTGTTGCCAGTTGTGGTAGCAGCAAATGGAATTACATATGTTGCACTTTGCTGACGCTGCGCACAATACTAAAATGCTGCAATTTTAATTGACATCATTAAATTTAATACCATTTTCTTTTTTTTTATATTATATGCACAAATTTTCAACACTTTCAACTTGCTTTTATATATATTACTCTTTCTCTTCGTCTCAGATTGACATGTATGTATGTATTTCTTGTAATGTGCGATAAGATATTTGGTTATAAAAAAAATAAACACAACAACAATACTTATAAACAAACAAAACGAAAGTGCAAAGCACCGTTAAGAAAAGCTGTCAGTGTTGTCAGTTTTAAAGGAATTTTATCAGAATTTAAAAAGTTTATATTCTAATTGATTTGTGTAAATGTTTATTCATTCTATAATTTAAATATTGCAAATATAAGCGATAAATACATTTTTCTTTTTCAATTTAATAACTTTACATTTTAAAAATATCCAGAAATTCAAGCGCAGCGAATAAAAGCTAAAACTAGCGGCACAAAAAAGTGGAGTAGAGCAGCACTGTCTAAAGCTTAGCTGGTCACACTTATTAATTGCGGGAGTGAGAGCTTTCCCGCTTTGTTGTTCTTGTTCTTGTTGTTGTTGTTCTTGATCACATAAACAAATGCGTAGATATTTTTTTTGAGGAGATGGCAAAAGTGCAAACTAATCGTCCACACATTACAAACATAAACAAAGAGCAACAGTAAAAGCGAATCAAAACGGAATCAGAAATCAGATAGACACCCACACATACATACAAACACAAAAAAAAAAAAACTCATGCGCATACTCGCACACATACAAACGCAATCACGCACCCACACGCATAAAATTGAGCATACAAACAAATTGTTAAAAAACTTTTTCGCTTTTTTTTTTTTGCCCAAAATTAATGTTGACTGCCGCTTACCTGCGCTTGCTGTTGTTGTTGTAGCTCGTCTAAGCAGAAGTTTTACGTTTCACACAAATTGAAGTTTTGTTATACATGCATGTATGCGGTTCTTGTTGTTGTTGTGTCGTAGTGATGGCGGCGGTGGTGTCGCAAGTGTATGTGTGTTGCATGCATGTGTGTGCATATGTATGTATGTAGTTTGGCAGCGTACGAGTGTTGAGGCCCATTCATTTGAGTCGTTCCGGCTTTTTTTCAAGCACTTTTGTATTTTTGTTATTTGTGTCGCGCTTTGTGTATTTTCATTCGTCGCCTTCGTTGTCGCGCGTTGTCTTCTTCATATTTATTTCTTTCATATCATATGTACATATATATTGCGTTGCGATTACCCACATGTAACTTTTCTTCTAGCCCTGCTTCTTTTTTTTATGCTACGTGACTCTGACTTGTTTGCTGACTGACGCACGCCATGCAAAACAAAAAACACTTTTCATTTAGATATTCATACGTATGACGGACATGTAGGTTATATTGATGAAATTGCGTTTGGATATTTAGTGTGTATTCAACATTATCGGTGTCCGCTTTACAGTTTGATTTGCGCGTTCTACAAATTAATATGCTAAGAACCGCAACGAACGATACAAATATGTGAGGATAATAAAAGAGAAGCCAAAAAATGCAGAGTTGCTTTTTCGATTGTCTGTGTGACCATTCACATGTCAGCGCATTAATTAAAATACCAAACAAAATACTACAGTCTATACACAATCCACTATGTTCGAATTTTGTTATCATACTTTCGACTTATGGCAGCACTGTTATCGTCAATTTATGGAGGTTTTTAATTAATTAAAACTGATATTTTCTTTATTAGCTGGTTTAATTTAATTATTTGTGCATGTTTAAAAGCGAATGTCAATTGTATATCGAAAGCATTGAAAAGAAACTACAGTATATAATCAATACAATCCACAAAATCAAATTCGAATTTTGTTAACGTATTTTTGACATATGGCAGCACTCTCTTCATCAATTTGTGGCGTTCTTTAAAAATAACTGAATCGTGTTAAATAAATCAAACCTGATATTTTCGTTATTAATTGTTATAATATAGTTTATGTTGAACAGCGATTGTTGAATGTACTAAGCAACCGCTGCAATGATGCTACAGTATATAATCCACAAAATCCAGTTCGAATTTTGCTAACGGATTTTCGATTATTATTCTCGTCAACTTCTGCCTGTATTTTAAATTCACTGATTAATTAAACATGATGTTTTCTTTGTTAAGTGTTATAGTTTGATTAACGCATTTTAAACAGCGAATGGCAACTGTATTGTGAAACGTCTTAGGTACTACAATTTAAAATCCACACAATCCACAAAACCCAATTCAAATTTCGACATTTATACCGACGTATGGCAGCACTACAACCGTCAATTTCTGGGGGTCTTTAAAAATCACTAAATCGTGTTTAATAAATTAAAACTGATATTTTCGTTATTAATTCTTATAATTTAATTAGTTCCTGTGGAACAGCGATTGATAAATGTGTTAAAAAACTTCTTCGATGAGTTCCACAAGAATGTCAGCGATGTGGCAACGCTGCAAACAGCTGTGAATTGTATTTGTATTTCGGGAAATTGGAAAAATCTGCAAAAACTAAAGACACAATGTAAAACATATTAAACACACTTAATGGCAGCCACAATATGATACCCTGGATGCGCGAGAAGTTCAACGAGAAGCGCGCAAAGTGGCTGGCACGTAATAAGCAACGCGGCAACGAAACCGAAACCAATTCCAATCACAGTCCACGCAGCAGCAGCGCCGCTCATACAGCGAGCAGCGCCAGTGGCAGTGGCAGTGGCAGCGATGCCGGCAGCAGTCTTAGTTTGCGCAGCGGCGCCTCCAGATCCCTGGTGCATGTGCATACCATGGAAATGGAAACCCAAACGGACGGCGGCGGCGGAGGTGGCTGTGTTTTGCGTACTCCGTCGCCGGCAAGAAGAAGACGCATACAGCTGGAGATGCAATTGCAGCAGGAGAGAAGCAGAAAAGCAGAGCAGGCAAATGCGTAAGTTGCCAAGTGTTTTTCAATATTGTAAACTATTTTTTCTAACTCGAAATTCTCCGTTGGTTTACCGCACCGCACACCAAATCCAACCAAACCCGAACAAAAACCAAAACAAACTATGCAAAAACTGCGCAGTTTGTTTCTCAGGTGAGTGCCGCAAATCCTCGCAGCTGAACAACGCTTAACCCTTTACCCTTTCACCTTTGACAGAAAAACCCATGCAAGGCTTACGTCTGCGTCGTCGACGGTCGTGGCGGACTCGGATGCGGCCAAATCTGGAGAGACCATTACCGTGCGCGTCATCTGTCCCAGTTCCCGTGTGCTCATATTCAAGACAGACATGAATAAACGTCTCAATGATTTGAAGAGTGAGGTCATACTGGAGCTAAGCGACGATCCTGATTCCATTCAACTCTTTGCGCCCGATGTGCGACATCTGAATCCACGCTATCGCCTCTACCGTGCCGAATACTTTGGTGGCGAGCTGAACGAAGCGCAGACGCTTGCCCAGCTGCATGTGCGCCACAACGAGACTTTCATTCTGTCGCCCCGCCGCAATACGCTGCCACAAACAGTGACGCGCACCCGTGAGGTGCCCGGTCCGAACGATGCGCTGCTGGAAAGCGCCACGCGCTTTGTGCATAATAACACCAGCACACTGCCTATTATTGATATAAATGAGATCTTTCAGCAGTCGAATGTGAGTACATATATACACAATATATAATATTCTTATAATGTTTAATGTAACTTGCCCAGATTCAATACGATGTGCGCAAGGTGCTCATTTCGCTGGCACAGGCCTCGGCAGCGATTATTGGTGCCGGTCCGTATGCGCCACGGCTGATAACTATGCTGAAGCAACGGCTGCTGAATCGGCGTAATCATCAGGCGGATACGCTGCAATGCCTGGTCGACATGGGCTTTACGCGCGAGGTGTCTGAGCAAGCGCTGAGATCCAATAATGGCATCTATTCGACCACATTGGAGTGGCTGATACAAAATCAAAGAGAGGGAGATCCACCGCCGCCACCGGCTATGAATATGCAGCAAAGTGTCTCATCCATTTCACCCTCAACCATTGTTACCAATAACGTAATTATTATAAACTCATGTTCAGTTGCAGATACATTTAATTATCTTTTATGCCGTAGGAGACCATTGAGAATACCGCCGCTCTTATGCAAATCGTGCGCATTTACAGCCATCGCGACTCACCGCCCAATGAGGAGATCATCGAGTCGCTTACCGAAATGGGCTTTGAGGAAGCCGCCGTCATTTCGGCACTTAAGAAGACGGGCAACAACAAGGCCTCTGCCTGTGACTGGCTCTGCGAGAATCGTTCGGCCAGTGTCATTGAGCTGCGCGAGGGTCTTGCACCAGATTCGCCCATATTGAAAGTCATTCTCGAAATGCCGCAGGTGCAATTGACGCTCAGTAATCCAAAAACATTTTTGGGTAGGTATTTTAATTGGAGATATTTATAATATCAGCATAATTAGTAATCAAAACAATTAGTTTACCAGACGAAACCAATTTTGAATGCCTTCTGTATTGCACCTAATGTTATAATTGTACTCCTGTAGTGTAATTTGATCACGAAATGTGTAACTTTTTGAAGTAGACGTTTACGACCTCACAAAGTATATAGATGTTTGATCAATTTAACTATTATCTCAGATTTATAGCTGTAAAACTTGAAAAATGACTTCTCAGCCATTGATTATAATACTCTATAGTTTAGTCAAACTTGATCGAAATTGGACAATTATATATTATAGCTGTCAAAGGAACAATTAGTAGAAAATTAAGATATTGCACAAACAACTTTTCTCTATCACCTCAAAGATTGCAAAGATTTGTAGCAGATTTTAATTTATTGATAAGCTACTTTTCAGGATACTTGTTAATATTTTCCAAATTGCCATTACGTGTAAAACGTTTTCATTTCGGAAAGATCTTATATTACAATACTTTTCTAAAGAGCATCCTGTTCTTCTCAAGTGAAAACCAGCAAAGTAATAATTTTGATAATAGTTAGAAGTTTAGTTTTAACTTATGGTATTATACTAATCACGTTTTTCATTAAATAGCTTTTCTGGCCATACTGGAGAACGAGAATGCGATACGCGTGTGGCGCGGCGATAACGACACCACCTCGGTCATCACACATATCCTGCAGAAGTATCATGAGGAAAAGCATGTGATGGGCATCAATCAGTTCTACGTGAATCGTTGGTAAACGACATCGCTTCAAGAGTAGCTTTATCATTGAGATTAACCAAATTCTATTTATATATACATACATACATGCATTCACATACAAATACATATACATTTACAAAAAGTACATGCATACACACATACAATTATAGGCACATGTAGTGCATAGTTAAAGTTAAGCGCAATTGAGCCTCAGAAAAAAATGTATGAAAAGTATTTTTGTAGCCAACAAAAAAGAAATAAATTGCACCAAGCCAAAGATGCAAAACGCTTCGCTTTCGAGCACGGGCTGCAATCAACAAACGCTTACCGATCAGTACGAAATGCATTAAGTAGCCTATCAAATATTTATATATATATATATTTATAACATCTAGTTCACCTAGTTCTAGTCAAAATCTAAGCTTTTACATTACTTAACAAATCTATCAAAACTAACTCTCACAACAAGCATCAATTCTAAAAAAAAACTATACTTAACTCTCTTCTTAACTGAACTGAAACGTTTTGGTGAAATCCATGCGTTGTATTGCAAAAGTTGTTGGACATTTTAGAGTGAAAGGTAAACCGCAACTAAAGTATTATTTTGTGAAACAAATATTGTATTTTTTATTATGTTTAAGTAAATAAGCAAATAAAATAGTTTTTATACAAAATATGAGCTATATTTTCTTTAACTGCCTTTTTAAAGTTTAACAATTTATAGTGTCTAGACCTAAAATGTCTACTTGGAAATTAATATTGTTGTCAACAGTTGCTGACGGTCGCTTAATAATTTGTTATACCCTTGCAGAAGTTATTATAATTTTGTCAACAAGTTTGTAACACATAGAAGAAAGCCTTTACCTTATATGCTTGGATCAGTACATATGTCGGAACAGTCAAGATCAGTTCTTAATATAGGATCAATCGGTTAAAAATTCTTGTTTTTTAAACTTTTTATAACTTGATCAAACTAAACAAATTTATTCATCATCGGACCAAAAAATCTTATATATCCGTTGCAAAATTAGTTGTTATACGACAAATATAAATTAAATCCGCAGAACTTTATCTTTAATCGGTCAAAAATTAACTTTTTTTACGAAATCAAGTTCAGCAAGGTTATTTTTGTATTGGTATCACTCCGAAGAATGGTTATTTTTTGTTTGTTATAAAATCATTTTTTTCGATCGATTGCCTCAGGGACGACTGCAATCGCATGTTGATATTGATATGATACTTATCGTAGTTATGCTTTTTGAAATCAAAACGAAAAAAAGATAAAAAAAAATAGCTTATGTATTTAATTAATTTTAATCATCTATATTTGTTACAAACTAAAATCACTTCAATTCATTTGATTTAATTATTAGTCACTGTAGTCGATTAACATTTTATAAAAATGCCATGTTTGCCTATCAAATGTCTAATCAAATGTGTTATTGCTTTTATATGAGTCATGTTTGTGGTGTCCAAAAATCCCATGAAGTATTAGCCTTAATTCAAATGACGCATTCGGCAAAACAATGTTTGACAATAAATATCTGATACACCCGCTCAGCTTATCAGCGAAACATTTTTACCTAATTATCGCATTTAAGATTCGATTCTTTGAATTTATCAGTTTTATATATTATTGTAGAGGTATATGTTTTATTTATGTTTTTTATTTTACTACAAGTAACTGAAGACATTGTACTTAAATGTACTTTCGATCAGATACTGAAACCAGGCACATACATATATTACTTTGTTGGGGTATATACATATGTTGGATTGGATCACTATATCATTATCTATATATATATATATTTGAAAATTTGAGTGGTTTTCTGTCGAGAACTTTGGAAACGCCTAAAGTTTTTCGCCCATGGTGCTAAATTTTTCAAAGTTTCCTATATTCGACCCATTTTTCGAACGTGTCTGTAGCTTCTTTGATTTTTTAGCGGTTTTTTAGCGTTTTCCCGCTGAACAAGCTGTTTTTTCGGAAAGTGGTAGAACAAACGTTTTTTTGGGTTATAATGGGGAACAAGTCCACAAAATTTTAGACAGCTACCTCAACGCGTTGATACAAACAAACAGACAAACAAACTAACTGACATCTCGAGCTGCTCCCTAGCGTGGACTCCCTAGCGTGGATAATACCTTTCTCAAGGGTATAAAAATGTTAGCATCAAAGCCAATCTAACATAATCGGAATCACAGAGTTAACGTTTTTTTAGATTGTCACTTATAATTCTCAAACGGTTTAAGGAAACACTGGGTGTAGTGCCCGACTGTTTGTTTACCTGCTCATCTGATAATGTTTTTTGACATTAAAGGAACTTATCTGTTCTCTTTTGGGAACTTTTGTTGCCGGCCAATCTTAACAGATTGTCTGGCAGCCATTATTCAATAAATTTCAAACAGTTGGCAAATCTTAAAGTGCCACTGAAAATATAACAAAGTTTAAGTCTTGAATTAATGTAGAAGGAATAATGTTGTTTCTGCCTGCTGAGACTGGGGTAATAGATTCTTTCATAACTTTGATGCTATTTATCGGATCGTGATGATATTTACGCAACCGATCAACATTGATTAAACATATATGTGTGCCAAAAATCAGAGTTTTATCTTTAAAATTGTGGCTGTGGGAGCTTTTTCCGATTTGCGTAAGTGCGGGGGGGTGCATCCGAAATTTGAAATAAACTTGATCTGAGTATGGTATATAGGAACCTACATACCAAGTTTGCTGTTTGGTGTATAGTCTCCGAGACCTATGTGTTTATACGGACGGACAGACGGACATGGCTAGTTCGTCTCTGTTAATGCTGATCAAGAATATATATAGTTTATATCGGAAATAACTCCTAGTGCCTGTTACAGTACAGTTTTCAGCACTTTATAACTCCCTTTTTCCCATTTCTAATGGGAACAGGGAGTAAAAAGAAAAAATTTTAATTTTAGAAAATTGTTTCTAAGCTCAAGAAGTGGCTGTTTATGTCTGTCCGTCTATATGAACGCGTCGATTTCAGAGACTACTGCTACTACTGGAGCTAGAAATTTCGGTTAATGCTTTCTCCACATTGTCACAAATCGAAACACAGCCACAATTTCAAAAATACAGACTTATTTTGTCAGTGCAAAACAAGTGAATAAATTTCAATCCAATCGGATAATAAACACCAAAGTTATTGTGTAATTTATTTCCCCCTGTTTTTTTGTATACTTAGTTACTTTACTTGTTTTTAATATATCCACCATATGAGCAATTTGGTTGTATCAGAGAGCAAGTGTATTTATATTTGGGCATTCCTTCAGTATAACTAATGTTTCGCACTCATTACTTGATTCCCCCATGCTCAACACCACCAAGCCCCCCTCTGTAGTGCTTCACTTTTTTGCACATATGTTGCACAAAATGTTTGCAATTTGTTAAAATTTTAGTGTTTTTGGTTGTTGTATTTTGTTGATGTTCGTTTTTTTTTGGTTTTATTGTTGGCGATGCACAATGAAAGCGAATAATTTAACAATTGCACTTTTAATGCATTACAATTAATTTTCCGTGGCACCGCACATTTTTCATTTGATTATATTCAGCAGCAGTACAGCTAGAATTACAAAACAACAGAAATGACAAGAGTTAAAAATAGTTATGCATTGTTTTCAGTTAGCCACTTGTGCAAAATGCATATTTGAATTTATGTTAAGCGCGTTTATTTAGTGGTCACGTATCTGTGAGATACA